>CATIUR010000002.1:113345755-114552422 GCA_949592205.1 Helichrysum umbraculigerum | reverse complement strand
GTGTACATAATTAATTAGATATATGTAAAGAGATGTAACTAATGGTATTTTTAAGTCTTGATTTCATTGATAGTATTCCGGAATTAGATTAGGCATCCTTTGGAGGGAACCTATCTGTCAAATGTAGGTAACTCGAGACGATTGACCTCTTTAATATTTCATCTGGTACTAGTTTTAATCTGTTACTAGTTTTAGTATTATGTTGAAGTGGCTGGTTCTTATCTAACTGGTATAAGAACAAATTTTGAGATCGACGGTAGCCATAAAAGCTGTATGATGGTCAGAGAAGTTGGAGGTAGAGATTGAAAAGATCCATTTAACTAAAATGGAAAGTTTTGATGGGATGAAGGAGAAGATTGAGGCTCTATGTTCATCTATTCAACTACAGTGGAGATAAAGAGTACAGAATAGAGATTATTAAATTCACATCTCTTCAGGTTTTGAGATGTGTAATAAAGGTGGTAGTTAGTTATGTGCGTAGTATCATTGCTATAATAACTACTTAACTCTAATTATGCACACGCATTAAGTGAGGCTTAGCACAGGCTTTATGTGCTTGTGTTCTATCAATATTACAGTATGACAACACAGTTTGCTACTACTTAGGTAGAGGACAAATACTCTTTATTTGTGTGTGTGTGTGTGTGTGGAGTCCGTACAACCTCTGGGTTGTGAGTTCTAGTCTCTTTTGGATGCTTATGTGAGTTCTTTTGAAGTTCAGACAGCTCAGCTTTAAATTTAAGACCATCGTTCTTTCCTTTAATTTCTTATTAAGTATCTGTAAAGCGTTATAGAATTGTAGCAGTTTGGCAGATAGTGTATAGTGAAACTTTTCTCCCAATGATCGACTGGCTGCTCTTATCAAGTAAAAAATTTCAATCAGGCACACAGCATGTTTGGTTTAGTGCTTGATGGAATATTGAATCTTTTAAAGAAAAAAGTTAACATTAGATGTTTTTACTTATTACTAAATCAGATCTACAATGCTAAAATGAATAGAATTTATGGTAGGGTATGCAATATCACAGTTACAGTGATGTTATAATAGGGGATGGTTTCTTGCCTATATGTTTCTGAACTTTTCTCTGTGTTCTTATCTATCCACACATCTCTTTTTCAGCTTGCAAAACTCAGTGAGAAGCAAAAGCTACCCGAAACACAATTGAAATTTATTATAGAGGCATGGTTGCAGGTAATCCTACTTTCTAAAATTTGAGTATCTTTGGTGTTCTTATTTTATAATCTTCTGTTCCCTTTCGCAATCTTATTTTTGTTTTCTCATCTCTCATACTTTAATGCCTCTTTCTATTATAACTACCAATATTGAAGATATTAAAATGGTTCTGTGCTCATCATGTCAATTTATTGTTAGTGTTATTTATTTGTAAATGTATAAGGCTAATGTTTGGGGAAAGACTTTTTGAGTAATATTTTTTATGGCTTTCTACTGCAGATAGTTGAATGCAGGCGAGTGCTAAAATGGACCTATGCATACGGGTATTACATACCAGAGAACGAAACTGCAAAGAGAGATTTTTTTGAGTACTTACAAGGTATGTTGACCTTTCATACTGTATTCAAGATGTACGAATCATCCCTCTGTGTAACAGTTAAGAGATGAATTATATGTGGCAGGTGAAGCAGAGGCTGGCTTAGAAAGGCTTCATCAATGTGCGGAGAAGGAATTACATACTTACCTTAATAATGAGGAAGCACCTCAAGAGGATTTCTTGGTATTTAAAATAAAGTTGGCCAGTTTGACTAGGTAATTGGTGTATTACATTTTGTGTATATATTCTTAGTTGGTCTTTGTTTTTTACAAAAAAAATCTCTGCTTTTTTTCAGTTTAGTAAAAACCAATGCATCTTATGCTCATATATGCTTTAGGTAGAGGTGAGTGTGTTGGATAACACGTCAGGATGGGTACATTTTAGTATGGGTCCAGTCGGATTGGGTCCACCTAAAAACACTTGTTTTTTTATATTATTTTATTTTTTTTTAATTATTTAAATCATAATGTTAAATATGATTACAAAAACTATGTTATTACAATTGTAGAAGACATAACTCAGATCAATCCCATCATTATCAAGTGGGTTGAAGTTGTCATTACTTTTAGCGTTGTACTTCTAAAACGAACTGCCAGAGATTTGCAACTTATCTTTGTTTTTGTTTATGGTGCCATTTTACGGTTTTCACCGTCAGTAGAAATGGAGCTAAAGTATTCTAATAAACATGTGTTTTCTGCAATCCAACAGTGTCACGCGAAACTACTTTGAGAACTTAGTGAGAGCACTAGAGAACGGACTTTCTGATGTGGATTCACACGGAGCATCAAGCAAGACAAGTAGCTCAAATAACGCTGCTGGGCCAAGCAAGCCTAAAGGTGGCAAAGGAAAAGGGTCGTCTAAAGGTGGAGGCACAAGCCGAATCGATGACGCAACCGGGTGGTCATGTGATCAGTGCACATATATGAACCCAAAGAGCGTCACCTCATGCCAGGTATGCAACACAAGTAGGTGAAAACAGCTCGATAGTTACTCGCGGTTACTGGAACTTCACCACACATTACCCCTTGACGCAAAGATCAAAAGGATCCAGTGTTGCAAACTTGCAATCATTATAGGTGGTAACATGGGTGCTGGATGTATATAGATATGCTACCCAGGTAACACCTGGATGCGTGGTTCAATTGACATGGTGGTTTGTTTTGTTGACTTGGAGGTCAAAGATGTAGATTGATGGTTGCTCTTTTAAATTGAAGTGATTGTGGATGATTTGTGTTAACTTAAAATGAGGTTTGTCGTTAAGTTTGTAATGGAGTTTATAGAAAATCTTGTTATCTTTCTATGCTATTGTTTATATTAGAAGTCGAATAAAATTTGTTGAGAAGAATAAAGTAGAAGTGTGGACAATATCTTGGGACAAAATTGTTGCTAAGGCCACTTTTACTAAACAAACAAGAAAAAGAAGAATGTGAATGATAAGTTGATCAACTAATCATTCATATTCATATCCACTATCCATTTAGATTGTTCATATTCATCATCCAGTGACTTTTGTCATCTTTAATCATAACAAATCAAACACTCCACATACAAAGTATGATTACTAGACATGGGTAGAATATTCCAATTTATTAAATAACGATATGGATGTTACTTCATTAAATACATTTTGTCGTATGCCACGGGGCACATATTAGCAAAAACCATATATGTTGATTTGTTAACTTATCAATTCAATTAGATTATCGAACTAATAAATATTATAACGTAGATCATGTTAACTTTTTAGTAATTTAGTGTTACAAAGCAGGTTAACCTGTTATTAACCCTACAAAGTAAAACCACATGTCAACATGTTTCCATTGCTTGTATTTCATTGATGCAAATGTTTGTGAATTTATGTAACTGTTGACAGAAGATTATCTCAAGCAAGTTATAATAATCCTTGATATGATTTTAATCATTATTTGCTCTTTTTACGTGTTCTTTCATACTTGTCCATTTTAATTTATTTTTGGTGAAGACGGCACTTGGTCTCCTTATGTTACTATTGACTTTCTTTGAGGTTTGACTTATTAGATTTTGTATATCCTTCTTGTATGTCTATGGCAAAAATGTAAGAAAAACTGTAAGCCAAAATCTTGGACAAAAAGTTAAATAGAGCATTATTTATTTTTCACATATATATTTACAATAAGGTATGGGATCATAAAAGTATATGGTCGATATCGTTTGCCCTCCTCTCATCTCAAAATGCAGCTGCTCCTCGTAACCTTATCCGTTACGAAAAATGTCCCTATCTTTTGGTTGTGTAAACTACGTTTTTCAGTTGTTGGTTAGAATTAGGGGTGTCAATTCGGGTTGGGTCAAGTTGACTCGCTTGGGTTATCGAGTTGGCGGGTCAGAAGTAATCGACCTTAATCCGACCTGATTTTTTAATTGGGTTGAGTATTTCAACCCAACCCAACCCTGAACCAACCCGACCCGACCCAGGTCACCCGTTTATATAGTGAGGTCAACTTTTTTCGGGTCATTTTCAATTAACATGTCAATTTCAGGTCGAATAGGTCAGATGAGTCAATCTCTAAATTAATAATTCATCATCAATATGCATAAAATTGTATATAAAATTCCAAAAATATAATATGACCTACTATGTTCATCAAAATTTAATACTAAATCATCATCAAACAAGTTGGTTAATTAAATTAAAATAAAACTTCTAAATTTTTAACTAAATTTAATTATTTTTTCGGGTTGTTGGGTCAACCCAAAAACTCATTGGGTAACCTAAATCCGATAAAAAAAATTGCAGGTTTGTGGGTTTCGTGTTGATGGGTTTGCGGGTCAAGAAATCTCGACCCAATCTGCTTATTTTCGAATCGGTTTCGTGTCGTGTCGGAAATTGAAAGCCCTAGTTGGAATGTATTACAATAAAGAGATAACCCTTTAAACAATATTCATAAAGGGTAATGTGTCTAGATTATATCTGATAAACCTATCTTTTATTAGTTATTTTCCTAGACAAAAAATATTTTCACTAGCAAATACTAAATGACAAACATAATACTTAAAAAAATTGTCTATGTTGTTGACAATTTCTGTGACTTCATGTCATCAAACTAATTTTTATTATTGTTTATTATTCCTACTTAAATTTATTGAACACCACGTCTGTTTGTAAAGCTGATGAATCTGCTATGAAAAATTCAAAATGCTCTTTTGTTCATTAGTTTCTCATTTTTAATCTCTTTTTTTTGCATTCTATGAGTTGTTTGTTACTTTATCTCATGTTAGTTTTTTTTGTTATCATTCATGAAACAAAAATCACCATTATAGACTTATAGTCAGAAATCGCGCTGGCATAGATATACACCATTGATATAAATCTTCATTCAGACGAACTTCTCAAATCAGGATCCATTATTGAGGATGACAGAATCTCCTGATGATCACTTATCTTCTAGTCATTCATCAACTCCATTTTATTTTGACGCTCATTCAGGCCTTAAAATATGCATTTCTTCCACATCTATGATCACATATTTTGATGGTTCACGAGTGAATCCAATCAAAGAAGCATCTTTAGTACTCGAAGATCAGATAATATTGGATAGCGAAGCGATTTCACAAGATAACTTAGAAGACAAAGAAGTAGTTTCTTGGTTGGTATCAATCAAGAACGAGTCCATGAACAACACTTCAGCTATCTGTTTTTCAGAGACTTGTGGTACTCATTCCCCTAAATTCTCTATTTTTCACTGTGATTCTAATTGGGTTTTTGATAAAAGGTCTGAACTGTCATCTAGTATTTCTTGGATAACCGATAGTAGTGATGAACGTTCATCATCTTTATCATTTTCTAGTACTGAAAATGGTTCAGAGATTATGGATTTGGAAGAATGTAGTATTGATAAACCACTTTTTTGGCCATCTGATTCAACATTTGAATGGGGTTCAGGTTCATTAACTGAATGGGATTTCTTTATCATGTCCCCTAGAAAAAATATTTTTGTAGTTAAAAAAAACTCACAAGAAACACCTCCAGACAGCCCAAGATTGAGACTATTTAATGGAAAGATGGATTTGGAAAAAGGTAAACGAAGGCTCGTGTTTCATTCAAGGTCAAATTCTTCAGTCAATTTGGAATTTAAAAGTGTAAACAGCACGAGGGTCGTTAGGAGAATGAAAAGCATGCCTTCAAGGTTCAAAAAAGGTCCAAAGACTAATGAGGATGGCTGCACTAAAGAGTCATCAAAAGACAAAGATATTATCAAGGATCTGTTTCTGGAAGATCATTTACTAGTCGAAAAGCTAAATATCGAGCCTGCTATTGAAATGTTAATCGGCCTTGAAGAATTTGATGGCCATGAAGGGATTGAATGTGAATTCAACAAAGATGATTTCTTTCTTGATGTGAATACATAGCTGTTCATGAACAGATACCTCATTTTTGACAACCCATTTTTGTCTTGGAACATTTTTTGAGTTCCATGATGTACGAGTTCACGTACTAGATACTATCATTGTCGTCTCGACATTTTAAGTTCGAGCATGTATGAAGTTGTTCTTGTTGCATATAGATAAAGGGATAAGTACGTATAAATGTACTTTCTTTAGTAAATAATCTATAGTATGTATCCAACTTATAACACTTCTATTGTATGTATCTAACTTTCAAAAATCTCTATTGTATGTATTAGACGGTATTTTTGAAGATGTGTTAAGTTATATGGATGACATGTCACATTTTAGGAAGGACATATCATCAAAAATACGGATCAATACATACAATAGAGAATTTTGAAAGTTGGATACATATTTTAAAAGTGTTATAAGTTGGATACATACTATAAACTTTTTACTAAAGTTGAGTACATTTACGGGTACTTATCCCATAGATAAAAATTAGTTATTTAGTTGGCAGAAATTTTGTGTAGTTTTGTAGACAATATCAATGTTGTATGTAATTGGTCTTGTAGCTGTTGTAAAAACATTAAGAACATTTGGACTGATTTTGCCCTTGAACAATTAGTTATATGGTAAGAGTTACGAATCAATAATCACACTTTCAATCCATCTTAGATTCGAACCAAGTTTCAGAAATCACAGAATATTCAGGTACGTATAGTTACGGAAAATTTCCCTATTTTTTTTTTTTTTAGAAAATTTTCTAAGGAAACTAGAAAAATAGAAAATGTGTTCAAATTTAGGTTTTTCAAAAAAACTTTTATAAGAAAAGGAAAATCCATATCTTCTCTTTTATAACTAAAAATTTGAAAACTACTTTTGAAGGTTTAAGTTTCCATTTCTACTATCTCTTAAAAAAGAAAAACTTCATCCCTCACATTCGAACGCATTTTCCAAGTTTTTAATGTTTTTTCTGAGAAACGAAACACTCCCCATTTCCTAGAAAAACAGAAAATAAAAAAATGAAGGCATGTTTCCGTAACTACACGTGCCTTACTATCCATCTTGTCATCTTATATGTCTCATTATTTACGGGTGACGAAAACGCCATAAGTTGATTTTCAGTATCAGTTCTATGGATGGAGCTTCATTGGGCCAGAGAGGTCCAAAATTTTGAGTTAATAGTGGTATATCTTTAGTACTTTATGTTTACAACAAATTGAACTAGATAAAATGATTAATTGAGACTTCTTTATATAAGTATAATGAAAATGAAATAACTATACATGTCAATAAGCTTATTGACATACTAACACCATTTAACAGAAAAATAAAGTTAAACTAATTTTTGTGTTATAAAATTATATTCTATGCTAACATATATTTATTAGGAAAGTACTCCTTATATGTTACCACTAGACTTTAAACCAGTGTATACACACGAACTGTTAATTTTTAATAGTAAGAAATTTCGTATTTAGTATCTGTTTCTAATAATAAAGTGTGTGAGTTAATATGTAAATTAAGCATTTAGTTGGATTCTAAAACACCCCATAATTCCCAACATTATTTAAATATATTTTACATCGGAAGCGCAAGTTCAAAACAAACATTTCATATTATATACATAAAGTCAAACCGTTTCAAAACCATAATGTATCAATTTGGGTGCTATATAATTCCAAAACACAACACTGATTCATACAAATCAGATTTCAGAGTAAACGCCTGGTCGTCAAACATTTCATCCAATCAACAGCTTCTTGCCCAGTCAGTTATCTAATCATAATCTGCAAGAAGTAATGTGGGGGATTAGCACGAAGCTAAGTGTATGAAACTATAGTCATCAGCACAACTTAGCATAACAAAATCTGTATACAACAAATAATCGTAAACACACAAATATCAAAGAGGATCGGTGGTCCTTGAGGAACCCTCAATGCCGTGGTGGCCCTCAAGCAACACTTGTAAACCCCACTGAGCTGCAGACAGTACAACGGTTTACCGATAACCTATTGCTATTTACTCAACCGACATAGGTTCCCATTAACGATGTGTACAAGGAACCTCATCAGCCAATCAATAGCAACCAAGTCCAACTCATGTTGACCTCTTTCTCATCACATATGCCCAAAGGCCATGGAACACACAATCCATAATCATCATGGAATCATATCAGATTAACAATCTATCAACAGTAACATATATGGTTACCCGTTATAACCAAACCTGTTACAACCAAATCATACTGAGGGTACAGATCCACTCACCAATACCTCAGTCGTCCATTCAGTAGTCTAATATCACTGAGTCTGCTCACAATCTGAGAATAAAACAGAATAACAAGTCAGTAATTCAGTCATAATAATGAACTTATGTTATAATTATATAACATATGTCGATATACTATTCAACTAAACAATGTACCATATCAACATGATAAATAATAATCAAATGGTAAAACTTATAACATTCCATTTATAAGTATATAACTTATCTCAAAACCTAGCGTCAACTAACATCAACAATGAATTGGCATTATCGGCCATACAAGCTTCTCAATTTTCATCTTGACATATTTATATAACATAAGCCATTAAAGTATTATATACTTTAATCATACATAAAATATATTTATAGTACAAGTACTAAGACTAACAAAATCATTAAAGCTCATGGTTTAAATTTCACAATCCTGGAATCCGAGAGTACCCGCCGGGTACCTCTATCACCCGCCGGGTAGTGTAATCAAGCAGCCGGGTACATCATGAATTAACCGGGTGAATTACATTTTGTGATAATAGAACATAGTCTCGTTTTAAAGTCTAGAGGAGCCGCCGATTTCCTGTTTTACCAGCCGGGTACCCCCTTTCAGTCATACTACCCGCCGGGTAATGGGTCTACCCGCCGAGTAAGACCCATCTTCCAGCGCCTTTTAACCAGCAAACCTTAGACCCGATTTTTCATAATCAAACTCACCAAATTCATGCTCTATGGTCATTTTAACACAGCAACAATAACGACTAACATCATATATCACCAATTAACCTCAACAACATGATTTCAATCAAAATTAATCAAACCAAGTTCATGGGTAACAAGAACACTTACCAATTCAAAGAAGATGATAGAATCAAGATGATGATGATGAATAAAATCTGAGTTTAATCAATCCACAGCTCACTATTGTTGATTTTTCCAATTTTTGGGTTTAAAGTTCTAATAGTGAGTTTTTAAGAGAATGAAACGAATTAGGCAAAAATGGGGAAATAAAGATATTAAAGGTTGGCTCACTTAACTGACTTCAAAATATTGGTATTATTTAATACCCCTTCTAAACTTATTGTCTAGAACCCAAAAACCATTTGCGATTCTAAATTTTTATTCTTCTTACAACTTTATTAATTTAAAACAATTAATAATTCATCTATCACAATAAGTCCTTAGACTCTTTTACCTATTATTTTCAGGTAAACCAAACAATACTATTTTCTAACACAGTAAATAATTATTTAAAATCGGGAAATATTATAAACTACTAGGCCCAAATAGTGGATGTTACAGATTCATGATAATAAATGGATTTATATAAATGGAGATTAAAACATTAAAGGTTTTCGAACTCAAGTTAGTGAAATTTTTTTAATTATTTTAAGTCTATATAAACATTTTCAAATAATTTTATTCCTACTCGGTATATTTGAAAATAGAAACCATACAAATCGATCTGGATAATGTTTTAAATAATAAATTAAATTTCTATATGTAAGTGAGTAGTTGATTAATTTTTTTTAATAAGTTAGGGATCTTTTTTTAAAATTTATTAAAATTAAAGGACTTAATTGAAATGATCACATCATAAAAGTATTTTTCAATATATAATATAAGATTAAAGAAAGTTAGCAGATCCTCTCGAGAAGAGTCTAGGCAGAGGAAGCCAGAAAGGGGATTGCAAGGGTATAAAGGTCAATACACTAATTTTCTATGTACTAGTAAAATGTCAAAATACCACATCTCTTTTGATATAAAGAAAAAAATATCATCACAAACCCTAGATCGAAAAGGGTTTCAGTTGAAGAAAAAAAAGCAGAGGTGAGCATGATAACCGAAAAACCGAACCAAAATCAATTTAATCGAACCAATTAACCGAACCATAATTACAATCGATGGTTCGGTTATGTATATCTTAATTAGCTGAAAATATTTATGACTTTACTATTGTTGTTTACTTAAAATATTGATTAATTGATGACTGATGTTTGATACATTAAGGATGTGTTTGGCAAACTAGCTTATTGGAGTAATGGAGCTTATAAGAGCTTAAACTTATTTTTTCTATAAGCTCAAGCTTCTAGCATTGTTTGGTACATAGAAATTTAAAAGCTTATTGAAAAATAAGCTCTAGCAAAAATAGCTACTATAAGTAGCTTATAAAAATAATAAGCTATTTTGTTGTGTTCACAACGACGACGACGGCGGTGGCGGCGACGACGACGACGACAACAAGTTTCCAGCTTATTAAATGAGATATTACATAAGAGCACAGGGTGTGGTACACGGTGTTCTGGCCAGTGTTCTGGAGAATGTTGAAAGTGAGGATTCTGTGGTGTGGTGAAACTGAATTCACAGTGTTCTTCAGTTTTTTATTATTTGTTTTATTTGTTTTTTTAATACATTTAATTGACTTAATTAATTTAAATAACAAATAAAATAATTATATAAAGGGTAAAATGCAATTTTTGTCCCTGTGGTCTTGTCGATTTGCTTATTTTGTCCTTTTACTTTTTTTCTCGCATTTTTTTCCCAGTGGTTTTGATTTTCGCAGTTTTTGTCCTTTTTTCCGTTAAAGTTAACAGATTGCCAGTTAAGTGATGAGCAATGACCAAAATTCCCTTATTCCTCCTGCATCACACCTCAATTAACCTTTTAAATTTATCTCTCTTTTAACCTTTTCCACTTCCTTTTCTATATTCTTCTCCATCATTTTATCACCATCTAAATCAAACACCTCACCTCAGATAATCAACAACAGCACCTATGCAGATCTGGCCGAAATTTGAAACCACCACCACCACCATTTTCACCAAACCACCACCGTCATCCTTTATCACCAACGCCTCCCTTAACTCGCCGATCTTACTGCAATCGATGGATCTGACCACCATCGTCTCCAACGACATCAACTCACCGCGACTCTCTCTCTTCTTCCAATCCCGCTTCGTTGCTCTAACCGTCGTTACTGAACCGCCGCCGTTCGAAACTATAGATCGAGATATTGAGAAGGCAATGACGAAAACCAATCGGATTTTTGTTACGCGTTCAAACAATAGCTTCAAGTTGTTACCGGATCTAGCGGTTAGACACCATCACCGCCGTTGCAAACTCTCCTTCGTCCAGCCGTTGCAAGTCTCCTTCGTCCAGCCGTTATTCCGGCCGGCAACGAAGATCCGGTAACTCTCTACGATCAGATTTTATGTTTCGTTTGTCGAAATTGATCGGATTTGGTGGTGTTAACACCGGATCGTGTGATTTTGATGTATATGTAACAAAGTTTAAGTGAAAATAAAAGGGACGTATTTAATTGTGTGACACCCCGCAATTTTGACATAATTATAAACGTAATTTGCACACATTTATAGGCTAATTCCCTACTTGAGTGAATTTACAACGCATTTTAGAGGTAAGCCTAGCAAAGCCCAACTAGATAATACGCATAGTGTTATACGATTCGTAATTACTATAATTACGCACAGAACAATTGGAACAAACGCGACAAAAATATACGACTGTTGGTGAACATAATTATTTAATAAAACAAAATTATTAAATAACATTAACGGTTACTAAATATTATGTTGATGATAATTACAAAATATTTTGTAACTTATAAACGTTTATTTCGTACAACTCGAAACAGATTCGTAAAAATAAAAATTAAACACAGTTATAACATTATATGATCCAACTAAATTATTTATATAAAATACCTCAACTAAAAATATATTCGATAATACATTTAAAACTTTACCACTAAAAATATTCTAACGTTTAACGATCGGGTAAACGAACACGGATAAAATACCGCAAACTGGGACTAAAATCCCCTCCTTTTTGGCTCTAAAAATCAGCCACCCCTCCCCTTTCTCTTTTCATTTTCATTTCATCTCATCACCACCTCCTCTTTTCTCTCTCAAAAACACCACCACCAAACCACTCACTTCCGCCACCAAAACTACCACCAAACGACCTCCAATCACCTCGCTCATTTGGAAAAAAGTGATCACGACAATGAGCTCTACACTTCTATCTTTTCGGATTCTCCGCGCGACAACTTTGTAAGATCCCGACAATCCCGCAAACTCTTAGATTTTGCTATTTTCTTTGATAATTCTTGTTTATAATACTTAATACATCATGTTCTAGTGTTTTATCAACTGATTATGTCCAAAAATCGAACCAAAAATCGTTGTTTTCAAACCGATCCACGAACAGTTGTAAGTGACTGATGGCACCCGCAGTTGTGAGTGATGGTGGAGTTTTAAAATTTGTAATTGTTGGGGTCTAAGCTTGACTTACTAATACTGAACCAAAGGCTAGTAGATGGTAAGTATGACCTAGAGTCGTTCTTAAAGAGAAACTGAATTGAAACAGAGGTGATCCAATCAATCTTTCTTTTCTAGTAAAGGTTAAAAGAGTGCGTTGGGGGTTTTGGTTCAGCTAACTAAGTAAACTAAATAAAGTGAATAAAATGTAATAATAAATCAGATAATAAAAGTAGTATTTGTTGTGAGCTCATTAGCTTATAATGTGGGATGATGACTTTTGGGGGAAAACATTTACTAAATTTGGGATGTTCATTAGACTTGATAGTTTATGGTATAACCAATAGATTCCTTATTAGTCGGTTATCAACTAATATGTCACGAGGAACCAAGGTGTCATGATTCTAATTAGACAGACAATGCTCAACTCTCCACACTCTCCTGTGAGGGAGTCAGTGGCCCTTATTATTTAATGCATTCGCTCGTGGGCGAAGGAATAGAGTAGCAGGTCCACAACAAGTCTAACCGTTCTTAATACCATAAAAACTATAAATCCAGCAAACAACTAACTTAGCAAACATGTTCGGACTTAATTGATCAATCCCTATTAATGAAATTCAAGCATGGTAAGCGAAGGAAAGTGTTGAGGTTTCTTGCGTACCTTAATTTAGATTTCATAGATTGAGGAAAAGTATCATTTTAAATTAGATTTTAAACTTGCCTTTCTCAATACAATTAACAAATCCCTAGGTTTTCGTAAATGGTTATTTAGCCTATAGCCTACCTAAACTTATCTAAACTAACTAATCTAATTAAAAAGCTAATTAAAATGCTGACGGCTTTTTGCATAAAGTTAAACCCAGACCATGTCAGAAAATGCTATGGTAGTTCACAATGTATTTAATCGTCTACCGATGTTTCCATTATGAATTTAATTGCTTCGCGATGTTTACATGATAAGTACATTGTGATTTCAAGTGTACAATACTCATGACAATTCCACGTAATCACATTGCATTTTATGATGCTCGCATGACGTTACAATTAAAACATAGTTTTTACACAGATAACTATTGACCAAGTATTAAGGTTCGCGACTCCTCTCTACAAGGTTACAATCACGTTTGTTAATTGAAAGGCGAATGTAAGTTTTATGTTTAAAATCGTAAGATAAGTCCGTTCATAAAGTTTCCATTTTAACGTCGATTCATAATACAACTACCTTCGGTCGTTACCGGCTTCCATGCGTTTGTACTTTGCTCAAAAGCATTTTCAGCACTATACCAAGTAAACAGTCGAATAGGGGCCGTCATATTATTTCACGACGCATTTAAAGTCATCCCACAATCATATATGCTAACTACATCACAACAAATACAATTGTAATCTACTCGCTAATCATGGCACAAACGATCTCTAGCATAATTAAAGTATACATATTTAATTAAGATATATAAGGATAGAAATAACCGAGATTAATATGTGAGAAGGAGTAGACTTGAATTAATAAGAGTTGCTCCAAGCGTACACCAAAGATTACAAATTCGTTCCTCACCAAAGACTACAAGCACGTTCCTTGCTTCTATTCTAACTAACCTAACACTATTTTAAAGTAAGAAAATAAAGAAAGAAAGAAAAGCTAGAAGCTAGAAAGAAAGTGTATCTTCCAAAGTGTGGAAAGAATGGTGTGTGTTCAAATGAAACCTAACCCTCCTATTTATAGGGAAGTCTTGGTGCATTTTAGCCATTGGAGGCTCACATTAGCAAAAGGTGGAAAAGGTGGTGCACCGGGTACGAAAAAGGGCGAAAAGGTGGTGACCCGGGTACGAAAAAGCGCGTAAAGGCCTAGCACCGGGTACACGCAAGGACCAAAAAGCGGAAGGGGGAAGGGTGGATGGCGGCGCCACCATGGTGGCTGGCGGCGGTGGTGGTCTGGCCGGCGGCGGCTGGCTGCCACCCGCCCCGGTTCGTCGCCTGTTGCCTTGTTTCTCGATTCGCGCGTGTTTTCTTTGTTATACGTCCGTTTGCGTTGATTCTTTTTGCGTTGGATTCGTAATTCAAAAATGAAGACTTTGATGAAAAGATATCCCAAAAATATGTCTCTGAACTTTAGATGTGTCGTACGAATCGTTTGAATCTTCCGGTGTGCGTAGAATCTTCATTCTTCATCCGTTTTTGCCGATTCTTCTTCTGGTGGATTCGTAATTTTAAAAGGAACATCTTGGATGAGATGGATGTTGGTGATAGGCACTTTTGTCTTGGAATCTTGTTTTGATGCCTTGAATCTTCAAACGTGTGTGGAATCTTCGTTTTTCATCCGTTTTTCTTGATTTTCATCGTGCAACCTTGTTTTGACCATCTTAGCATAATACTATTGATTTGTAATGTTTTTGAGTTAATATGCCAAGAATCATTCCAGAATGTGAGAGATATCGGTAGTAAAAACGTGACTTTTTACGCGATATCAAGTATCCCACACTTAGAACTTTGCTTGTCCTCAAGCAAACTCGATTTCAAACATGGTTAAAAGTAAGAAGATTATGAAATATTTCAAGGAGGAACTCTTTACTAAGGGGTTTTGAAAAAAATAAAATACTTGTTCTTTGAAAATGAAAGGTTGTAATCTTTAGGAGCATGCTTTCGATCTTTGATCTTGGATACATGACTAGGCTTTCCTCTCAAGGTGGTCACTCAAATCACTCAAAGTGTTTAGGGTTTCCTATTCTATTATATCAATCACTCAGAACGCCAGTCATGTATCGTTTATCGTCATAGGCTTGATCGAAAATCAAATCGTTACCTTTTAAGTGAGAGTGAAGTCGATCTAGCCACAATCATTCTAGGGGAAATGATGTAGGGTTTTTGGAGTGGAGTGTTGGTGGTATGAGAGGGGGTTGTGTTGGTTTTTCATAGGTTTTTCTTTTTGGTGAAGCAGAAAGCTGAAATTTTTGAATTTTCGGGAGGACTGACGCTTTTTTTCTTTTGGGAGGAGTCTTTTTTTCTCCATTTGACTTTCGTTTCTTCGAATTTTCGTGGATATTTTCTTTATTTGACGTCATATCCTTGGTGCTTCTCTTTTTTCATCTTTGGAACTTTTCATGAAGTTTGAGGGATGCTTTTTGAGTAGGAAAGGGATAACGTATTTGTTTTTGGGTGTATAGATGGGTTCAAGAATGATGTGATTCGATCTCCTTTTTGACTCACCAGTTTGGATTCGAAATGCATAAGCAAGTTCTGATTCTAAACGCATACATCGGCACACTAAAAAATCGAAAAAGTGAAGCATTAAAAGTGAATGCTTTTCATATGGCTCAAGATACCTCACGAATCGAAAGTTGGGTTGTTGTGTGCCTAGTCATGCGATGCTGTTTATGGGATTACTAAACTAGTTTTTCAAAAGAATTTGTATTTTATTTTTCCTTCTTCCCCAAAGTAAATCATTCTTTTCAACATATTTTTAACTCAATTTTGAAAATTTTGTTTGCTTTTTGGAGAAGGATGGTCTTATAAAGAGCAACGATTTTAGAATCAAGCATATACCAATATCCATTTTATAGTAGTGCAACTACTGCTATCCAACACTTAAAGGAACATCGTCCTCGATGTTATACTAAGCTCTGAATGGGGTAAAATCCCACACTTAGGGTTTTAAACATCTAAGTCGCATTCTTTCAGTGTGTGTTGGGTTTGAATCCCACACTTAGTGATAAGCATATTGGATATGGTATATTTAAAACGAATGAAAGAGACGGTATAGAAGTACTCCCCGGTAGTTGCAGCGTTCCTTGGTTTGCATTTGCCGGACTCCGTCTTTCTTGGTGCATTCTTGATCAAGTCTTCTTGTGATTTGTCTCGTAGGTGTGAACATGTCGGATATGCGATTCTTCGGGTGTTGATGCTTCCTTTCAGGCTGGAGCATTCTTCGCAAGATCCGAGTGTGAAAGATAGTCGAAGATTTTATCACTTCTTGGAAAGTAAAATTGCAGAATTGTAAAAACAGCATGGGTTGCCTCCCGAGAAGCGCTCTTTTAAAGTCGAGAGCTCGACTTAGTTCTTTCTTCAGTTGATGCTGGATGCGTCCCTGGTGCTGGAGTGGTCACCGTGGCTCCTAGGTAGGACGTATTGTGGAGGGTAGTACCGAACGAATTGCTCAATCATGTTAGCAATTAGGGTTTGGATTCCATCCTGAAGCTTTTGAAGTGATCAGTGGCTAGTCGGTCAAGGATTGCCATACCATAGCTGATGTATCGAACTGCCCTTGTGACTGGTCCGTTGGGGTCAATTCGGGTGCAGGTGAAGGTTCAAACAATTTCACGCTGAGGGTGGTTTTGACCTATTGAGGCGATTAGGGCCATGAACTGAGTCTTTACTTCTTCAAAGTCTTCCGCTAAAGGGTCTCCTCCGAAGGATCTGGTTGCTTGGCATACTTGTCGAATGAGTTGATGTTTCTCACGGTTGAAGGGAAAGTCTGAGTCTGTGAAGACATAGATTAACTTGCTGAATATTTCACGATATCCATCACGATAAACATTAAGCTCCACATCTTCTTCAGTGTACATTCCGCGTAGTAGAGTTGTCACGTAAGTTGCTAGGTTGATTTGTGACAAGTGCGGGATGAACCTTGGTACCTCACGAGTTTCTTCATCATATGCTGATTGGTTCAGTTCATCAATTATCAGCTTGACGTGATGGCCAATGATGGAGTGGATAACGATCCTAAAATTTTCTGAGGCTGTGAGGTGCTCTCCAGTCTCGATGAGATCTAGAAGGGTTCTAAGATCTCCCACCATTCTGATATCGGCATAGTTTTGTGGGTTTCTAGTAGCTCTTTCAAGATGGGTTCTCATGGATGCTAGTGTAGCTTTCTAACTTGCTGAATATGGAAAAGCTGATCCGGCCAAGGCACAATATACTTTTTGGTATATTTGCTTTTGGTTGCTGCAGAATTCGACTTCTCCCATTGGGTAGCGCGGTCTTTCTGGCTGCTGAGCTTCTCTGGTGACTTGCTCTTGAAGCGCATCAGATAGTTCCTGAATATGTCTGAGTAGAGTCTGGGGTACTGGTTCTCCATAATTGGCGAGGTATGAATCGTACTCTCGTTCGATTTGCCTTATCAGGTGTCTCTGGGCGGTGGTGTAGTTTTTAGTTGATTCTCTGATAGCTTCTACGATGATTCGTACATCGCTATTTTCATCGATTAAATCAATCATCTCTTCGTGGGTATCCACGAGTGGAATTGCTAGCCTCTCAGTTGTGACAGTTGTGATGACGGGGGTGTTTGGCGGAGCAAGAGGAGTTTGTGGAATAGAGCGTTCATCGAGAGTGACGTCGATACAATCGCCGTCATACTCGACTTCTTCTTCAGAATCTTCATCACGTGAATCTGGGAATTGGTGGAATTCTTCATCTGAGGGTGCATTGTTGAACGGTTGGGTACTGTCAACTTCGATGGTTCTGACTTCCGTGGTTGTATTTTGAAGGTTCTCTTCAGCAAAGCCTCCAGTTTGACGTTGTAACACCCCCAAATTTAACGATTTGCGGAAGCACGATTTGGGTGTTACTAATCAATAACAAAGCACAAAGATATATAGTAAACGACTCTATATGCGTCGTTGTTAACAAAATATATTAATATTGAAATGTTTACTATATTTATAGCTTTACATAGCTCGAGTTTAAATAAAAGGAGATTTCAGTACATAAGTACTTGTACAAAATATACTAATGCAAGAAAATCTCAAACGTCTGTATGCTGACTCGAGCTAAAAGTCCTGAAGCCGAAGCGACCTACTGCTTGGTACCTGCGATACATGCTAAATGGGTCAGCTAAAGCTGGTGAGCTCAAAGGTTTGAAATCAATTAATATATTATGAACCGCAAGATTTAATAATGATTTGCATCCAGCAAATGAAATGATAATAATCGTGTATACAGCCATGAGCACATAGTTGAGCTTAACTCGAGGGCCGGGTCCCCTATAGAGAATTCCGGGCGAGGTGCCTCCACGAATGCCTAATCAACATTCGTCTTCCCAAATATTAGTACGTCCGTTTACCCGGTTAGTGCTTGCTAACCCGAACGAGGAGGGTCAATCCTATATGGTACCATATACTAATATTCACGCTACAATGTATTAACAACTATGCTGACGGAGGACTTTAAATGATTAGTTGTGAAAAACTCATGTAGTATATGAAATGTTTGTACTTGCGTTCACATGTGAAAAATGAGCAATGGATCACATCCCTGAGTAAAACAGTAAAATAGGGGCTATGAGACTCACCTGAGTCTTATGAGTTTAACTTAATAAACTTGAGTTGATTAGCTGAGTAATGAAGTCTAAAGACTTGTAACCTGAGGGTGTCCACGACACGCGATGGTTATAAACATGATTGGGTATCTCAAAAGATCACCCTTGTAGTTGTTACACAACTATATATATGTCCAAATTACTACGATTTGGTTGATTTGTTAAGTGTTTGAAAACGCGTACGACCCGTTGGTGATGGATTTGAAATAATAAACTTTAAGTATTTTTATCACGTTATTGGTGTTTTGCACTTACAAGTGTGTTCCAATGTGTTTTATAAGTCGTATCGTATAAGTGTTTGAGGTTATATAGGTTCGACACTTAGTGAAATTTTAGTTTGAAAACCTGCTGTTTTATGCGACACAATCGTGCGACACAAAGGTGGTTATGCGACACAAGGGTTGTGTCGCATAGAAATGCGACACAATATCTATACGACACAAGGGTTGTGTCGCATAGATGCGAGATGCTGATTCAACAGTGACATAGTGATTGTGTCGTATGAAGTTTGCGACATAGTATGCGACATAATGGTTGTGTCGCAAGATTTACGACACTATTTATTTAGTACGACACACGGTGCGACATAGAGGCTTTTATACGACATAACTGGCAAAATACGACACTAAATGCGACACAAGGCTTGTGTCGCATTGAAGAACACCAACCCAGAAAGTCCGACTGTCGAGCTTTTTCCGGCCAAAAACCCAATTCAAACCCGTTTTTAAGCTATAAAATTGTGTTCTACACTTTGCAATGGACATATACATGTTATATAAACAACTAACAAGTGAAAATACTAAGAATCGAGAGGTTTCGGGATTTTGTCGGAAACTTATAAAGTGGCGAAATGGAAATCCGGAAAGATAGAAGTGTAGATCGTTGCGAGGTGGTCGTGAATTTCTAAAAATCTTGGTGATCCGAGTGCTTATAAGGGTGTTATTTTGCAATTTTGGTGAATGTGGTGGTTTTGAAGAAAAGAGAGAAAAGAGAGTAAGAGAGAGAGAGATAAGAAAGAAATGAGAGAAAGGTGGGGAAGGTGGAGGTTATCTCCACTTTCTCAGTCTTCGTCCCGCGCTCCGCATGGTGTTCGTTTTCTCCGTCATTTAACGTTTTAATAATTATTTTGCGCGTTATTTAACCATTTTAAAATACGAATTTTTGTTTAATAATCAAATTAAATTGTTTTACTAATTATCTAATAATTTAAAGATTTAAAATGTGTTTTATATAATTTGCGTATTTTGTTGTTAATTAGGTAAGTTTTAATTGTCCGAAGCGGGACAACTTTGGGAAATAAAATTTAAACAGTAGTTTAGACTCAGTAATGTTTCCAGATAATGTTTTATACTTAAATATAAATTGTGTCACCAACGTACGTATTTATGGAATCGAATTACATTCGATTTAGATTGCGTACGATTTAATCAATCGTATTTTCGTATATATTTAACAATATATATAATTCGATACATTAATTAGCCTAACATAGAACTAATTACATGTATTAACATATGATTAGGCACTAAGTACTAGTCCTAATTTGGCGGGTGTTACATTCTCCCCCTGTTAGGAGAATTTCGTCCCGAAATTTAGCTCGAGGTCGTGGTTGATGTAGAATCGGTGAATAGCTGAGGATACTTGAGTCGCATTTGGTCTTCCCTTTCCCAAGTGAATTCCGGACGGCGCCGCGAATTCCATCTGACTTTGACGATGGGAATACGACTTTGTTTTAGTTGTTTGACCTCACGGTCGATGATTTCAGCGGGTTCCTCAACGAAGTGAAGTTTATCGTCAACACGAATTTCATCGAGTGGGATAATAAGTGTCTCATCAGACAGACATTTCTTCAAGTTAGAAATGTGAAAGGTGGGGTGCACGCTGCTGAGTTCGGATGACAGCTGCAATCGATAAGCTACGGGGCCAATCCGTTCAAGGATCTCAAAAGGCCCGATGTACTTGGGATTTAACTTCCCGCGTTTGCCAAAACGGATGACGCCTTTCCAAGGCGATACTTTTAAGAGTACTCGATCCCCAACTTGGAACTCGAGCGGTTTGCGTCTCACGTCAGCGTAACTTTTCTGACGATCACGTGCGGCTTTAAGTCGGTTTTGGATTTCCACAATTTTCTCAGTGGTGGCGTGTATGAGTTCAGGACCAGTGAGTTGACTATCTCCCACTTCAGTCCAACAGATCGGTGATCGGCACTTACGACCGTACAGTGCCTCAAAAGGTGCAGCTTTGATGCTGGCGTGATAGCTGTTATTGTAGGAAAATTCGCATAACGGTAGGTGTCTTTCCCAGTTTGTACCGAAATCAACTACGCAAGCTCGTAGCATATCCTCCAGTGTTTGAATGGTTCGTTCACTTTGGCCATCGGTTTGAGGATGGTACGCGGTGCTCATATCGAGACGAGTACCCAATGCTTTTTGAAGTGATTGCCAAAAGTGAGAGGTGAAACGGGCATCTCTGTCAGAGATGATCAAGATTGGAACGCCGTGTTGAGAAACGATTTCTTTGATGTAGATTTGTGCAAGGCGTTCCATTTTATCGTTTTCCTTGATTGCCAGGAAATGAGCAGATTTGGTGAGGCGATCGACGATCACCCAAATGGTATCGCAACCGCTCGACGATTTGGGTAGTTTGGTTATGAAATCCATGGCAATTTGTTCCCATTTCCATTCAGGGATTTCAGGTTGTTGGAGTAAACCAGGAGGTTTCTGATGTTCGGTTTTGACTTTCGAGCAAGTAAGACACTTGCTGACATAAGTGGCTATTTCGGCTTTCATGTTCGGCCACCAATAAAATTCCTTGATTCCGTGGTACATCTTATCGGATCCCGGATGGATAGAGTATTTGGACTTGTGAGCTTCATCCATCACCAAGTCTCGTAGGTTCCCGAAATTAGGCAACCAGATTCGGTTTGAGAAATACCTAATCCCGTTAGATTTGGTTTCAAATTGTTTGTCAATACCCCGTAAGGCTTCGTTTTTGATGTTTTCAGGTTTCAGGGCTTCGATCTGAGCGGTATGAATCTGAATGGTAAGATCGTTGTGAATGGTCATACTGAGGGCTCGTAGTCTAAGCGGTTTTGGTCGTTCCTTTCGACTGAGGGCATCGGCAACAACATTAGCCTTCCCTGGATGGTACTTGATTTCACAATCATAATCGGTGAGTAACTCGACCCATCGACGTTGCCTCATATTGAGATCTTTTTGATCGAAGATGTGTTGGAGACTTTTGTGATCGGTAAAGATTGTGCACTTAGTGCCGTAGAGATAATGTCTCCAGATCTTGAGAGCAAAAACGACAGCTCCAAGTTCGAGATCATGGGTGGTGTAGTTCTTTTCGTGAATTTTCAGCTGTCGTGAGGCATAGGCAATGACTTTGTCTCGTTGCATCAGCACACAACCGAGACCTTGGTGGGAAGCATCGCAGTATACCACGAAGTCATCGGTGCCTCCGGGTAACGATAGGATTGGAGCACTGCAAAGCTTTTGTTTTAATAATTGGAACGCTGACTCTTGTTTATCAGTCCAATCGAACTTCTTTTCCTTCTGAGTCAGTACCGTGAGTGGCTGAGCTATTTTTGAGAAATTTTCAATGAATCGCCGATAGTACCCAGCAAGACCCAAGAATTGACGTACTTCAGTTGCAGTGGTGGGTGCTTGCCAGTCTTTGATAGCCTCGATTTTTGATGGGTCAACGTGAATTCCGTGACTGTCGATCACGTGACCAAGGAATTGAACGGTTTTTATCCAGAACTCACACTTAGAGAATTTGGCGTAGAGCTTCTCGTGTCTAAGTAGTTCTAGGATGGTTTTGAGGTGTTGCGCATGTTCTTGCTCGTTGCGCGAGTAAATGAGTATGTCATCGATAAAGACAATGACAAACTTGTCGAGGTAAGGTTTACACACCCGGTTCATGAGGTCCATGAATACAGCCGGTGCGTTGGTTAATCCAAAGGGCATCACTTGGAACTCGTAGTGCCCATAACGTGTTCTGAAAGCAGTTTTTGGAATATCGGCTTCACGAACTCGTAACTGATGATATCCTGATCGCAGGTCGATTTTTGAGTAGAAACTTGAACCCTGAAGTTGGTCGAATAGATCATCAATGCGAGGAAGTGGGTATCTGTTTTTGACGGTCAATTTGTTCAATTCTCGATAGTCGATGCACATTCGGAATGAACCGTCCTTCTTTTTAACAAATAAGACCGGAGCTCCCCAAGGTGAAGAACTCGGTCTAATGAATCCTCTATCCAGGAGTTCCTGTAACTGGGTGGACAACTCCTGAAGTTCGGATGGGGCTAAACGGTACGGTGCGCGGGCCACCGGTGCGGCACCCGGCACGAGATCAATTGAGAACTTAACCTGTCTAGGTGGTGGTAGACCAGGTAGTTCCTCCGGAAAGACCTCGGGAAAGTCTCTAACAATTGGCACATCCTCAAGTCGCTTCTCCTCCGACTTCTTCTCTGTGATGTGTGCGAGTATTGCAGGGTAACCCTTTCTCAGAAATTTTCGGGTTTTTAAGCAAGAGATGATTTTGAGTCTTGTCCCACCGGTCTCCCCCTGTATGATCAAGGTTCTACCGACGGCGAGTGGGATACGGACGATCTTATCGTAACAAACAATTTCGGCTCGGTGTTTGGACAACCAGTCCATTCCAATGATGACGTTGAAACTTCCGATTTCGACGGGTACAAGATCGATTGAAAAGGTTTCGTCAGCTAGTTTTAAAGTGCAATTAGGTATCACACTATTGGTTTCTATAAGTTTTCCATTAGCAAGCTCTACAGTGTACTTAACATCTAAGGCAACAGGAGTGATGTCAAGTGATGGGCAAAAGTCATCAGAGATAAAGCTTCTATCAGCACCAGTATCAAATAGAACAGGATTAGTTAAGTTGTTGAGGAGGAACATACCCGAGACCACATTCGGGTCTTGGCGGGCGTCCCCGGAGTTGATGATGAAGGCTCTACTTCGGGTGTTGTTGTGGTTGCTGTTGCGGTTGTTGTTGTTGTTGTTGTTGTTGTTGTTGTTGTTGTTGTTGTTGTTATTGTTCTTCAGCTTTGGGCACGTGTCCCAGAAGTGCCCGGGGTTCCCACATTCAAAGCAGACTTTGGGTGGCCTAGTGTTGTTATTGGAGTTGTTGTTGGTAGGGGAACGGCAATCCTGGGTGAGGTGACCATGCCTCTTGCAATTGTTGCAAAAGGAACCACAGGAACCTTCGTGGTGGCGGCTGCACTTGGGACAATAGGGTTTGCTCCCAGTGTAGCCCCGTTTGATGTCGGTGGTGGTGTTGTAGGCTTTGATGGTGTCAGATTTCTTGTTTTGTTGGTTTGGGTGGTTGTTGTGGTAGTCAGACCACTTTCTTTTGTTGTTGTGGGAGGATGAAGTGGGTGGTTCAGAATCTTGGCTCATTGCCATCAGGTCTTGGGCCAGTAGGATTGCACCGTCAATGGTGGCTTGGTTTGAAGAGGCAACATGCCCCCGAACAGGTTCAGGAAGACCAAGGATGTACTTCCTGATTTTATCAGTTTCAGTGCTTACCATGGCTGGGCGGAGGGCAGCGAGTTGCTGGAATCTGGTGGTGTAACCATCGATATTACTGCCCTGAACTTTTAGATTCCAGAACTCCTCGTCCAGCTTTTGGAGTTTGTCGATTGAGCAGTATTTGGCAGTGAGTTTTGCTTTCAAGTCCTCCCAAGAGAGTTGGTAGGCAGTGTCAGCACCCACTGATTGGGTATATGAGTTCCACCAAGAGTGGGCATCATCTTCGAGAGAGCAGGTGGCGAAGTTTACTTTGTCGTTCTCCGCGCATTTGCTGACACGGAAAACAGTTTCCATCTTTTCGAACCATCTGATTAGTCCGATGGCTCCCTCAGTACCCTTGAAGCTTGAGGGTTTGCAGCTCTGAAAGTCCTTGTAAGAACAAGGTTTAGTAGCAGGGGTTTCAGCGGCATCGCTGTTTCTCGTGGAATTCTGTGGAGTATTCCGAACCAAGGCTTCAGTCACAGCCTGGGTTATGAGTGACGTGAGTTGAGCATCGGTGTAAGGTCTTGTCTTTGGCGGCATGACTCTTCAATAAAAGAAATGAAGATACATGAGATTTTGTAGGAATTTGTAATTGTCACAGATGTTCATGTATAAAAGCGGTAATACATAACATCAATATGAAAAATGGCAATTAATATGGGTTGAAACAGCAAGGAATATTTGATAGATAATATGAGTTCAAAGGTTACATCTCATGGATGTATTACAAAAGGCGTCGGGAATTGTTACATCCGACCGAATTATTGAGTAACGCCTAGATAGTTAAATTACGAGATAGATTACAAGACAAGAACTACACTAGTCTTAACGTAGATTAATCTGTTCCATCATTTCAATGAGGCGATCCACAGTGTTTGCAAGCCTGCTAGCCTGTCTGGCGTTGTCTTCAGCCAATGCTAGTCGCTGTACCAATCCACGGGCATATTCTTCCGTTTCCCGTGAGCGTTGCTCACATTCTTCAAGCCGGTGTTTCAAAAGGGCGGTCTCTACGCTTATCTCCACCACTTTGTTGAAAAGAATGTCTACATTGTTAACGGTGGTTTCGTGATCCTCGGAGACTTGTTCGATGCGTTCAAAGGATGTAAGTCTCCAGTTTTCGTTCGTTTCCTGCAACACGACATCCATGGTGCGAAGTCGCTGCTCGTGTTGGTTCACCCTAGCGGCTAAGGCCGGCAAGGTGAAGTGAGTGGGGTACGGGCCAGCTCGAGGCAACCTGACGTTCCTCCTTGCTACCCTTGGGTTCTGTGACCCGGATTGAGAGCGCGATGAATTGGGTGGAATGTTTGCCATTTCCGAGACAAAGCGTTAGTAAGTAAGAGTGAGGCCTATATTCATATAGTTCCTATATAATATAGCCTATTGAGTGTCTAGCACAAACATGTTTAAATCTCGGTTCTCTCGAGGTCAGAGTCTTCTAGTGAACCCTGTTCAGCCATAACTACATTCAGATCTTACATCATCTTTGCTTAATTGTACATAGTTGATCAGGCTATGTTAAATTAAACTCGTATGACGTAATCACTGAACCAGTTATACCTAATGAGGAATACTGCCTAATGGTCATAGTCTAGGCCCACTAAATGCAACCTAGTTCACTATAACCTTAGGCTCTGATACCAATCTGTAACACCCCCAAATTTAACGATTTGCGGAAGCACGATTTGGGTGTTACTAATCAATAACAAAGCACAAAGATATATAGTAAATGACTCTATATGCGTCGTTGTTAACAAAATATATTAATATTGAAATGTTTACAATATTTATAGTTTTACATAGCTCGAGTTTAAATAAAAGGAGATTTCAGTACATAAGTACTTGTACAAAATATACTAATGCAAGAAAATCTCAAACGTCTGTATGCTGACTCGAGCTAAAAGTCCTGAAGCCGAAGCGACCTACTGCTTAGTACCTGCGATACATGCTAAATGGGTCAGCTAAAGCTGGTGAGCTCACATGTTTGAAATCAATTAATATATTATGAACTGCAAGATTTAATAATGATTTGCATCCAGCAAATGAAATGATAATAATCGTGTATACAGCCATGAGCACATAGTTGAGCTTAACTCGAGGGCCGGGTCCCCTATAGAGAATTCAGGGCGAGGTGCCTCCACGAATGCCTAATCAACATTCGTCTTCCCAAATATTAGTACGTCCGTTTACTCGGTTAGTGCTTGCTAACCCAAACGAGGAGGGTCAATCCTATATGGTACCATATACTAATATTCACGCTACAACGTATTAACAACTATGTTGACGGAGGACTTTAAATGATTAGTTGTGAAAAACTCATGTAGTATATGAAATGTTTGTACTTGCGTTCACATGTGAAAAATGAGCAATGGATCACACCCCTGAGTAAAACAGTAAAATAGGGGCTATGAGATTAGCTGAGTAATGAAGTCCAAAGACTTGTAACCTGAGGGTGTCCACGACACGCGATGGTTATAAACATGATTGGGTATCTCAAAAGATCACCCTTGTAGTTGTTACACAACTATATATATGTCCAAATTACTACGATTTGGTTGATTTGTTAAGTGTTTGAAAATGCGTACGGCCCGTTGGTGATGGATTTGAAATAATAAACTTTAAGTATTTTTATCACGTTATTGGTGTTTTGCACTTACAAGTGTGTTCCAATGTGTTTTATAAGTCGTATCGTATAAGTGTTTGAGGTTATATAGGTTCGACACTTAGTGAAATTTTAGTTTGAAAACCTGATGTTTTATGCGACACAATCGTGCGACACAAAGGTGGTTATGCGACACAAGGGTTGTGTCGCATAGAAATGCGACACAATATCTATACGACACAAGGGTTGAGTCGCATAGAAGCGAGATGCTGATTCAACAGCGACATAGTAATTGTGTCGTATGAAGTTTGCGACATAGTATGCGACATAATGGTTGTGTCACAAGATTTACGACACTATTTATTTAGTACGACACACGGTGCGACATAGAGGCTTTTATACGACATAACAGGCAAAATACGACACTAAATGCGACACGAGGCTTGTGTCGCATTGAAGAACACCAACCCAGAAAGTCCGACTGTCGAGCTTTTTCCGGCCAAAAACCCAATTCAAACCCGTTTTTAAGCTATAAAATTGTGTTCTACACTTTGTAATGGACATATACATGTTATATAAACAACTAACAAGTGAAAATACTAAGAATCGAGAGGTTTCGGGATTTTGTCGGAAACTTACTGTCGCGGCCCTATCGGTCGGTCGGATTTGACTCCGGTCGTTGTTCCAACAGCAACAGAAGCGGCGGACAGTGAGTTTTAAATTTATATGAGCTGGGGCTCAAACTATAAGTACTACCTACCTTGGGAGCAAGCAGTAAGTATAACTCGAGGTCGTTCTTAAATCGGAGCGAATTGAAATAAAGCGGATCACCAAAGATTATGGTCGCAATTAGGATGGGGGTAGGTAGATAGATTTTTGGATTGATTTGGTTTTATAATTATCCTAAATGCAGAAAAGTAAATAACGAGAAATGAAATTAGGGTTTAAGCAGACAGGTAGAGATGTGATTGCTGAAACTTGGATACTAGGGTTTCGGGATGATGTTCATTATAAAATTGATTGGAGATTTACCAAATAAAGAGTAGACATACTTTCGGTGTAAACACTAGGACCCTACGTTCAGGTGAAACCCTAGAAACATATGTCACTGGAATCCTAGGTTATCATGATTCTGATCAGATCAGGCTGTTTTCAAACCCCCCTGAGCCTTTGCTTAACTAAGACAAAGTCACCCTAAATGTTCTAGGGATCAGGCATAAGGCAACAGACCGCAATTGTATTTACTGACCTTTCTTAACACCTAATCGTCTATTTACTTTCATTATAGCAAATACTGATTGTATCCTGTGTATGTTAAACTATTGGTGGATTAGGGTTTTGCATGTCTAGGTATATGATTAACACTACCCTGTATTGTTTCTATTGAAGCACATACTTAACCATCATAAATATAGACCCTCCTTTACAGTCAGGCGTTCATCCCTAGGAATAATCACGGTGTACAGGGCAATTAGGCATTTCCACAGTATTCCAAACCCTAGATGTACTGACGGTGTACTGGGCATTTAAGCATTTCCACAGTGTTCCAGATCTTAGGTGTACTAACGGTGTACAGTGCAACAAGCATTTCCACCGCTTTGATTCCTAGACCACAGTTCTAGAAGGATCACTTCTAGGTAATTCACGATGAAACAATCCATGGCATTTCCTTAACTTCCACGTATTTGTACTCCACACGAGGTGTTTCCAACGCTATATGAAGTACCGTGCCTTTTAAAGGAAAGTTCATAGTTTCATACTGTAACTGGAGATAAATGTGTATTCATAGTATTAGGGTTGATCAGATCCTATCCTAGGGCAACAGTCACGTGAAAGTCTGGAAAGGGTGATGAGAGAGTAGATCTATATTCAGGATAAGCTTAACCAGATACACAGCATAACAATTTCCAATCGTATAAATGAAACATTAATTTAACATCATCCCTACTCCTAATATCTACATTTCAACAATCACAATATTAAACTACTCTATAAACATGGCAATATGCAGAATACAAACTGAAATAACATAAAGCACAAGCATTATAACAGTAAGTAAAGTTTAGATATCACCAGGAATACAGCAGCGTAATACTGAGGATTACAAATAGTCTGAACTTGAAAAACTCGTTACAACAAGATTACCAAGCTAAAACTTCCTCTAGACTCGAACCGTAAGCTCAACCCTAACCTTTCGCCTCTAACTCCTAAGAGTAGTGCTAGAGAGAGAAAGTTAGAGAGAGAAAGTGAAAGAAAAGAGAGAAATAAGAAAAGTGAGAGAATGAGAAATGTGTGAAAATGTTGAGATGTGTTAAGGTGTGTGAAATGAGGAGGAGTGATCCCCTATTTATAGGCAAAGCTCAAAAATCAGCCGTACAACTCGCGAAACAGCACGTACAAGCAAACGATGCACGATATGGGGGCAGGGGGGCCGTATACGGCCTTGGTGGGACCGTATACGGTGTGTACATGGCCGTATACGGTCTCTGTGGGGCCGTATACGGTTCCCAGGGCCGTATACGGTGTTCGTCTGATTTCGTTCGTTGCTTAAAATGCGCGTATCTCCTTTGTTATGCGTTCGTTTGACCTGATTCTTTCGCCTGTGTCTTCGTAATTCCGTTACGCTTCTAATGATGCCAACTTCACTGAAATTGGATGTGTATAGCTCAAGCATAGCCAAAATGACTTTATAGGGTCTGATACTGCTCAGTCTTCTCCGTTCTTTATCCGATTTGCATGATTCTTGATTTTCCCGTCTTGATTTTACCTGTTTTATCATATGATGAAGTTAGAATGTGATCTATATAAGTTAAATGAGGCCGGGTGATTTTGTGCACGTTTATTCGTCTTGATTTGCTCGTTATTTGGACGTTTTAGGTGATTTTTGCAGCAACGCCTATATTTAGACCACTTTAGTGAAATTTAGTAAATAATGATCATTTTGGAATGTTTTCACTAAAGATACGTCCAAAAAGTGCGGAATATTGCCCTTAAAAACATGACTATTTGAGTCACATCAAGTTATCCCACACTTAGGCGTTGCTTGTCCTCAAGCAACACTCAGTTAGAAAAACATTTAAAATGAGGTTTTTAAGGGGTGAGTCAAAATAATTTCAAAATGATACCACTTCTAATATGATTAAGACTGTTTAAGAATAAGGAAAAGGATAAGATGATCCTTTCAGAAGCAAGAAGCAATTATCATCATGCATACTACCAATTCTCGTGATCTTGGAGTACACATGACTAGGCGATCTCACTATAGGTGGTCACTCAATTCACTCAAAGTGTATCGGGTTCCCTAACAATCTAGAACAAATGAAATCGGTCAAATAAGCCAGTCATGCAGCACTCATCGTCATAAGCTTGGTCGAGAATCGGATCTCCACCACTTAGGTGAGGACGGTGCTAACTATCCCAAGACATTCAACGGGTGGTAGTGTTTGGTGAGGTTTAAGGGTATGGATAGTGGTATATGTTTGGTTGTAAGGGTTTGACTTATCTTAAAACTCAAAGATAGTGAAAAACTTTATTTCAGAATGGAACGGAGGATTTTGTAGCTGCTCGTCTTCTATCGAATTTTTCTTGAGAAGGTGATACTTGAAGCACTCAGCTTTATTTGATGGAACTATTTCTTTTTCTTTTCTTGATTTTCTACTTTTTATTTTTCTTTTCTTCTTCGGAACTTCTTTGCCAGAGAATTTCTAAGGACATTTTATGTTGATCCTTTCAGAAATCCTTTTCGGAACTATGATCTTTGATCTTGAACTTCAATTTCTTTTGTCATGCCAATTTTTCGCACTTTTGACTTTTAGAGTACACAGAAGAGGAAGACTTTAGAGCATAATTGAAGAGGATGTTCCAAAAGATGTTTTTCACGACCTTAGAAATTCTAAGATAAGGTTTTGGGAATTTTGGGTGCGTAGGGTTTTGTACGAGGGTTTTTTAAGAAATGAAAGGTTTAGGCTCAACAGGGTTTACTAGGCGGATCATCGATACTGAAAGTAAGTATCGGAAGGGTTTTGGGCTTGAAGAGATATGTAAAAATTGGGTTTAAATCCTAAGGAATGTCAAGGTCATCTAGCTGCACCTATACCGCGTACGGTACACACCAATGTGGTCTTGAAACGTATGTCTGGAGCAAGTTCTAATTCAGAGATGCAAGCATCGGCACACACAAGAAATGAAAGTGAAGCATTAAAGATGAATGCTTTTAGGCTCAAGATACCTCACTACAAAATAGGGTTGTATGTGCCTAGCCATGCTCCTTTCAGATTATTGTTTCTTGCTCGAGAAATTTCTACCTTATTTTCCCTATATTCCAAAATATCTTACTCATATTTCGAGAATGATTCTTTTCGAAAGTATTTAACTCAAAAACTTAGAGTTTAGTCATAATTTAACTCATAATTTTAAATTTTTGAAAAAATTTGTTTGAAAAATTCGTTATTTTGGGAAAACATTTTCTGAGTAATGCTATTTTGGACATAAAAATTGCCTAAAAATTATCCAAGGTATTCTATACCTTGCTATCCCACACTTAGAGGAACATTGTCCCTAATGTTCTCTTGAGTTGAGTTTTTACTGGAGGTAAAATCCCACACTTAGAGTTTGAACATGTAAGAAAATGTTTCTTAAGTGTTAAATTTGGGTTTGAATCCCACACTTAGTGATAAGCTCAGGATAGGGTATAGAATATAACAAGCTTTCAAGACAGAATATATGTGATCATGAAATGGATAGAAGGTTAAGAAACTCCCCAGATAACGTTTTGAAGCATGTGAAATTTTGCAGGAGAGAGAGAGTTGAAGCGAGCTTTTTTCTGCATTCTTCTTGAAGGACATCAAGCTTCATATGGGGTTATCCGGTGTCATGTATCCAACGTTATCAAAAATCAACTCCAATTCTTTTAAGTGGGGATCCTTATGGTGTAGAATCCCATACTTTAGGTTTTGAAGAAGTTGGAGTGATTTTGATAAGTGTTTGCGGTGTGGGGAGTGATCCCACACTTAGTTCTTTGAAGTGCTTGGATACAAGGAAGTTTTGAGAAGAACGAGGCCCCTCCATGAGATGTTTGAATGTTCCGCAGTCTGCAAATATTGAAAACTGGTTCGGGTTGCCTTTTGACTTCACGGATTTTCTTCTTGAAAGTGCGTCATCTCGCCTTTTTCCACGTTCATACATCACAACATTTCTACTTATTAAACAGAAGGAAAATAAAACATAATAAGTAATAGCATAATGTAAATACGGATAGAGTGATCAACCAACCAGTGGCTGATACAAATAGGTTCCAAAAGTAAGGTTTAACAGTAGCCAACAAACACAAGATAATAATAATGATAATGTCTGAAACCAAAGTCAGATGATGCAAATGGGGTAGAACTATGAGGCTGGGGATCCCTGGTCAGGTGCATCAATATGCTGAGTAGGAGCTGGTGCTGTGGATGGTCCTACGACTGACTGCTGGCCACTAGATACTCTCTGTCCCTGTTCTTCAGCATTGATCAGTTTGAGCTGAATCAATATGTCTCTGAGGGTAGCTGCTGGCAGTCTCATCGGATCAGTGTAGCCCCACTCTAGCAAAATAGCCGAAGTAACCCCTGCCTGCTCTAGTAAGGTCATGTAAGCCTGACGTAGCATGCTCTCTGTCGGTACAGCTGAGGAAGAGATCGGTCCCAAGTTTAATAGCATCCCGGAAGTGTCAAAAGATAAAGCATCAGTGCCCAAGTAGACTGTGTCAGCACGGTAAGATCCACTGGCGACTGGCTGGGCAGGATGAGAAATCACAGGTGCAGAAATCACTGGCTGAACTACCGGTATCTCGGTCTCAACTGACTGGACCTGCTCTGGTACTGGTGTGGTCCGGATAGCGGGTGATGGTGTATGGGTGGTATGTGATGGGATGGATGTATGTGGTGGTGCTATGGCTGGTGGTGGTGGACCGCATCGGTACATGTAAGGCTCTGGGTCAGGAATACCAAGTTTCCTGGAAATCAACAGCTGATGGGAACGGCTAACCTGAAGAGCATGCAAAAGATAATACTGTGTCAGCGAGGTCACTGGATCTGTGTAGTGAACAGTAGCCTGAGCTGGTGGCTCGGCTGTCTCAGCTCCTCTATGCGGGACACTAGTATGAGTAGTAGGTGCTCGGGCTCTATCAGATGGGCCATCATCAGTATCTGCAACAGGTGAGGATCCTCTAACACGCTTCCCAGGGAGACAACATCCTGGAATGATCTGTTTGGTGTTCTTCCATAGGCACTGTCTCTGCTCGTCTACCTCAACAAGATGGATCAACTTGCAGTAGTCCAAGTTGAATGGCAAATAACGAGAACAAACAGTAAACTCCTCAGTGTGGGCCTCTGTCAACAATCCCATACTATAAAGCAATCTAGTAATAATCGACCCCATGAACATGTGCCTATCCATGTCTGTCTCAGCTCCAAGTCTCTCAGCGATCAAGAAAGCAACATTCAGATTCTTTCCTCCTATGATTGCTTCCATGAATTTCAATTCTTCGGCACTCACAGCACCACCTTCCTTCTTTCCAAATATAGAACATGCTAACAACTTGTGAAGGATGTGATGGACCGGCTTGATGAAAGTGGATGACTTAACACAGCTCCTAAAGCTTGATCCTGCTAAATCCATCCAAATATCCTTGTGGTTCCTGTTTGGTAGGCTGGAGATGTCTTGAACACTGTTTCTGAACCATGCAGAGTTGACCTGAGACTCTGTATATAAACCAAGATACACTCCCAAGTCGGCAACTGAGATATGATGAATCTGTTCCTGAAACCTGAATGAAATCTTTCTTTTGTCGGATACGCTCATCTTTGGATTCAGTTGGTAAGTCATCATGAACTCTGTCACTACTTCTCGGTATGCATACTCATCTATATCGAAGAGACGGAGAAAGGCATTGTTTACTTGACCATCGGTCTCATACATCAACAAACTCTTCAACTCATCCCTGATCCCTAGCTTAATCATGTCTTTCCACACCACATATCGATTACTGACTATTGGTCGCTGCAACCATTGGCGAATGAGTGACCTATTCTTTGAAGACTTTGCCAAGTAGCTGAGTGAAGGTGGGCAATTTTCCATCTGTGATAAAAGACAAGAAAAGATTAGACCATAACCGTGATATATTAATGGATATGCTAAAGTACTTCCAAATTTTCAGAAAAAAATTGGAAATGTAGGCTTTAGAAATGGGCATATCCAGAAATTTTAAAATTGCTAAACCTAACCGCAACCAATCACAAATCCAAAAACTTTTATCAACTTATGTCTAAATAAGGGTAAGTGGCACAAAGCTTCAAGTTTCTAGCATAATCAAAGCAAGTCAACAAGGTACCTAACTTAATTATCCCAAGCACTAAAAACTTAAATACTTCATGTTCATGGTTAATCAATCTAAATGAGATTAAGTCCAAGGTCATATGATTACCTCAAGTAAATCAATTAATCATAAAAGGGCATATTACCAATTAAATATGCAATCCAACTTTCCGCAATTTCCAAAAGACATAAAGCCGTATTTTACATGATTTCAAGCAAAGAATGGAAGTAAACTTATTCGACAAAATGGTAGTTTTTAGAAAATGGCATTTTTGTTGGTTTCATTTCAAAGTCATACACTTTATTAATTAAAGTGATAAACTTAAAAATGATTAAATGAACCGAAACTTGTTTTGATAATCTTGTAAGCTTTTTAAGTTTGGAAAAGTCATAAACATGGTTTAAAATTAAAAGTTTTAAGAAAAAATAATGTTTATGATGATTTTATTAAAAATGAGCTTACTTTAATTACCAAAAACTAGCTTAATCATTTTCTAATCACAAATGATCAATCAAAACATGTTAACCTATCATATTTAAGCATAACTCAATCAACAAAAGTCAACATAAGCAATTAATCATCCAAAAAGTCAAACTAGCCATAGTTCATCAAAAAGTCAACACTTTAATTCCCAATCTTGCAATCAAGCCAACAATTCACTAGATTAAGCTTGTAATCATGTCAAGCATCAAGATAAGCATGAAATAACACTAAAGATTGCAACTTTTAACCATGAAATCTATGAAAATGAGTTACAAGCCCTAATTTTTAAAGTTTCATGAAAATCACAAAAGTAGGTCAAGAATTACCTTAAACTTGATGTAATGATGTTGTGGATGCATGAAAGATCATAAAATGATGAATTTTGAGCTTGGAATCATGCAAAATGGTTGAGTAATGGAGATTTGGTGGTGATGGAGGTGAGGCCGACGGTTTGGAGGTGGGGAGAGGAAGAAGATGAACTTTTTTAATGTTTTGTCTTATGTGTGTGGCTAAAATCCCTTTTTATACCCTTTTAAACGTACGCGATTTAAAATTTGCGAAAGATACGAAACATACAAGTAAAGTTTAAATTTTTTTTTAATAAAACAATTTTAAAAAGTATGTTCGTAATTTTCTGAATCTTTACGCGCAGTCTGAAAAGATATATGCGAATCGTATGCGAAATCGTATACATTTTTATTTAAAACAAGACAATCTTTTTGTGTTCTTTAAAATCCAAGACAAATTCAAAATTAATTTTTCAAAATTTAAAAATAAACTTTTTCGAACTTTCTGAAAATGTCTGGAATTCGTTACTGTGTTGTGCGAATTTGAACTTTAAAAGAACGTTTTCTTGTGTTTTTAAATGCAAGCTTTTAAATTTAAAAATAAACCACTAATATTACTTATCCTAAATACTTAAAATAAAACTAAATTAACTTAAGTTTGGGTTGCCTCCCAAAAAGCGCTTGGTTAAAGTCGGTAGCTCGACTTTTGGACAAATTTATTGAATATTGCCCAAGAGCATTTGTTTAAGTGAATTTGGTGCTCTTGGTTGAGGGAAAGTGTAGCGAGGAATAAAGTCACAAGTGAGAATCTTAATGACAGAATCAACTAGGTCTGCAGGGTGTAACGAGAATCGTTCGTGTTCAGTGAGAAACATACGTTCCTTTTTGCCTAAATCTAGAAGATTGTTGATAAACTTGTTAAATTCCTTTCTAACTTTCTTAGGGTTTGAAATTCCGTTTCGTGATCCGTCATCTATATGGTTTAAGTCATGAAGAAGCATTCCTAGGGCTTGTTGAAATTTCCGTTCTTCTCTCGAATCGGGATCTCCGGTGGTAGTATGAACTGACTCCGTGATTTCTTCGATTAAAGATGTTTGTGAAACGGTGAAAGGAAATTTTGACTGAGCAAATAACAAAGTGAGTGAGATGTTAATATCCTTCCTTCCAGCAAAGAAAGCAGCTTCCATGTTATCGTCAGTGGTTCCAGGGAATATCTCTAACAACTTGTTGATCATATAAGTAGCGGGGTCAACGAAAAATGGAATTTTATCAGAAATGACGAGAGATATAGCGGGATCTTTGCTGATCCAGAACTCAAGCTCATAAATCATAGCCGCAACATAACGATTAATTAGGGTTTGGGAAACCGGTTGATAATCGGTGCAGGCGAATAGGTCCATTAGTAGGTCTATTTCTGATTTAAGCTTTAGTTCTTGCTCTCGATAATGTGTGAAGATACCTTCCTCCTTTTGATTTGGAAGATGGTGGAGAATACCAACCTATTTCTTTATCCTACGAGTGACTTCTCTTTGTTCAACCGAAAAAGGAAAGTCAGACGTTTTGAGTTGTCTGGCAAATGCCCGACAAACATCCAATCTCCTATCAGGATCAAAAGAGTTACCTACGTAGCGGATATTTTCTTCAGGTTTGATTGGTAAAGTCCTATCAACAACACGATAGATGGTGTACTCAGGTTCGGGTACGAGGTTCAAAAAGATAGGTGATTTTGGAGGGTATTCGTAAACTTCTTCGTCCCATGGTGGAAGACGTTCTTCAATGGGTGGAAAACGAAAGGGTTGAAGATGTTCAGAGTTACTCTCGACAAAACCAGATGAGATAGGGAATTGAAAGAAGTTTTCTAAGGAATATGAAATCTCAGGAGCGGGTATAACCTGATAGCTTAGAATGCTAGATGCAGAAGTTGAGATCTTCTGATGAGAATCATGGGTTCCTAAGTCAAGGTCTAAGAATTGCCCTATGGTTCTAGATTCATCGTCTGAATTAGCGGAGATAACTTCGGAAGAGGATAAAGATGAAGAGTAGACGTCAAATTCCAACTCTTGTTCTAAGCAGGCGAAGAACTCAGCGTCATCCATGGCCATCATTTCTTCGGACGTCTTGAGGGCGAGTGGAGAAATGGGGCTAGACGGAAATGAATCATAGAAAGATGTTTTTGTATTTTTCATTTTTTAATTAAACTACGGAAAGCAAATAACTACCAACTAAGTTTGGGAAACCTAATTGGAAAGGATCTCCTAAAAGCTAGAATATCTAAGGCGGCTTCAAATCGTAACGCTCTACGATCCCCGGCAGCGGCGCCAAAAACTTGTCGCGGCCCTATCGGTCAGTCGGATTTGACTCCGGTCGTTGTTCCAACAGCAACAGAAGCGGCGGACAGTGAGTTTTAAATTTATATGAGTTGGGGCTCAAACTATAAGTACTACCTACCTTGGGAGCAAGCAGTAAGTATAACTCGAGGTCGTTCTTAAATCGGAGCGAATTGAAATAAAGCGGATCACCAAAGATTATGGTCGCAATTAGGATGGGGGTAGGTAGATAGATTTTTAGATTGATTTGGTTTTATAGTTATCCTAAATGCAGAAAAGTAAATAACGAGAAATGAAATTAGGGTTTAAGCAGACAGGTAGAGATGTGATTGCTGAAACTTGGATACTAGGGTTTCGGGATGATGTTCATTATAAAATTGATTGGAGATTTACCAAATAAAGAGTAGACATACTTTCGGTGTAAACACTAGGACCCTACGTTCAGGTGAAACCCTAGAAACATATGTCACTGGAATCCTAGGTTATCATGATTCTGATCAGATCAGGCTGTTTTCAAACCCCCCTGAGCCTTTGCTTAACTAAGACAAAGTCACCCTAAATGTTCTAGGGATCAGGCATAAGGCAACAGACCGCAATTGTATTTACTGACCTTTCTTAACACCTAATAGTCTATTTACTTTCATTATAGCAAATACTGATTGTATCATGTGTATGTTAAACTATTGGTGTGATTAGGGTTTTGCATGTCTAGGTATATGATTAACACTACCCTGTATTGTTTCTATTGCAGCACATACTTAACCATCATAAATATAGACCCTCCTTTACAGTCAGGCGTTCATCCCTAGGAATAATCACGGTGTACAGGGCAATTAGGCATTTCCACAGTATTCCAAACCCTAGATGTATTGACGGTGTACTGGGCATTTAAGCATTTCCACAGTGTTCCAGATCTTAGGTGTACTAACGGTGTACAGTGAAACAAGCATTTCCACAGCTTTGATTCCTAGACCACAGTTCTAGAAGGATCACTTCTAGGTAATTCACGATGAAACAATCCATGGCATTTCCTTAGCTTCCACGTATTTGTACTCCACACGAGGTGTTTCCAACGCTATACGAAGTACCGTGCCTTTTAAAGGAAAGTTCATAGTTTCATACTGTAACTGGAGATAACTGTGTATTCATAGTATTAGGGTTGATCAGATCCTATCCTAGGGCAACAGTCACGTGAAAGTCTGGAAAGGGTGATGAGAGACTAGATCTATATTCAGGATAAGCTTAACCAGATACACAGCATAACAATTTCCAATCGTATAAATGAAACATTAATTTAACATCATCCCTACTCCTAATATCTACATTTCAACAATCACAATATTAAACTACTCTATAAACATGGCAATATGCATAATACAAACTGAAATAACATAAAGCACAAGCATTATAACAGTAAGTAAAGTTTAGACATCACCGGGAATACAGCAGCGTAATACTGAGGATTACAAATAGTCTGAACTTGAAAAACTCGTTACAACAAGATTACCAAGCTAAAACTTCCTCTAGACTCGAACCGTAAGCTCAACCCTAACCTTTCTCCTCTAACTCCTAAGAGTAGTGCTAGAGAGAGAAAGTTAGAGAGAGAAAGTGAAAGAAAAGAGAGAAATAAGAAAAGTGAGAGAATGAGAAATGTGTGAAAATGTTGAGGTGTGTTAAGGTGTGTGAAATGAGGAGGAGTGATCCCCTATTTATAGGCAAAGCTCAAAAATCAGCCGTGCAACTCGCGAAACAGCACGTACAAGCAAACGATGCACGATATGGGGGTAGGGGGCCGTATACGGCCTTGGTGGGGCCGTATACGGTGTGTACATGGCCGTATATGGTCTCTGTGGGGCCGTATACGGTTCCCAGGGCCGTATACGGTGTTCGTCTGATTTCGTTCGTTGCTTAAAATGCGCGTATCTCCTTCGTTATGCGTCCGTTTGACCTGATTCTTTCGCCTGTGGTTTCATAATTCCGTTACGCTTCTAATGACGCCAACTTCACTGAAATTGGATGTGTATAGCTCAAGCATAGCCGAAATGACTTTATAGGGTCTGATACTGCTCAGTCTTCTCTGTTCTTTATCCGATTTGCATGATTCTTGATTTTCCCGTCTCGATTTTACCTGTTTTATCATATGATGAAGTTAGAATGTGATCTATATAAGGTAAATGAGGCCAGGCGATTTTGTGCACGTTTATTCGTCTTGATTTGCTCGTTATTTGGACGTTTTAGGTGATTTTTGCAGCAACGCCTATATTTAGACCACTTTAGTGAAATTTAGTAAATAATGATCATTTTGGAATGTTTTCACTAAAGATACGTCCAAAAAGTGCGGAATATTGCCCTTAAAAACATGACTATTTGAGTCACATCACTTACAAAGTGGCGAAATGGAAATCCGGAAAGATAGAAGTGTAGATCGTTGCGAGGTGGTCGTGAATCTCTAAAAATCTTGGTGATCCGAGTGCTTATAAGGGTGTTATTTTGCGATTTTGGTGAATGTGGTGGTTTTGAAGAAAAGAGAGAAAAGAGAGTAAGAGAGAGAGAGATAAGAAAGAAATGAGAGAAAGGTGGGGAAGGTGGAGGTTATCTCCACTTTCTCAGTCTTCGTCCCGCGCTCCGTGTGGTGTTCGTTTTCTCCGTCATTTAACGTTTTAATAATTATTTTGCGCGTTATTTAACCATTTAAAATACGAATTTTTGTTTAATAATCAAATTAAATTGTTTTACTAATTATCTAATAATTTAAAGATTTAAAATGTGTTTTATATAATTTGCGTATTTTGTTGTTAATTAGGTAAGTTTTAATTGTCCGAAGCGGGACAACTTTGGGAAATAAAATTTAAACAGTAGTTTAGACCCAGTAATGTTTTCAGATAATGTTTTATACTTAAATATAAATTGTGTCACCAACGTCCGTATTTATGGAATCGAATTACATTCGATTTAGATTGCGTACGATTTAATCAATCGCATTTTCGTATATATTCAACAATATATATAATTCGATACATTAATTAGCCTAACATAGAACTAATTACATGTATTAACATATGATTAGGCACTAAGTACTAGTCCTAATTTGGCGGGTGTTACAGACGTGCCTTATATGCAGAGATTCTTGATGGAGGGTCTCATAATCAACGGATTCTTCTGATGAAGTATAATCATCATAGCTTTGTATCCTGTTGACTTCTGCTAATTGTGGTGAATCACTTTGATCTTCATCTTCCTCCATGTCTTCCTCTTCTTCTTCTTCGTCCATTTCTTCCGTCTCTTCTTTAGTTCCTTCTTCCTCCTCAGGTTGTTCCTCTTCTTCTTCAGGTTCTTATTCGTCCTTTTCAGACTCTATGTCTTCCTCTGCTTCTTGATATTCCTCGTCCTCATCTCTGTCAGTTTCAGTATCATAGATCAAGGTTGTTGGTCGAGTGAAATTTCGTTCTTCTTTGGATTCGGATTCATTGCCGTAGGTAATCCTGCTTGTTGATATAGCATAACATTCTTCTTGTTCTGGTGTGCATTCCGGTTGGTCGTTCTTGTAAGTGATGCTTTCACCATGTGCTCGTAGAACAATCGTGTGGTTATACACATCAATCACTGCTCTAGTCGTGTTCATGAATGGTCTTCCAAGGATAATCGGGATGTTTATGTCCTCGTGGATATCCATTACCACGAAATCCGTAGGAAAGAAAAATTTGTTAACTTGAACTAAGAAATTCTCAGCTATTCCTTTTGGGTATCTAACGGATTGGTCATCTAGCTGGACGGTCATCTTAATGGGTTTCAAATTTTCAAGTTCTAGTCTCTTAAACAGGGAGTAGGGCATAAGGCGCTTATGTCTCCGGATTGGTAAATAGAACATGTTGTATATTTTAGTGCATTGGCGTATTGGTGGACACGGGGTAGGTGATGCGGAGTGCATACCCGGCTAAGTTACTAAATACGGGCACGACCAAATTGCGGGGGTCAAGGGGGCTGCGCCCCCTTGTGGGGTCCAAGGGGGAACGCCCCTGGCGGTGTTGGCGCCCGATCAGGTCGGTGTCGTTAACGATTACTAATCGGGCACCAGCAGTGGGTTGTTTTATATTTGTAATTGCGGGGCCTAAGTTTTCCCTAACGATGCTAATCCTAAGGGTGAGCAAGTGGTAGGTATGACCTAGAGTCGTTCTTCAAACCGACTGAATTGAAACTAAGGCATGGCAGATGAGGGCTTTCAAACTAGTGAATGGTTTATAAAATAGTGGGGGTTTTGGTTTTTATATTAACTAACTTAGGCAAGTAAATAAATAAAAGCGAAATAAAAGTAAAACGTAAAGCAGATAAAATAAAGATAGTGTTTGCTGAGACTTCGTTAATTAAGTTATGGGATGATATTTGGAGAAACTGTTTTGAAAGATATTAGTTAATTATCATTCTTGAATACTTGTATGTAAACACTAGATTCCCTACTAATTAAAATCCCGTTAGCATGTCACACCGGGAGCTAGGTTATGGTAACATTACAAAGTATTTAGAATAATAAACAAAATCTTAATTATAGTTTAACAATACTTTCATATGAACGGATAACTGAACCTTAAGGTACTAGATATAATTGAATCATATAACGATTCCTCGTCATCCTAACAGATTCGTATATATAAAAAAAGTTCATTTATGACTTTAAACCAGCCCTTGCTTAAGACTACCCAATAAATCCCCTAATTATCCACAGCGTTCCTCACTTTAAGTGGTTCCGCCGCTTCAAACCTTGGCCATGTCTTGTCCTATGATAATCCCCCATGTAGCCTTGCGGTTCCATAGTTTCATACCTTTGACAAATTATATTGACACAGATAATTGACTACCTTTTAATTGGACGTCGTAAAAAGGTGTTGTAATCACGTTTATTGGTGGAAAGGCGATAGATTAATTTGAAGTTTAAAAGTCTATTTAGAAAGGTTAATTAAACTAGGTTTCTCATTTTATATATATTAGTCCGTAATATAACTACCTTCGGTCGTTACGCAGCTTCCACGTATTTGTACTACACCTAAAGTGTTTCCAACGCTATACTGAGTAACAGTCGAATAGGGGCCATCATATTACTTCATAATATTGTATCGTTTTGTAATATGACTACCTTCGGTCGTTCCTCGACTTCCATACATTTGTACTCCACCTTGAAGTGTTTCCAGTACTATATCGAGTAACAGTCGAATAGGGGCCGTCATATTATTTGATGATAATTAAGACCGTTTATATTTTACTACTTTGATGATCCTAAGGCAACAATCAAACAAGAACATGCAATAAGACGATCAAAGCAATATTACCGATCTTTAATATGTAATTATAAATCATCCCATAATTAACTAACTACATCGCAAACAAACACAACAAGTATACTACTCTCTAATCATGGCAATAACTAAATCTAGCATAATCAATATAAACGTAATTAATTAAGATAGATAAGGATTAGAAAGAACCAGAATTAAATGCGAGAGAAAGTAGACTTGAATTAATTGACACAATTCCGAGCGTACTCCAAAGATTACAAAGCGTTACACACTTTCCTTCTATTCCTAATTAAACTTCTAAACTAGTTTGCATACTAGTTAAAACTAATCTAGAGAAAGAATGTAGAGAGAGAAAGTTGGAGCTTAATTCTAGAGTGAGAAAATAAGCTAGGAAGGTGTGTTTTGCAAATGGAACCCAAGCCCTCTATTTATAGGTGAGTTTAGGCTCACATTAGCATCAAGAGGTGCACATTAGAAAATTTCCAAAAATGGCGTGTACCACACGAAAAGTAGGCGCACCGGGTACCGTACAACGCGAAAAGGTGGTGCACCGGGTACGGGTTTTAACCAAAAAAGGAAAGCGAGACGGGTGGCGGCCAGCCGGCGGCGGCACTGTAGCAGCCGGCGGCGGCACTATAGCAGCCGGCGGCTACCCGCCCCGTTTCGCTTCGTTGCTTGATTCGTGCGTATTTTCTTCGTTATGCGTCCGTTTGCATCGATTCTTTTTTTGTTGGATTCGTAATTCAAAAACGAAGATTTTGACATAGGATAGGCCCTGAAATGAGGTCCCTAGCTCCAGATATTGCGTGCGAATCATTTGGATCTTCCAGCGGGCGCGAAATCTTCATTTTTCACCCGTTTTGGTTGATTCTTCTTCTGTTGGATACGTATTTTGAAAACGAACATCTTGAAAATAGTGGATGTTGGTGGAGGGCACTTTAGTCTTGAAATCTCATTTTTATGCCTTGAATCTTCAAACGTGTGTGGAATCTTCGTTTTACATCCGTTTTGCTTGATTTTTATCGTGCAACCTTGTTTTGACCATCTTGGCATAATGTTACTGATTTAAACCATATTTGAGTTCAAAATGCCAAGAATCGTTCTAGAATGAGAGAGATATCGGTAGTAAAAACGTGACTTTTTACGCGATATCAAGTATCCCACACTTAGAACTTTGCTTGTCCTCAAGCAAACTAACATTCAACAGAGATAAAAATAAGCAGATAATGAAATATTTTAAGGCGGAACGTTTTACTAAGGGGGTTTTGGAAAAGTAAAATACTTGTTCTTTAAAAAGGAAAGATTGTAATCTTTAGGAGCATGCTTGTGATCTTTGATCTTGGATACATGACTAGGCGATCCTCTCATGGTGGTCACTCAAATCACTCAAAGTGTTTAGGGTTTCCTATTCTATTATATCAATCGCTCAGAACGCCAGTCATGTATCGTTTATCGTCATAGGCTTGATCGAGTATCAAATCGTTACCTTTTAGGTGAGCGCGAAGTCGATCTAGCCACAATCATTCTAAGGGAAGTGATGTAGGGTTTTGAGTGGAGTGTTGGTGGTATGAGAGGGGGTTGTGTTGGTTTTTCATAGGTTTTCTTTTTGGTGAAGCGGAAAGCTAAAATTTTTGAATTTCGGGAGATTTGACGCCTTTTTCTTTTGGGAGGAGTCTTTTTCTCCGTTTGACTTTCTTTTCTTCGAATTTTTTTTTTCGACGTCATATCCTTAATACTTCTCTTTTTTCATCTTTGGAACTTTCTATGAAGTTTGAGGGATGCTTTTGAGTATGTAAAGGGGGTAACGTACTTATTTTTGGGTGTATGGAAGGGTTCAAGAATGATGTGATTCGATCTCCTTTTTGATTCACCAGTTCGGATTCGAAATGCATAGCAAGAGCAAGTTCTGATTCTAAACGCATACATCGGCACACTCAAGAATCGAAAAAGTGAAGCATTAAAAGTGAATGCTTTTCATATGGCTCAAGATACCTCACGAATCGAAAGTTGGGTTGTTGTGTGCTTAGTCATGCGATGCTCTTTATGGGATTACTAAACTTGTTTTTCAAAAGAATTTGTATTTTATTTTTCCTTCTTCCCCAAAGTAAATCATTCTTTGTTTAAATTTTTTCATTTTCAGCATATTTTTAACTCAATTTTGAAAAATTTTGTTTACTTTTGTGGAGAAGCAATGTCTTATAAAGAGCAGCGAGTATAGAATCAAGTATATACCATTATCCATTTAACAGTAGTGCAACTACTGCTATCCCACACTTAAAGGAACATCGTCCTCGATGTTATACTAAGCTCTGAATGGGGTAAAATCCCACACTTAGGGTTTTAAACATCTAAGTTGCGTTCTTTCAGTGTGTGTTGGGTTTGAATCCCACACTTAGTGATAAGCATAATGGATATGGTATATTTAAAACGAATGAAAGAGACGGTTTAGAATTACTCCCCGGTTATTGCAGTTCCTTTGTGTGCATTTTTCGGATTCCGTCTTTCTTGGTGCATTCTTGATCAAGTCTTCTTGTGATTGGTCTCGTAGGTGTGAACACGTTGGATATACTTTTCTTTAATGCGCGGCGTCAAAAACTTGATGAGTCGGGCTGAAACTTGGTCGTATATCCAAGTGTGAAAGATAGTCGGAGACTTTATCACTTCTTGGAATGTAAAATTGCGGAAATGTAAAACACGGGTTGCCTCCCGAGAAGCGCTCTTTTAAAGTCGAGAGCTCGACTTCTTCTCTTCTAGCTAGATAGAGATTGATGCATCCATGGGATCCACTATGTTGATGTTGTGGGCCCTAGGTTGCGGAAAGGTGTATCGAGGTGGATAGATTTTCATGAAATGATTGACTACTATCGTAATCAATTCAAATGGACTATCTCTCGATTCTTCCTTGTAGTTCTGAAGATGCTCTGAAGTTGTCCTTGCAAGTCCGTGAAGTCCGAAGGTGATGTAGTCGACTGCTTTAGTGACAGTCCCACTAGGGTCAGTCATGGTGGTTATGTCTGTCTTAACAACCTCTCTGAGCGGTGGGTTTTGCCAAAGAGAGCATACAAACGCCAAGAATTGCAGTTTTATGCCTTCACAATTCTCGGTCTTGGGGTCTCCGTTGAATCTTCTGATGGACGTGCACAGGTCCTCTATTTGCCGGTGCTGATGGTTGTTGAATGGAAAGTCGGATTCTGAGAAAACTAGAATGAGCTGACGAAGTATCTCCTTGCATCCTGAGTAGAATATGAACTTCGTTCTGGAGTTACTTTTCCGTTGTTGAATCTCCCTTAGATGGATCGTAACAGAAGTAGCGATATCAAGTGGTGATTCATATGTAATCCTAAAGGGTCGTTCGCGCCTTGATTCCTCCCAAACGAGATCACTAAGTTCTTCAATCATTGACTCAATTTGTTTTTCCATAGTGGAGTTGATAACCATAGATCCGCTTTCCTTGGAGCTGAGGTGATCTTCTCTACTTAGCAAGTTAAGCAATGATGTGAGGTCATTCATCATTGAAATGTCGGCACGACTGCTCGGATGTCCAGTAGTCTCTTTCATATGCGCTCTAATGGATCCTAACATCTCCCATTGCGTTGAGGTAAATGGGATGTTAGATCTTTTAAAGGTATTGTAGATCCTAGCGTAAGTCCGTTTCTGTTGTTGACAGAATTGCAGTTCAGCAGGGGAAGGAGCAAGCAAGTTGACTGCGTTGCTAATTCCTTCTACCGCTTTGTCAAATCTTTGGATGAATTCTTCGAGCGCTTTGTGTTCTATGATGGTTTGGGGTTGGTATCTTATGCGTTTGGAATATTCCTCCAGTGTTTCTCTTCTCATGGGATGGTTGTGGTTACTTTCCGCCATTTCATCAGTGTTAAATAGGTTGAGTGGCGGTCTGCTTCTTTTGTTTTCTTCTTCCATCTTTCTCGTTTTGATCAATTCTTCCATCGTTGGGTTGTTTGCTGATGGAGATGCGTTTTTCATCTCTTGTCCTATTCGTCGGAGGACAATCGGGAAATATGGTGTGATTGCCATTTCCTTGCTAGATTTACTTTCAGTTGTTGGCTTTGCAGTTTCTTTGTCCTCCGCGGTCTTCATGGAGATCATGTACATATCGGCTTGCTCTCCAGCATTTGGATTGTCGATATGGAAAGTGATGGTTTCTCCCTGAGACTGCAAGCTGATGGTTTGTGCGAAGACGTTGATGATTGCCTTGGCCGTATTCATGAAAGGTCTTCCTAGTATGATTGGGATGTGTACGTCTTCCTGCATATCCATTACTACAAAATCTGCTGGGTAAAGAAATTTGTCAATCCTAACTAAAACATTTTCAGCTATTCCCCTAGGGTATTTGACCGAGTGGTCAGCAAGCTGTATGGTCATTTTAGTAGGTCGAAGATTTTCTAACTTAAGCCTCTTGAAAAGCGAGTGTGGCATAAGATTAACACTAGCTCCTAAATCGGCGAGAAAACAGATAATGCCTGAATTGTAGATGGAAATAGGGAGAGTAAAACGTCCGGTGTCTTCGAGTTTTTCAGGAATGGTATTATTAAGAATAGCTGAACATTCCTCGTTCAGCGGGACATTGGGTACTTCGGGTACCTTATCCTTGGTTGTAAGAAGTTTTCTGAAGTACTTTTTGGAGTGAACTTCAGAGGCGGTATCTAGGAATTTCCTATCAAGCTTAAAAGACTTAAGCTTGTCGGGTCGTTGTTTAAGACGAGCCAGAAATGGGATTTTCCTATTTGATGTAGACTCTAAATCTATTGTCGAATGAACAATAGGCGGTTCCTTCACTGGAGAAGAAACCGTAGGTGGGCTATGTGCTACCTGAGAGTCTAGAATATGAGAAGCCTCCTTATGGCAACTAGTTGGACTATCCTGAGGTTTAGTGGTAATACGTTGTGCTAATTGTCCTAACTGGGATTCGAAAGCTTTTAACAAAGTCAAATGATCTCTTAAGATGAGATCAGTTTGGTCTTGTCTAGCCGGGAGACCTTGAATGACTTGTATCAGGGTGTCGTCAAAACTAGAGGTTTGTTAGGGAGAGGGTTCCAAAGGTTGGGGTTGGTAAGTTGGTGGGCTATTCGTAGGTAGGTAAGGAGAATGGTTAGTGTTGGGTGGTGTTAGATGAGACTGAGGAATTTGGGCTGAGTGGTTCAGATTAGCACAATTAAGGCAGGTTTGATCTTGATAGACTTGTTGTTGTTGACTTTTCAATTCCTTAATCTCCTTGGTTAGGTCTGCCAGTTGCTGAGTGAGGGTTTTGATAGCTTCATTCCCGATTGTAGTAGGTGAATTCACTAGCGAGGGGTGATTTTCACTGTTCCAGTCATGGTTGTGTATTGTCATTTTCTCAATAAGGCTCCAAGCTTCATTTGCCGTACAGTCTATGGAACTACCTTGAGAGGCGGTATCAAGTAAAGGGCGGTGATGTGGGAAGAGACCATTGTAGAAAATGCGCAGCTGGTCTGGGCGCTCAAATCGATGATTTGGACATTTCTTAAGCAATTTCTTAAAGCGCTCCCATGCATCGAATATTGATTCATCATGCACTTGACGAAAGTTTATGATGTTGGACCTAAATGTGGCTTGTTTTGATGGGGGGAAATATTTGGCCAAAAATTTGGTTGCTAATTCTACCCAAGAAGTTATAGAGTTAATCTCTAGTTCCTCAAACCAGGTTTGTGCATTGAGAGTGAGTGAATAGGGAAATAGGTATAGATAGACTATGTTTTGATTAACCCCAATCGGCTTAAAGGAGTTGGATAAGGAAATGAATTTGTCAAGGTTTGAGTTGGGATCATCATTTGGTAGGCCGCGGAATTGACAGAGGTTTTGGACTAACTGAACAATGTGGGGCTTTAATTCGAATGATCCTCTACCAATTTCCGGATAGACAATTGGTCCTCCTCGACCTTCAATCAAAGGTTTAGAGTCTTCAGCGAGAGTTATACGTGCAGCTGTCATAGTCTCGTTGGCAGGTGGTTGACTAGTTGAATGGATTGGGATAACGTAATTTATAAAAGTACTAAAAGTAAGGAAAAACAAAGAAAGACGTAGGGGTCTAAGGAGAAGAGTTAATTCTAAAGGTTCACTAGCGAGTAAGTTCATCTTGACGCCTAAGGATCGTACAGTTGGTTCCCCGGCAGCGGCGCCAAAAACTTGATGGCGCCCGATCAGGTCGGTGTCGTTAACGATTACTAACCGGGCACCAGCAGTGGGTTGTTTTATATTTGTAATTGCGGGGCCTAAGTTTTCCCTAACGATGCTAATCCTAAGGGTGAGCAAGTGGTAGGTATGACCTAGAGTCGTTCTTCAAACCGACTGAATTGAAACTAAGGCGTGGTAGATGAGGGCTTTCAAACTAGTGAATGGTTTATAAAATAGTGGGGGTTTTGGTTTTTATATTAACTAACTTAGGCAAGTAAATAAATAAAAGCGAAATAAAAGTAAAACGTAAAGCAGATAAAATAAAGATAGTGTTTGCTGAGACTTCGTTAATTAAGTTATGGGATGATATTTGGAGAAACTGTTTTGAAAGATATTAGTTAATTATCATTCTTGAATACTGGTATGTAAACACTAGATTCCCTACTAATTAAAATCCCATTAGCATGTCACACCGGGAGCTAGGTTATGGTAACATTACAAAGTATTTAGAATAATAAACAAAATCTTAATTATAGTTTAACAATACTTTCATATGAACGGATAACTGAACCTTAAGGTACTAGACATAATTGAATCATATAACGATTCCTCGTCATCCTAACAGATTCGTATATATAAAAAAAGTTCATTTATGACTTTAAACCAGCCTTTGCTTAAGACTACCCAATAAATCCCCTAATTATCCACAGCGTTCCTCACTTTAAGTGGTTCCGCCGCTTCAAACCTTGGCCATGTCTTGTCCTATGATAATCCCCCATGTAGCCTTGCGGTTCCATAGTTTCATACCTTTGACAAATTATGTTGACACAGATAATTGACTACCTTTTAATTGGACGTCGTAAAAAGGTGTTGTAATCACGTTTATTGGTGGAAAGGCGATAGATTAATTTGAAGTTTAAAAGTCTATTTAGAAAGGTTAATTAAACTAGGTTTCTCATTTTATATATATTAGTCCGTAATATAACTACCTTCGGTCGTTACGCAGCTTCCACGTATTTGTACTACACCTAAAGTGTTTCCAACGCTATACTGAGTAACAGTCGAATAGGGGCCATCATATTACTTCATAATATTGTATCGTTTTGTAATATGACTACCTTCGGTCGTTCCTCGACTTCCATACATTTGTACTCCACCTTGAAGTGTTTCCAGTACTATATCGAGTAACAGTCGAATAGGGGCCGTCATATTATTTGATGATAATTAAGACCGTTTATATTTTACTACTTTGATGATCCTAAGGCAACAATCAAACAAGAACATGCAATAAGACGATCAAAGCAATATTACCGATCTTTAATATGTAATTATAAATCATCCCATAATTAACTAACTACATCGCAAACAAACACAACAAGTATACTACTCTCTAATCATGGCAATAACTAAATCTAGCATAATCAATATAAACGTAATTAATTAAGATAGATAAGGATTAGAAAGAACCAGAATTAAATGCGAGAGAAAGTAGACTTGAATTAATTGACACAATTCCGAGCGTACTCCAAAGATTACAAAGCGTTACACACTTTCCTTCTATTCCTAATTAAACTTCTAAACTAGTTTGCATACTAGTTAAAACTAATCTAGAAAAAGAATGTAGAGAGAGAAAGTTGGAGCTTAATTCTAGAGTGAGAAAATAAGCTAGGAAGGTGTGTTTTGCAAATGGAACCCAAGCCCTCTATTTATAGGTGAGTTTAGGCTCACATTAGCATCAAGAGGTGCACATTAGAAAATTTCCAAAAATGGCGTGTACCACACGAAAAGTAGGCGCACCGGGTACCGTACAACGCGAAAAGGTGGTGCACCGGGTACGGGTTTTAACCAAAAAAGGAAAGCGAGACGGGGGGCGGCCAGCCAGCGGCGGCACTGTAGCAGCCGGCGGCGGCACTGTAGCAGCCGGCGGCGGCCGGCGGCTACCCGCCCCGTTTCGCTTCGTTGCTTGATTCGTGCGTATTTTCTTCGTTATGCGTCCGTTTGCGTTGATTCTTTTTTTGTTGGATTCGTAATTCAAAAATGAAGATTTTAACATAAAATAGGCCCTGAAATGAGGTCCCTAGCTCTAGATATTGCGTGCGAATCATTTGGATCTTCCGGCGGGCGCGAAATCTTCATTTTTCACCCGTTTTGGTTGATTCTTCTTCTGTTGGATTCGTATTTTGAAAACGAACATCTTGAAAATAGTGGATGTTGGTGGAGGGCACTTTAGTCTTGAAATCTCATTTTTATGCCTTGAATCTTCAAACGTGTGTGGAATCTTCGTTTTACATCCGTTTTGCTTGATTTTTATCGTGCAACCTTGTTTTGACCATCTTGGCATAATGTTACTGATTTAAACCATATTTGAGTTCAAAATGCCAAGAATCGTTCTAGAATGAGAGAGATATCGGTAGTAAAAACGTGACTTTTTACGCGATATCAGGCGGGTTCCAAGGGGCAGAGCCCCTGGCTGCGGTCCAGCTGTAACACCTCGTCAAAAAGTCAATTTTCGCGCTGAATTTAAACTTCAAATAAACGATTTAACTTTTATTCCCAATTAGTATTTTTATAAAATACTTTCATTAGAAAACATTTTTAAATAATATAAATAAGATTTTATTTTATATTATGACTGGACAAATAAAACACGGGTATTTTGTACTGTGGTTGGAGACCACAGTCCGCGCACTGGGGATCTGTGTTGGACAAAACCCAACCCTCTTCCCATTTCATCTCATTTTCATCATCTTCTCCACCTTATTTTTCTCTCTAAAAATAATCACCACCAAACACCACCACCGCCGGCCGATCACCACCACCACCATCACCATACATTTTCGGAATCACCATCAAGAGAGGAACAACATTAACAAAGACGACACCCTCGTTTTCTTCCTCGTTTGGCCTCGATTCGCAATTGTAAGAAATTCCTAAATATTTAGATTTAATCATTTTGGTGTAATGTTTGGGTGTAATAATGTTTACACAACTTAGTTATAACCTAAACAACAAAGAAAACATGATTTTACAGCTTGAAAATGCGTTAGATTTGCGATTTTGGCCGGAAAAACGCGAAACCCGAAGGTTTCTGGGCTGCTGTTCTTCAGTACGACACAATCCTTGTGTCGCATACTGTGTCGCATGAATTACCCATGCGACACAACCCTTATGTCGTATCCTTGTGTCGCAGACTCCATGCGACACAACCCTTATGTCGCTATTGATTTAGCATCACACGCATTATGCGACACAACCACTGTGTCGCAGAACTTCTGTGTCGCACCATGCGACACAACCCTTGTGTCGCATGAACTATTTTTGTGTCGCATGTTATGTCGCAGTAAACAGAAATTAGCCAAATCTTTCTAAGTGTCGGAAAACGTTTTCAAAAGACAATTTAAATACGATACGACTTGTACTCCAAAACAAATATACTTTATGAAGTATACGAAAACTCAAACCTAATAATAATATGAATTATTATTACGAACATCCATAACGAACCGCACTTACAAACGTACGAAATCTCTCGTGTTTAGGACATTAGGAGATTTCACTTGGCACGACACGTTACGCTAGGACGCTAGCTCTTCAGGTGAGTTCACAACCCCACTCTTTTACTGTTTTCCAACTGATTTCGGGGTGGGAATGCATACTCCTGTGTTACTACTTTCAACTGTTCAAACATTTACGAACGTTTTACTATCGTTTATGGTAACGGTGCTAGACCACGACAGCTATGAACCATTTGACCATACTTAGAGATATTAAGTATGACCGTGTTAGAAACACCTAGAATTATATTACATATGATACCTAGGGAATAAACGTCTCACTACATCAGTGACTTGCTAAGTACTAGAAATGACTAGTGGACTTGTGAATACCAACTAGAGGCACCGATTTGCTAGCTCAGTGATGACTATCTTTACGAACTTACGGATGACTTTAACTAAGTACTGAAAGTACTTCCCTACAGTTAAGTGACTTAGATTTTACACATTACTTCAGGCAAACTAGGTGACGTAGATACGTACTTACTAGTTGATTACGATCATCCCTTACATCTAGGTGACGCTCCTACATTTCTTAGTATGATATACTACTGTGATTTACGTAACAACTTGAGGTACTGTTGAGTGCCTGTAACAATTTACTAGCCTTGGGCTAAACTTACTTGCGGCATGTCGTGTACTGCCAAAACAATTACTTGCATCTCCTGCGAGAGAATAACGGACGCTGTCACTGTATGTGAAGCAAAACGATGCCACGGTGGGTGGTACAAACCCGATACCAATGTGATTGGTATTACGGATTTACAAACGAGCTCACGATACCACGGTGGGTGGTACAACTTACTTGCGAGCTGGATTGCTCACGATACCACGGTGGGTGGTACAACTTACTTACGAGCTAAATGCTCACACTCAGCAACGGACTTACGAATTATTACGGTCGGGGTCGTTGGCTCAGCATGTGGATTCATGCTCTATCGTAGTCCTGCGGGACTGCACGGTTACTCATTTCAGCATATGGACTTATGCTTTACTTACATTCAGCAACGGACCTACGAATTATTACGGTCGGGGTCGTTGGCTCTATAACTGGTTGATTTACTTAAACATAGTCCTGCGGGACATAACTTGACACTTCCCTTGGGGGATAACCATTACCATCACTGTAGGTGATTACTAGATTCTTACGAGTCGGAGACTCAAGAAATTACGAGCTTTTGCTCACTTGACCGTAATTACGAACCCATTACTATCACTGTAGGTGATGCGAAACACTTACGAGTCGGAGACTCAGGAAATTACGAGCTTTTGCTCACTTGACTGTAATTACAACCCGTACCGATATGACACGATTACAAAACAGATAACTTGATCACGTTGCCGGGGTGCAACCTTTCATGCCAGGTGGCATCGTGACCGATTAGTAGCCATAGTACTAATACTTGAAACCGTACAAACTATCCGTACCGTATTGCCGGGGAGCAATACCGACTGCCTAAGAACTTGCTTGCTTGATTGCTTGCGGCCAGTAGCACGACAGATAGTCTCCTTACGCTACTCTCGTATACATATTGCCAGGTGGCAATATCTTACCGGATAACACCCAGGCTGGGGATTGGTCCCCTTTACTTGACCAGAAACCTATTGATTAGGTTCACCTGATTACCATAAATTACTTATAACTGCCTCGAGGGGCAACTGTTGTTATTTAAACTGCTAAACTTGATTAATATTTCTGAATGAAATATTTATTACTTGAACTACTTGTTCTACAAATTACTTGTGAACTCACCAGCTTTTCAGCTGACCCTTTTAGTGTGCATTCTCAGGTACACTGCTGTAGTAGGATTGGACTACAAGATTCTAGTTCGAGTCGCATGTTTTCAACACTCAGGACATTTATTGCATTTGCTTCAGTACTAGTAGAATGTAATATTACTTTTATGCGAGCTCGCAACTTGTAAACACTTTAATTTCATAAATGTATAACTATTTTCAAACGTCTCATTTAGAGTCGTTCATTATGTATCTTATGCTGTGATATTTAATTTGGTAACACCCGACCCGATCGCTTCCGCAAACCGAAATTTGAGGGTGTTACAGATTGGTATCAGAGCCTAAGGTTGTAGTGAACTAGGTTGCATTTAGTGGGCCTAGACTATGACCATTAGGCAGTATTCCTTATTAGGAATAACTAGTTCAGGGATTACATCATACGAACTTAATTTAACATAGCGTAGCTAACTATGTACAATTAAGTAAAGATGATGTAAGATCTGAAAGGAGTTATATTGAAATGGAATGCAGTAGTTGACTCTGATTGTTAATTGTTAATTGCTAGACACCCTAGGCTATTATATGTACTGTAGGTATATATGAATAGGCCTTACATGTATACTATTTCTGCATATCTATACACATGTATGTATGATTATACCTGACATGATTCCGCTGTACAACTGATACACACTTTTGAAGTGGCATATCGCCAACTTCCCAACCTTTACGACTTGATCTCAAATTGTGACCAGGTTAGTCACGACTGGCTAGTATTGCGAGAGATACTCGTAATGACTAAGTCCACGAATTACTATCGAAACTTACTATCGGCCTGAGGGCTATACTTGGATAACATGTGGCACGTAGTGCTGCATCGTGCTCTGGGCACAATACTACTCCAGTACGTGGTGCTGTAACTTACGATAATTGGGCACTACTTTTACGATACAATAGAAAATTTCGCTGCTGTGCTGATGGCACTAGGTTACAGTAAAGGGTTACTGTGTTTTAGTACTTAGGGTACTACGCACCAACTGATAGACCTACAACTACCGTACACTTGTATCGCACAATAGTCCGTTAGACTAGATACCATACCGTAGTCTTGGTAGATTACTTTAAGGCATACGTGAACAACTAATAAACATATAACGAAACTAAAAGTCTGAGAACTTTCGAACACGTACTTTTTACATACTAATGAAATAAACGTAATCCTCAAATAAAGAACTTACCATTAACGTTTCATTCTTGTTTAAAGAATCATGCCGCGTAGACGACAAACGTACACTCAAACAGAACGCGACCAATACGCGGAGCAAAGAGTAGCTGAAGCTCTAGCTGCACAAAGACTAACGCGTCCCTGCACCTATAAAGAATTTCTGAACTGTAACCCGCCAATCTTTGTTGGTACTGAAGGGGCTGTCGGACTGATCCAATGGATCGAAAGGATAGAAGCTGTTTTCCGCATTTGCAACTGCCCCGATGGATACAAAGTCAAATACTCCACCTACACCCTTCGAGATAATGCTCTAACCTGGTGGAATGCTCACGCCCACACCGTAGGGGTCGACACCGCCTATGAACTTTCGTGGGAGGAACTGAAACAACTGATGAGGGACAAATATTGTCCTAGCGAGGAACTACACCGACTCGAGAATGAACTCTGGCATCTTACCGTGAAAAACAATGACATCATGACCTATACCAATCGTTTTCACCGACTAGCACTCTTTTGCCCATCACTAGTAAACCCAGAAAGCAAACGGATCGAAAAATACATCGAAGGACTTCCAACACAAATAGCGGGCATGGTTACCTCCTCTAGACCCAACACTATTCGCGACGCCGTTCGCATGGCCCATAACCTCATGGCGCTGGTGGTTCAACGCGGAACCCTCACCACTGAAAACCATACACAAAAGTGGAATGGCGATTCCAGCACTAGTCATAATCCAACAAATCAACCCGAACCCCTGAAATCTTACCCTTCTGAATACAAAGGGAAGCGGGGCTATGCGGGGGATAAACCCTTCTGTCACAGCTGTAAACGTCATCACTCTGGCCCTTGTGGCTCACCTTGCGAGAGATGTCAACGATTCGGACACCAAATCTGGGACTGTAGAGTTCCTGCTAACCCCGACAAACAACAAACGTGTTTCAAATGTAACACTCCTGGACATTTCAAGAAAGATTGCCCAAATCAGAAACGAAAAATCCTCATGATCAACTCCGGAAGGACCGGACGAAACCGCGACAATATCACGGGTATGTCCCTATCCAATACTAAACTTCCAAATCAAACACAACGTTTCGATCGGCGGGAAAGTCGATTCCAAAATGATACCGATTACATAAATTAATACCGACTACACGAATTAAGCCAAACTTAAAATCTAGAGTTTGCTTTCAACAGACTAACCGACTGAAAGTACACAAAACACTCAGTCCTGATAGGACTACTCATCGAACGGTCACGTGGTGACAACTATCCAGTCCCGTATGGACTACAATGCAAACGGTCTCTTAGTGACTACGAATCAACGATAACTTGAACAAAACCATATAGTCAGGATGTGACTACAACGATAAACCGCGACACAATCATGGATTGACTGCCCTTCAACCCCGTTATAAGACATGATATGTCTAAAACCTACTCGACAAACAACATGTACGTACATTGCTCCCCAGACCTCACATGACCACGACATCACTTTTAAATTTCGGGACGAAATTTTCTTAACAGGGGGAGAATGTAACACCTCGTCAAAAAGTCAATTTTCGCGCTGAATTTAAACTTCAAATAAACGATTTAACTTTTATTCCCAATTAGTATTTTTATAAAATACTTTCATTAGAAAACATTTTTAAATAATATAAATAAGATTTTATTTTATATTATGACTGGACAAATAAAACACGGGTATTTTGTACTGTGGTTGGAGACCACAGTCCGCGCACTGGGGATCTGTGTTGGACAAAACCCAACCCTCTTCCCATTTCATCTCATTTTCATCATCTTCTCCACCTTATTTTTCTCTCTAAAAATAATCACCACCAAACACCACCACCGCCGGCCGATCACCACCACCACCATCACCATACATTTTCGGAATCACCATCAAGAGAGGAACAACATTAACAAAGACGACACCCTCGTTTTCTTCCTCGTTTGGCCTCGATTCGCAATTGTAAGAAATTCCTAAATATTTAGATTTAATCATTTTGGTGTAATGTTTGGGTGTAATAATGTTTACACAACTTAGTTATAACCTAAACAACAAAGAAAACATGATTTTACAGCTTGAAAATGCGTTAGATTTGCGATTTTGGCCGGAAAAACGCGAAACCCGAAGGTTTCTGGGCTGCTGTTCTTCAGTACGACACAATCCTTGTGTCGCATACTGTGTCGCATGAATTACCCATGCGACACAACCCTTATGTCGTATCCTTGTGTCGCAGACTCCATGCGACACAACCCTTATGTCGCTATTGATTTAGCATCACACGCATTATGCGACACAACCACTGTGTCGCAGAACTTCTGTGTCGCACCATGCGACACAACCCTTGTGTCGCATGAACTATTTTTGTGTCGCATGTTATGTCGCAGTAAACAGAAATTAGCCAAATCTTTCTAAGTGTCGGAAAACGTTTTCAAAAGACAATTTAAATACGATACGACTTGTACTCCAAAACAAATATACTTTATGAAGTATACGAAAACTCAAACCTAATAATAATATGAATTATTATTACGAACATCCATAACGAACCGCACTTACAAACGTACGAAATCTCTCGTGTTTAGGACATTAGGAGATTTCACTTGGCACGACACGTTACGCTAGGACGCTAGCTCTTCAGGTGAGTTCACAACCCCACTCTTTTACTGTTTTCCAACTGATTTCGGGGTGGGAATGCATACTCCTGTGTTACTACTTTCAACTGTTCAAACATTTACGAACGTTTTACTATCGTTTATGGTAACGGTGCTAGACCACGACAGCTATGAACCATTTGACCATACTTAGAGATATTAAGTATGACCGTGTTAGAAACACCTAGAATTATATTACATATGATACCTAGGGAATAAACGTCTCACTACATCAGTGACTTGCTAAGTACTAGAAATGACTAGTGGACTTGTGAATACCAACTAGAGGCACCGATTTGCTAGCTCAGTGATGACTATCTTTACGAACTTACGGATGACTTTAACTAAGTACTGAAAGTACTTCCCTACAGTTAAGTGACTTAGATTTTACACATTACTTCAGGCAAACTAGGTGACGTAGATACGTACTTACTAGTTGATTACGATCATCCCTTACATCTAGGTGACGCTCCTACATTTCTTAGTATGATATACTACTGTGATTTACGTAACAACTTGAGGTACTGTTGAGTGCCTGTAACAATTTACTAGCCTTGGGCTAAACTTACTTGCGGCATGTCGTGTACTGCCAAAACAATTACTTGCATCTCCTGCGAGAGAATAACGGACGCTGTCACTGTATGTGAAGCAAAACGATGCCACGGTGGGTGGTACAAACCCGATACCAATGTGATTGGTATTACGGATTTACAAACGAGCTCACGATACCACGGTGGGTGGTACAACTTACTTGCGAGCTGGATTGCTCACGATACCACGGTGGGTGGTACAACTTACTTACGAGCTAAATGCTCACACTCAGCAACGGACTTACGAATTATTACGGTCGGGGTCGTTGGCTCAGCATGTGGATTCATGCTCTATCGTAGTCCTGCGGGACTGCACGGTTACTCATTTCAGCATATGGACTTATGCTTTACTTACATTCAGCAACGGACCTACGAATTATTACGGTCGGGGTCGTTGGCTCTATAACTGGTTGATTTACTTAAACATAGTCCTGCGGGACATAACTTGACACTTCCCTTGGGGGATAACCATTACCATCACTGTAGGTGATTACTAGATTCTTACGAGTCGGAGACTCAAGAAATTACGAGCTTTTGCTCACTTGACCGTAATTACGAACCCATTACTATCACTGTAGGTGATGCGAAACACTTACGAGTCGGAGACTCAGGAAATTACGAGCTTTTGCTCACTTGACTGTAATTACAACCCGTACCGATATGACACGATTACAAAACAGATAACTTGATCACGTTGCCGGGGTGCAACCTTTCATGCCAGGTGGCATCGTGACCGATTAGTAGCCATAGTACTAATACTTGAAACCGTACAAACTATCCGTACCGTATTGCCGGGGAGCAATACCGACTGCCTAAGAACTTGCTTGCTTGATTGCTTGCGGCCAGTAGCACGACAGATAGTCTCCTTACGCTACTCTCGTATACATATTGCCAGGTGGCAATATCTTACCGGATAACACCCAGGCTGGGGATTGGTCCCCTTTACTTGACCAGAAACCTATTGATTAGGTTCACCTGATTACCATAAATTACTTATAACTGCCTCGAGGGGCAACTGTTGTTATTTAAACTGCTAAACTTGATTAATATTTCTGAATGAAATATTTATTACTTGAACTACTTGTTCTACAAATTACTTGTGAACTCACCAGCTTTTCAGCTGACCCTTTTAGTGTGCATTCTCAGGTACACTGCTGTAGTAGGATTGGACTACAAGATTCTAGTTCGAGTCGCATGTTTTCAACACTCAGGACATTTATTGCATTTGCTTCAGTACTAGTAGAATGTAATATTACTTTTATGCGAGCTCGCAACTTGTAAACACTTTAATTTCATAAATGTATAACTATTTTCAAACGTCTCATTTAGAGTCGTTCATTATGTATCTTATGCTGTGATATTTAATTTGGTAACACCCGACCCGATCGCTTCCGCAAACCGAAATTTGAGGGTGTTACAGATTGGTATCAGAGCCTAAGGTTGTAGTGAACTAGGTTGCATTTAGTGGGCCTAGACTATGACCATTAGGCAGTATTCCTTATTAGGAATAACTAGTTCAGGGATTACATCATACGAACTTAATTTAACATAGCGTAGCTAACTATGTACAATTAAGTAAAGATGATGTAAGATCTGAAAGGAGTTATATTGAAATGGAATGCAGTAGTTGACTCTGATTGTTAATTGTTAATTGCTAGACACCCTAGGCTATTATATGTACTGTAGGTATATATGAATAGGCCTTACATGTATACTATTTCTGCATATCTATACACATGTATGTATGATTATACCTGACATGATTCCGCTGTACAACTGATACACACTTTTGAAGTGGCATATCGCCAACTTCCCAACCTTTACGACTTGATCTCAAATTGTGACCAGGTTAGTCACGACTGGCTAGTATTGCGAGAGATACTCGTAATGACTAAGTCCACGAATTACTATCGAAACTTACTATCGGCCTGAGGGCTATACTTGGATAACATGTGGCACGTAGTGCTGCATCGTGCTCTGGGCACAATACTACTCCAGTACGTGGTGCTGTAACTTACGATAATTGGGCACTACTTTTACGATACAATAGAAAATTTCGCTGCTGTGCTGATGGCACTAGGTTACAGTAAAGGGTTACTGTGTTTTAGTACTTAGGGTACTACGCACCAACTGATAGACCTACAACTACCGTACACTTGTATCGCACAATAGTCCGTTAGACTAGATACCATACCGTAGTCTTGGTAGATTACTTTAAGGCATACGTGAACAACTAATAAACATATAACGAAACTAAAAGTCTGAGAACTTTCGAACACGTACTTTTTACATACTAATGAAATAAACGTAATCCTCAAATAAAGAACTTACCATTAACGTTTCATTCTTGTTTAAAGAATCATGCCGCGTAGACGACAAACGTACACTCAAACAGAACGCGACCAATACGCGGAGCAAAGAGTAGCTGAAGCTCTAGCTGCACAAAGACTAACGCGTCCCTGCACCTATAAAGAATTTCTGAACTGTAACCCGCCAATCTTTGTTGGTACTGAAGGGGCTGTCGGACTGATCCAATGGATCGAAAGGATAGAAGCTGTTTTCCGCATTTGCAACTGCCCCGATGGATACAAAGTCAAATACTCCACCTACACCCTTCGAGATAATGCTCTAACCTGGTGGAATGCTCACGCCCACACCGTAGGGGTCGACACCGCCTATGAACTTTCGTGGGAGGAACTGAAACAACTGATGAGGGACGAATATTGTCCTAGCGAGGAACTACACCGACTCGAGAATGAACTCTGGCATCTTACCGTGAAAAACAATGACATCATGACCTATACCAATCGTTTTCACCGACTAGCACTCTTTTGCCCATCACTAGTAAACCCAGAAAGCAAACGGATCGAAAAATACATCGAAGGACTTCCAACACAAATAGCGGGCATGGTTACCTCCTCTAGACCCAACACTATTCGCGACGCCGTTCGCATGGCCCATAACCTCATGGCGCTGGTGGTTCAACGCGGAACCCTCACCACTGAAAACCATACACAAAAGTGGAATGGCGATTCCAGCACTAGTCATAATCCAACAAATCAACCCGAACCCCTGAAATCTTACCCTTCTGAATACAAAGGGAAGCGGGGCTATGCGGGGGATAAACCCTTCTGTCACAGCTGTAAACGTCATCACTCTGGCCCTTGTGGCTCACCTTGCGAGAGATGTCAACGATTCGGACACCAAATCTGGGACTGTAGAGTTCCTGCTAACCCCGACAAACAACAAACGTGTTTCAAATGTAACACTCCTGGACATTTCAAGAAAGATTGCCCAAATCAGAAACGAAAAATCCTCATGATCAACTCCGGAAGGACCGGACGAAACCGCGACAATATCACGGGTATGTCCCTATCCAATACTAAACTTCCAAATCAAACACAACGTTTCGATCGGCGGGAAAGTCGATTCCAAAATGATACCGATTACATAAATTAATACCGACTACACGAATTAAGCCAAACTTAAAATCTAGAGTTTGCTTTCAACAGACTAACCGACTGAAAGTACACAAAACACTCAGTCCTGATAGGACTACTCATCGAACGGTCACGTGGTGACAACTATCCAGTCCCGTATGGACTACAATGCAAACGGTCTCTTAGTGACTACGAATCAACGATAACTTGAACAAAACCATATAGTCAGGATGTGACTACAACGATAAACCGCGACACAATCATGGATTGACTGCCCTTCAACCCCGTTATAAGACATGATATGTCTAAAACCTACTCGACAAACAACATGTACGTACATTGCTCCCCAGACCTCACATGACCACGACATCACTTTTAAATTTCGGGACGAAATTTTCTTAACAGGGGGAGAATGTAACACCTCGTCAAAAAGTCAATTTTCGCGCTGAATTTAAACTTCAAATAAACGATTTAACTTTTATTCCCAATTAGTATTTTTATAAAATACTTTCATTAGAAAACATTTTTAAATAATATAAATAAGATTTTATTTTATATTATGACTGGACAAATAAAACACGGGTATTTTGTACTGTGGTTGGAGACCACAGTCCGCGCACTGGGGATCTGTGTTGGACAAAACCCAACCCTCTTCCCATTTCATCTCATTTTCATCATCTTCTCCACCTTATTTTTCTCTCTAAAAATAATCACCACCAAACACCACCACCGCCGGCCGATCACCACCACCACCATCACCATACATTTTCGGAATCACCATCAAGAGAGGAACAACATTAACAAAGACGACACCCTCGTTTTCTTCCTCGTTTGGCCTCGATTCGCAATTGTAAGAAATTCCTAAATATTTAGATTTAATCATTTTGGTGTAATGTTTGGGTGTAATAATGTTTACACAACTTAGTTATAACCTAAACAACAAAGAAAACATGATTTTACAGCTTGAAAATGCGTTAGATTTGCGATTTTGGCCGGAAAAACGCGAAACCCGAAGGTTTCTGGGCTGCTGTTCTTCAGTACGACACAATCCTTGTGTCGCATACTGTGTCGCATGAATTACCCATGCGACACAACCCTTATGTCGTATCCTTGTGTCGCAGACTCCATGCGACACAACCCTTATGTCGCTATTGATTTAGCATCACACGCATTATGCGACACAACCACTGTGTCGCAGAACTTCTGTGTCGCACCATGCGACACAACCCTTGTGTCGCATGAACTATTTTTGTGTCGCATGTTATGTCGCAGTAAACAGAAATTAGCCAAATCTTTCTAAGTGTCGGAAAACGTTTTCAAAAGACAATTTAAATACGATACGACTTGTACTCCAAAACAAATATACTTTATGAAGTATACGAAAACTCAAACCTAATAATAATATGAATTATTATTACGAACATCCATAACGAACCGCACTTACAAACGTACGAAATCTCTCGTGTTTAGGACATTAGGAGATTTCACTTGGCACGACACGTTACGCTAGGACGCTAGCTCTTCAGGTGAGTTCACAACCCCACTCTTTTACTGTTTTCCAACTGATTTCGGGGTGGGAATGCATACTCCTGTGTTACTACTTTCAACTGTTCAAACATTTACGAACGTTTTACTATCGTTTATGGTAACGGTGCTAGACCACGACAGCTATGAACCATTTGACCATACTTAGAGATATTAAGTATGACCGTGTTAGAAACACCTAGAATTATATTACATATGATACCTAGGGAATAAACGTCTCACTACATCAGTGACTTGCTAAGTACTAGAAATGACTAGTGGACTTGTGAATACCAACTAGAGGCACCGATTTGCTAGCTCAGTGATGACTATCTTTACGAACTAACGGATGACTTTAACTAAGTACTGAAAGTACTTCCCTACAGTTAAGTGACTTAGATTTTACACATTACTTCAGGCAAACTAGGTGACGTAGATACGTACTTACTAGTTGATTACGATCATCCCTTACATCTAGGTGACGCTCCTACATTTCTTAGTATGATATACTACTGTGATTTACGTAACAACTTGAGGTACTGTTGAGTGCCTGTAACAATTTACTAGCCTTGGGCTAAACTTACTTGCGGCATGTCGTGTACTGCCAAAACAATTACTTGCATCTCCTGCGAGAGAATAACGGACGCTGTCACTGTATGTGAAGCAAAACGATGCCACGGTGGGTGGTACAAACCCGATACCAATGTGATTGGTATTACGGATTTACAAACGAGCTCACGATATCACGGTGGGTGGTACAACTTACTTGCGAGCTGGATTGCTCACGATACCACGGTGGGTGGTACAACTTACTTACGAGCTAAATGCTCACACTCAGCAACGGACTTACGAATTATTACGGTCGGGGTCGTTGGCTCAGCATGTGGATTCATGCTCTATCGTAGTCCTGCGGGACTGCACGGTTACTCATTTCAGCATATGGACTTATGCTTTACTTACATTCAGCAACGGACCTACGAATTATTACGGTCGGGGTCGTTGGCTCTATAACTGGTTGATTTACTTAAACATAGTCCTGCGGGACATAACTTGACACTTCCCTTGGGGGATAACCATTACCATCACTGTAGGTGATTACTAGATTCTTACGAGTCGGAGACTCAGGAAATTACGAGCTTTTGCTCACTTGACCGTAATTACGAACCCATTACTATCACTGTAGGTGATGCGAAACACTTACGAGTCGGAGACTCAGGAAATTACGAGCTTTTGCTCACTTGACTGTAATTACAACCCGTACCGATATGACACGATTACAAAACAGATAACTTGATCACGTTGCCGGGGTGCAACCTTTCATGCCAGGTGGCATCGTGACCGATTAGTAGCCATAGTACTAATACTTGAAACCGTACAAACTATCCGTACCGTATTGCCGGGGAGCAATACCGACTGCCTAAGAACTTGCTTGCTTGATTGCTTGCGGCCAGTAGCACGACAGATAGTCTCCTTACGCTACTCTCGTATACATATTGCCAGGTGGCAATATCTTACCGGATAACACCCAGGCTGGGGATTGGTCCCCTTTACTTGACCAGAAACCTATTGATTAGGTTCACCTGATTACCATAAATTACTTATAACTGCCTCGAGGGGCAACTGTTGTTATTTAAACTGCTAAACTTGATTAATATTTCTGAATGAAATATTTATTACTTGAACTACTTGTTCTACAAATTACTTGTGAACTCACCAGCTTTTCAGCTGACCCTTTTAGTGTGCATTCTCAGGTACACTGCTGTAGTAGGATTGGACTACAAGATTCTAGTTCGAGTCGCATGTTTTCAACACTCAGGACATTTATTGCATTTGCTTCAGTACTAGTAGAATGTAATATTACTTTTATGCGAGCTCGCAACTTGTAAACACTTTAACTTCATAAATGTATAACTATTTTCAAACGTCTCATTTAGAGTCGTTCATTATGTATCTTATGCTGTGATATTTAATTTGGTAACACCCGACCCGATCGCTTCCGCAAACCGAAATTTGAGGGTGTTACACCAGCGCCCCGAAACAACAACGAATTTAACTATAATGCTTGACCCGGAAAAACCCGTTTGAACTATTTGACCCGGATTTGTTTAGGACATGAAACTGTCCTATAACTTCCATTTTTCTTGGTTATTTCGAGATGATCTGCATATTGACACACACAGATAACACATACATAAACGCTTTGATCACGATTTTGATTGCCATAAATCGTGTATATCTCTTGAATTATCCCAATACGAATTTCGTGTAACCTGGGGCAATTACAGGGTCGAAATATTGTATTTGGAAAGTGATTTCTAAACACGATTCACATAGATTATATCCAGTCATTGATCGTATTCCTGTTCATAATTTCCAACAATCAAATACAATATTTTCGTTGAATCAATGGCAGAATCTGTGAAGGACATGACTTCCAAGTTTGCAAAACTTGATAAGTTTGATGGGATCGATTTCAGGCGATGGCAGAAAAAGATGAAGTTCTTGTTGACAACTTTGAAAGTGGTTTATGTTCTGAGTACACCCTATCCGGAGGCAAGTGAAGAGGAAACGTTGGATCAGACTCGTAAGAGATGCAAGTGGGAAAATGATGATTTCATATGTCGTGGTCACATCTTGAATGGTATGTTTGATTCACTCTTTGATATATATCAGAATGTCGAATCTGCAAGGGATTTATGTAATGCTTTGGAGTCTAAGTATATGGCAGAAGATGCTTCTTCTAAGAAGTTTCTGGTTAGTAATTTTAACAATTACAAGATGGTGGATTCTCGCTCTGTTATGGAACAATACCATGAATGCCTTCGAATACTTGGACAGTTTGCACAACATGATATGAAAATGGATGAATCATCCAGGTTTCATGTATAATCGATAAATTGCCCCCTTCATGGAAAGACTTCAAGCATAACTTGAAGCATATGAAGGAAGAATTGACTCTGGTTCAATTGGGTAGTCATTTGCGCATAGAGGAAGGTCTAAAGGTGCAAGAAAATGACAAGGGAAAGGGCAAGAAAATTACTGGTCCATCTAATGTCAACATGGTGGAGGAACATAGGAACACAAAACAGAATGATAAGGGAAAAGGCAATCGAAAGTATTGTGACACCCGGTCAAAAAGGGACAAAATTTGCTCCTAATTTAAACCTTAATCATTCGTACTTGGTACGTATTAAAACGAAAGTATTCGGATATTATATATATAAAACGTTAGATGATTATTTAATAATCATTATAAATCAATATGAAAGAATGCAGAAAAATCAAATACGAACGTTGGTGAATCAACTTATTAAGTAATATGAAATTATTAAATAATCACATTATTTATTAATTATTATGTTTATAATAGTTAACACGTAACTCGTATCGTATCAAATAAATCATGCATAACAGAAATGCGCAAAACGCGCCCGACCGACGAAATAAACCAAAGTTACATTTTGATAACTTAAAATAAAGTATTTAGAATAATACTTTCAATAAAAATATCACGATTTAAAACATTAACGAAATTAGTTATATGAAACGTATAATGATTAAAAATACGTTTAAATGACCGGGGAAACGGGTACCGCACGGAGCGTGAAATTAAGGAACAAGATTTGGGAAAACTCACACCCCGTGGGTCCCATCCAAACCAGCCACCCCACATGGGGAATGGCCTCCCATATTGTTTGACTAAAACAACATCATCACCACCACCTTACCTCTCATTCATTTCAATCAACAATCAATCTCTCTCTAACCTCAAATCTCTCTCTTTCTCTCCCTCAAGGATGTCATCAGCCACCACCACAGCCACCATCGGCCACCACCATCACCTCCCTCATCCGCCACCTTCTTGAAGAAAGAAAAGCAAGGAAATGATCCTACACGCGTGTACATCAACTTTGTCGTCTCCGTTTCTTCACAAGAATCCCTGAAGTGTCCTGGGTTTCCACATTCATAACAGGACTTAGGTTGTCGGTTATTTCTGTCAGAGGGGTTGTTGTTGGATTTGGGGGCTCGGCAATCCTTAGTTGAATGCCCGTACCTCCTGCAGTTGTTGCAAGGAGTACCGCACTGACCAAAGTGGTGATAGTTACACTTGGGACAATAAGGTCTGTCCCCGGTGTAGCTGCGGTTGGATTCAGAGTTGGTGGTGTAGACTTGGATGGCGTTGTTTTTCTTGTTTGAGTTGTGGTGGTGTTCAGTGGATTTGCGTTTGTTGTTGTTGGAGGATGAGGTGTTGGAGGTCTCACGGCTGACAACTAGAGCCATGAGTTCGTGGGCCAATCGAATGGCACTTTCAGTAGTAGTTGGTTTGGATGAGGCGACGTTTCCCTGAATGTTCTCGGGAAGTCCACGAATGTATTTCTTAATGCCCTTACTTTCTGGTTCGACCAAACCTGGGCATAATAAGGCAAACTGCTGAAACTTGGTGGTATATTCAGCAACATCATTTCCCTGCACCTCCAGATGCCAGAATTCTTCTTCCAGCCTGTGTAATTCCTCTTCAGGACAGTACTTTTCTGTCAGCTTCTTCTTCAGTTCGGCCCAAGGAAGTCGATTTGCAACCTCAAGGCCTACAGAGTTTGCGTGGGTTTTCCACCACGTGAGTGCACCTTCCTGAAAGGTGTAAGCAGCGAATTTGACTTTGTTGTTCTCAGTACAGTCGCAGAGACTGAAAACAGATTCCATACGCTCAATCCAACGGATCAAACCAATGGCACCTTCCGTGCCCTTGAAGTATAGCGGTTTACAGCTAAGAAAGTCCTTATAGGAGCAAGGTTTGGGTGGTGGAGTATTGGTTGCTGTGTCCTCGCTACCGGGTGGTGTTCGGGTAGCCAAGGCTTCGGTCACACTGCGGGCAATTATTCCCGCGATCTCAGCTTCGCTAAGAGTAATTTGACGACGAGGAGGCATGATGCTGAGTAAGAAAGAACAAGGAAATGAAATAAGATACTAGTCCGAGTATGATGAACTAGTGGTGTGTTTGTCATTTCGAGACAAAGCGTTAGAGAGAAAGAGGCCTATATTCATATAATATAATATAGCCTAAAGTTGTAATGAGGTCTACTTATGTAAATATATGTATATCACATAATAACCTATTGAGTGTCTAGCACAGACGTGTTTTGAGTCCCGTTTCTCTCGAGGTCAGAGTCAAATAATGCATTCCTGTTCAACATAACTCTTTTAGATTTCACATCATCTTTCTCTAATTGTACATAGTTGATCAGGCTATGTTAAATTAAAGTCGTATGATGTAATCCCTGAACTAGTCATAACTAATAAGGAATGCTGCCTAACGGTCATAGTCTAGGCCCACTAAATGCAACCTAGTTCACTATAACCTTAGGCTCTGATACCAATCTGTGACACCCCCAAATTTAATGATTTGCGGAAGCTTGATTTGGGTGTCACTAATCAATATACAAAGAACATAAGATATAATGAACGACCACTATATGCGTCGTTTTAAACTTGTATAGATAAAGTAAATGTTTACATCAAAATATAGTTACATTAGCTCGGTTCCTGAAATTGAGAGATTACATAGCATAATTACTTTTACAAAATATAATAATGCAGTCCAATCTCTAGTTGTATGTATGCTGACTCGAGCTAATAATTCCTGCTTGTGCAGCCAAACTACTGCTGGGTACCTGTGATAAATACTAAAATGGGTCAGCGAAAACGCTGGTGAGCTCACAGGTTTGCATGTCAATATATAGTTGTAAGAACCGCAAGATTTATATTGAATTTAAAATGCAATTAAGCAAGATAAAAGTTATACTGTCCATGAGCACATAGTCTGAGCTTAACTTGATTTGTCAGGCCCACTTAAGGAAACCTAACTTGAAATGCCTCCTACGAGTGCCTAATCAACACTCGTCTTCCCAAATGCTAATACATCCGTTTGACCGGTTAGTGCGTGCTAACCCGGATGAGGATTGTCAATCCCATATGATATCATATACTAACATTCACGCTAAAATATTAGAGACTATGCTATAGAGGGCTTTAAATTGATTAGCTTGAAACTCATGTAGTATTTGAAGTTTGGCACTTGCGTTCTACTTGTAAAACAAAATCGAGTAGTAATATCACACCCCTAGTTGTAAAGCAGTGAAAATGGGGCTATGAAACTCACCTGAGTCTTGAAGCGTTTAATTTAATAAACTCGAAATAATTAGCGGTGAATTGATGTCCAAAGACTTGAAACCTGAATGTGTTCACGACACTTGATTGTTATTAATTGTACCGGTATCCCGAAAGACTACCTTTGTAGTTGTTATACAACTATATATATATATATATATATATATATGTCCAAATTACTACGATTTGGTTGATTGAATTGATACAAGTTACAACGACTTGTTTGATTTAATTGATACAAGTTACAACGACTTGTTTGAGTGAATTTATACAAGTTACAACGACTTGTTTGATTCTGAATTATGTTTTGAAAACGTGTACGGCCCGTTGGTGATTTAGTTGAAATAATAATAATTCTAAAATGTTGACTTTGCTACAGTACTGCTACAGTACTGCTACAGTAAATTTGACTTTTTTGAACAGTAACTTTGACTTCAAAATTCTGGTTTTTCTGTGTTTTGCGACACAACATGCGACACAAAGATTTGACATGCGACACAATGGTTGTGTCGCAGACGTCATGCGACACAAGGATACGACACAGGGACTGTGTCGCATCGAATACGAAATGCTAATTTAATAGCGACATAGTGGTTGTGTCGTATAGAAGTACGACATAGTTTGCGACATAGAGTGCGACACAATATTGTGTCGCATGAGTTACGACACTAAAGGATTTATACGACACAAGGTGCGACATAAAGGGCAAAATACGACACAACATGCGACACAAGGCTTGTGTCGCATGGATGAACACCAGCCCAGAAAGTCCGGTTGTTCGCGATTTTTCCGGCCAAAACTCAATTTAAACTCGTTTTTAAGCTATAAAACTGTGTTCTAATCTTTGTAATGGACATATATAAGTTGTGTAAACATCAAAACATCAAAATATTACATAAAACTAAACAAATCTAAGTTTTTAGAAATTTCCTTACAAATGCAAATCGAAGAAGATGGAGGCCGAAAACGATGGTAGAGCTTTTGTTAATCTTGTTCCTCACTTGATTGTGGTTCCGAAAATGTAAGTTTTGTTGTCGGATTTGATGATTCCGAAATTTTGTATGAATTTGGTGAGAGTGTTTTTGGTGTGTGTGTGTTTTTGGAGAATGAAAGAAAGAATGAAGGAGAGGTGGGGTGTAGGTGAAAGCCTCACCTCGCAGTCTCCGTCCCGTGCTCCGCGTGGTGTTCGTTTTCTCAGTCATTTAACGTTAAATATTTATTTTATTCGTTTAAATTTTTCCATTTTAAATTATAAATTATTATAAAATATTTTATTGTAAAATTTTACCAGTTATCTATTTATGATATTTAAAAGGGAAATTCGTTTTATTTGTTTGCGCGTTTGTATTTTTAATCTCGTATACATTAATTGTGTAATAAAACTTGGATACGAAATATTACAATAAATGAGATTCTGAATAAAATTGAGTTATTAGATAATATTTGTATTTCTTAATAAAATTATTCACCAACGTCCGTATTTATTGTATCGAAATTCATTCGATTTGAAACTCGTACGATTTAAATAAACCGCATAATTGTGTAGATATATATTCAACAATATATATGATAATTGATACATTAATTAGCCTAACACATAACTAATTACATGTATTAAAACTTGATTAGGCACTAAATTCTAGTCCTAAATTGACGGTTGTCACATTCTCCCCCTGTTAGAAGAATTTCGTCCCGAAATTTATGTTGAAGTCGTGTTTGACGTTGAATCAGTGAAGAGTTGAGGATACTTGAGTCGCATTTGGTCTTCCCGTTCCCAAGTGAATTCCGGACCGCGCCGCGAATTCCACCTAACTTTGACGATAGGAATACGACTTTGTCTAAGTTGTTTGACCTCACGGTCCATGATTTCAGCGGGTTCCTCAACAAAGTGAAGTTTTTCGTCAACTCGAATTTCATCGAGTGGAATGATAAGTGTCTCATCAGACAGACACTTCTTCAGATTTGAAACATGAAATGTGGGATGCACGCTGCTGAGTTCGGATGGCAGCTGCAATCGATATGCCACTGGACCAATCTTTTCGAGGATCTCGAATGGTCCAATGTATCTGGGATTTAACTTCCCTCGTTTGCCAAATCGGATTACGCCTTTCCAAGGCGATACTTTGAGTAGAACTCGATCCCCAACCTGGAACTCGAGTGGCTTGCGTCTCACATCAGCATAACTTTTCTGACGATCACGCGCGGCTTTGAGTTTGTTTTGAATTTCTACGATTCTCTCGGTCGTCTCGTGAATGATTTCTGGACCCGTGAGTTGGCTGTCCCCAACTTCGGTCCAACAGATAGGTGACCGGCACTTACGACCGTACAGTGCCTCGAAGGGTGCAGCTTTGATGCTGGTATGATAACTGTTGTTGTACGAGAACTCGCACAATGGTAGATGTTTTTCCCAGTTTACACCGAAGTCTACTACGCAGGCCCGTAGCATGTCTTCAAGTGTTTGAATGGTTCGTTCACTTTGACCGTCGGTTTGAGGATGGTATGCGGTACTCATATCCAGTCGAGTACCCAGGGATTTTTGAAGTGATTGCCAAAATTGTGAAGTGAAACGACTATCCCTATCGGAGATAATTGAGATTGGAACACCGTGTTTGGTCACGATTTCCTTCAGATAAATGTTGGTGAGGCGTTCCATTTTGTCAGATTCCTTGATTGCCAGGAAGTGAGCAGATTTTGTGAGACGATCCACGATCACCCAAATGGAATCGCAACCGTTCGAGGATTTGGGTAGCTTGGTTATGAAGTCCATGGCAATTTGTTCCCATTTCCATTCAGGAAGACTGGGTTGTTGAAGTAAACCAGAAGGTTTTTGATATTCGATTTTGACTTTGGAGCAAGTAAGGCACTTGCTGACATAGGTGGCGATTTCAGATTTCATGTTCGGCCACCAGTAGAAGTCCTTGATACCGTGGTACATTTTATCGGACCCCGGGTGGATAGAATATTTAGACTTGTGAGCTTCATCCATCACCAAGTCTCGTAGGTTCCCATATTTAGGCAACCAGATTCGGTTTGAGAAATACCTAATCCCGTTAGGTCTGATTTCGAATTGTTTATCCATGCCCCGCAAGGCTTCATCTTTGACATTTTCGGGTTTTAAGGCTTCGAGTTGAGCAGTGAGAATTTGAATGTTTAAATTGTTGTGAATGGTCATACTGAGGGCTCGAACCCGAAGTGGTTTCACTCGCTCTTTTCGACTGAGGGCGTCAGCAACAACATTTGCTTTGCCTGGATGATATTTGAGTTCGCAGTCGTAATCGGTAAGCAACTCGACCCATCGACGTTGCCTCATGTTGAGATCCTTCTGATCGAATATGTGTTGAAGGCTTTTATGGTCGGTAAAGATTGTACACCTGGTACCATAAAGGTAATGTCTCCAGATTTTGAGGGCAAAAACGACAGATCCTAGCTCGAGGTCGTGGGTGGTGTAATTCTTTTCATGAATCTTGAGCTGTCGGGAAGCATAAGCTATGACTTTGTCTCGTTGCATGAGCACGCAACCGAGACCTTGATGAGAAGCATCGCAGTATACCACGAAGTCATCAGTGCCTTCGGGTAATGATAGGATAGGAGCACTGCAAAGCTTTTGTTTTAAGAGTTGGAATGCCGATTCTTGTTTATCAGTCCAGTCAAACTTTTTGTCTTTCTGGGTCAGCGTCGTGAGTGGTATGGCTATCTTGGAGAAATTTTCAATGAATCGTCGATAATATCCGGCCAGTCCTAAAAACTGCCGTACTTCGGTCGGAGTGGTTGGCGATTGCCAGTCTTTGATAGCCTCGATCTTTGACGGGTCAACGTGAATCCCCTGACTGTCAATCACGTGACCAAGGAATTGAACGGTTTTGATCCAGAACTCACACTTAGAGAACTTGGCATAGAGCTCCTCGTGTTTAAGTAGTTCAAGGATGGTTCTGAGGTGTTGCGCATGCTCTTCTTTGCTTCGTGAATATATGAGGATGTCATCGATGAAGACAATGACACACTTATCAAGGTAAGGTTTACACACCCGATTCATAAGGTCCATGAATACAGCCGGTGCATTGGTTAGGCCGAATGGCATCACTTGGAATTCGTAATGCCCGTAACGGGTTCTGAAAGCGGTTTTTGGAATATCGGCATCGCGAACACGCAATTGGTGATAACCGGATCGGAGATCAATCTTTGAATAACAACTCGACCCTTGAAGTTGGTCGAACAAATCATCGATTCGAGGGAGTGGATACCGGTTCTTGACAGTTAACTTGTTCAACTCTCGATAGTCGATACACGTTCGAAAAGAACCGTCTTTCTTCTTGACAAATAGGACCGGAGCTCCCCAAGGTGAAGAACTCGGCCTGATGAATCCTCTTTCCAGGAGTTCCTGTAACTGGGTGGACAGCTCCTGAAGTTCGGATGGAGCTAAACGGTATGGTGCTCGGGCCACCGTCGCAGCACCTGGTACAAGATCGATTGAGAACTCAACCTGTCTTGGTGGTGGTAGACCAGGTAGTTCTTCAGGAAAGACTTCTGGAAAGTCTCGAACAATTGGAACATCCTCAAGTCGCTTCTCCTCCGACTTTTTCTCCATGATGTGCGCGAGGATTGCTGGATAACCCTTTCTCAGAAATTTTTGGGTTTTAAGACAAGATATGATGTTAAGCCTCGTCCCTCCGGTCTCCCCCTGTATGACTAGGGTTCTACCGACAGTGAGAGGTATGCGAACAATTTTGTCATGGCAAATGATTTCGGCGCGATGCTTGGATAACCAGTCCATGCCCACAATGACATCGAAACTTCCTATCTCAACAGGCATAAGATCTATGGAGAAGGTTTCGTCGGCTAGATTTAAGGTGCAATTAGGTATCACACTATTGGTTTCTATCAATTTGCCATTTGCTAGCTCTACGGTGTACTTAACGTCTAAAGCAACAGGTGTAATGTCAAGTAGAGGGCAAAATTCATCGGAAATAAAACTCCTATCGGCACCAGTATCAAACAGTATGGAAGCAGTTAAATTGTTGAGGAGGAACATACCCGTGACCACATTCGGGTCCTGACGGGCGTCCCCTGAGTTGATCACGAAGGCGCTACTTTTGGCGTTGTTGTTGTTGCGGTGGTTGTTGTTGTTGTTGCCCTTATTCTTCAGTTTTGGGCAAGAATCCCTGAAGTGTCCTGGGTTTCCACATTCATAACAGGACTTAGGTTGTCGGTTATTTCTGTCAGAGGAGTTGTTGTTGGATTTGGGGGCTCGGCAATCCTTAGTCGAATGCCCGTACCTCCTGCAGTTGTTGCAAGGAGTACCGCACTGACCAAAGTGGTGATAGTTACACTTGGGACAATAAGGTCTGTCCCCGGTGTAGCTGCGGTTGGATTCAGAGTTGGTGGTGTAGACTTGGATGGCGTTGTTTTTCTTGTTTGAGTTGTGGTGGTGTTCAGTGGATTTGCGTTTATTGTTGTTGGAGGATGAGGTGTTGGAGGTCTCACGGCTGACAACTAGAGCCATGAGTTCGTGGGCCAATCGAATGGCACTTTCAGTAGTAGTTGGTTTGGATGAGGCGACGTTTCCCTGAATGTTCTCGGGAAGTCCACGAATGTATTTCTTAATGCCCTTACTTTCTGGTTCGACCAAACCTGGGCATAATAAGGCAAACTGCTGAAACTTGGTGGTATATTCAGCAACATCATTTCCCTGCACCTCCAGATGCCAGAATTCTTCTTCCAGCCTGTGTAATTCCTCTTCAGGACAGTACTTTTCTGTCAGCTTCTTCTTCAGTTCGGCCCAAGGAAGTCGATTTGCAACCTCAAGGCCTACAGAGTTTGCGTGGGTTTTCCACCACGTGAGTGCACCTTCCTGAAAGGTGTAAGCAGCGAATTTGACTTTGTTGTTCTCAGTACAGTCGCAGAGACTGAAAACAGATTCCATACGCTCAATCCAACGGATCAAACCAATGGCACCTTCCGTGCCCTTGAAGTATAGCGGTTTACAGCTAAGAAAGTCCTTATAGGAGCAAGGTTTGGGTGGTGGAGTATTGGTTGCTGTGTCCTCGCTACCGGGTGGTGTTCGGGTAGCCAAGGCTTCGGTCACACTGCGGGCAATTATTCCCGCGATCTCAGCTTCGCTAAGAGTAATTTGACGACGAGGAGGCATGATGCTGAGTAAGAAAGAACAAGGAAATGAAATAAGATACTAGTCCGAGTATGATGAACTAGTGGTGTGTTTGTCATTTCGAGACAAAGCGTTAGAGAGAAAGAGGCCTATATTCATATAATATAATATAGCCTAAAGTTGTAATGAGGTCTACTTATGTAAATATATGTATATCACATAATAACCTATTGAGTGTCTAGCACAGACGTGTTTTGAGTCCCGTTTCTCTCGAGGTCAGAGTCAAATAATGCATTCCTGTTCAACATAACTCTTTTAGATTTCACATCATCTTTCTCTAATTGTACATAGTTGATCAGGCTATGTTAAATTAAAGTCGTATGATGTAATCCCTGAACTAGTCATAACTAATAAGGAATGCTGCCTAACGGTCATAGTCTAGGCCCACTAAATGCAACCTAGTTCACTATAACCTTAGGCTCTGATACCAATCTGTGACACCCCCAAATTTAATGATTTGCGGAAGCTTGATTTGGGTGTCACTAATCAATATACAAAGCACATAAGATATAATGAACGACCACTATATGCGTCGTTTTAAACTTGTATAGATAAAGTAAATGTTTACATCAAAATATAGTTACATTAGCTCGGTTCCTGAAATTGAGAGATTACATAGCATAATTACTTTTACAAAATATAATAATGCAGTCCAATCTCTAGTTGTATGTATGCTGACTCGAGCTAATAATTCCTGCTTGTGCAGCCAAACTACTGCTGGGTACCTGTGATAAATACTAAAATGGGTCAGCGAAAACGCTGGTGAGCTCACAGGTTTGCATGTCAATATATAGTTGTAAGAACCGCAAGATTTATATTGAATTTAAAATGCAATTAAGCAAGATAAAAGTTATACTGTCCATGAGCACATAGTCTGAGCTTAACTTGATTTGTCAGGCCCACTTAAGGAAACCTAACTTGAAATGCCTCCTACGAGTGCCTAATCAACACTCGTCTTCCCAAATGCTAATACATCCGTTTGACCGGTTAGTGCGTGCTAACCCGGATGAGGATTGTCAATCCCATATGATATCATATACTAACATTCACGCTAAAATATTAGAGACTATGCTATAGAGGGCTTTAAATTGATTAGCTTGAAACTCATGTCGTATTTGAAGTTTGGCACTTGCGTTCTACTTGTAAAACAAAATCGAGTAGTAATATCACACCCCTAGTTGTAAAGCAGTGAAAATGGGGCTATGAAACTCACCCGAGTCTTGAAGCGTTTAATTTAATAAACTCGAAATAATTAGCGGTGAATTGATGTCCAAAGACTTGAAACCTGAATGTGTTCACGACACTTGATTGTTATTAATTGTACCGGTATCCCGAAAGACTACCTTTGTAGTTGTTATACAACTATATATATATATATATATATATATATATATATATATATATATATATATATGTCCAAATTACTACGATTTGGTTGATTGAATTGATACAAGTTACAACGACTTGTTTGATTTAATTGATACAAGTTACAACGACTTGTTTGAGTGAATTTATACAAGTTACAACGACTTGTTTGATTCTGAATTATGTTTTGAAAACGTGTACGGCCCGTTGGTGATTTAGTTGAAATAATAATAATTCTAAAATGTTGACTTTGCTACAGTACTGCTACAGTACTGCTACAGTAAATTTGACTTTTTTGAACAGTAACTTTGACTTCAAAATTCTGGTTTTTCTGTGTTTTGCGACACAACATGCGACACAAAGATTTGACATGCGACACAATGGTTGTGTCGCAGACGTCATGCGACACAAGGATACGACACAGGGACTGTGTCGCATCGAATACGAAATGCTAATTTAATAGCGACATAGTGGTTGTGTCGTATAGAAGTACGACATAGTTTGCGACATAGAGTGCGACACAATATTGTGTCGCATGAGTTACGACACTAAAGGATTTATACGACACAAGGTGCGACATAAAGGGCAAAATACGACACAACATGCGACACAAGGCTTGTGTCGCATGGATGAACACCAGCCCAGAAAGTCCGGTTGTTCGCGATTTTTCCGGCCAAAACTCAATTTAAACTCGTTTTTAAGCTATAAAACTGTGTTCTAATCTTTGTAATGGACATATATAAGTTGTGTAAATATCAAAACATCAAAATATTACATAAAACTAAACAAATCTAAGTTTTTAGAAATTTCCTTACAAATGCAAATCGAAGAAGATGGAGGCCGAAAATGATGGTTGAGCTTTTGTTAATCTTATTCCTCACTTGATGGTGGTTCCGAAAATGTAAGTTTTGTTGTCGGATTTGATGATTCCGAAATTTTGTATGAATTTGGTGAGAGTGTTTTTGGTGTGTGTGTGTTTTTGGAGAATGAAAGAAAGAATGAAGGAGAGGTGGGGTGTAGGTGAAAGCCTCACCTCGCAGTCTCCGTCCCGTGCTCCGCGTGGTGTTCGTTTTCTCAGTCATTTAACGTTAAATATTTATTTTATTCGTTTAAATTTTTCCATTTTAAATTATAAATTATTATAAAATATTTTATTGTAAAATTTTACCAGTTATCTATTTATGATATTTAAAAGGGAAATTCGTTTTATTTGTTTGCGCGTTTGTATTTTTAATCTCGTATACATTAATTGTGTAATAAAACTTGGATATGAAATATTACAATAAATGAGATTCTGAATAAAATTGAGTTATTAGATAATATTTGTATTTCTTAATAAAATTATTCACCAACGTCCGTATTTATTGTATCGAAATTCATTCGATTTGAAACTCGTACGATTTAAATAAACCGCATAATTGTGTAGATATATATTCAACAATATATATGATAATTGATACATTAATTAGCCTAACACATAACTAATTACATGTATTAAAACTTGATTAGGCACTAAATTCTAGTCCTAAATTGACGGTTGTCACATTAGGTGACTTAGAGACCTTAGAGACCTAGACTATATCCTTGGCTAGAACACACGTGCATACACACATTTGCATACGACTAAACTAACGTTACGACATATCGATACGCGTAATCCGTTATTTGAACCGTGCTACGTTCGATTCATTCATTCACACTCTGATCTCGTGCGAACCGGATCGTATTAAACGATTGATGAAAATAAGTATGTATTTAGCATCATATAATGACGCCTGGCCAACGTGATTATATAATACTAAGTACATATAGGTGTTTCATGGTCGTGAGATACGTGATGGGGATCTTGTAATTTCTTCTTAAATACTCAATGATTGAAATATGTGAAACCTTATTCCTTATCCTTCTTTTCATTGACATTGACTTCTACAATTCATTCATCGCAGAACGTCAACATGCCGCCTAAGCAAAGAAAAACCCAGAATAGTCGCCGAGCAGCTACGCCTCCTGTCGTCGAAACCACCGAAGAAATCATCGCGCGACGCGTGGCAGAAGCCATGGCCCAGTATGAGGCAACCCGCAACCGCGATGACATAAGAAGCGGTACCCGAGATACCGAACCTATTGTTTTTGCCAACAATCCCGAGATTACCCGACAAGGATGTTCATACAAAACATTCCAAGTCTGCAAACCGAGTACCTTCACCGGGACTGAAAGGGCCATTGGCCTAGTCCACTGGATTGAGAAGATGAAGTCGGTGATCGACATCAGCGACTGTGCAACCGATAAAATAGTGAAGTACGCTATGTGCACCTTAGCCGACAAAGCGTTAACTTGGTGCAACGCTCAGATCCAAATCCTTGGCCGTACAACCGCTTTCTCCATCTCGTGTGAAACTTTGAAACATATGATGACGGAAGAGTTTTGCTCCTAGAGCGAGCTACAGAAACTCGAAACCGAGCTACGGAACATTCAGATGGTTGGTGCTGATATTACCGGATACACGACAAGGTTCCAGGAGCTTGCACGCCTTGTACCCCACATGGTGACACCCGAAAGCAAACGCATCGAGCGATACAACAGGGGTTTGGTCCCACAGATCAGAAGCATGGTTATGTCCTCCAAACCAACTACCTTTAGGAGCGCAGTGGACCTGGCTCAAAGCTTGACCGATGACGCAGTCCTAATCGGAACTTTGAAAACTACTACTGGGAAAGGTGAACCCAACCGTACTGATGTTGGTGATTCAGGTCAAAACAAGCGAATATGGAACGGCGAGGGTAACGACCGGCAGGGTCAACAAAATAGGAACCGGGGAAACTCTAGTGCTTACGTTGCCACTACCCCAACAGGATCCAAACCCTATCTTAGCAACAAACCGAAATGCGACAAGTGCGGAAAGCACCATATAGGCGAATGTGCTTTCTGTCAGGACTGCAGAAGCTGGGGTCACTTGGCCCAAAACTGTAAAACCAACCCTCCCACTCGAACAAACAATGGGTGCTTTGAGTGTGGCGAACCCGGGCACTACCGAAACCAATGCCCACAACTCAACAACAACCGTAACAATCTAAACAATAACAACCGCATCGCCAACATTGAACCGGTTCGCGGACGCGCATACATCCTCCGTGCACGGGATGCACCAGAGGATCCCCAAGCCAACATTGGTATGTTTTAACAACTATTATTACGTTTTAACGTTACGTTATTCGAATGTCGATTCGAACTTAACACTTGGTAAACATTGACTACTTTTCGAACGCACGACTTATCCAACTATACCGCGAGTATACTAAATCGTTAAAACTTTTATAGCTACTTAGAGCGCTATACTATTGACAAACGCAACTTTTTCGGAAAACATACTCAACTGGAGTTCCGACACGATTTTAAATCTCGGGACGAGATTTCTCTAACAGGGGGAGAATGTGACACCCCGTAATTTCGACATAATTATAAACGTAATTTGCACGCATTTCTATGCTAATTCCCTACTTGAGTGAATTTACAACGCATTTTAGAGGTAAGTCTAGCAAAGCCCAACTAGATAATACGCATAGTGTTATACGATTCGTAATTACTATAATTACGCACAGAACAATTGGAACAAACGCGACAAAAATATACGACTGTTGGTGAACATAATTATTTAATAAAACGAATTTATTAAATAACATTAACGGTTACTAAATATTATGTTGATGATAATTACAAAGTATTTTGTAACTTATAAACGTTTATTTCGTACAACTCGAAACAGATTCGTAAAAATAAAAATAAAACAAAGGTATAACATTATATGATCCAACTAAATTATTTATATAAAATACCTCAACTAAAAATATATTCGATAATACATTTAAAACTTTACCACTAAAAATATTCTAACGTTTAGCGATCGGGTAAATGAACACGGGTAAAATACCGCAAACTAGGACTAAAATCCCCTCCTTTTTGGCTCTAAAAATCAGCCACCCCTCCCCTTTCTCTTTTCATTTTCATTTCATCTCATCACCACCTCCTCTTTTCTCTCTCAAAAACACCACCACCAAACCACTCACTTCCGCCACCAAAACTACCACCAAATGACCTCCAATCACCTCGCTCATTTGGAGAAAAGTGATCACGACAACGAGCTCTACACTTCTATCTTTTCGGATTCTCCGCGCGACAACTTTGTAAGATCCCAACAATCCCGCAAACTCTTAGATTTTGCTATTTTCTTTGATAATTCTTGTTTATAATACTTAATACATCATGTTCTAGTGTTTTATCAACTGATTATGTCCAAAAATCGAACCAAAAATTGTTGTTTTCAAATCGATCCCCGAACTGTTGTAAGTGACGCATAGGGACTCAAAAAGGTATAGCGACACTTAAGTGATGCATTAAGTGTCGCATAAAACCCTCTTTTCGCGTCACTTGCTTAAGTGACGCCACAAACCCTCTTTTCACGACACTTCGTTAAGTGTCGGCCACCCGACACTCTATGCGACACTCACTCAAGTGCCGCCCACTACTTGGCACGTTACTTAACCCGACACTTACCCAAGTGACGCCTAAAATCAATTCCGTCATGTCCGTCACTACCGACAAGTGACGCATAAAGCTATTAGACACTAATAGCGACACTTACGCAAGTGTCGCTTCTCCAAGGCAAGTGACGCTAAAAACAGAAGGTTTAAAACTACTTTTTCACTAAGTGTTGAACTTAACCGGGAACGAATACTTACTTACGATACGATACACGAACTATATAAACATTGCAACCAAACTTGTATCACTGAAATGTTGATTTCAAACTATCACCAACGAGTCGTATACATTATCACAATTATGAAATACAAATGTAAACGTTAAACGAACGCTTTGGACATAACTTGGTTGTACGAACACTAACATGGATGGTCGACTTAGACATCCACATACTTATTAAATCTCATACGTTTAGGACGTTAGGAGATTTCGGACTATACTTGGACTTTAGGCTTTGCTAGCACTCGAACCTACTTAACTCAACAGGTGAGTTCACAGCCCCACTTTTAACTGTTTTACCGCTTACAACTTGGGGTGAGAAACATAGTCAACTGCTTTATTGATTGCCATACCTGCTTTTACATGCACGATTGTATACTTGTTTTGCTCGAACGATTAGAGTACTTTAAACTGTTGAACTCTTGCACAAAACTGGTATTTATGAAACAACATAATTCATAAACTTGTTAAACCTTGTTTGGTAAACCGGAGAACGACCGGTACTTTTTATGTAAACGCTGGAGAACGACCAGCCACGTATTTTAGTGCCAGAGAACGACTGGCCAGGTGGACGGGAGAACGACCCGTGCGTCTTTTGACCGGAGAACGACCGGTACTGTGTTTCGCTGGAGAACGACCAACGGTGTTTATTGCCAGAGAACGACTGGCCGAGTTGGACGGGAGAACGACCCGTGCGTATTTAGACCGGAGAACGACCGGTACTGTTTTGGGTAACATCCCATGTAAACTACTTTGGGTAACATCCCACGTAAACTGTGTTTTGGGCAACATCCCAACTGAACTACATTTGGATAACATTCCACAAAATGTTTACTTAACTTTTATGGCAACAACTGTTTACGAACGTATTTGGTTTAACGAACTGTACTTACAAACTTAAAACCTATGAATTCACTCAACCTCGTTCTTGACTTTTACTATGTTTTTCAGGGAATTAGCAGCACACGTAAGGACCGCCAACACATATGGAACATAGGCGACCCTCGAAGCTTTAAGATGCCAACTTTTGACAACTGGATTTCTTTTATATAACTAAAACTGTTTAGTCATATTTACGAAATCTACTTTTGTAACTTAATTACTTTTCAACTTATACGATTTGATAAATCGTAAACATTGTAACTATTACATTTGGCATCTTATTATATATGTTTGGTTGTAATCATATGCTCTGATATGTATGCATGTACTTTGTATACGTCATCACCCCCACTGATCCAAATGCTTCCGCTAATCACAATCAACGAATTTGGGGGTGTGACAAATTGGTTGTGTGGTTCCTGTTTATAGAACATATAATTTATTTTGTTTGTGCTTTGAAATATATTTGTTTGTATGCGTGGTTCATGTTTCCAGAATACATTATTTATTTTGTTTGTGTTTTGATTATTATAAATTTCGTGATTTTGATTCATTTTTAATTTCTGTTTGTATAAAAATGGAAGAGATGAAATGTACATATATGTGGAAATGAAATTAGAGTTGGGGTTTAATGAAAGAGTAATGTGTATTAGGTTTGAGGAAAAAGATGAAGGGTATTCCGATCATTTTATATAATTTAACAGAGATTTTTAACGAAAAGTAGATGTAGGGACGAGAGCAGCGAAAATCAAAACCACAAGGACAAAAAATACGAGAAAAAAAAGTAAAAGGACAAAATCGGCAAAACTATAAGACCACAAGGACAAAAAATGCAGTTTACTCTTATATAAATTGATATTTAAAAACAAATAAATTAGATAAAATAACATTTATTTCATCAAAACTAAAGGTTTGTACACAAAAGAAACGAACGTGATCGATGTACAGTGTACCACTTTAGGACCATTAAATAATAATTTAATATATATATCCCTATATAATAATCTACACCACATATTCTCTTCTTCTCTTTATATCTTCTTCTCTTTCATTCAGGTATTCAAGGTTAGCAGATTTTCATATCATATTTCATTTTCATAATTGTTTAAATTTCAAATTGTTGAAGTACAAGATATGGGTTTTGTTTTGTATTGAGTGATTTATATATATTTTAATCTGATCGTTGGGAAGAAAACAAAAAAAAAAAAAAATGTTGCTTGTACCGGCGTTTGATTTGGGACGGTGAGGCATGAACGGCGACGGGAACGCCGGTGGGAACGCCGTCCCGGAGTGGGGGAACGCCGTCCCATGGGGTTCTCGAGGTTGAACGGCGAAAAAACTTAACCCACTCCATGTGCTCTAAATACTCTTTATATACTTATTTATCATTTATTTTTTTGTCCATTTATGTAAATTCATATATTTAAGCTTCAGCTACTTTTACCAAACACTTATGAGAAAATGAGCTTCAGTTTTCAACTTAAAATATAAACTCCAACTAAAAGCCAAACACATTCTGATATTATCTAATTATTACACCGTAGCTCATGTTTATGTCTGTATGAGTTTTTCTACTTAAATAGCTACGGAGTATGATCATAGTGTTTATGAAGATGATTGGATGAGCTAAAGATCCGTCAGTGATTCCACGATTACCTTTAAAAAAAAAAATAGCTACGGATTATGTTATAATGGGCTTTAGTGTAATAAAATCCAAAAGAAGGCATACCGTTTAAAAGGCCCATTCTGTATTTTAAAACCCTAACAAGTAACAACTAACTACATTGTCACCTCTCCTTGGATCTTCGACGCCGACAAACTCACAAACTCTCAACCTCAACCTCAAGAATCAAGATTCAAACAATGATAACGTTTCCCTTTTCATGTCTCATGAGTTTTCTTTCTCGTTGTTTCTGGCTTTCTGCTTATGTTGAGCGCATGGAAGATAATGCGGTTAATCAACCGAACTTAACACCGAACTACCATGTATAACTGATAACCGAACCGTTGCTTAACCGAAACCGATCAGTTCAGTTAACCGAAAATTCGGTTTTGGGTCATAACCGACCTATACTCGCCCTAACAAAGAAAGCCAATTAGAACTCCTCAAGCTTCTTCTGATACAGGCAAGTAAAGCATACCTTTTTAATTCTCAAAAATTAGGGCCAGAAGATTGCTGTTGTATATTTTCGTAATTTTTGTAGTCTTAAACTTGCATTGATTTATGAATATTTCCCCCTTATAATTACGTTATTAAGAAAATAAGTGAACAGAACGCAACTTTGTATCAACATTTATAAATCACAAAGGGTTAATCAATAAAATATTTGTAATAGTTAATTACCTTTTAAAGTCTAGATTATTTATAAGTGTGCTGTCTTTAATTGATACATTGCTACCCCAGTTTTGGGGTTCCAGTTGTGATGCATTTTGTGTGTAGGCTATAATGTTAGTGTCTGCAACTAGCTGATCTTGTGAAAGTTTTGGGGTTCCAGTTGTGATGCATTTTGTGTGTAGGCTATAATGTTAGTGTCTGCAACTAGCTGATCTTGTGAAAGACGCATGTAAAGCAAGTGTTTTTCTGTCATACTCAATGTTATGTTAAGACGATACTAGTGACCCAAATACCTTAGTATATAAAGTTGGTTTGAGGCTCATTGCATATGTAATACGATTTTTCAATTTTGGTAGATCTTGTTAAAACATGGGTGGATGTAACTGAGAAAACATTGCCTTTTTATATAGTCCGATGTAACGACTTGAGTGGTTTGGGCCGTGCGGGTTCGCTAACGGGTCAAATGTGTAACTTTCTAGTATGGGTGGATCAGCTTAAACACTTCTTTGCAAATGTTTTATGTAATGTAGTAAATGATTAATGTGTCAAACATGATTAAATCTAGTTGTTTAAATAAAATTTAGGTGTTTGTATATATGTTAACATTACACTTTGAGCAACTTCTAATGTCTTTGACCCGTTAGAGATAGTTCCAACTTCCAACTAATACTTTATTTTATTTTGGTTGCAGATTGAACGTGAATAGATAAACGCACAAATACAGATGAAGAGGTTTCAACCTCGTATTCTCTCATGCTATATCTAAATTATGCTCTTCTTCTTCTTCGTTATTCTATATTTTGGGGGTTTCTGATGAAAAAACACTAAATTTGAGAAAAATATTTAATAGTTGATTATTGAGAATGATGATAATGCTCGAGATTTGAGAAGATCCAATCTTAAAAACTACTAATAATTTCACATAGTGCATATGAAATTGTCAATTAATATTGATTTATGGAAGTTGAAAATGTAAATTCTACATTCCTACCCTTTAAATGGTCAAAATGAGACGTAGGATCACTTCTCTCAAAAGAATTTCTTCTCAATTTTCTATGTATAGATATATGTGTGTACTTTACATACTCCGTATTTCGGTACCATTTCATTCAATATTCTTATGCTATTAACTACGACAAATTTTACCACATAATATAGCTATAAAAAACTGTTACTTGTTTTATTTTTGTTCAACATGTTGATGTGTACAAAGAACTAAGGATTGTAATCCAGAATTATCTAAAGTAATATAAAGTATTATTTCAAATATCATTTTGGAAGAGATATACATCACAAACGATGGCCCTTTACAGAAGTCTTCGAAGCTTCTTGCAAACTCACTCAAGGAATTACCAGCACTCGGATTTGAGTGATTGCATTTCATTTTTATATGAACCCATATCTAACCTTGTGCGTCATGTGACACCCGGTCGAAAATGACCCAAATTTCAGTTCAAATTTAAACTTTTATAACGAAGTATTATATAACCCGAAACGATTATTTAATAATCACATGTACACAAATCTGGTAGAATGTAAAAACCCAAAATGGAAATGGGCGAAAAACATTTTTCAATGAAGTATTATTATTGAGGATAATAATAATTTACTCCGAAAATTATTTAAATACATTTTGGATACAGAAAACTATCCGTAAGTTTTGAATAAAACAAAGTTACAATTTTATATCTACGAAAAATCATATTTATCAAATAATTCAATTAAAAACCTATACGAGTATATTTTTAGAAATTTATCATTTTAAAACATTATACTATATAACGATCGGGTACACAAACACGGGTCAAAAATACTGCAAATAAAGTGAGCCAGTCCAATCATTTCCCTAAATGGTGGATCTGGTCTTTTTCTTCTTTTTACATACGCCACACCCAACTCACCCTTTTTATTTTCATTTCATTTCATAATTCATCATCTATATCTATATCTGTGTCTCGATCTCCTTTCTTCAACAATAATGCAACAACAGTAGGACACTATCATAAACATCATCCTTTTCTTCTATGTTATCATCGATTATCATCATCTTTAACCATCTCATCTCTCTCGGTTTAACACCACCGCCATCACCATCATCACTTTCGGACATCATCACAGTCGAGGGGAAAGGAAACAACAGCGAGTTATAACTCACCATCGTGCCTCACCACCATCTCAGCATCCACCTTCGTCACCGTGAGCAAGCTTCTCTCTTTCTTTCTTTTTTTTTTTGTTTTTGTTTTGTCTTTAAATTCGTTTTGAGTTCATGAAGCTTACAATATGATGTTGTAAGGTTACATTCGTTGGTTAAATCGAGATCAAGAAACTTAAGTGATTATAATGTGTACAAATTTTAAGCAAAAGGGTGATGGGTTACGTAACAGAGAAACAAAAATATACACAGTTAAAATCGATATATATATATATATATATATATATATATATATATATATATATATATATATATATATATATGCACTTAGTAAAAATAAACCAAAAGCAAGGATAGCCCACTTGGTAACAAGTGCAGTTTTAAAGCCTAAGGTCAGGGGTTCGAACCCCGTGACCTGTTTTGAGTTATTCTTTTTTTCTGACTTACGGGTTACACACATATATACATGTAGCTGGTGTTATAATAACAAAAGTAGGCGATAGCATGTTGTTAAGGTGGTTTGTTGAGAGGCGAGAGGTCACAGGTTCAAGCCTTGTGACCCTCTTTTAATTCATTTATTTTTGAAAAAGCTTTTGTTAAACACATATATATAAATAAATCTAGTGATAAACAAAAACAATCTCATAGCCTACTGGTAGTTATGTGTTATAATTAGGCTCAAGGTCATGGGTTCAAACCCTTTGACCTGTATATGATAATTATTATTTTTTTTACAAGTCGCTAATGTTTTATTAATTATCTAATTGTAAATTAATATTAACATTATCATTGAAGATAAATTATATATATAATGACGAAATAATACGAGTATATACATATACTTTCGAATAAATATGTTGTTGCAACAAATGAAACGGACGTATTTATACCCTACTTACTATAAGGTATATATGTATATATATACCTATTTATACGATGACCATTTCAATGCATATATACGATGTAACTCATACAGTACAATTATATATACTTTTTCAAAGTATACAAGGAACTTAAATAATTTTATATATAAATATATATAAAATATATACGTATATATAGATATACATACGCATGTCAAACGACACTACTCAAGGAACATAAATAGGTACAATTCAAGAAACAATAATGATTTTCATTACCAACAAATCGTACATAATTCAACTCAAATAACCCATCAGAACAATTAAATCATTTGTATATTTCGACAAGCCGTCAAACACTCATATTAATATATCTCTTACGTTTAGGACGTTAGGAGGCTTGGTATTGGATATTACTTGCGGTTAGGAACGCTAGCACCCACAGGTGAGTCTCACGGCCCCTTTTTATTGTTTTACTGTTTTGGGGGAGATGCATTACTTGTTTTACTCGAACACATGTACTTACTTACTTGATTTACTTACTGATTTACTGGTATATCGATTGCATGGGTTTTACTTAATCCAATGAAGTCCCTTTAATCATAGTCGTCAGTTATGGTCTTAAGCGCGAGTACTAGTAAATGGATCCATTAGGACTGACAATCCTCACCCAGGGTAGCACGCACTACCCCGAACATACAGGTAAAAATGGGTGTTTCTTACTCGTTACATATGAATGTTCTGGATTAGCATTCACGAGGGCAAAATCACTGATTGTTAAGCTTCGACTATGGTGCTCATGGCAATGTATATCGAAACTATTGCATACGTGCAATCATTACTTACTTTTACTACTTGATGTGTTCAAAACTGTTACTTACTATAAACCTGTGAGATTCACCAACCTTTTGGTTGACCCCTTTAGTGATGCATTCTCAGGTACGCAGCAAGATTAGGATGGCCCTGCAGGATCTACATATATGCTAAGCTAGTGCGAGTCGCATGTATACTCTTATGAAGATTTTACTGGCATTATCTTTTGTACTAGGATTATGTATTTAAAATCTTTTGAATCGATTTGCGAACTCACTAATAATGTATTCTGATGATTTATTACTTTTGAAAACTTATGTAACGTACTGTATTTCAATGTATTTTCTAAAACGTCTCATTTAGAGTCGTTTACTATGTATCTTGTACTTTGGTTATTGATTAGTCACGCTCAAAAACAATCGCTTCCGTAAAGCATAAAATTGGGGGTGTGACAGATTGGTATCAGAGCCTAAGGTTATAGTGAACTAGGTTGCATGTAGTGGGCCTAGATTATGACCGTTAGGCAGTATTCCTTATTAGATATGATTGGTTCAGGGATTACATCATACAAGTTTAATTTAACATAGCCTGATCAACTATGTACAATTAAATGAAGATGATGTGAGATCTGAAATGGTCATGTTGAACAGGAATGCACTAGTTGACTCTGACCACGAGAGAACCGTGACTTGTACTTGTTTTGTGTTAGACTCAAATAGGTGGATACTACGTATGTATAGGTTATACATATATGGTTAGGTCTATTAATATCCTCTGATACTTGGTAACGAACTTATTGTTCAGATACATTTTAGAACTCGCCAATGGTAAGTTGATCGAGTCAGGAAAATAATACCGGGATGTGCCCTGGCTTAGAGGGCCATCTCTTCGAAATAGGCTTACCCTGGTAGAGTTAAGAACTTCAACATTCTATTTGGTACAGACCGATTGACAATTAGGATCGACATGCACCTAAAGACAAAAACCTTTTCTCACTTTCCTATCACATTTGTATAACAATCAACACATGTCGGGATGTAATATCCCTTTCACTTTTGTAAACCTTAATCCTCGTAATCATTTGAACTCGCAAGTTAGATTATTACAACCACTTTTATTCTACGTTATTGATTGTCACTTGTGTTGTGGTATATTACCGTTATATATACAACTATGATGATCATATTCTTATACGAAACTCTGACATGTACCTATTGACATGTACCTATTACTTGATACTTCATTCCGTAGCTTAGATCCTATGAGTGAGATAGGATTTGGAAGACAACAATTTAGTTTCTAAATGGTATATACATATATGATTAGGCTATTATGTGATATAGGTATATATACATATATAGGCCTCGATTGCATACTACTCTATAGGCTATTATATACGGAAGGTACAGGAATAGGCCTTAACCGATGATACTTTTGTTAATACCTACACTACTGAAAACGACAAATATAGCTACTCCAGTGTCCTTTGATATGAGGATCGGGACTTTGTATTTGCTTACTACCACCTATCTAATTATACGTCTATAACATTTTGAAACTCACTCCACTGTACCGTTAGGAGTTCCCTAGGAAAACTGTATCAACAAATTTCAACAGGCCTTTACCCTAAAGTTTACATAACCCCTGTTTATCAACGGATTTTGCTAAACAAAATTTTCAAAGCCTGGTTGCTGACAATGGTTTCAACTGAACTACTTATCGACTCAAATTTTTTCAACGGATTTCAAGTTTCAACAGACTTTCACCATCATAGTTTCTAACAAATGAATTTCTAATAAAATTCTACGGAAATTTCTCACGAAATGATTTATAAAATTTTCAAAATTTTATAAACGTGTAAACTTATTTATAGTGCACAACTTTAAACAAATTTCAAATTCTGAATGGTCCACAAAAAAAAAAAAAAAAAAAAAAAAAAATTCACAGTATACAATGACACCCTTGCTTCTATAAGAAAAGTTTACTAGGACTCGAATAATGACACGGGTATGGTCACTCACTAATGACCCGACTGCCTGTATACTAACTGCTTTGGAAGGTCTTACTTGCTGTTTGAATGATTCTATGTTTTCCCTAGATTCTAAGTGTACGATAGGATTAGGGAAAAACGACAATTTAGGTTCTATAGTTTCTATATGAGACGAGGTTTAGCTTACATATGTATAGGAATAACATATCCTACACTGTTTTATACCGGAAGACATACCGGTTAATTTTTATACAATGGGTAACATCCCACATAAGACTAATGTAGGCTAAACCATTTAGTTTTTATAGGAGACTGATAGAGTCTATTTTACGCTACGATACTACTATTCGTTACAAACTGTATGAACACAGTGGAAATTACTACTATACTTTGAGCTACTAGTACACATTGTAGCTACCCTCTAGTGATCGACTGGACTGATCATGTAGACATAATGGTCAACACATCCCGAAACTTCATTTCGAATTCCTTAGTCGCCGGTAGGGCACTCGTTCAACAAGGGGAGAAAGACAACGCTAGAAAGGTACTGTCCGACTTACGTAGATAACACGCAGACCATAACTTAAATACATCGATAAATACTACAAACAAATTTCGGGACGAAATTCTCCTAACAAGGGGAGAATGTGACACCCGGTCGAAAATGACCCAAATTTCAGTCCAAATTTAAACTTTTATAACGAAGTATTATATAACCCGAAACGATTATTTAATAATCACATGTACACAAATCTGGTAGAACGTAGAAACCCAAAATGGAAATGGGCGAAAAACATTTTTCAATGAAGTATTATTATTGAGGATAATAATAATTTACTCCGAAAATTATTTAAATACATTTTGGATACAGAAAACTATCCGTAAGTTTTGAATAAAACAAAGTTACAATTTTATATCTACGAAAAATCATATTTATCAAATATTTCAATTAAAAACCTATACGAGTATATTTTTAGAAATTTATCATTTTAAAACATTATACTATATAACGATCGGGTACACAAACACGGGTCAAAAATACTGCAAATAAAGTGAGCCAGTCCAATCATTTCCCTAAATGGTGGATCTGGTCTTTTTCTTCTTTTTACATACGCCACACCCAACTCACCCTTTTTATTTTCATTTCATTTCATAATTCATCATCTATATCTATATCTGTGTCTCGATCTCCTTTCTTCAACAATAATGCAACAACAGCAGGACACTATCATAAACATCATCCTTTTCTTCTATGTTATCATCGATTATCATCATCTTTAACCATCTCATCTCTCTCGGTTTAACACCACCGCCATCACCATCATCACTTTCGGACATCATCACAGTCGAGGGGAAAGGAAACAACAGCGAGTTATAACTCACCATCGTGCCTCACCACCATCTCGGCACCCACCTTCGTCACCGTGAGCAAGCTTCTCTCTTTCTTTCTTTTTTTTTTGTTTTTGTTTTGTCTTTAAATTCGTTTTGAGTTCATGAAGCTTACAATATGATGTTGTAAGGTTACATTCGTTGGTTAAATCGAGATCAAGAAACTTAAGTGATTATAATGTGTACAAATTTTAAGCAAAAGGGTGATGGGTTACGTAACAGAGAAACAAAAATATACACAGTTAAAATCGATATATATATATATATATATATATATGCACTTAGTAAAAATAAACCAAAAGCAAGGATAGCCCACTTGGTAACAAGTGCAGTTTTAAAGCCTAAGGTCAGGGGTTCGAACCCCGTGACCTGTTTTGAGTTATTCTTTTTTTCTGACTTACGGGTTACACACATATATACATGTAGCTGGTGTTATAATAACAAAAGTAGGCGATAGCCTGGGTTCAAGCCTTGTGACCCTCTTTTAATTCATTTATTTTTGAAAAAGCTTTTGTTAAACACATATATATAAATAAATCTAGTGATAAACAAAAACAATCTCATAGCCTACTGGTAGTTATGTGTTATAATTAGGCTCAAGGTCATGGGTTCAAACCCTTTGACCTGTATATGATAATTATTATTTTTTTTACAAGTCACTAATGTTTTATTAATTATCTAATTGTAAATTAATATTAACATTATCATTGAAGATAAATTATATATATAATGACGAAATAATACGAGTATATACATATACTTTCGAATAAATATGTTGTTGCAACAAATGAAACGGACGTATTTATACCCTACTTACTATAAGGTATATATGTATATATATACCTATTTATACGATGACCATTTCAATGCATATATACGATGTAACTCATACATTACAATTATATATACTTTTTCAAAGTATACAAGGAACTTAAATAATTTTATATATAAATATATATAAAATATATACGTATATATAGATATACATACGCATGTCAAACGACACTACTCAAGGAACATAAATAGGTACAATTCAAGAAACAATAATGATTTTCATTACCAACAAATCGTACATAATTCAACTCAAATAACCCATCAGAACAATTAAATCATTTGTATATTTCGACAAGCCGTCAAACACTCATATTAATATATCTCTTACGTTTAGGACGTTAGGAGGCTTGGTATTGGATATTACTTGCGGTTAGGAACGCTAGCACCTACAGGTGAGTCTCACGGCCCCTTTTTACTGTTTTACTGTTTTGGGGGAGATGCATTACTTGTTTTACTCGAACACATGTACTTACTTACTTGATTTACTTACTGATTTACTGGTATATCGATTGCATGGGTTTTACTTAATCCAATGAAGTCCCTTTAATCATAGTCGTCAGTTATGGTCTTAAGCGCGAGTACTAGTAAATGGATCCATTAGGACTGACAATCCTCACCCAGGGTAGCACGCACTACCCCGAACATACATGTATAAATGGGTGTTTCTTACTCGTTACATATGAATGTTCTGGATTAGCATTCACGAGGGCAAAATCACTGATTGTTAAGCTTCGACTATGGTGCTCATGGCAATGTATATCGAAACTATTGCATACGTGCAATCGTTACTTACTTTTACTACTTGATGTGTTCAAAAATGTTACTTACTATAAACCTGTGAGATTCACCAACCTTTTGGTTGACCCCTTTAGTGATGCATTCTCAGGTACGCAGCAAGATTAGGATGGCCCTGCAGGATCTACATATATGCTAAGCTAGTGCGAGTCGCATGTATACTCTTATGAAGATTTTACTGGCATTATCTTTTGTACTAGGATTATGTATTTAAAATCTTTTGAATCGATTTGCGAACTCACTAATAATGTATTCTGATGATTTATTACTTTTGAAAACTTATGTAACGTACTGTATTTCAATGTATTTTCTAAAACGTCTCATTTAGTGTCGTTTACTATGTATCTTGTACTTTGGTTATTGATTAGTCACGCTCAAAAACAATCGCTTCCGCAAAACATAAAATTGGGGGTGTGACAGATTGGTATCAGAGCCTAAGGTTATATATCTAACCTTGTGCGTCATCTTAACTTGCATTCTACTTTCTTCGTATGTTCTCATTGGATGTTTGATATATCATTTTTTTCTTTTCTTATGAGTGAATTATATGTTGAGCCAATGTGACTCATAAGAAGTACATGGTTGATGATGGTTCAATATGTCTTTAATTAGAAGAGGCTTATGAATTACATGTATTGTGTAACCAAGAAACAAGACCAAAAACATTGGACATGTCGGTTAGGTTAGGTAAATGTCAGAAAGGGTTCGGGTGTATTGAAGTGCATATCGTGCGATTTTATACCTTTTTTTTTATCGTACTTAGATCTCCCAACAAAAAGACTACCAATTAATTTTTGTAAGTGTGATTGTCGGAACAACTTTTTTACAAAAATAATCAAAAATTTAATTTTTTTTGGAGGACAGTCTACATTTGAACACACTTAGGATGACTTTAAATACTTTTGATCCATTAAACCCATTTTACTTGATCAAATCTTCTATCATAACCAATGTAAAAGTAGAAGCATTACCAAGTCGACTAAATGAGTCGAGTTGTCTTAATAATTAATTCAAATTTTGCATGCACATCAGAGCTTTTTCATTCATAAATATTTTTACGATATATTCACTCTCATGTCTCTTGTTACATTTGTTGTGTAAACAACATTATGTTGTACATATTAACAATGGTTTAGAGCTATGGTTGAGTTAACGCTATAACTAATTTTGATGATGCTCATTTGGTGTCTCATAGTACTTTCAACTTGTTATATTGTTTCGGTAATTTGTTATCACTTAAGGTTCATTTTCTTGTTGTCATTAATTTGTTTTTTTATTCTTATAGTCATTTATTATGTTATGTTTCTTTATCACATGTTTATAATGAAGAAACGTATATAAAATGTTGATTAAAATGTGTACTAAGAGTTTGGATGTGGATGGTTGCCTTACTAGGTTATGGCAATCAAGAAGCTTTTTAGTCGTGCTTTGTATGTTTCACCTGTTAGTAACGTGTGTATGAGGACACTTTCGGAACTAAATTGTGAATTGCATATTGATCCTTTGAAATCAATGTGAAATCAAAAGCATTAGCACCGAAAGTTGGATTTGATCAAAGTTTCTGGGTGTGTTCACTTTTTCATCCAGTTATAATGATAACCGCTAGAACTAATCATATGCAACAACCAATGAACTTCATGAGCGTGTTTCACTTGATGTTCAAGTGCCTCCTTCATTTGATTGGTTGCTACATACAATTGATTCTTGCGATCATCATTATAAAAAGATGATGTAAAAGTAAAGTCCACCAATAAACTTTAATTATAACCAACTTTCAGTGCTAATAATTATGACCTCCCCGTACCACATTTTTAGTGTATCATTGACATTTCACAATTTAGCTCTAAAATTGTCGTCATATACACATTACTAAGAGGTGAAGCACACAAAGCGTGACTAAAGCTTTTTGATTTCCATAACATGGTAAGACATTCGTCCACTAGAACTCTAGGTACAAAATTTAATCAGCATTCTTATATATGTTCGAATGAAGATCTTCCTTATAGACATGTTATAAAAGAACATTATATAATAACATGCTATAATTAACAATGCTAAAAACAACTAATGCCAACAATAAAACGAACCTTAAGTGATAGCAAATCACTTAAACAGTATAACACATTGAAAGTACTGTTAGACTAAAATGAGTTATATCAACAAATTGGTGATAGCCGTGGCTCGGCCATAACTCTAAAGCAACGGGAATTTCTACAACATGATGATGTTTGCATCACAAAAAGAGATATGAGAGTAAATGATTTATGAATGAAAAAGCTTCAAAGTCCATGTAAACTTTGAATTAATCATTAAATAGCAATTTGACTTATTTATTTAGTGGTGTATGTTTTAACTTGAACATTCGTTAAGATAGCATATTTGATTTAGTAAAAGGCATTTAACGGATTTAACGTCATCCCAAGTGTGTTCAAATGCATACTATTCTCCTAAATCCTTTTTACATAAAATATTAGATTCTTTTTATGGTTTACAATCACGCTTAGCACAATAATTATAGCATGCGTGCTTTCAAATAGGTCTTTTTGTTGGAGATTCAGTTACAATAGAAAAAAAAATTGCAACACCCACACTTCTAAAGTAACACCCAAACACATTTTGACATGTTATCCAAATTAACCGACATATACAACTTGCCATCTCTACCTATTATGCAGTTCTCTTTGTTTGTTTTGTATCTTGGTTACACAGTGCACGTAATCCATATCCTCTGCCAAAAGAAGACGGTTTGAACCGTCTTCCACCATGTCCTTGTGGTCGCATCAGCTTAATATATAATCTAACTCATAAGAAAAGAAAATGATATATCAAAAAACCAGTAAGGACATACGAAGAAGGTATAATAAAAGGGAAGATGACTTACGAGGGTAGATATTGCTTTAGACAAAGATAAAATGTGGTAATTCAACCTTTCAATGTAAGTGCTCGTCATTCTCTTACGTTTGCAATAATCTTTCGGGATATGTGTAAAGGATCATCATTTGTAGTGTACATCTCTTCAAAAGGATATTTGAGATAATACTTTGGATTATTTTAGATAATTTTGGATTAAAATCCTTCAATTCTTTGTACGCATCAAAGTGTTTGAGCGAAAATAAAACAAACAATAATTTTATATAATTATATTATATGAGAGAAGTTATCTCCAAGTTAGTAGTATAAAAACATAAAATGGAATGGTAACGACATATGTAAGGGACGGACACACACACAATATTTATATACATGGAAATTTTTTGTGAGAAATGATCCTGCTGCTACATCTCATTTTGACCATATAATGGTTAGCATATTTTATTTTTCCATTAATTAATATTAAATGACAATTCTATATTCATTCGGTATCTGAAAATATGAGCTATTTTGAAGATCGAATATTTCAACCTGTATGAGGAGTTTTTCAGATCGAATCTTGTCAGATCTTAATTCTCAACCTCTTAGAGCACGGGGTGTGGTAACCGGTGTTCTGGAGAATGTTGAAAGTGGGGATTTTGTGGTGTGGTGAAACTGAATTCACAGTGTTCTGGAGTTTTAATTATTTGATTTTTTAATAAAGATAATTTAAAAATTAATATATAAAAAACAAATAAATTAAATAAACTACATTTTATTAATTAAAAATGCAATACAAGTCCTAAAAATTAAAAATGCAATACAAGTCCTAAAAATTAAATATGCAATACAAGTAAAATCAATAATCTCCAGCTCCCGTTCCTGAAACGTGCGCGTCATTCCACTTTTGTTCACGATACATCCAAAGACGTTCCACAAGGTCGGCTCGAAGTCCCTCATGCGTCTCCCGATCACGTAGCTCCTTTGTTTTCCTCTCGTATGTGTTACACCTGTCGACCCAAGAACCTTGCATGTTTCCAACAGGTACATAATACTCTTCATTCTCAGCAATGTTGAAACCGTTGTCTTCAATTATCATGTTATGCAATATGATATAAGCATACATGATTCGTTTTATCGCGTTTACTTGATAAGCTCTTGCCGATTGTTGTAGTATATGCCACCTTCCTTGTAAAACACCAAAAATGTGTTCAACATCCTTTCGGGTGGCTGATTGTTTGCTACTAAAATAAACCCTCTTTTGATCAATCTCGCTTGAAAATCCCTTCACGAAAGCTGACCATGACGGGCATATTTCATCGGCAAGATAATACCCTCTATCGTAATCCATATGGGCCACTGCATATGGAACTTGGGGAGCGGTATCATTTAGCAAATTTCTAAACAAAGGAGACGCATTAAGAACATTTAAGTCATTGATGGAACTCGCAACCCCAAAATATGCATGCCAAATCCACATGTCGTACGAGGCGACGACCTCAAGCATAATCGTCGGATACCCATGGTCGCCTCGGGTGTACTGCCCTTTCCATGCATTTGGACATTGTGTCTAAGCCCAATGCATACAATCTATGCTACCAAGCATGCCGGGAAAACCATGAAGTTCGTGATGTTTATTATACAAACGATGTATGTCTTCTTTTGTTGGTTCTCTCATGTACACATTTGAACGATGACGCACCTTGTGAAATTTTGTAAAGTTTCACGAGAAACTCTTTCCGACATTTGCAAGTATTTATCAAAGGCATCCGGAGATTACCGTACGCCAATTGACGAAGCGCAGAAGTGACTTTTTGAAGACGAGTAAATGGTACACCAAGTGCATCAGGTCGTTGACGAAACCACAAAAAATAATCGGAAAGTGGTTCGACGGAGTAAGAGCTAATATCCTCACAAATTTTGAGGAATAAACGACTACTCATTCGAAATCAGACCAAGTGTAATTGGTTCGACGGACGAAGCGCCGTCGATTTCGAATGAGTCGTCGTTTATTCCTCAAAATTTGTGAGGATATTAGCTCTTACTCCGTCGAACTACTTTCCGATTATTTTTTTGTGGTTTCGTCAATTGGCGTACGGTAATTTCCGGATGCCTTTGATAAATACTTGCAAATGTCGGAAGGAGTTTCTCGTGAAACTTTACAAAATTTCACAAGGTGCGTCATCGATTTATATTCAAATGTGTACATGAGAGAACCAACACATGAAGACATACATCGTTTGTATGATAAACATCACGAACTTCATGGTTTTCCCGGCATGCTTGGTAGCATAGATTGTATGCATTGGGCTTGGACACAATGTCCAAATGCTTGAAAAGGGCAGTACACCCGAGGCGACCATGGGTATCCGACGATTATGCTTGAGGCCGTCGCCTCGTACGACATGTGAATTTGGCATGCATATTTTGGGGTTGCGGGTTCCATCAATGACTTAAATGTTCTTAATGCGTCTCCTTTGTTTAGAAATTTGCTAAATGATACCGCTCCCTAAGTTCTATATACAGTGGCTCATATGGATTACGATAGAGGGTATTATCTTGCCGATGGAATATACCCGTCATGGTCAGCTTTCGTGAAGGGATTTTCAAGCGAGATTGATCAAAAGAGGGTTTATTTTAGTAGGAAACAATCAGCCGCCCGAAAGGATGTTGAGCACACTTTTGGTGTTTTACAAGGAAGGTGGCATATACTACAACAATCGGCAAGAGCTTATCAAGTAAACGCGATAAAACGAATCATGTATGCTTATATCATATTGCATAACATGATAATTGAAGACAACGGTTTCAACATTGCTGAGAATGAAGAGTATTATGTACCTGTTGGAAACATGCAAGGTTCTTGGGTCGACAGGTGTAACACATACGAGAGGAAAACAAAGGAGCTACGTGATCGGGAGACGCATGAGGGACTTCGAGCCGACCTTGTGGAACATCTTTGGATGTATCGTGAAAAAAGGTGGAATGACGCGCACGCTTCAGGAACGGGAGCCGGAGATTATTGATTTGACTTGTATTGCATATTTAATTTTTAGGACTTGTATTGCATTTTTTATTTTTAGGACTTGTATTGGAATTTTAATGAATAAAATGTTGTTTATTTAATTTATTTGTTTTTTATATATTAATTTATACAATTATCTTTATTAAAAAATCAAATAATTAAAACTCCAGAACACTGTGAATTCAGTTTCACCACACCACAACATCTACACTGTCCAGAACACCGGTTACCACACCCCGTGCTCTTACCATCTTAGTCAAAATAATCAACTATTAAATTTTCTTTTCGTCGAGTGTTTTAGTTTCCTAGCTAAGATAATAGTTTAGGTACTTGTTACTTTTGTTACTTATTTAGGGAAATAGTTAATTTAACTGCAAAAAAAAAAAAAAAGAGAATTTTACACTTCTTGTGGCCCTATTTGGACTGTCAACACCTTCAAGGTGCAACCAAAATAAGCTTTTGCCCACAGACCCATAATGCCAACAGCTAGTGTAACTTTCAGCTTATTACATATGCTGCAAGTGTTACTTCACTCACTTACTACATACACTTTACATAATTTACGAGCGCGTAAACTTTCCACAAATCGTTGTAAAAGCTTTTATGGAAAGAGATCTTGAATGAGTTTTGACAACACTGATAAAGATCTTTTAAATTAGCTCAAACAGTTACAATTTTGTAATAATATAAATTGAATAGATGGTGCAATGATTTTTAGTTTCTTTACCAACTGCTATACCTCTCCTCACTTTGGTACAATGTAAGGACTTCTAATTTCTCTACATGTTATTATCAATTTCCCGCCTTATTTCATTTCATTTTTATGATTTACGCTATTTGGGAAACATTTATTTAATGGAGTCGAGAAGGTTTTTTATAAATATTTTGATGGGGGCTGCTCCGCTGTTGTATAAGTGATATCAAGAGTTAGGAGTACAACTTAAAAGTCGGTCACCACTCACCACTAGTCAACATGACAAACTTGGATTTCTTTGTTCAAAGTCAGTAAAAGTCAAAATTGGTCAAAGTTGTAATATTGCTTAAAATTAGGGTTTTGAAGTATTTGAACAATTGAACGACTATGCTTATGTTTCCCGACAGTTATTTTTATGTTTATGGTTCTCTTCTATATTTACATATAATTTCGAAATTTATATATCATTCAATCTGATTAGTCACCGACCCCACTTGTCTGATTAGTTGCTACAAGGTCCCGGACCCTTAGTCCCCCTCTACCGAATTATACAAACTTGGGATGCTCTTGCAGCCACAAACATGTGGGGGGTGGTTTGACAAATTAATTGTTTCAGTAAGATATATTATCTTCCTATGAAGAGAGAAAATGTATAAATAATACAGATATTATTGAATTGCTAGTCTGATGAGAATATTGATGGTCATATATATATATATATATATATATATATAGGGTAGTGATCAAGAGGAAGTGTCTTTTTGGGAGAAGGGGGGAAGCGTTAGTACGCATCAGGAAGCATATTACAATTATCAATCAAAACGTCAAAAAAAAATTATTTTTATCGGTAAATAGTAATCAAAATCGATGCTATAAAAAATATTTTAACGAATGAATTTCATTTTTAAGTCATAACATTAATTGATGAATATTTATTTAATTAATTGTTAAGATGCAGTGTGATGCATATTAACTAAGATGCATCGCGATGCATCATAAAACTTCACATTATTTGAAAAATATTTTTATTGTTAAGATGCATCACAATGCAGATTAACTAATATGCACCGCGATGCATCTTGACGGATTTGGATCAAATATTCATAAATCGATACTATAACTTGAAGAAATTTTTTATCAAGGATGCTTAACATTTATAACATCGATTCTGATTAACATTTACTAAATTTCAGTTTGCTTTTTTTGAGATTAGTATAGGTGAAGGTAATATGCTTCCTGATGCGTACTAACGCTTCCCTCTTCTCTCAAAAAATGGACTTCCCTCTAGATCATGCCACTATATATATATATATATATATATATATATATATATATATATATATATATATATATATATATATATATATTTTGCTTGTATAACTGACCGTTACTTGTATACATGCACAAATCATCATTCGACCACTAGAGAAGCTCTGCTGTTGTTTGATTGCATGAGACGTGTCCGCGATTACTACTAGAGAAGCTCTATTGTTGTTTGATAACATGAGACGTGCCTTCGATTGACTACTATAGAAGCTCTATTGTTGTTTGATAGCATGAGACGTGTCTGCGATGCTATATATAGAGGAAGGTGAGTTACAAATATAGGTGCTCGGAACCCTTTCTATCGAGTCTTTTCGAATTCGGTTATATATCCATATAATTATATTATTTTATATTAGATTCTTTCACGATTTTACTTGATGTCGTGGTATACACACATATATACAGGTTCAATCCCAAAGACATACAAATGAATCTTTAACTATTTAATTTAACATGTACTCCTATTTGTTTATGTGAAACAAATAAAGTGTCTTTCATACCAAAAGAGAATACTGAATTCTGTAAATGCAAGCGATTTTTTACAGCTCTTCGCATTGTAAATGCATAAAAGTGATTTTGTATTTTATTTTTCCCTACAAATTCATGTAATTTTGCAAGATACAGTAATTTCCTTTGTATGAATGATTGTGTGTTTGATACTTTGATGGAAGAGCTGTAAGCGAATAATAGAAGTATTAAGCTGCTGCCAGAGTCCAAAACATAATGAAAGAAGGGATGCTTGATTGTTTTCCAACTCTTGAACACCAAACCTACTGCAAACTGGTACTTGAATGGTGCAACTGTCACTTTTAAGCCCATTATACCATATGTTTAACATCGTCAAATATTGAAAAGATGGAAACAGATCTCTAATGCGTATAAATCACTTAAATACCAACTCTCTATCATCTTGTACGGTACTAGTCAATAGGCCAGATAGGATTTTCCTTCTAGATTGTTAACACTTTACATATCACGATCCACTAACAGGTACTAATTTCTGTTTATTCAGATTGTTATACACATACTTCTGTTTGCATTTGCAGACCTACTAGCAGATCTACAACTCTGCTCACTTTGTCTACGTGGCTTGTATGCATAACTTCAGTGTTTTGACTCCCTTCGCTAATTGATACTTATGCGTGCCTTTTACTTGTCACGTGTAGAAAAGTGATATAATCCTATTTAACTTAACGTAATTTGAAATACTCAAACACATAAATTTCAATCTAACACTAGCTACCCAAACCTAGTAACATTAATAATCGACTATAACAAAGGGGGTTCAAATACTGAATTCAGAATCAATAGATATAAATGAACAATCTTTTGTTTGAATTCAAATGATTCTTCTGAGTTCTGATGGTTTTTAAATGCTCATCTGCGGATTCTCACTACATGTCTACATCTACTTCTTTGATCTTCACATCCTCCCTCTGTTGTTCTTTTGATAGGCGGATACCCGATGGGGTGATTCTCTGACATTTTTTCATGTATATCACCAATAGGCGGTTGCAGCCATAACCCAAAGCAGATAATCCTCTATCTCAGAGTCCATAACATCCAATCACATAAAGTTGCTCCAGATTATGGCAATACGATCCAACAGCTTCCCAACCAGATAACCCAATATTGCGACAATATGATAAGTTTCACTCTTGCAACAATGGACACTGTAATGAAACTTTTATTATAGCATCATCTTCAAGAAAGGTACACCAACCAAAGTTGAGAGTTTAATATTTTTAGCATGTCCTAAACCAATCTCTTTTACCAGTCCTTGTCCCCACGGGTACTCACTAACACCAGACTAATCAAATGCACAATTTGTAGCATGTAAACAAGACAAGGTTGGAGAAGACTTTTGGAAACCAACACCATGAATCTTGATACAACCAGATATGTTGAGCGCTATAAGTTGATGACAGTTTGGTTGATATACAAAATTTCAGCATCAGTGATCTTTAGAGCACCAAACAAGATTGACTTGTTTTAACGATTTACACGATTTTGCTAGCTAATCCAATATCTGTAACATGAGAACAACTAGAAAGACTGATAAATGACAACAATGGACAAGCAGAAGCAACCAACGCAATCTCAGTGTTGGTGACACGGTTACAAAAATCAAGATAGAGATTGTAATTTAAACCCATGTCTAAGTGAGGGAGCAACTACTCAACGACAATGAGTTCATTTGTGTAAACCGAAAAAGGATTTTATCAATGGTAAACAAATCGAGGTTAGCATGATCAGTGGAACAGTTGTTCGACGAGGGTAAGTAACTAAGTTCCAAGGATTTACGACGTGAATTTTGAATAACGAAAAAAGGTTTGACATGTTAGGCCAAAAGAATCTCGATCATTCTTATGGTCTAATTTTTCACAGATCAAATACAAAAAGTGATCAGGTATTCATACTACAAGGAGGAGATTGAGGTTAATAATCACATTATGTGCATTTGAATCTCTTCTAATTTCAACTTCTTTCACCCGCGTTCTCTTCCACCATAATTAATTGAATCATATCATAACATTAGAGAGTTTAATGTAACATTCATATCAAAACATTACCTTATTATTCATTAAATGATATAGAAAATCGTGCAGAAAACTAACAATTAGAGAAATTAAACAACAAAATTTTATATTACATTTTAAAACTTGCATAGTTTTAGAGAGTAAGGTTCAAATGAGTACACCAACTTTGAGTGAAAATGAGGGAACAAACAGATTTCTGCCATGTGTCACTTTATTCTCTCTCCTCCACATTTTTAAAAATTAAATATCTCATAAACGGTAAGTCGAAAAATCATGAAAATTGCACCATAAAATTCAGCGTTTTCTCCTCTTCGATTTTCCGTCCCTCAAGGCAAACTGTCAACAACTTTTTTTTTCTTCCATTTTTTGGTGGGTTTTACAAATTAGTAACACATGCATTAGTGATTGGTTATACATTTAATTTGTGGTTAAGGTTAGGGTTTAGGGTTAGGGTTAGGGTTTAGTAGGGTTTAGGGTTTAGTAGGGTTTAAGGTTTAGGGTTTAGTATTGTAACACCCCCAAATTTAATGATTTGTGGAAGCATACTTGGGTGTTACTAATCAATATACAAAGCACAAGATATACAGTAAACGACCTCTAAATGAGACGTTGTAAAGCGATTTCATAGAAATAAATGTTTGAAAACTTAATGTTTTCGTATACAAAATGAAATTTCCTAGAGTCCACGCGTATGGCGGGAGATTCTATTACATAATCAACATGTACAAAAGATAATGCTGAGAATCTCCGTTAATGCAGTTTAGTTGAAATCATGCGACTCTAGCTATGTCCCGAAGTAATCCTACTCCGTCTGTGTACCTGAGAATACATGCTAAAAGGGTCAACACGAATGTTGGTGAATCTCACAGGTTGGTAAGTAATATCAGTTTTGAACACAAGATTTCATCAGTAGTGCCCGCAGGCATAAATCAAGTATTTGCAAATCCAGCAAATGTAAAGTAAATAAGTTATACCGTTGCCATGAGGCTCATAATCGAAGCTTAACCCGTAAGTAATAATTTGCTCCCGTGACATGCTCGTAACTGAGCAAGCATAAGTAACGAATAATAGTCGCCCGTTTATACATAACGGTTCGTGGTAGCGCTACTACCCCGGGCGGGGAGGGTCATTTCCCTAATGGATCCATTAACTAGTGTTCGCGCTTAAGTCCATAACTAACGATATATGATGGAGAGACTTCAGTAAAAGTAAGTAACTCATGCAATCCCGTATAGTAAAATGTATAGTTCGTACTTGTGTTCAAGAAAAGTAAGCAATGTATCTCACCCCGTATGTAAAACAGTAAAAGTGGGGCTGTAAGAGTCACCTGAGTCGAGTAATAAGCAGTAGCAAATGGTAGGTAGTATGTAGGTTCTCCGAACCCGTAACCTTTAAATGCCTAAACATATATAGTTAAGTAAGTAGATGTCTCGCAAGACCGTCTAGGCTAGTTGTCTACACAACTCGTTATGTCCAAGTGTTTGTTTGGTAATCCGTTTGTAGTTTGAAAACAAGTATGGCCCGTTGGTGACGGTTTGTAATAATGATTCAAAGTGTTATCATTATATGTATCGTTGAATCAGGTTTCGTTATTTGTAAGTGTTCGACACTTAGTGTGAAAAGTATTTACAACATCTAATGACGGGGGTCCGAGGGCAGCGCCCCTGGTAGCGGGGTCCAAGGGGCGGCAGCCCCTGGCGGGGTCCAAGGGGCAGAGCCCCTGGTTGGGGTCGAGCTGCCAAGTCAGCTTGAAAAATTTTTATTCCTACTACTTTCCTTTAGTGAAAACGTATCCGAAATTTGAATTTGGAGTAAAATTAGATGGTAAAATCTTGGTTCCGACACTTAGTAAAAATCTGAGTTTTCAGGATTCTGTTTTATGCGACGTTGGGTGCGACGTCGCAGGTCCTAACTGCGACGTTGAGCATGGCGTCGCTATGTGCGACTTTCGCAATTTAATGCGACGTTGTGGGTGGCGTCGTTATGTGCGACGTTGGCCAATTAAGGCGACGTTAGTGGTGACGTCGCTATATGCGACGTTGTGATGGGTTTTTGCGACGTTGTGGTTGACGTCGCAATCGGGCCAAGCCAAATGCGACGTCGGGGTCTGTTATGATTCCGGTGGCCGGAAAAACGGCCGAGCGGCTTCCGTTTGGTCCAAATCTTTTACCCAACCCATTTTTGGACATTTTGAGCATATATAAACCATAAAAACGTAAAAATGAGTAAAAACAGAGAGTTTCGGGTTTTGTCGGAAACTTATGAAGTGTCGGATGAAAAATACGAAAAGATAGGAAGGTAGATCGTGATGCGGTGGTGTTTTTCTTCCAAACGGAGGGTATAATCCGAGTGCTCCTTGAGGTGTTATTTGGCGTTTTGAGTGATGGTGGTGGTGGATCTTTTTGAGAGGAAATAGAGAGAAGAAAGAGAAAAGGGAAAGAAAGAAATGAGGAAGAAATGAGGAAGAAAAGAAGGAGGGAGGTGGGGTGTAGGTGAAAGCCTCACCTCACAGTCCCCATTCCGTGCTCCGCGCAGTGTTCGTTTTCTCCGTTGTTTAAGCGTTAAATATTTATTTTTCGCGTAATTATTCATTTAAAAATACGAATCTTTGCTAATTGATTTAATTGAATTGTTTGTCAAATCTTTAAATAAATTTATGTATTTTGTTTTTAAGTCGCGTTGTTTTAGTTGTACGAAACAGGACAATTTGAGAGTATTATTAAAAGGTGATTCCGAATGTCATAGTGTTCTTAAATGATGGTTCATGTTTACATTAAAATGTTTCACCAACGTCCGTATTTTCTGAATCGAATTACATTCGATTTTAAAACTGTATACGATCAAATCAAATCGCGTAACCGTATATATTCACCAATATATAATTTGATACATTAATTAGCCTAACATGGAACTAATTACATGTATTGACAGAGAATTAGACACTAATTACTAGTCCTAATTTGGCGGTTGTTACAAGTATGATTTAGGGTTTAGAGTTTTGTAAAGCGTTTAGGGGTTAGGGTTTGGGGTTTATTGTTTAGGAGTTAGGGTTTATGGTTTGAGGTTTGGGGTTTCTCCCCGAAACCCCAAACCTCAAACCCTAAACCCTAAACAATAAACCCCAAACCCTAAACCCTAAATGCAACACTAACACATGTGTTACTAATTTGTAAAACCTACCAAAAAATGAAAAAAAAAAAGTTATCAAAAGTATGCCTTGAGGGACGGCAAATCGAAGAGGATAAAACGCTGAATTTAATAGTGCAATTTTCATAATTTTTTTATTTTTCGTTTGTGAGATAATTGATGTTGGGGGTAAATGGGTTTTGTACATGTAGAGCATTCTCTTTGTACACATGTCACAATATCATTGGTTCCCTCATTCTTACACAAATTTCTATTCTCATTTGAACCCCACCCTAGTTTTAGATGTTGATAAATTGATAAATTATAGTATGAAATAAAGACCATATTATAGGCGTTTAAAAAAGATTAGAAGCTTAAAGCTTATCTTATATGAGTAGGATCAGATTGTACACCGACCGTATGATCTTGAAAACAAACTCACGATCCTATTATAATCTTACTTACTGAGCGATACTAGTTCGATCATGCACGTTCAATTAGTAAAATTGTAAAATTGTAAAATCATACAATTCTACGATCAAGATCATGATTTTTAACGTCATCGTTGCTCCACTTCTTTAATAAAAATTAAAATTAGGATAAATGATAAAAATCGGCAACGTACTGCCACAAATTATTCCAAGTATGCAACCTACCTAATTTATTGTCTAAGTATGCATCAAACAAGAAAAATTTGTACTGATCTGGGTAAGATGGTAACCGGTTACCTGAACAACCGGTAAAATCGATTACGTGGCATTTCTCATTTAATAAAATTGCTTAGGTGGCTTTTCTCTTTTTGTTTATATTATATAAAAAATAAAAAGTAAAACTATAAACAAGAAAAGTCACCGATCTAACTCCAGCTGAGCACCACCTAGTAACCGTAAATCACAGATTGAAAGCCACCACTTCCATCACCACTTGAAGTAGACCCGACCCGACATCCATTTTTAAAGCTCAATCCATTCCCAGAAAAACCCAACTCACTGAACAAATTCTTACCCTGAAACACACATGATGAAAAACTTCTAAAGCAAGAATCTTGATTCTTGATTTTGAGGGCATTAACTTTAAGGAAAGTGGGGTTGATTTGGGAGGCCTTAAAATGGCGAAAGATTGGAGCTTTATGGGAAAATATTACTGGTTTGACGCCATTGTTAGTTTTATATTTGTAAGCACTTTAATTTGCTGCTTGTTTACTTTCCGATGATTCTCATGAGGGTTTATCAAATTGCCACCACCACCATCACCAGTTCACCACCACTTCGTTTATTGAACGGCCAACAACAATTCCTTAATTCACCACCGCCACTGGTTTACTGAGCCCGAAATGAATATCGTGATCCCCGTCGGTTGCGATACAATCACTGTCACTATTATTAACAACCAATGCCCCATCGTCGTTTTTCGAAACTATCGTCGAGATCTGCATTCACCTAAAGAAAGCTTGTTGGACCACTGTCTCCGACGGCATCGGAATCATATCCGGCGACGTATAAAACGACGGATAAACCTGCAACTCCGTGATTTGTGGTCGGAGAGCACCCGAACGACCACTCGCACCTGGCACCATCGTGGAATCGCATTCAGATCTTGGAGAAGACGTGGTGCCTGGTGATCGGAATTTGTTATTGTTCATGGTGCAAGTTTGATTATAATGGTGATGATGACATTATTCGTATTTTATGTGAAAAATTTTAAAATAATACTGATGAATATGATGTTAATAGTCTTTTGTTGTTGGTGTATTGATGATTTTAACGATGTAAATGGATAGCCTAAGGATGACAAGATGATGTTGCCTTTTTTTTTTAATTTTTTTTTTAAAAAAAATTAATTTAATCACATTACTATGTGGCATTCCACCTATTCGTTCCACGTGGCGAAAAAATCTATATGGTAGATGATGTGTAAGCCTAATCAGCTTTTTTGAATTTCAAAAGGTAAAAATGTACTTTGCCAAGATTCCAACACGAAATCATCCGGTTTGTTGCTCACATGAGCAATAAATTAAGTAGGTTGCATACTTGAAATAATTTATGGCAGTACGTAGCCGATTTATGTCATTTATCCTTAAAATTAAAATAGAAATAAAAATCGTGTGAATACATTATCAGCCTATTTTCATATTGACACGTGTCATCATGTCAATGTCAATAGTGATAAAACTCTAAAAATTAGTATATTTCATGTAAATTAAGAGACTATTTTACCTACCACAACAATTACGTGCATGCACGTGGCCACAAACCACACAATTTCCCTTTCTTTCCATCCCTTTTCATACCATCAAAAGAAAATGCATAAAAATTTCAACGAACCGCAAAACACATGGTCTATATTACCCCTCGCCACGTTGACTCTATCCAGTTTGTCCAAAGTCAAAAGGACTTAATCGTCTTTTCACATTATTTAAATATTAATTATTTATTTTTTCTTTCAAATATATAAACACACACACACAACAGCTGCAATTTGCAAACGCAAGTCTGTATACGGAACCTTCTTTCTTTCTGTTTTATTATACAAATTCTTTGGTTGTTTCTTTTGACCTTTGAAATTCAAATTAATCATAAAACCCTAACAATTTCAATTCTATACAGTTTACCACGACTCTTATTTATATCGTTGAATTCCTCGTAATTTCTCATTCTAACGATCGCAATTCAATTTGGTTTCTGTTGTTTTGGTACGTTCTTCGCATCAATTTTCATAATTCTGTTTTGTTTATGTTCGAGTTTTGTTATTTATAGTATGATTTATGTATGCTGAATTTACCTGTTGGTAGAATTGATTGATTAGAAAGCTGATATATATATTGATATATATACGCATATATATATGTATAGTATCCGTGGGTTGATGATAATTTTGTGGAATTTGAGATGTATTGGATTATGATCGATTGCCATTTTGAACAGAATGTGGTAATTGTTTGATTTGTATCTGTATTTGTTGTTGTAATTGTTGTTTATATGCTGAATTCACTTGTTAGTAACATCGATTTATATATATATATATATATATATGCATATGTATATATGTATGTATTAGGAGTTTGGTGTTTATTCTAGGGCTAGTGCTTTAATGTTCATTCTAAAAAAAAAAAAAATCAACTGAGTTTTGCATTGTTATAATACAAGGTTTTCTGTTTGATAATAATTATTTGACTTCTAATTGATTGAAAAATTTGTATGTGAAGTTGAAGAGTGTTTAATTATTCTAGTGGATGTATGGCCAAGTGTGACTGATCAAGTGCTGCACTTTACAGGTTTTTTGGTCTAAACAGTTAGGATCTTCTTACAGTATTTGACGAAAATGCGTGCACCATCATTGTTTACACAATGCTTGCCTGGCTTGGGGCACCATGACCGGGTAGCTCATAGTGTGTCCATGGTATCTGATAAGGAGATGCAGCTACCTTCACCGGCAGTTGAGATTTTACCCTCTAAGGTGCATTCTTCACTCTACATGGGGCAACTTCATCTTTCAGGTTTATCATATTATTTTGACATAACTTCTGGTTACGCAATGTATTTAAGAACCTATCGTTGTTCTCCATGCAGATGGGATATCCTTACAGATACGCTGGAGAGGGCATAGATGTCCAAGGAGTAAGCCTCTTCAAGGTGTGTAATTTTCACTCTGATGTTTATCTACTAGGTGCTCATTAATTGTTCATAATTTTCATAAGTTGGTCTTTGTTATGGTTGATTAGATGACTGAAAGATTACTCTGGCACATAGAAGAAGTTTCATTGGTTGTTGTCTGTGTGTACGTATATATATCATAATTACGTTGCTACGTTAGAAATTGGCATCCTGTAGTTGGACACCAGGGGCTATATCTCTGCTATTTCTTTAGAAGTTTTGTTTAGGAGTCATACATAATGCAACATGAAATGTGATTTATATTTGTTGAGCGAGTTAATGATTTCGTATATCAGATGCACCATTGATCAGTTTTCTGGGTATGATAATATCTGCTTTGCTGCATTAATTAACTGTGTGTATATTAGAGCATGTGCGGTAGTCACTCAATGGTTCCCCTGAATTTCATATGCAGGGAAGAGTTAGCGTCTCAGATATTATAGGTTCAGAGTTGATTTCATCAAAACCTGACGGTTAGTACAATCTTTCACCACTCTTTTATGTTAAAGGGGTACTTGATTCAGCAGCAACATCGGGCATTTACTTTTAGAAGTAAATGGACATTTCTTTATTTATTAAGTTTTTAAGAATCTAACTTGATTTTGCTGCAGCACCTTGTAAATCCTGGGATAGCTCATTGGACCTTGTTAACATTCTTAGGCATGAGATTCGGGATGGACAATTGAGCTTTAGAGGCAAAAGGGTGCTTGAGGTATATTCTGCTATGCTGAAATGGTAAATTATTGAGACTTACCTTTCAGCTCTAGCCCTCTGTAACTCATAACAATTTAGTGGCAAGCTGAATGATATGATGGTATCTGCTTCTGGTTGTGCAAAATTACATGGATTTTTCCTATGAATCACATAAAGACCACCTTCTGATTTAAGAGGTTTTAGTCTCTTAAATTCGATTCCTTGATTCTCTATATTAAAAATGAGATCTTTTCTGTTTTCCAGCTTAGTTGCAGTTATGGAATCCCAGGGATCTATGCGTGTCTGAAGGTACATCTGAAAGACGTGTTGATATATTTTATAGCACTGTATGGTATCTTCCGAGATTTTCATGTCTAACTTGTTCTGTAATACACTGCAGGGAGCTTCAACAGTGCACTTCCAAGGATTAAATGCGGAAACTGTTAGATGCACAACTATCCCAAATGTTATGGCCAATCTAGAGCAGGCTCGGGAAAGGCAGAGCCGGCAGCCTGAAAGTCCCCTGACTCCCTCAAGGCAAACTCTCTCCCCTGTGACTCACTTTTACGCGGGAGATTGGGAAGAGCTTGCTGGAGTCTTGTCTGTTGTGAAGAACAATGTAGTCGAAGTGTCACCGGCAATGAACCTCAGCTTCTCAGAGGAGGATCTTATGGATGCGTATAGTAGCCATGATGGTAGCATCACGGGACAAGATACTTCCTCCAGGCAATCAAGGAGGCTTTCAGGAAGTAGGGTGTGGGAGAGGGCCAATGATTCAGACATTGGAGGAGGATATGATGTCATATTGATGGCTGATATTCCACACTCTGCAACGTCTTTGAGAAAACTGTATGGACTAATAAAAAAGGTCAGTTGTGCTACTCTCTACCACTTCTAAATTTCGGACAGAACAGATACATCCATGTATTTTACAACTTTGTGAACTTTAAGTACGTGTGTATCTATGTCCTAAATATATCTAGACAAAAGGGGCAGGTTGGGTATTAGGTCAAAATGGGTTCGGGTTAAAACAAGCCTATTGTACAGGTCAAAACGGGTCAGGTAGGTCTGAAGCATTTTTGTCCAATATCTATAATCTTTGGATTAGTAATTAGTATGTGGCTATGGTCACATAAATTATTTTTTTACTAATCTTAATCTAATTGTTAGAATAAATGATTTGGGGATATACACGTAAAGAATATGCCACTACTTAGGGAACCCTTAACACATTTGCCCTGTTTCTCCAAACATTTTTTAGTTTACCCAGTTGGCTTGTTCGACACATTTGACCCATGTCCTATTAAGTCAATATGTAAGAGATAAACATAAATTTAATTGACCCATTTAAAAGTCAAAGGATCGAAATAGGCTCCTCTAGTTTAATCATTCAGTTAACGAGCACCACCTTGTCTTCTAGATTATCTAGTGGTTTAAGTTCCAAGATCCTAATTATAATTCTCATTCAAAATTTCGTTGGTTTCTTTTTTCAACAGTGCTTGAAACCTCCTTATGGAGTATTGTTTGTTGCCACCAAAAAACATTATGTTGGCTTCAATAGCGCGGCACGGCAACTGAGAAGCCTGGTAGATGAGGAAGGCATTTTTGGAGCTCACTTAGTCAAAGAAATTTCAGACACAGAAATTTGGAAGTTCTTTCTTAAATAGCCATATGATCAAAAACATCCTCAGGAAACTATCAGTAAGATTATATTAGATTGTTAATCTTCATTTTTTACCCTTATTCCTTCATTAATTTTACACGCTTAGAGTATTTTCTTATAAGTTCAACTTATTGCTGATTATACTGAGAAATAAATGATACTGGGCTTTCAATTCTGTTGCCTTGTCCTCCCTTTACAGTATTTCATTTTGATCCGTACATTGTAACACAAAGTGATTCTGTTAGTTCTTTTATAACATAGTAGTTCTTTTTATTTTCATTATTTGTACAATGTAAATAATTAATAAACAAATTTTTGTTGTATCGGTACACCTTGCAAAATTATCATTTTCAAGGCAGTAGCTAATCATAGATTCTGATATTGGCTAATTGTATCATGTTTTTCAATGGATATTATTGATTATTTCATATCTTCGGTAACTTATATGCATGAATAGCTTTTAAGTATGTTCAATGGTAAAACTGTAAAATTTCGGAAGAAAAGCAATGACAAACAAATGTAATACAAACACCCATGCAAGTTAAGAAAACATAAATTGCTAAGAATACAAACGTACTACAATTATACATAGTCTAAGTTACAAATTTGTGGAACTCTTAGTAGGCTTCCATCCTGCGAGGAATAGGGGTCTTGATGACGTGTAATATCTGAATCACTTCTGCCATTGAAGGCCTACTTGAAGGTATTTGAGAAGTGCATACTAACGCCAATTTTAGAACAGGCAAAACCTCTTCTTCAGGATACTCTCCCATGCTCTCGTCAACACATTCTAGAACTGTCCCTTCCTCTAGCATCCTCTTTACTTCTTCGTTAAGTATCAAAACATTGTCATCCCCATACTCAATTGATCGTCTGCCCGTCACTACCTCAAGAATCAGAACCCCAAAACCATAAACATCACATTTCTCATTGACCCGTAGGCTCTGGCAAGCTAACTCTGGAGCCACATAACCTAATGCACTCTGAAACCGGTTACTCATTGCTTCCTTGTCAAGTTTTGCCAATACTCTCGTTAATCCAAAATCTGATATTTTAGGGTTGAAGTCATCATCTAGAAGAATGTTGGTAGGTTTGATATTATAGTGCACGATAGGTGGACGAAACGAATGGTGCAAGTGGGCCAGCCCCTTTGCAGTTCCCAGCAAGATTTTGAACCGTTTTGACCAAGAAAGAGGCTGACTTGTTGACCGCTCATGGAGTTTGGCTTGTAAGCTACCGTTAGGTGCATACTCTGTCACTAAAAGCTGCAACTCAGGAGTCCAGTAGTACCCTTTTAGTGACACAAGATTAGGGTGTCTTGCTTTTCCTAAAACTCGAACCTCTCGATCGAAATCTTCCTGATATTGGACCATGTTTGTGACAACAAGATTCTTTATTGCAAGATATCTACCCTCTTCTCCTAGTGAAGCTTTATAGACAGTTCCGAATACGCCCCTTCCAACCTCAGATGCCTTGTTTAGTAAAGATTCAGGATTAACAACCCAACCAGGGGCAATCTTGGAATCAAACCAGACGAGCTTCCCGAGTGATAGGTTGCGTGTTGAGCGAGATGAGCTTGAACAACTTTCTAGGGCATTACTGACAAATTGCAGCCGTTTTCTTGCTGATATATTGAGTAAGCTTATAACTAGTACACCGACAGAAATTAAGACAGCTGCTAAAATGGCAATTATGACAGAAATACTGAGAAATTTATGGTGCTTGGAACTTTTTGACGATTTAGGTTCTCCTTGATTTCCCATTTGATTCCCGTAGGTATATGGGTCGAGAACTAGAGGCTTTGGGACATCCATCTTACATGGTCCTTTTAAAAAGGGTGAGCAGATACCCAGATTACCCTCTAAACAACTTTGCTGTAAGCTTGGAAATATGCTCCCAGCAGGAAGCCTTCCTTGTAGTCTGTTGTAGGATATATTTACTACTAACAGATTCTCTAATTCACCTAGCTCCTGTGGTATCTCGCCACCTAGCTCATTGGAGTCTAACTTGAGAATCTTTAGTTTTTTCAGAAGTGACATTGATCTTGGAATAAACCCTCGCAAATCATTCCGGGACATGCTCCTGCATATATCACAAACATTACTACTTTTGCCTCCCATATGTTAGGTTTAAATCGAGACAATTGCCACCAATATGCATATGAAAAGGTTAAAAACTTAAAATGGGTTATGTTTACAGTTAAAACAGGTAAAATATAAACTTGGCTAAATAGGAGACTAGTCAAGGGGTTTAGGTTAAAACTTGAAATTCCTCCAAAGTGTCTACTTTTATGCATGCAACCTCCTAATCACTCTCTAAAAGAAACAAGATTCTTTAGGAAATATTGATTCTGTAATCATATTTAATACACTAACTACTTAATTTGGACAAAATTATTCCTGGTCAACTGAACCTGTTTAAATTGCCCATTTGATCTCAACCCATTTTCACCCATTACACAACCCATCAGACCCACCCATTTTGTCACTTCTAAGCTCAAAGATGTTATAGGGGGACTTACAGCAGGTAGAGGGATGTACATTTCCCGATCTCCTCAGGTATTGGTCCTGTCAAATAATTTCCATCAAGTTGCAGGATTTCAAGGCTCCCAGAGTTGCATATATCACCTGGGATTGACCCATGAAAGGACCCATTTCGTAAATCTAACACAGTTAAATTTTGAAAATACCCGAGCTTCAGGGGCATTCTCGTCTCAAAATTATTCCATGACAAGTTCAAATATCTCAACTTGGAGAAAAGTCCCATTTCTGCTGGAATGTCACCAGTTAGCCCATTTGCTGATAGATCCATAGACTCAAGAGTCTCAAAAAGCCTGCTTGAACCGGGAGGGATTGAACCAGTTAGCTGGTTCCTTGAAAGATCAATCTGGCTCAAACCTAGCTCGAATAAACCCTCGGGTATGCTACCATCAAACCTATTCCCTCTTAACCTAACCACAGATAGGTTACTTGAGTAGATCAACGCTTTAGGAATGTCCCCACTTAAACTATTACCCGAAAGGCTCAGGTAAGTCAATGATCCTAAACCACCGATTGATGTCGGGAGTATACTGGTCAAACCATTGCCTGAAACATCTAAAAATTCCAAACTTTTTAATTTTCCTATCCATTCGGGAAAATCACCCATTAATATATTATTTGCTAGATTTAGATCAGTTAGAGAAGAAAGACCCTGGAACGAAACAGGAAGTGATTCTGTAAAACGATTATTGCTTAAATCCAACTTCTTTAAATGTGAGCATAAACCTATATCATAAGGCAAACCTCCTGAGAAATGATTCCCTTGTAGAAAAAGCTCTTTTAGGTAATGCAAACCGATTACTCCATTCGGTATACGACCTGTTAGTGCGTTGTGTGAAAGATCCAGCGTTCTGATTCGTTTCAACAACCATAGACTCCCAGAAAAATCTGGGTTACCCGAAAAACGATTCTTGGAAAGATTTAGATGATTTAAAATAGTGCATTTAGAAAGTGAGTTAGGAATGGGACCATAAAGGTTGTTCCCTGACAACGAGAGTACTCGAAGAGACGTACAGCTTAAGAAAAACTCATCTGGAACCGGGCCCGATAACAAGTTTTTTGATATATCAAGAAACTTTATCCGACCCGAGTTGATTAAAGATGGTGGGATGCCTCCAGAAAGCCCGTTACGCGAAAGATTAAGGTTTTCAAGGTTATTAAGGAGTGATAATTTAGGATTAAGGTTGCCTGTAAGGTTGTTATGAGCAAGATTTAGTACCTGCAGGTTTTGGAGCTTCTCAAGACCCCTACCGATCTTTCCAGAAAGATTTAAGCTGTTTAGTGACAGCTGTGTGACTCTTCCGGTTGCAGGATTGCATGTTATGAACTTCCAAGAACATGGGGAGTTGTCATCTTGATTCCATGATGATAGATGAGATGATGAGTCAATAATGTCTGCTTTGAAGGCTATAAGTCCTAAAACATCATCATTTAGTTTAACAGAATCACCACCATTATCATCATCATCAATGCTCATGAAACCCCTCAAAGAAGACACTGAGATTAATGCAAAAACGAAAAACTCAAGGTAACCCATCAAAAAATTTTCCTTTTTGACCCCTTCTTTTCTTCTTGAGAGTTACATGAAAGACAGAAGGTGTTACTGAGTGAGTAATAACATGATTTATGAAGATGGAAGTCTGTCTTTTAGGGAATGTTTTTTCTAAGGCAGTAAAAAAATAAAACACACTAGTGTGTTTTTCTAAGGGAATGTTTTTTCTAAATTAGTTAATTAAGAGGACCCACTGGACCACATGTATTGGGACCAGTAAATGGTGTCTGAAGCAAATTAGTTAAATTAGTTTGGTGGTCTGAGTTTTTTGTTTCTTCCGTCATCTTTATACTAGTGTGTTTTTCCTCGATGTCGGTATCATCATTGGGACTAGCAAATGGTATCTGAAGTATCTTGTTCATGTTGTACCTTTCGCATTAGTAGTTGTACATTATTGTTTAAATTTGAAGTCTCAAGAATGACAGTGAATCTCTCAGCAACTGAGATTAATGTAAAACTTTAAAATTTAAGAGAACCCTTCTAACTAATCTCTCTTTTTTACCTCAACTAGACCTACTTGTAAGCGATGCACGTGCATACCTTAGACTTTCCTTTTCTTTATCTTTATCTTTTTGATTACATTCGGTGAAAATGATGTTATCGTAGTGCATATCTTATTTAAAAAACTATGATTCGTCACTGCTAGCAGGATAATATTATCGTGTTCCTGAATATGATTAGCAGATTACCAAGATTTAAATCTGTAAGTAGTTTGAATTATCTATTGGGACCCATTTGGCAACCTGCATTGCTTTGGTTAATCATGAGTTGTTTGTTTCTTGCTTCATCTTTTTTACTAATGTGTTTTTCTTCAATTCAAGTATCATTATAAGGGGCTAATAGATGTTTAAAGCATACTTTTGTGTCTATCTAATAGTACCTTTTGCATTAGTTGTTGTACATTGGATGTCTAACTTGCATGTTGGTTTGCTGATCTAGGTACCTTGTTTTTTGGCTTCATTTCACAATATGTTCTTCAAATTAAGTAATCATCATAGGTCCAAGTTATGATATTGATTGAAACATATTTTGTTTTGCATCTTGATCAAGTTGGACCATTTCCATTAACTATAGTACCTCTGTGCATTCATTGTTGCATCTTGATCATGCTGTCCCATCCCATTTTGCATTGATTGTTCTGCATATCCTTCATTCAATTTCTCACCTAATATAAATACTGAATCTTATTTTGGTAATCCAGATTAAAGTTGGATGAAGATGATGTAATATTGTAACAAGTATCATTGTATGACTACATTCTTTTGAATATACAGATAGAAAGAACCATTATGTTAATTTTGGTAAGGGGATATGATCTATACTGCTAGCAGTATGTAAAGACGCATACCGTTAGACATTGATTCCACATAGTTTTTGACCGAAATTGATATACGGTTACATATATATGTGACAACTGACAATGATTCAAGTGGTTGGAACAATTAGGTTCAAAAACAAATAAGATGGAAATGTGGGAAGGGAATGTTTTTGAAATATCAGTAAATGGTGTAAAAAAAGATGTTTTGGGCCCCCATTTGGGCACATGCAGATGGTTTGGTAATAGAGAAAATTACAAAAACAGTCCTTATGGTTTGACCTGAATTATACATTCAGTCCTTTAATTAATTTAATTACATAGATGGTCCTTTCTTTTGAAACTTGTTACGTAAATAGTCCTTTACACCAAGGATTGTTAAATCTCTGTTAAAAAGGACCACGTGTGTAAGATTTTTTTATTCTTTTAAATTTTATAATTTTTGAGTAGATAAAAATTATAAAATTTAAAATATGCATATATACATTATTAGGTGCACAACATCATTTTCAGCTTTCACATTTTACTTAGCAAATTCATTGTCAAATTGTTCATCTTCCATATTTGTCTTTCACCACTCAAAACCCTCCATTACCCATTCATCTTATCTCGTAATGACTTTAGTGGCCACCGTCTCTTCTCTTTTGTATCCTTTTCGATGACCCTATCTTCAAAGTAAAATGACGTTGAAAAGTTTAAAAGTGAGAGCTAATTAAGTCAAAAATGTATATTTAGGTAGGAAAAGATGGTGGTGAAATATAAATTTCATGTTATAGATAGGGGTGTTAACAAACCGACCACTTAACGAGCTACTCGAGTTCGAACTCGTTTATCTCGAATTCGAGCATAATATTATTCGAGCCCGAGTCGAGTTCGAACATAAAAAGATTGCTCGATTAGTTTCACAATTTGAGCTTCAAAACAATAAATTTGACTCGGCTCGTTAGGATGAGATAAGCACACTATAAATAATAACATCAAGAATCTCATTACATACTTATTATTAGTGTTTGATGATAACTAATTAAACTTAAACATTTTAAGTTTAATTAAGTGTAAATGTCTTATACAAACTTTATTTCAAGTTTTATAAAATAGTTAGTATACTTTTAATGAGCTTGTTTAAGCTTATAAACGATTTTATCGAGCTTGAATTTCTAAACAAACATTTTGAACTCAAATAACTATTTTTTTAAGAAAAAAATTGTCATAAACTTAAACGAGTATAGAGCTCGAGCTCGAACATTAAGTTATTATCCAAGCCCGAACTCGAATATGGTTTTAAAAAGTTAACCGAGTTCGATTCGAACTCGAACATACTTATTTTTTAAACGAGTCAAGTCGAGCATCATGATATTCGAATTGATTCAGTTCGTCAACAACCCTAGTTATAGAGGAGAATATGATCAAATTTGATAATGAATAAAATGAGTAAAATGAAAATAATGTTATGTGCATCATATAATGTATCTATACATATGCTAGATTTTATTATTTATATTTTATTCAAAAAAAATTAAAGAATCAAATTTTTTACATGCATGGTCATTTTTAACGGAGATTTAACAATCGTTAGTGTAAAGGACTATTTACGTAACAAGTTTCAAAAGAAAGGATCATCTATGTAATTAAATTAATTAAAGAACTGAATGTGCAATTCAGGTCAAACCATAAGGACTGCTTTTTTAATTTTCTCTTGGTAATATCATTTGTTTGTCTCTACCTTCAAAGTTGTACCACTGTGTTTTTCTTCAGTTTAAGCATCAGCATTGGGTGAGTCAAATGTTGTCTCAAGTATATATATATGTTGTGGCCTTTGCCCATTACCTCATAACTTGAAGCCTTTACTTTTTCCTGCATGGATAGTTGTACAATGTGTATTGATTGTTGTACCGTGGCTTTTGAATTTAAAAATCTATATCACATTCACACTATATATTTGAGGTTGGAAATTTATACTATCATCATTCATCAGTGTCATATGATTAAAGTTTGTGTTACATTTTTGCTCTGGATGAGCGAAAAGTATGGTTATTTTTGTTTAAATGGGATTTTTCGCAATCCTCAATTGCAGAATACTCTTCAATCAAGCGAGTTAATCGGCAATTTTCAATTCTGTATTTGCTTCTATACAAGAGAAACCTTTAACTTTTAAGTGAATTACTTATTATTATTATTATTATTATTATTATTATTATTATTATTATTATTATTATTATTATTATTATTATTATTATTATTATATAAATTCGATGATAATTTCAAATATGTCGCTAGTGGTTGTTACAATAGATAAATGTATACGTGACAAGTGTGGATGTTACATATACTCCTCACGGGTTTCTTGGACAACCCACGTTTTGTGGTACCAAAGCAACTACCCCAGCTAAAACAAAAACATACCGTACTATTATCTAGAGATGAGCACAACAGTCTAAAACTGAAACTGAATCTGAATTGGACTGATACCGGTCTTAAAAAAGACGGGATTGGAAAAATTCTGGACTGGTCCTAGGACTGCCTGTCAGTCGTAGTTCGGTCCTTCTTTTGTTAAGGTTTTTAGGACCCAACCAAGAACATACAATCACAAGATTATACCCCACGACAATAAACGGAGTAAAACAAAGCAAACACGCAATTAACATTACGAGAAAAGTAAACGAACACGCGAACATAACGTGGTTATGTCCAATCTACTCGATTGGTTTAATCCACGGCCAACTAGAGAGAAATCTTATTAAATTCGTTGGTGTTAGGGTTTACAATTACATATGTTCTATATATAATGTGCAAAACTTGCAAAACAAGAAAATTTGGCCAACACTAGTTCGCGACGCGAAGTAACAAATGGCGCCACGAACTAATTCCATGGCAACGCGAAGTCCTGTCTATCCAAACCAAAAACCAAACCACTCCACGTTCGTGTCTCGACCATTACACTTCACGTCTCGATCTTCTAGACCAACAACAAAGTTCAATTCCTTGTTTAATCTTCATACACTCAACAATCTCCCACTTGAAAATTCAACCGAACCGAACTCCAGTATCCCATAACTAAACGCCACTTTAATAGAACCCGTTCTAACCTATACTGCTGAAACTTATCGGGACACGTCGCTCGACCTCGCCAGATCGGAAGACTTTCAATACGAGTTAACCGAACTCTACTATTAAACGGTGACCAAGACCTCTCTCTAGTTTATCATTTTCTCATCAGTTTATGAGAAGATCGGTTGATGCCCGGCACAACTCCAACACTCTCGTTGCACTCACAGCCTATCCATACATCCTTTTGCCTACACGATCTTTCTTTCCAACAAGGATAAGACCACCCGATAGTTAAACCATGTAAATATAACCATCAAGGCAGCCGTGTGAAAATACCATCACACCCTTGATCATCCACTTCATCACTCTTGCTTTCACCGTTGGATCACCAGCCACAAACATGCGCATGATTTCGGACAAACATAACTTTCCCCAACGAATCAACTCCCACTGTACGGATGTATCATCAAACGTGATTCTCAGAAAAGTATTTTGTTCACCATCCTTGGTCAGTCGCAACCTAGTTGCCATTGTAGATGATCTAACCCAAGACTTGAAAACACTAGCACCGAGATGACAAACCGAATCCATAGAAACCTCAAGGCTCCCACTCAACGCCAAGCTCCCACTAGTTTCAACTTTTCCAGAACTCCCACTTGTTCCAGACCTCTCAACAATACCGTGAAGCTCAAGTCGACTAGGATTTTCAACACCTACCTCATCACCTAGCCGTTCGTCATTTGAAATCTCCATCTTATACATAGTTCCCCGTTTATACAAGCGAGCAATTATCAAACTACCCTTGATAACCTTCCATTGTTGATTGCCAAATCTAATGTGGTACCGCTCATCATCCAATTGCCCAATCGAGATCAACCGCGTCTTGAACTTGGGAATGAACCTCACCTACTGCTGAGTACCTGTGATACATGCTAAAAATGGTCAGCGAAACGCTGGTGAGCTCACAGGTTTGTATGTTAAAACATATTGTATGAACCACAAGATTTTTAATTGAATTTAAATTGCAACAGCAAAATAAAATAGAGTATACAACCATGAGCACATAGTCTGAGCTTAACTTGAGTTGTCAGATCCACATTTAAGGATTCCGATCGAGGTGCCTCCTACGAGTGCCTAATCTACACTCGCCTGAACAAATACTAATGCGTCCGTTTGACCAGTTAGTGATTGCTAACCCGGACGAGGATTGTCAATCCTATATGTTACCATACACTAATATTCACGCTACAGCAGTATTACCAAACTATGTTGTGGAGGACTTTAAAATGATTAGTTGTGAAAACTCATGTAGTATCAGTTTAGTTTCGTACTTGCGTTCATATTGTAAATAAATCGAGCAATATATCACACCCCTGATAAAACAGTAAAAGATGGGCCATGAGACTCACCTGAGTCTTGAGTATTTATCTAAATAAACGTGAGTTGATTAGTCAAGCAGTGATGTCCGAAGACTTGTAACCTGTGGGCGTCCAATACGCGCGATGGTTATAAACGTGAGTAGGTATCTTAAAAGGTTACCTTTTGTAACACCCCCAAATTTAGGGATTTGCGGAAGCACGATGTGGGTGTTACTAATCAATAACAAAGCACAAAGATATATAGTAAACGACTCTATATGCGTCGTTTTAACAAAATATATTGATATTGAAATGTTTACAACATTTGTAGCTTTACATAGCTCGAGTTTAAATAAAAGGAGATTTCAGTACATAAGTACTTGTACAAAATATACTAATGCAAGAAAATCTCAATCATCTGTATGCTGACTCGAGCTAGAAGTCCTGAAGCAGAAACAACCTACTGCTTGGTACCTACGATACATGCTAAATGGGTCAGCTAAAGCTGGTGAGCTCACAGGTTTGAAATCAAGTAATATAGTATGAACCGCAAGATTTAAATAATAGAATTGCATCCAGCAATTGATAATGTTTAAGTATACAGCCATGAGCACATAGTTGAGCTTAACTCGAGGGCTGGGTCCCCTAAAGAAAATTCCGGGCGAGGTGCCTCCACGAATGCCTAATCAACATTCGTCTTCCCAAATATTAGTACGTCCGTTTACCCGGTTAGTGCTTGCTAACCCGAACGAGGAGGGTCAATCCTATATGGTACCATATACTAATATTCATGCTACAACGTATTAACAACTATGCTGACGGAGGACTTTAAATGATTAGTGTGTAAAACTCATGTAGTATATAAAAAGTTGTACTTGCGTTCACATGTTAAAATTAGCAATGTATCACACCCCTGAGTAAAACAGTAAAAAGAGGGGCTATGAGACTCACCTGAGTCTTGTGAGTTTAACTTAATAAACTTGAGTTGATTAGCCGAGTATTGAAGTCCAAAGACTTGTAACCTGAGGGTGTCCACGACACGCGATGGTTATAAACGTGATTGGGTATCTCAAAAGATCACCCTTGTAGTTGTTACACAACTATATATATATGTCCAAATTACTACGATTTGGTTGATTTGTTAAGTGTTTGAAAACGTGTACGGCCCGTTGGTGATTAATTGTAATAATAGTCCTGATGTTATCACATTGATTTCGAAGTGTTATACTTGAAAAGTGTATTCCATTATGTTTGAAAAGTTGTATCATATAAGCGTTTTGAAGTAATACAAGTTTGACACTTGGTGAGAAATGTGCTTACGGAATCTAGGTACGGGGGTCCGGGGGCAGCGCCCCTGGCGGGGTCCAAGGGGCTGGCCCCTGGCTGGGGTCGAGATGCCAGGTCAGCTCGAAAATTTTTTATTTCTACTATATTGCTTTGGTGAAAAACGCACCTGGGATCTGAATTCGGGTAAAATCTAGTGATAAATTTCTAGTCTCGACACTTAGTAAAAATCTGAGTTTTCTGTGTTTTGCGACACAACGTGCGACACAAGGTTTGTTATGCGACACAAGGGTTATGTCGCATAAGATATGCGACACAATATCTATACGACACAAGGGTTGTGTCGCATAGATTCGAGTTGCTGATTCAACAGCGACATAGTGATAGTGTCGCATAGTATTTGCGACATAAGGTACGACACAATATTGTGTCGCATAGGATACGACATAACTGGCTCCATACGACACAAAATACGACAGAACGGGCAAAATACGACACAACATGCGACACAAGGCTTGTGTCGCATTGAAGAACATCAGCCCAGAAAGTTTCGACTGCCGAGATTTTTCCGGCCAAAACCCAATTTAAACTCGTTTTTAAGCTATAAAACCGTGTTTTACTCTTTGTAATGGATATATATAAGTTGTATAAACACTAACAAGTGAAAATACAAAGAAATCGAGAGTTTTCGGGATTTTGTCGGAAACTTACAAAGTGCCGGATTGAAAATCCGAAAAGATAGCGTTGTAGATCGTCGCGAGGTGGTCGTGAATCTCTAAAAATATTGACGATCCGATTGCGTTTGATAGTAGTATTTTGCGATTTAGTAGTGGTGGTGGTGATGAAATTTTGAGAGAAAAAGATGGAAGAGAGAGAGAAGGAAAGAAAGAAATGAAAAATAAAGGGTGGAAGTGGGAGGTTAAACTCCCATTTTTCGCCCCGCGATCCCACTCCGTGTGGTGTTCGTTCGCTCCGTCGTTCAAACGTTAAATTGATTTTTATACGTTTAAATATAGTTTTAAGATACGGAAAATTACTAAATATTTTAGTTGAATTATTTAAGTTCCGAAAATTATAAAATGTAACTTAGTTTGTTTGCGCGTTTTACATTTTTTTTTTAAATCATATAAGTTTTGTTTGTATGACCCGAAATGAATACGAAATATTATCATAATAATATTTTTTGATATAATAGCGTTATTAAATAATGTTGCGTTATTTAATAAAATTGGTCACCAACGTCCGTAATTATGGAACCGAAATACATTCGATTTAATTTGCGTACGATTTAATCAAATCGCATAATAGTATATATTCATCAATATATATTTTGATACATTAATTAGCCTAACACAGGACTAATTACATGTATTAACAGAGAATTAGGCACTAATTACTAGTCCTAATTTGGCGGGTGTTACATTCTCCCCCTGTCAGGAGAATTTCGTCCCGAAATTTAGCTCGAGGTCTCGTTTGATGTAGAATCGGAGAATAGTTGAGGATATTTGAGTCGCATCTGGTCTTCCCGTTCCCAGGTGAATTCCGGACCGCGCCGCGAATTCCATCTGACCTTGACGATAGGAATACGACTTTGTTTTAGTTGTTTGACCTCACGGTCCATGATTTCAGCGGGTTCCTCAATAAAATGAAGTTTGTCGTCAACTCGAATTTCATCGAGTGGGATAATCAGTGTCTCATCAGACAGACATTTCTTCAAGTTAGAAATGTGAAAAGTGGGGTGCACGCTGCTGAGTTCGGATGGCAGCTGCAATCGATAAGCTACGGGGCCAATCCGTTCGAGGATCTCAAAAGGCCCGATGTACCTGGGATTTAACTTCCCGCGTCTGCCAAAACGGATGACGCCTTTCCAAGGCGATACTTTTAAGAGTACTCGGTCCCCAACTTGGAACTCGAGTGGTTTGCGTCTCACGTCAGCATAACTTTTCTGACGATCACGTGCGGCTTTGAGTCGGTTTTGGATTTCCACAATCTTCTCAGTGGTGGCGTGTATGAGTTCAGGACCAGTGAGTTGACTATCTCCCACTTCGGTCCAACATATCGGTGATCGGCACTTACGACCGTACAGTGCCTCAAAAGGTGCAGCCTTAATGCTGGCGTGATAGCTGTTATTGTACGAGAATTCACACAACGGTAGATGTCTTTCCCAGTTTGTACCGAAATCAACTACGCAGGCTCGTAGCATGTCTTCCAGTGTTTGGATGGTTCGTTCACTTTGGCCATCGGTTTGAGGATGGTATGCGGTACTCATATCAAGACGAGTACCCAATGCTTTTTGAAGTGACTGCCAAAAGTGAGAAGTGAAACGGGCATCTCTGTCAGAGATGATCGAGATTGGAACACCGTGTTGAGAAACGATTTCCTTGATGTAGATTTGTGCGAGGAGTTCCATTTTATCATTTTCCTTGATTGCCAGGAAATGGGCAGATTTGGTGAGACGATCGACGATCACCCAAATGGTATCGCAACCGCTCGACGACTTGGGTAGTTTGGTTATGAAATCCAATGCAATTTGTTCCCATTTCCATTCAGGGATATCGGGTTGTTGAAGTAAGCCAGAAGGCTTTTGATGTTCGGTTTTGACTTTTGAGCAAGTAAGGCACTTGCTGACGTAAGTGGCGATTTCGGCTTTCATGTTCGGCCACCAATAAAATTCCTTGATGCCGTGGTACATCTTATCGGATCCCGGATGGATAGAATATTTAGACTTGTGAGCTTCATCCATCACCAAGTCCCGTAGGTTCCCGAAACTAGGCAACCAGATTCGGTTTGAGAAATACCTAATCCCGTTAGATTTGGTTTCAAATTGTTTGTCAATACCCCGTAAGGCTTCGTTTTTGATGTTTTCAGGTTTCAGGGCTTCGATCTGAGCGGTATGAATCTGAATGGTAAGATCGTTGTGAATGGTCATACTGAGGGCTCGGACTCGAAGTGGTTTTGGTCGTTCCTTTCGACTGAGGACATCGGCAACAACATTAGCCTTTCCTGGATGGTACTTGATCTCGCAGTCGTAATCGGTAAGCAACTCGACCCATCGACGTTGCCTCATATTGAGATCCTTCTGATCGAATACATGTTGGAGACTTTTATGATCGGTAAAGATTGTGCACTTAGTGCCGTAGAGATAGTGTCTCCAGATTTTGAGAGCAAAAACAACAACTCCAAGTTCGAGATCATGAGTGGTGTAGTTCTTTTCGTGAATTTTCAGCTGTCGTGAGGCATAGGCCATGACTTTGTCTCGTTGCATCAGCACGCAACCGAGACCTTGGTGAGAAGCATCGTAGTATACCACGAAGTCATCGGTGCCTTCGGGTAAGGATAGAATTGGAGCACTGCAAAGCTTTTGTTTCAGAAGTTGGAACGCTGACTCTTGTTTATCGGTCCAATCGAACCTTTTGCCCTTCTGAGTCAGTACCGTGAGTGGTTGAGCTATTTTGGAGAAGTTTTCGATAAATCACCGATAGTACCCAGCAAGACCCAAGAATTGACGTACTTCAGTTGCAGTGGTGGGTGCTTGCCAGTCTTTGATAGCCTCGATTTTTGATGGGTCAACGTGAATTCCCTGACTGTCGATCACGTGACCAAGGAATTGAACGGTTTGTATCCAGAACTCACACTTAGAGAATTTGGCATAAAGCTCCTCGTGTCTAAGTAGTTCTAGAATGGTTCTGAGGTGTTGCGCATGTTCTTGCTCGTCGCGCGAGTAGATGAGAATGTCATCGATGAAGACAATGACAAACTTGTCGAGATAGGGTTTGCACACCCGGTTCATAAGGTCCATGAATACAGCCGGTGCGTTGGTTAGACCAAAGGGCATCACTTGAAATTCGTAGTGTCCGTATCGGGTTCTGAAAGCAGTCTTTGGAATATCGGTGTCGCGAACTCGTAACTGGTGATACCCTGATCGTAGGTCAATTTTTGAGTAGAAACTCGAACCCTGAAGTTGGTCGAATAGATCATCAATGCGAGGAAGTGGGTATCGGTTTTTGACGGTCAATTTGTTCAACTCTCGATAGTCGATGCACATTCGGAATGAACCGTCCTTCTTTTTAACAAATAAGACCGGGGCTCCCCAAGGTGAAGAACTCGGTCTAATGAATCCTCTATCCAGGAGTTCCTGTAATTGGGTGGACAACTCCTGAAGTTCGGATGGGGCTAAACGGTACGGTGCGCGGGCCACCGGTGCGGCACCCGGCAAGAGATCGATTGAGAACTCAACCTGTCTAGGTGGAGGTAGACCAGGTAGTTCTTCCGGAAAGACTTCGGGAAAGTCTCTAACAATTGGCACATCCTCAAGTCGCTTCTCCTTCGACTTCTTCTCTGTGATGTGTGCGAGTATTGCAGGGTAACCCTTCCTCAGAAATTTTCGGGTCTTTAAACAAGATATGATGTTTAGTCTCGACCCACCGGTCTCCCCCTGTATGATCAAGGTTCTACCGACGACGAGAGGGATACGAACGATCTTATCATAACAAACGATTTCGGCTCGGTGTTTAGACAACCAGTCCATTCCAATGATGACGTCGAAACTTCCGATTTCAACGGGTACAAGATCGATTGAAAAGGTTTCGTCAGCTAGGTTTAAAGTGCAATTAGGTATCACACTATTGGTTTCTATAAGTTTCCCATTTGCTAGCTCTACAGTGTACTTAACATCTAAGGCGACAGGAGTGATGTCAAGTAGTGGGCAAAAGTCATCAGAGATAAAGCTTCTATCAGCACCAGTATCAAATAGAACAGAAGCAGTTAAGTTGTTGAGGAGGAACATAGCCGAGACCACATTCGGGTCTTGGCGGGCGTCCCCGGAGTTGATGACGAAGGCTCTACTTCGGGTGTTGTGGTTGTTGCTGTTGCGGTTGTTGTTGTTGTTGCTCTGGTTCTTCAGTTTTGGGCACGTGTCCCTGAAGTGCCCGGGGTTCCCACACTCAAAGCAGACTTTGGGTGTTCTGGTGTTGTTAGGGTTGTTGTTGGTAGGGGAGCGGCAATCCTGAGTGAGGTGACCATACCTCTTGCAATTGCAGCAAAAGGAGCCACAAGAACCTTCGTGGTGGCGGCTGCACTTGGAACAATAGGGTTTGCTCCCAGTGTAGCCCCGTTTGATGTCTGTGGTGGTGTTGTAGGCTTTGATGGTGTCGGGTGTCTTGTTGTGTTGGTTTGGGTGGTTGTTGTGGTAGTCGGACCACTTTCGTTTGTTGCTGTGGGAGGATGAAGTGGGTGGTTCAGAATCTTGGCTCATTGCCATCAGGTCTTGGGCCAGTAGGATTGTACCGTCAATGGTGGTTTGGTTTGAAGAGGCAACGTGCCCCCGAACAGGCTCAGGAAGACCAAGGATGTACTTCCTGATTTTATCAGATTCTGTGCTTACCATGGCTGGGCGAAGGGCAGCGAGTTGCTGGAATCTGGTGGTGTAACCATCGATATCACCACTCTGAACCTTTAGGTTCCAGAACTCCTCGTCCAGCTTTTGATGTTTGGCGATTGAGCAGTATTTGGCGGTGAGTTTTGCTTTCAAGTCCTCCCAAGAGAGTTGGTAGGCAGTGTCAGCACCCACTGATTGGGTATATGAGTTCCACCAAGAGTGGGCATCATCTTCGAGAGAGCAGGTGGCGAAGTTTACTTTGTCGTTCTCCGCGCATTTGCTGACACGGAAAACAGTTTCCATCTTTTCGAACCATCTGATCAGTCCGATGGATCCTTCAGTACCCTTGAAGCTTGAGGGTTTGCAGCTCTGAAAGTCCTTGTAAGAACAAGGTTTAGTAGCGGGGGTTTCAGCGGCATCGCTGTTTCTTTCGGAATTCGGTGGAGTATTCCGAGCCAAGGCTTCAGTCACAGCCTGGGTTATGAGTGACGTAAGTTGAGCATCGGTGTATGGTCTTGTCTTTGGCGGCATGATTCTTCAATAAAAGAAATGAAGATACATGAGATTTTGTAAGAAAATTGTATTTATCTTAGATGTACATGTATAAAGGCGGTAATACATAACATCAATATGAAGAAAAAATAAGGCAATTAGTATAAGTAGAAATAGCGAGGAATATTTTATAGAAATACGAATTCGAAGGTTACATCCCATGGATGTATTACAAAAGGTGTCGGGAATTGTTACATCCGACCGAATTATAGAGTAGCGCTTAGGTAGTTAGTAAATTACAAGATAGATTACAAGACAAGAACTACACTAGTCTTAACGTAGATTAATCTGCTCCATCATTTCAATGAGACGATCCACCGTATTTGCAAGTCTGCTGGCCTGTCGGGCATTGTCTTCAGCCAATGCTAGTCGCTGTACCAATCCACGGGTATATTCTTCCGTTTCCCGTGAGCGTTGCTCACACTCTTCAAGCCGGTGTTTCAAAAGGGCGGTTTCTACGCTTATCTCCACCACTTTGTTGAAAAGAATGTCTACATTATTGACGGTGGTTTCGTGATCCTCGGAGACTTGTTCGATGCGTTCGAGGGATGTAAGTCTCCAGTTTTCGTTCGTTTCCTGCAACACGACATCCATGGTGCGAAGTCGCTGCTCGTGTTGGTTCACCCTAGCGGCTAAGGCCGGCAAGGTGAAATGTGTGGGGTACGGGCCAGCTCGAGGCAACCTGGCGTTCCTCCTTGCTACCCTTGGGTTCTGCGACCCGGATTGAGAGCGCGATGAATTGGGTGGGATGTTTGCCATTTCTGAGACAAAGAGTTAGTAAGAGTGAGGCCTATATTCATATAGTTCCTATATAATATAGCCTATTGAGTGTCTAGCACAAACATGTTTAAGTCTCGGTCCTCTTGAGGTCAGAGTCTTCTAGTGTACTTCTGTTCAACATAACCGTTTCAGACCTTACATCATCTTTCCTTAATTGTACATAGTTGATCAGGCTATGTTAAATTAAAGTCTTATGCTGTAATTCCTGAACCACTCATGCCTAATAAGAAAATACCGCCTAATGGTCATAGTCTAGGCCCACTAAATGCAACCTAGTTCACTATAACCTTAGGCTCTGATACCAATCTGTAACACCCCCAAATTTAGGGATTTGCGGAAGCACGATTTGGGTGTTACTAATCAATAACAAAGCACAAAGATATATAGTAAACGACTCTATATGCGTCGTTTTAACAAAATATATTGATATTGAAATGTTTACAATATTTGTAGCTTTACATAGCTCGAGTTTAAATAAAAGGAGATTTCAGTATATAAGTACTTGTACAAAATATACTAATGCAAAAAAATCTCAATCGTCTGTATGCTGACTCAAGCTAGAAGTCCTGAAGCAGAAACAACCTACTGCTTGGTACCTGCGATACATGCTAAATGGGTAAGCTAAAGCTGGTGAGCTCACAGGTTTGAAATCAAGTAATATAGTATGAACCGCAAGATTTAGATAATAGAATTGCATCCAGCAATTGATAATGTTTAAGTATACAGCCATGAGCACATAGTTGAGCTTAACTCGAGGGCCGGGTCCCCTAAAGAGAATTCCGGGCAAGGTGCCTCCACGAATGCCTAATCAACATTCGTCTTCCCAAATATTAGTACGTCCGTTTACCCGGTTAGTGCTTGCTAACCCAAACGAGGAGGGTCAATCCTATATGGTACCATATAATAATATTCACGCTACAACGTATTTACAACTATGCTGACGGAGGACTTTAAACGATTAGTGTGTAAAACTCATGTAGTATATAAAAAGTTGTACTTGCGTTCACATGTTAAAATTAGCAATGTATCACACCCCTGAGTAAAACAGTAAAAAGAGGGGCTATGAGACTCACCTGAGTCTTGTGAGTTTAACTTAATAAACTTGAGTTGATTAGCCGAGTATTGAAGTCCAAAAACTTGTAACCTGAGGGTGTCCGCGACACGCGATGGTTATAAACGTGATTGGGTATCTCAAAAGATCACCCTTGTAGTTGTTACACAACTATATATATATGTCCAAATTACTACGATTTGGTTGATTTGTTAAGTGTTTGAAAACGTGTACGGCCCGTTGGTGATTAATTGTAATAATAGTCCTGATGTTATCACATTGATTTCGAAGTGTTATACTTGAAAAGTGTATTCCATTATGTTTGAAAAGTTGTATCATATAAGCGTTTTGAAGTAATACAAGTTTGACACTTGGTGAGAAATGTGCTTACGGAATCTAGGTACGGGGGTCCGGGGGCAGCGCCCCTGGCGGGGTCCAAGGGGCTGGCCCCTGGCTGGGGTCGAGATGCCAGGTCAGCTCGAAAATTTTTTATTTCTACTATATTGCTTTGGTGAAAAACGCACCTGGGATCTGAATTCGGGTAAAATCTAGTGATAAATTTCTAGTCTCGACACTTAGTAAAAATCTGAGTTTTCTGTGTTTTGCGACACAACGTGCGACACAAGGTTTGTTATGCGACACAAGGGTTATGTCGCATAAGATATGCGACACAATATCTATACGACACAAGGGTTGTGTCGCATAGATTCGAGTTGCTGATTCAACAGCGACATAGTGATAGTGTCGCATAGTATTTGCGACATAAGGTACGACACAATATTGTGTCGCATAGGATACGACATAACTGGCTCCATACGACACAAAATACGACAGAACGGGCAAAATACGACACAACATGCGACACAAGGCTTGTGTCGCATTGAAGAACATCAGCCTAGAAAGTTTCGACTGCCGAGATTTTTCCGGCCAAAACCCAATTTAAACTCGTTTTTAAGCTATAAAACCGTGTTTTACTCTTTGTAATGGATATATATAAGTTGTATAAACACTAACAAGTGAAAATACAAAGAAATCGAGAGTTTTCGGGATTTTGTCGGAAACTTACAAAGTGCCGGATTGAAAATCCGAAAAGATAGCGTTGTAGATCGTCGCGAGGTGGTCGTGAATCTCTAAAAATATTGACGATCCGATTGCGTTTGATAGTAGTATTTTGCGATTTAGTGGTGGTGGTGGTGATGAAATTTTGAGAGAAATAGATGGAAGAGAGAGAGAAGGAAAGAAAGAAATGAAAAAGAAAGGGTGGAAGTGGGAGGTTAAACTCCCATTTTTCGCCCCGCGATCCCGCTCCGTGTGGTGTTCGTTCGCTCCGTCGTTCAAACGTTAAATTGATTTTTATACGTTTAAATATAGTTTTAAGATACGGAAAATTACTAAATATTTTAGTTGAATTATTTAAGTTCCGAAAATTATAAAATGTAACTTAGTTTGTTTGCGCGTTTTACATTTTTTTTTTAAATCATATAAGTTTTGTTTGTATGACCCGAAATGAATACGAAATATTATCATAATAATATTTTTGATATAATAGCGTTATTAAATAATGTTGCGTTATTTAATAAAATTGGTCACCAACGTCCGTAATTATGGAACCGAAATACATTCTATTTAATTTGCGTACGATTTAATCAAATCGCATAATAGTATATATTCATCAATATATATTTTGATACATTAATTAGCCTAACACAGGACTAATTACATGTATTAACAGAGAATTAGGCACTAATTACTAGTCCTAATTTGGCGGGTGTTACATTCTCCCCATGTCAGGAGAATTTCGTCCCGAAATTTAGCTCGAGGTCTCGTTTGATGTAGAATCGGAGAATAGTTGAGGATATTTGAGTCGCATCTGGTCTTCCCGTTCCCAGGTGAATTCCGGACCGCGCCGCGAATTCCATCTGACCTTGACGATAGGAATACGACTTTGTTTTAGTTGTTTGACCTCACGGTCCATGATTTCAGCGGGTTCCTCAATAAAATGAAGTTTGTCGTCAACTCGAATTTCATCGAGTGGGATAATCAGTGTCTCATCAGACAGACATTTCTTCAAGTTAGAAATGTGAAAAGTGGGGTGCACGCTGCTGAGTTCGGATGGCAGCTGCAATCGATAAGCTACGGGGCCAATCCGTTCGAGGATCTCAAAAGGCCCGATGTACCTGGGATCTAACTTCCCGCGTCTGCCAAAACGGATGACGCCTTTCCAAGGCGATACTTTTAAGAGTACTCGGTCCCCAACTTGGAACTCGAGTGGTTTGCGTCTCACGTCAGCATAACTTTTCTGACGATCACGTGCGGCTTTGAGTCGGTTTTGGATTTCCACAATCTTCTCAGTGGTGGCGTGTATGAGTTCAGGACCAGTGAGTTGACTATCTCCCACTTCGGTCCAACAATCGGTGATCGGCACTTACGACCGTACAGTGCCTCAAAAGGTGCAGCCTTAATGCTGGCGTGATAGCTGTTATTGTACGAGAATTCGCACAACGGTAGATGTCTTTCCCAGTTTGTACCGAAATCAACTACGCAGGCTCGTAGCATGTCTTCCAGTGTTTGGATGGTTCGTTCACTTTGACCATCGGTTTAAGGATGGTATGCGGTACTCATATCAAGATGAGTACCCAATGCTTTTTGAAGTGACTGCCAAAAGTGAGAAGTGAAACGGGCATCTGTCAGAGATGATCGAGATTGGAACACCGTGTTGAGAAACGATTTCCTTGATGTAGATTTGTGCGAGGCGTTCCATTTTATCATTATCCTTGATTGCTTGGAAATGGGCAGATTTGGTGAGACGATCGACGATCACCCAAATGGTATCGCAACCGCTCGACGACTTGGGTAGTTTGGTTATGAAATCCATGGCAATTTGTTCCCATTTCCATTCAGGGATATCGGGTTGTTGAAGTAAGCCAGAAGGCTTTTGATGTTCGGTTTTGACTTTTGAGCAAGTAAGGCACTTGCTGACGTAAGTGGCGATTTCGGCTTTCATGTTCGGCCACCAATAAAATTCCTTGATGCCGTGGTACATCTTATCGGATCCCGGATGGATAGAATATTTAGACTTGTGAGCTTCATCCATCACCAAGTCCCGTAGGTTCCCGAAACTAGGCAACCAGATTCGGTTTGAGAAATACCTAATCCCGTTAGATTTGGTGGGGTCCAAGGGGCAGAGCCCCTGGCTGGGGTCAAAAAACGCATTTAAAATCTGAATTCTGTCATCGTTAAGTGATAAAATTTCAGGTCCTGACACTTGGTAAAAATTGAGTTTTCAAGGTTCTGGTTTGTGCGACATAAGGCTTTGTGTCGCTATATGCGACATAAGGTGTTGTGTCGCTACAACGACATTGAAATCCGGTTGCGACATAGGGTCTTGCGTCGCTATATGCGACATTGCGAATTTAGTGCGACATAAGGTCTTATGTCGCAGGTGGCTCAGAGCCTCTGCGACATAACACGCTGATCAGGTTTTGATGTGTCGAGAAAGGGGTTAAACGACTATGGTTTGGTCCGAAACTTTTACACAAGTTTTAAGATGGTTACTAGAGTTCGTAAAAATTATTGGTTTGTGTCGGTTGTGTTCGAGGTGTCGTTTTCTTTAAAATGGTCAAAATCGACATTTTCCGACAGTGTTTCGAAATCAAGTTTTTAACACATATTTGGATATTACAAAGCTAGATCAACAACATACAAGCAAAATAAACGAAATGCAAGAGTTTTCGAAAGTGTCGGGATTCTTACAACTTAATGCGAGAGAATTCCGAAAAGATAGATGTGTAGCCCTTGACGTCGCGGTTCTTTTTCTCCAAATGAGCTAAGCTTTTTAATGGGTTTTGATGGTGGTTTTAGGGGTGGTGGTGGTGGTTTTTAGAGAGGGAAAAAGAGAGAGAATGAGATGATGATGAATGATGGAGGTGGTGAAGGAGTTGGGTGAAGTCAACAAGTAAACCCCATTTTGGGGGTGTGGGAGCTGGCTCACATGGGGCCCACCCATGTGTGGTTGGTTCCAAATTTTTAATCCCTGTATTCACGCTTCGTGCGGTGTTCGTTTTCCCCGGTCGTTTAAACGTTTAAATAATATTATACGCGTTTAAATGTGTGTTTTAAAATACGAATATTTATTCGATATTTTGGTTGAAGTATTTTTATCAAATACTTTATATTTGAGTTATAAAAATATAACTTAGATTTGTTTCCAATATTTGTGCGTTCTTCGTTGCGTACGATTTGTTTGTCACAATACTAGTTATTTGGTAAATATTATTAACATAATACTCCCTCCGCCCCGATTCTATTGTCCAGTATTCCTTTTTGGGATGTCCTAATTTTATTGTCCACTTCCAAAAATAGATAAGAATAATGAGATAAAGTTCCTTTATGCCCCTAATTTATATATGTAAGACAAAAAGGTAGGTAAAAAGTAAATGGTAAAACTGTCTTCTTATCAAAAAGTAAGAGAGAAGGTAATATTTTCTTAAACTGCGTGTTTTTTGTGTAGGGACAATAAAATTGGGACGGAGGGAGTATTTATTAAGTTATGATTTTATTAAATAATTTTATATCATTTGATAATTTGTTTTCACCAACGTCCGCATAAATTGAATCGAGTTCCATTCGATTTAAAATAAGTACGATTTAATCAAATCGCATAGATATATATTCAACAATATATATTAATTGATACATTAATTATCCTAACATAGAACTAATTACATGTATTAGAGAGGATTATGTACTAATCACTAATCCTAATTTGACGGGTGTCAAGGTATATTTACCTGGTCCGAAGGCAACAACAAAATTGGTCGTGGTTTGGTTATAGCATTAGGGGTCGTTACTTTAACTCGCAAGGTTTAGCTCACCTTCGGGGGATCACCGTCTATGTTTTCCTATGAATCATAACTTGGAATGTTTCTTTAACGAAAAACTATACTGGAATGTTTTCCTACTATTTATACACTCGAATGATTTTCCAAACGTATACGAATTGATATGTTTACAACGAACGATTATATTAGATCACCTACGGGTCATCTACAAACGATTATATTAGATCACCTACGGGTCATCTACAAACGATTATATTGGATCACCTGCGGGTCATCTACAAACGATATATTAGATTTCTGGAAAAGTTTTCTAAAAAACTACTTAATGGAAGGTTTTCCAACGATTTATATTTGACGAGGTCCAACGATTTACTCATGTTTATACAAACTTACGGTTGGAAATTTCCACCTTACTTATACGAAACTTATTTTGATCTTGATTTGATCACTATTAACTTGTAAGTCAACGATTTACTTATAACTTGGTTTAACCACTGTACACTAAACCTATGAATTCACTCAACAATGTTTGTTGACGTTTTACTATGTTTTCCAGGGAATTAGCAGCCACGTAAGATATGCATGCATTTTGGAACAACGACACCCGTGACAATTAGGATGCCGTTTTGTAACAATGGGATTTCTTTTGTATAACTATAACTTTCTAGACATATTTACGAAATCCCAACTTTGTACTCGCAACAACACTTGTTATTTTTATAACACAACTATTCCTACGACTTGATAAGTCGTAGTTTTTGTAATAACAACTATTTATGGCATCTTAATACTATATTTGTAATAATCATATGCTTTGTTGATCTGCTCTTTCCGCGCCCCACCACGTCACACGCTTCCGCAATCATTAAACTTAACCGTAGGTTACCGTTTGGCTGTGTGTGACAGACTTGTTATCAGAGCCATTGGTTATAGCGAACTAGAAGTCTTTAGTGACCTAGAAGTCTTAGAGACCTAGACTATAACCCTAAAAACGGACATGCATTCATTCATTCATGCATTTGCATAACACTGTTTAACTATACGCAAATTTTATTGTCTCAGCATGTCTAGACAATACCCAATTCACGTGGTCGACTCCGACGAGGACCCGTCTGAACACGATTATGACAGCGATGCTACGTCTGTCTACGAAAACCAACCAACTGTGCCTACACCAACGCCCAACGCGGCGCCTGGGGTAGATGAAATAAAGAACATGTTCGTGGAACCACCAGAGGGACCACCACTCAAGAAACTCAAGACTACCCATCTGGAATGGATGCCACAACTGCTAAAGCATTGGAGAATGCTTGAGGGCATCCCTTCTACCTACGAAATCAGGGAGTCTTCTCAAACACCACTATCCCTTACTTTTACCGGTGAACCTATTGAAATAAATGTCCCTACTTTGGTTTCCGTACTTCACTCATTATTTAGGAACCTCTCCGACACACACAACGACATCAGAGAGATACAGAGTGACACCTCTCGACTGGATGGGGATATGATCTCCACATACGAGCGCCTCGAACTCATAGAGGGCCATATGAACTTGGACAATGAAGCTGCCCACGCTACCCATGCCCGTGTAGAGGTACTAGAAGAACGTGCACGAGTGGCAGAGATCATAATTGCGGTCAGCTTGATGATGACTGGATTGATGGCAGCTGTAGGGATGTACTTAACTTACCTTCGTTAAACCTACGTACGGCGGGCTGTGCCTACGCTATGTTGTACTAAAAACTTCTATTCGATGGGTATATATAAATCCTATCACATTCTGTATGAAAACCTATGTACGAACGTTTTCACTCGTTGTATGATATAATGTATGGTTGATTTCGTCTCGTATTCTTTGAATCGTACTACATCTAAATCGTTGACTCTTGCATTGATTTCGTATGAACCTGATCGTATTAAACGGTGATGAAAAGAAGTATGTATTTAGCATAATATAATGACGCCTGGCCAACGTGATTATATTGTACTAAGTCGTATGGGCATTTCAAAATCGTAAGATACGTAATGGGGATAATGTTAATTCTTCTTACTGTTGAATAACTTATTAATGTGAAATGTCACTTTTCACATCCCTCAAACTAGCATTGATTTCTACACATTATTTATTGTAGAACACAATCATGCCGCCGAAACAACGGAACACTAGAAAAATCCGACGAAACACCACACCTCCCAACAATGCTGAAACAACCAAAGCACTCATTAATCGGCGAGTCGCTAAAGCTATTGCCTAGTATGAGGCAAGTCGCAATCGCAACGATGGAGGAAATAATAGCAGAAACACAGAAAGAAACACTGCGACCAAAAATCCTGAGAATGCCCAACGAGGGTGTTCGTACAAAACCATTCTGGCTTGCAAACCAAGCACTTTTCGCGGAACCGAGGGTGCTATTGAAATTGTCCATTAGATAGAGAAGATGGAATCGGTGCTTGACATCAGCGACTGTGCACCCAACTGCATGGTGAAGTATGCTACATGCACATTGTCTGACAAGGCACTGACATGGTGGAATGCTCAAGTCCAAACTCTTGGACGAGAAACCGCCCACTCCATCACTTGGGAAGAATTGAAAGCGATGATACTGGAATAATTCTGTCCCCGTAGCGAATTACAAAAGATTGAGACTGAACTATGGGACATCAAGATGATCGGTTCTGATGTCACGGGTTACACGACTAAATTTCAGGAACTAGCGCGCCTAGTACCACACATGGTGACACCTAAGTACAAATGCATTGAAAGATACATATGGGGTTTGGCACCACAAATTAGGAGCTTGGTCACGTCATGTCGACCTGACACATTCAGGAGCGCTGTCAGTTTAGCGCAGAGTTTGACTGATGAAGCGGTGAGGATGGGATCATTAACGAAGAAAACCGTGTCGGGAAGATGTGAACCAAACAGTGCTGAGGTCGGAAGTTTTGGGAATGAGAAACGGAAATGGAACAGTGGAGGAAGTGACCGACAGGGTCAACAGAACAAGAAGCATTTGTGAAACTCTAGGGCATACACTGCCACCACAGCTGAACTAAAACCCTACCTGGGTAACAGACCCAAGTGTGGGAAATGCGAAAGGTACCACGAGGGAGATTGCTTCTTTTGTGGTAACTGCAGACGATGGGGACACCAAACCCAGTCGTGCAGAACCAACCCTCCCAACCAAGCAAACAATGAGCGACAAAACACTGGATGTTTCGAGTGTGGTGACCCAAATCACTACTGATGAACGCCAAAATGTGCTATTTTATAGTACTAATTACCCATTTATTCAATAGATTTCTTATGCATTTTATTTGAATTTGATACTCATTTCGTTCATATTTGCATTTAGGAGTTAATTGGAGCTTGAATTGGAAAAGAAGCAGAAAATGAGCTAGTATTGAAGAAAAGAAGCTAAAGTGGTTGAAATTTGAAGAATGGAGATCGAGCGGCTGAAGAAAGTGAATTTGGCATCCATACAGCGTATGGAAATCCATACGGCGTATGGACTGGTTGAGCCGGGCTGCCATTTGACGCGGGCCTGATCCATGGGCTTTTCAATTGTGACACCCGTCAAATTAGGACTAGAAATTAGTTCCTAATCATTATGTAATACATGTAGTTAGTGCTATGTATTAGGCTAATTGTATGTATCAAAATATATATTGATGAATATATATATCAGTACTCGATTAGATTTAATCGTTCATTTTCAAATCGGCCGAATTCCGATTCAATTATACGGCGTTGGTAAAAATCAAGTGATTAAATAATATGAAATTGTTATTTAATACCTCATAATTATTATATATTATTTTGATGATATATCAAGTATCTCGTATCGTACAAAGCAAACGTCCACGACAAAACTATATATAAATAATGAATTATTATTGAAATTAATAATTATTATTTACATCAGATAAAATAAAACATATTTCGTTTTATACAATTTTACTCAAACACGACGAAACCAATTGAATCCTATCCGTCTCTCAAACATAAAACAAAGATATATTTTATATCTCGTTAAATGTATTTTTATAAAATACTTCCAATAAAAGTATAAACGAATTCATTTTTAGAAATTTATCAATTTAAAACATTATACTACTTTTACGATCGGGTACAAAAACACGGGTATTTTGTACTTCGAATTAAGCCAACCAACTCCAATAATTGGAGTTGGCCGACTATACCAGACGCACCCTTTCCATTTCATTTCATTATCTCTATCTCTCGGTCTCTTCTCTCGGCTCCAAACCGAACAACAACAATAACAATTAACAACAACAATTGATCATCACCACCTTCATCATCTTCATCTTCATCATCGTGGTCATCATCTTCATCACCAAGCTCCATCTCCATTTTTAGCTCCATTTTAATTGTAAGCAAAAATCGTTAACTTAAACTTTGTAATTTCGTATTTAAATAGCATATACTACCATGTATTGATGATAGGATTGATGATTGTTGGTTAGATTGCGGATTAAAATGGGTTTGGGTGATTTTTGGAACGAACAGACCATGACCAGACCTCGGAATACGGCGTATTCAAGGGAATACGGCGTATTCCCACCCAGAAAATATGATCCACGATAAATTGTCATGAATACAGCGGATTCATGGGAATCCGGCGTATTCCCGTTGTTTGCCATGAATACGGTCGGATTCATGGGAATCCGGCGTATTCCCTCTATTTTTTCATGAATACGGCGTATTCAGACGAATACGGCGTATTCCCACCAAAGGCCACCAATCCGGCGGATTCAAGGGAATCCGGCGGATTCCCCCTATATATTTCATGATCCAACGGATCAATAAACTAGCCCTGCGAATTCTAGCTAAAACAGAACATGTAAATTTTCGAAAACGTCGACGATTTAACAACCTAAAACAGGGTAGCATCTCGATGAAAAATTTATTATAACGGATTGAGCTCAAATTCGCAAGGTCACTCGGAAACGACCCAATATTCAATGCTAAGTACCCTAGCCTAGTCAGTTTTAGGCCATCCGGGGTCGTTTAGGGCCCGAAAATGACATATTACTGTTTTCAGACTCGTACCAAATTTTGTAAATTATGAAATAAAGTGTAACGGATATAATGAACTTGATTAACAACTAAACTTATACGATACGACTTTTACTCGAAACACATATACTTTTATAAGTACAACAAATCATGCAAAATAATAATAGTTTGAAATTATTATTACAAGCCGTCACCAACGACCCGTATACATTTTCACAAACTCAAACCTAATCATTTACCAAAGTATTTGGTCATAACTAGTTAAGGGGAATAACTAGCAAAGATGGTCCGTAGAGTCATCAAATCAATTAAACCTCGCGCGTTTGATACGCCTGTCAGGTTCAAAAATCTAATCAATCAAAACCTTGCGCGTCTAAGACGCCCTGCAGGTTCAGTCGTTGTAACGACATCAAATCATTGTGAATCATCATAAATTGTTGGCTAACAATTCAATAGGCTCAGGTGAGTCTCATAGCCCCTTTTTAAATGCTTTTACCTAGGGGTGAGATACATGCTCGTTTTGTTTTACATGTGAACGCAAGTATCAAATTATCACGTATGCTGCATGAGTTGTTTTCATCTAATCAATCAAAGTCCTCTGAAGCATAGTTCTGTTAATATGATTTAGCGTGAATGTTAGTGTATGGTACCATATGGGATTGACAATCCCCGTCCGAGTTAGCAAGCACTAACCTGTCAAACGGACGCATTATCATTTGTTCAAACGTATGTTGATTAGGCATACGCATAGAGGCACCCTCGCTCAGGTCCTTAAAGGTGGATCCTGACCCCTCAGTTAAGCTCAGACTATGTGCTCATGTTAGTTGTATCAATCTTTACTTATTTGTTTAATTACAAATATTCATGTGATATCCATCAATCAATTATTTACATGTTTTGTAAATCAAATCATTAAATCTTGCGGTTCACAAATCATATATTGTTATATCAAACCTGTGAGCTCACCAGCTTTATAGCTGACCTTTTAGCATGTTATCTCAGGTACTCAGCAGTAGGTTGGACTGCCCATCGGGATACTGTAGCTCGAGTCGCATGCAATCATATAATCATCAAGAGATTTCCCTGCATTTCTATATTTTGCTAAAATTAGATATGTATTAGAATCTCTCAAATATCTATGCAAACTCGTCTTTTGTAAAACATATGTAGACTTTTAAGTTAATCAATGTATTTGTAAAACGACGCATGTAGTGGTCGTTCATTATGTATCTTATGTGCTTTGTGTATTGATTAGTAGCACCCCAAAGTATGCTTCCGCCAACAGTAAATTTGGGGGTGTTACAGATTGGTATCAGAGCCTAAGGTTATAGTGAACTAGGTTGCATTAGTGGGCCTAGACTATGACCGTTAGGCAGTATTTTATGTTAAGTGTGATTGGTTCAAGAGTTACGTCATACAAGTTTAATTTAACATAGCTTGATCAACTATGTACAATTAAATAAAGATGATGTAAGGCTTGAAATGGTTATGCTGGAATAGGAATACATTAGTTGACTCTGACCTCGAGAGAAACCGGGACTCATAATTGTTGTGCTAGACACTCATAAGACTATTATGTGATATATGTATGTATACATAGATAGTCATCGATCAAGCACTGTACGCTAGTCTATTATATGTTATATATATAGGCACTCACATATCCAAACACTTTGTCATGCATAGAGATGGCAACACACACGCATCGAAACATCTTCTATTTCATCCCACTCTCGACAACATCTCTTGGAATCACGAAACTCATAGGTAGCTTGTAAGACCACCGAGTTACTTCGAGCGAGACCTTACCCAACTCAAAACAATTCAAATAACCAGGCTAGTTAGCACGTAGTTGCTAGTAAGTAGAAATGGTTATCCCACACCTATTGATTGCTCTATAATGTTGATTGTCATATTGTGATGTTGTATATTACTGCGTTTGTATATGTACATCAGTGATAATCATCATTTATGGACAATCTCTCACGAACCCTATTCTTCTAATCTCAGGAAAATCATGCCGCCAAAGTCAAGGACTTACACTGATGCCCAGATGGCATCTATCATCTCTCAGGCTGTGACTGAAGCCTTGGTGCGACATTCGTCATCGACCCCCGAAAGGCATAGTGATACTGCCAATACCCCTCCCACTGCCAAGCCTTGTTCCTACAAGGATTTCCAAAACTGCAAACCCTTAAGCTTTAAAGGAACTGAAGGAGCCACCGGCCTAATCAGATGGGTTGAGAAGATGGAATCCGTCTTCCGCATCAGTAAATGTGCGGAAGGGGATAGAGTTCAGTTTTCCACATGCACCCTTGCTGACGGTGCCCTCACCTGGTGGAACTCGTATACCCAGTCTGTGGGTATAGATACCACCTATCTACTTCCCTGGGAAGATCTGAAGAAAATGCTTACAGAGGAGTATTGCCCATCTGAAGAACTCGAGAAGCTAGATGAGGAGTTCTGGCATCTCAAGGTTCAAGGAACCGACATTGTTGGTTATACCACTAGGTTTCAACAACTGGCAACCCTCCGCCCAGCCTTAGTAAGCACTGAGACCGATAAGGTCAAGAGGTACATTCGCGGTCTTCCGGAACCTGTCCGGGGGAACGTCGCTTCTTCTGGCAAGACCACCATTCAGGGAGCAATTCGATTATCTCATGAGCTCATGGCTATGCAAGAGAGCCAAGGAAACCCTGTCTCATCTTCTGGAAACAACAACAAGAGAAAATGGTCTGGGAATCAGAACCAGCAGACCTTCAAAAAGACTGAGACTGTCAAGAATGACACATCAGGTTCTGGAGAGAGGAAAGGGTACACTGGAAGTAAACCCTACTGTTCAAAGTGCAATCGTCATCATGATGGTCCTTGTAGTGCACCCTGCAACAACTGCAAGAGGTATGGACATCTTAGCAAAGACTGTCGAACACCTGCAACCAACCTCACCACCAACACCAACACTTATAACAACCAACCCCGAGCCTGCTATGAGTGTGGAAGCACTGGACACTTCAGGAATGCGTGTCCAAAGTTGAAGAATAAGGGGAACAACAACAACAATGCTAGGGGTAGAGCTTTTGTACTGAATGCTGGAGAGGCCCGTGAGGACCCCAATGTGGTCACGGGTATGTTTCTTCTCAACAATTTAACTGCTTCAATTTTGTTTGATACTGGTGCTGATAAGAGTTTTATATCTGAGGAATTTAGCCCACTATTAGACATTTCACCTGTTGCCTTAGAAGCTAAGTACACTGTAGAGTTAGCTAATGGCAAGTTGATCGAGGCCGATAGCGTAATACCAAATTGCACCCTAAACCTCGCAAATGAACTATTTACCATAAACCTCATACCTATCGAGATTGGAAGTTTTGACATAGTAGTAGGCATGGATTGGCTATCCAAGCATCGAGCTGAAGTTGTATGTCATGACAAGATCGTTCGTATTCCTCTCGTCACTGGTAGTACTTTGATCATACAAGGGGAGACCAGTGGGACGAGATTGAATATCATATCCTGCATAAAGACTCGCAAGTACCTTAGGAAAGGTTATCAGGCAATCCTCGCTCATGTTATTGAGAAAAAGTCGGAAGAGAAACGACTCGAGGATGTGCCCATCGTCAGAGACTTTCCAGAAGTCTTTCCTGAAGAATTGCCTGGTCTTCCGCCACCAAGACAAGTTGAGTTCTCGATCGATCTCGTGCCCGGGGCAGCACCTGTTGCACGAGCACCGTATCGTTTAGCCCCTTCAGAACTTCAGGAGTTGTCTGTTCAGTTACAGGAACTTCTGGATAAGGGTTTCATTAGACCGAGTTCTTAACCATGGGGAGCTCCAGTACTGTTTGTGAAAAAGAAGGACGGTTCATTCAGGATGTGTATCGACTACAGAGAGTTGAACAAATTAACCATCAAGAACCGTTATCCACTTCCCCGTATTGATGACCTGTTCGACCAACTCCAAGGGTCAAGTGTCTATTCAAAAATAGATCTACGATCGGGTTATCATCAGTTACGAGTTCGCGATGAAGATATTCCGAAAACCACTTTCCGAAGTCGCTATGGTCATTACGAGTTTCAAGTAATGGCATTTGGTTTGACCAACGCACCGGCAGTATTCATGGATCTTATGAACCGTGTGTGCAAACCATATCTCGACAAGTTTGTCATTGTTTTCATCGACGACATTCTTATCTACTCACGTAACGAGCAAGAGCACGAGCAGCATCTCAAAACTATTTTAGAACTTCTCAGACACGAAGAGTTATATGCTAAGTTCTCCAAGTGTGAGTTCTGGATTCAGACCGTTCAATTCCTTGGTCATGTGATTGACAGTCAGGGAATTCATGTTGATCCCTCAAAGATCGAGGCTATCAAGTGCTGGCAAGCACCGACAACGCCGACAGAGGTACGCCAATTTTTAGGATTGGCTGGTTATTATCGGCGCTTCATTGAGAATTTCTCCAAAATAGCACAACCACTCACAACACTGACTCAGAAAGAGAAGAAGTTCAATTGGACTGATAAGCAAGAGTCAGCATTTCAGTTATTAAAGCAAAAGCTTTGCAGTGCGCCCATCCTATCGCTACCCAAAGGTAACGAAGACTTCGTGGTATACTGCGATGCTTCGCATCAGGGACTGGGTTGCGTGTTGATGCAACGAGAGAAAGTCATAGCCTACGCCTCCCGACAACTCAAAGTTCACGAGAAGAACTACACAACCCATGATCTCGAATTAGGAGCCGTAGTGTTCGCACTCAAAATCTGGAGACACTATCTGTATGGCACAAAATGTACCATCTTCACCGATCATAAGAGTCTCCAGCACATATTTGATCAGAAGGATCTCAACATGAGGCAACGACGCTGGGTCGAGTTACTCACCGATTATGACTGTGAGATCAAGTATCATCCGGGCAAAGCAAATGTAGTTGCCGATGCCCTAAGTCGAAAAGAGCGCACCAAACCCCTTCGAGTCCGAGCCCTCAGTATTATCATTCATAATGATCTAATCATTCAAATCCTCACTACTCAACTCGAAGCATTGAAACCTGAAAACATCAAGGAAGAGGCCTTGCGAAATATGGAGAATCAATTTGAAACCAAACCCAATGGGGTCAAATACTTCGCAAACCGAATCTGGTTACCCAAGTTTGGGAATCTTCGAGACTTTGTGATGGATGAAGCTCACAAGTCCAAATACTCTATACATCCTGGATCGGACAAGATGTATCATGGCATCAAGGGACTGTACTGGTGGCCGAGCATGAAAGCAGAGATTGCCACGTATGTCAGCAAATGCCTCACATGTTCCAAGGTTAAAGCCGAATATCAGAAACCCTCCGGCTTGCTCCAGCAACCGGAAATCCCTCAATGGAAATGGGAGCAAATCTCCATGGATTTCATCACTAAACTCCCGAAAACATCAAGTGGTTGCGATACTATATGGGTAATAGTTGATCGTCTAACCAAATCTGCTCACTTCCTTGCCATGAAGGAAACCGACAAAATGGAACGTCTCACACGAATCTATTTGAAGGAGATCGTATCAAGACACGGCGTTCCAATCTCAATTATCTCTGATAGAGACAGCCGATTCACATCTAACTTTTGGCAATCATTGCAAAAGTCATTGGGTACTCGTTTAGATATGAGTACAGCCTATCATCCACAAACCGATGGCCAAAGTGAAAGAACTATTCAAACACTGGAAGATATGTTACGCGCCTGCGTAATTGATTTCGGTGCAAATTGGGAGCATCATTTGCCTTTGTGCGAATTCTCATACAACAACAGTTACCACACCAGCATCAAGGCTGCACCTTTTGAGGCACTGTACGGTAGTAAGTGCCGATCGCCTATCTGTTGGACCGAAGTTGGAGATAGCCAACTCACTGGTCCTGAGATCATTCATGAAACCACCGAGAAGATCGTTGGTATCCAGCAACGGCTGAAGGCCGCACGTGATCTTCAGAAGAGTTATGCTGACGTGAGACGAAAGCATCTCGAGTTCCAGGTTGGAGATCGAGTATTGCTCAAAGTATCACCTTGGAAAGGTGTCATCCGTTTTGGTAAACGTGGGAAGTTAAACCCTAGATACATCGGACCTTTTGAGATCCTTGAAAGGATTGGTCCAGTCGCATATCGATTGCAGCTACCTCCAGAGCTCAGTAGCGTGCATCCCACATTTCACATTTCTAACCTCAAGAAATGCCTGTCCGACGAGACACTCATTATCCCGCTCGAGGAAATTCAAATCGACGACAAACTTCATTTTGTCGAGACACCAGTGGAGGTCATGGACCGTGAGGTCAAACAGCTTAAGCAAAGTCGTATTCCAATCGTCAAGGTTCGGTGGAATTCGCGGCGTGGTCCGGAATTCACCTGGGAACGGGAAGACCAGATGCGACTCAAATATCCACATCTATTTTCAGACTCCACTCACACGCCAACTTCGAGTTAAATTTCGGGACGAAATTCTCTTAACAAGGGGAGAATGTGACACCCGTCAAATTAGGACTAGAAATTAGTTCCTAATCATTATGTAATACATGTAGTTAGTGCTATGTATTAGGCTAATTGTATGTATCAAAATATATATTGATGAATATATATATCAGTACTCGATTAGATTTAATCGTTCATTTTCAAATCGGCCGAATTCCGATTCAATTATACGGCGTTGGTAAAAATCAAGTGATTAAATAATATGGAATTGTTATTTAATACCTCATAATTATTATATATTATTTTGATGATATATCAAGTATCTCGTATCGTACAAAGCAAACGTCCACGACAAAACTATATATAAATAATGAATTATTATTGAAATTAATAATTATTATTTACATCAGATAAAATAAAACATATTTCGTTTTATACAATTTTACTCAAACGCGACGAAACCAATTGAATCCTATCCGTCTCTCAAACATAAAACAAAGATATATTTTATATCTCGTTAAATGTATTTTTATAAAATACTTCCAATAAAAGTATAAACGAATTCATTTTTAGAAATTTATCAATTTTAAACATTATACTACTTTTACGATCGGGTACAAAAACACGGGTATTTTGTACTTCGAATTAAGCCAACCAACTCCAATAATTGGAGTTGGCCGACTATACCAGACGCACCCTTTCCATTTCATTTCATTATCTCTATCTCTCGGTCTCTTCTCTCGGCTCCAAACCGAACAACAACAATAACAATTAACAACAACAATTGATCATCACCACCTTCATCATCTTCATCTTCATCATCGTGGTCATCATCTTCATCACCAAGCTCCATCTCCATTTTTAGCTCCATTTTAATTGTAAGCAAAAATTGTTAACTTAAACTTTGTAATTTCGTATTTAAATAGCATATACTACCATGTATTGATGATAGGATTGATGATTGTTGGTTAGATTGCGGATTAAAATGGGTTTGGGTGATTTTTGGAACGAACAGACCATGACCAGACCTCGGAATACGGCGTATTCAAGGGAATACGGCGTATTCCCACCCAGAAAATATGATCCACGATAAATTGTCATGAATACGGCGGATTCATGGGAATCCGGCGTATTCCCGTTGTTTGCCATGAATACGGTCGGATTCATGGGAATCCGGCGTATTCCCTCTATTTTTTCATGAATACGGCGTATTCAGACGAATACGGCGTATTCCCACCAAAGGCCACCAATCCGGCGGATTCAAGGGAATCCGGCGGATTCCCCCTATATATTTCATGATCCAACGGATCAATAAACTAGCCCTGCGAATTCTAGCTAAAACAGAACATGTAAATTTTCGAAAACGTCGACGATTTAACAACCTAAAACAGGGTAGCTTCTCGATGAAAAATTTATTATAACGGATTGAGCTCAAATTCGCAAGGTCACTCGGAAACGACCCAATATTCAATGCTAAGTACCCTAGCCTAGTCAGTTTTAGGCCATCCGGGGTCGTTTAGGGCCCGAAAATGACATATTACTGTTTTCAGACTCGTACCAAATTTTGTAAATTATGAAATAAAGTGTAATGGATATAATGAACTTGATTAACAACTAAACTTATACGATACGACTTTTACTCGAAACACATATACTTTTATAAGTACAACAAATCATGCAAAATAATAATAGTTTGAAATTATTATTACAAGCCGTCACCAACGACCCGTATACATTTTCACAAACTCAAACCTAATCATTTACCAAAGTATTTGGTCATAACTAGTTAAGGGGAATAACTAGCAAAGATGGTCCGTAGAGTCATCAAATCAATTAAACCTCGCGCGTTTGATACGCCTGTCAGGTTCAAAAATCTAATCAATCAAAACCTTGCGCGTCTAAGACGCCCTGCAGGTTCAGTCGTTGTAACGACATCAAATCATTGTGAATCATCATAAATTGTTGGCTAACAATTCAATAGGCTCAGGTGAGTCTCATAGACCCTTTTTAAATGCTTTTACCTAGGGGTGAGATACATGCTCGTTTTGTTTTACATGTGAACGCAAGTATCAAATTATCACGTATGCTGCATGAGTTGTTTTCATCTAATCAATCAAAGTCCTCTGAAGCATAGTTCTGTTAATATGATTTAGCGTGAATGTTAGTGTATGGTACCATATGGGATTGACAATCCCCGTCCGAGTTAGCAAGCACTAACCTGTCAAACGGACGCATTATCATTTGTTCAAACGTATGTTGATTAGGCATACGCATAGAGGCACCCTCGCTCAGGTCCTTAAAGGTGGATCCTGACCCCTCAGTTAAGCTCAGACTATGTGCTCATGTTAGTTGTATCAATCTTTACTTATTTGTTTAATTACAAATATTCATGTGATATCCATCAATCAATTATTTACATGTTTTGTAAATCAAATCATTAAATCTTGCGGTTCACAAATCATATATTGTTATATCAAACCTGTGAGCTCACCAGCTTTATAGCTGACCTTTTAGCATGTTATCTCAGGTACTCAGCAGTAGGTTGGACTGCCCATCGGGATACTGTAGCTCGAGTCGCATGCAATCATATAATCATCAAGAGATTTCCCTGCATTTCTATATTTTGCTAAAATTAGATATGTATTAGAATCTCTCAAATATCTATGCAAACTCGTCTTTTGTAAAACATATGTAGACTTTTAAGTTAATCAATGTATTTGTAAAACGACGCATGTAGTGGTCGTTCATTATGTATCTTATGTGCTTTGTGTATTGATTAGTAGCACCCCAAAGTATGCTTCCGCCAACAGTAAATTTGGGGGTGTTACAGATTGGTATCAGAGCCTAAGGTTATAGTGAACTAGGTTGCATTAGTGGGCCTAGACTATGACCGTTAGGCAGTATTTTCTGTTAAGTGTGATTGGTTCAAGAGTTACGTCATACAAGTTTAATTTAACATAGCTTGATCAACTATGTACAATTAAATAAAGATGATGTAAGGCTTGAAATGGTTATGCTGGAATAGGAATACATTAGTTGACTCTGACCTCGAGAGAAACCGGGACTCATAATTGTTGTGCTAGACACTCATAAGACTATTATGTGATATATGTATGTATACATAGATAGTCATCGATCAAGCACTGTACGCTAGTCTATTATATGTTATATATATAGGCACTCACATATCCAAACACTTTGTCATGCATAGAGATGGCAACACACACGCATCGAAACATCTTCTATTTCATCCCACTCTCGACAACATCTCTTGGAATCACGAAACTCATAGGTAGCTTGTAAGACCACCGAGTTACTTCGAGCGAGACCTTACCCAACTCAAAACAATTCAAATAACCAGGCTAGTTAGCACGTAGTTGCTAGTCAGTAGAAATGGTTATCCCACACCTATTGATTGCTCTATAATGTTGATTGTCATATTGTGATGTTGTATATTACCGCGTTTGTATATGTACATCTGTGATAATCATCATTTATGGACAATCTCTCACGAACCCTATTCTTCTAATCTCAGGAAAATCATGCCGCCAAAGTCAAGGACTTACACTGATGCCCAGATGGCATCTATCATCTCTCAGGCTGTGACTGAAGCCTTGGTGCGACATTCGTCATCGACCCCCGAAAGGCATAGTGATACTGCCAATACCCCTCCCACTGCCAAGCCTTGTTCCTACAAGGATTTCCAAAACTGCAAACCCCTAAGCTTTAAAGGAACTGAAGGAGCCATCGGCCTAATCAGATGGGTTGAGAAGATGGAATCCGTCTTCCGCATCAGTAAATGTGCGGAAGGGGATAGAGTTCAGTTTTCCACATGCACCCTTGCTGACGGTGCCCTCACCTGGTGGAACTCGTATACCCAGTCTGTGGGTATAGATACCACCTATCTACTTCCCTGGGAAGATCTGAAGAAAATGCTTACAGAGGAGTATTGCCCATCTGAAGAACTCGAGAAGCTAGATGAGGAGTTCTGGCATCTCAAGGTTCAAGGAACCGACATTGTTGGTTATACCACTAGGTTTCAACAACTGGCAACCCTCCGCCCAGCCTTAGTAAGCACTGAGACCGATAAGGTCAAGAGGTACATTCGCGGTCTTCTGGAACCTGTCCGGGGGAACGTCGCTTCTTCTGGCAAGACCACCATTCAGGGAGCAATTCGATTATCTCATGAGCTCATGGCTATGCAAGAGAGCCAAGGAAACCCTGTCTCATCTTCTAGAAACAACAACAAGAGAAAATGGTCTGGGAATCAGAACCAGCAGACCTTCAAAAAGACTGAGACTGTCAAGAATGACACATCAGGTTCTGGAGAGAGGAAAGGGTACACTGGAAGTAAACCCTACTGTTCAAAGTGCAATCGTCATCATGATGGTCCTTGTAGTGCACCCTGCAACAACTGCAAGAGGTATGGACATCTTAGCAAAGACTGTCGAACACCTGCAACCAACCTCACCACCAACACCAACACTTATAACAACCAACCCCGAGCCTGCTATGAGTGTGGAAGCACTGGACACTTCAGGAATGCGTGTCCAAAGTTGAAGAATAAGGGGAACAACAACAACAATGCTAGGGGTAGAGCTTTTGTACTGAATGCTGGAGAGGCCCGTGAGGACCCCAATGTGGTCACGGGTATGTTTCTTCTCAACAATTTAACTGCTTCAATTTTGTTTGATACTGGTGCTGATAAGAGTTTTATATATGAGGAATTTAGCCCACTATTAGACATTTCACCTGTTGCCTTAGAAGCTAAGTACACTGTAGAGTTAGCTAATGGCAAGTTGATCGAGGCCGATAGCGTAATACCAAATTGCACCCTAAACCTCGCAAATGAACTATTTCCCATAAACCTCATACCTATCGAGATTGGAAGTTTTGACATAGTAGTAGGCATGGATTGGCTATCCAAGCATCGAGCTGAAGTTGTATGTCATGACAAGATCGTTCGTATTCCTCTCGTCACTGGTAGTACTTTGATCATACAAGGGGAGACCAGTGGGACGAGATTGAATATCATATCCTGCATAAAGACTCGCAAGTACCTTAGGAAAGGTTATCAGGCAATCCTCGCTCATGTTATTGAGAAAAAGTCGGAAGAGAAACGACTCGAGGATGTGCCCATCGTAAGAGACTTTCCAGAAGTCTTTCCTGAAGAATTGCCTGGTCTTCCGCCACCAAGACAAGTTGAGTTCTCGATCGATCTCGTGCCCGGGGCAGCACCTGTTGCACGAGCACCGTATCGTTTAGCCCCTTCAGAACTTCAGGAGTTGTCTGTTCAGTTACAGGAACTTCTGGATAAGGGTTTCATTAGACCGAGTTCTTCACCATGGGGAGCTCCAGTACTGTTTGTGAAAAAGAAGGACGGTTCATTCAGGATGTGTATCGACTACAGAGAGTTGAACAAATTAACCATCAAGAACCGTTATCCACTTCCCCGTATTGATGACCTGTTCGACCAACTCCAAGGGTCAAGTGTCTATTCAAAAATAGATCTACGATCGGGTTATCATCAGTTACGAGTTCGCGATGAAGATATTCTGAAAACCGCTTTCCGAACTCGCTATGGTCATTACGAGTTTCAAGTAATGGCATTTGGTTTGACCAACGCACCGGCAGTATTCATGGATCTTATGAACCGTGTGTGCAAACCATATCTCGACAAGTTTGTCATTGTTTTCATCGACGACATTCTTATCTACTCACGTAACGAGCAAGAGCACGAGCAGCATCTCAAAACTATTTTAGAACTTCTCAGACACGAAGAGTTATATGCTAAGTTCTCCAAGTGTGAGTTCTGGATTCAGACCGTTCAATTCCTTGGTCATGTGATTGACAGTCAGGGAATTCATGTTGATCCCTCAAAGATCGAGGCTATCAAGTGCTGGCAAGCACCGACAACGCCGACAGAGGTACGCCAATTTTTAGGATTGGCTGGTTATTATCGGCGCTTCATTGAGAATTTCTCCAAAATAGCGCAACCACTCACAACACTGACTCAGAAAGAGAAGAAGTTCAATTGGACTGATAAGCAAGAGTCAGCATTTCAGTTATTAAAGCAAAAGCTTTGCAGTGTGCCCATCCTATCGCTACCCAAAGGTAACGAAGACTTCATGGTATACTGCGATGCTTCGCATCAGGGACTGGGTTGCGTGTTGATGCAACGAGAGAAAGTCATAGCCTACGCCTCCCGACAACTCAAAGTTCACGAGAAGAACTACACAACCCATGATCTCGAATTAGGAGCCGTAGTGTTCGCACTCAAAATCTGGAGACACTATCTGTATGGCACAAAATGTACCATCTTCACCGATCATAAGAGTCTCCAGCACATATTTGATCAGAAGGATCTCAACATGAGGCAACGACGCTGGGTCGAGTTACTTACCGATTATGACTGCGAGATCAAGTATCATCCGGGCAAAGCAAATGTAGTTGCCGATGCCCTAAGTCGAAAAGAGCGCACCAAACCCCTTCGAGTCCGAGCCCTCAGTATTATCATTCATAATGATCTAATCATTCAAATCCTCACTACTCAACTCGAAGCATTGAAACCTGAAAACATCAAGGAAGAGGCCTTGCGAAATATGGAGAATCAATTTGAAACCAAACCCAATGGGGTCAAATACTTTGCAAACCGAATCTGGTTACCCAAGTTTGGGAATCTTCGAGACTTTGTGATGGATGAAGCTCACAAGTCCAAATACTCTATACATCCTGGATCGGACAAGATGTATCATGGCATCAAGGGACTGTACTGGTGGCCGAGCATGAAAGCAGAGATTGCCACGTACGTCAGCAAATGCCTCACATGTTCCAAGGTTAAAGCCGAATATCAGAAACCCTCCGGCTTGCTCCAGCAACCGGAAATCCCTCAATGGAAATGGGAGCAAATCTCCATGGATTTCATCACTAAACTCCCGAAAACATCAAGTGGTTGCGATACTATATGGTAATAGTTGATCGTCTAACCAAATCTGCTCACTTCCTTGCCATGAAGGAAACCGACAAAATGGAACGTCTCACACGAATCTATTTGAAGGAGATCGTATCAAGACACGGCGTTCCAATCTCAATTATCTCTGATAGAGACAGCCGATTCACATCTAACTTTTGGCAATCATTGCAAAAGTCATTGGGTACTCGTTTAGATATGAGTACAGCCTATCATCTACAAACCGATGGCCAAAGTGAAAGAACTATTCAAACACTGGAAGATATGTTACGCGCCTGCGTAATTGATTTCGGTGCAAATTGGGAGCATCATTTGCCTTTGTGCGAATTCTCATACAACAACAGTTACCACACCAGCATCAAGGCTGCACCTTTTGAGGCACTGTACGGTCGTAAGTGCCGATCGCCTATCTGTTGGACCGAAGTTGGAGATAGCCAACTCACTGGTCCTGATATCATTCATGAAACCACCGAGAAGATCGTTGGTATCCAGCAACGGCTGAAGGCCGCACGTGATCGTCAGAAGAGTTATGCTGACGTGAGACGAAAGCATCTCGAGTTCCAGGTTGGAGATCGAGTATAGCTCAAAGTATCACCTTGGAAAGGTGTCATCCGTTTTGGTAAACGTGGGAAGTTAAACCCTAGATACATCGGACCTTTTGAGATCCTTGAAAGGATTGGTCCAGTCGCATATCGATTGCAGCTACCTCCAGAGCTCAGTAGCGTGCATCCCACATTTCACATTTCTAACCTCAAGAAATGCCTGTCCGACGAGACACTCATTATCCAGCTCGAGGAAATTCAAATCGACGACAAACTTCATTTTGTCGAGACACCAGTGGAGGTCATGGACCGTGAGGTCAAACAGCTTAAGCAAAGTCGTATTCCAATCGTCAAGGTTCGGTGGAATTCGCGGCGTGGTCCGGAATTCACCTGGGAACGGGAAGACCAGATGCGACTCAAATATCCACATCTATTTTCAGACTCCACTCACACGCCAACTTCGAGTTAAATTTCGGGACGAAATTCTCTTAACAAGGGGAGAATGTGACACCCGTCAAATTAGGACTAGAAATTAGTTCCTAATCATTATGTAATACATGTAGTTAGTGCTATGTATTAGGCTAATTGTATGTATCAAAATATATATTGATGAATATATATATCAGTACTCGATTAGATTTAATCGTTCATTTTCAAATCGGCCGAATTCCGATTCAATTATACGGCGTTGGTAAAAATCAAGTGATTAAATAATATGGAATTGTTATTTAATACCTCATAATTATTATATATTATTTTGATGATATATCAAGTATCTCGTATCGTACAAAGCAAACGTCCACGACAAAACTATATATAAATAATGAATTATTATTGAAATTAATAATTATTATTTACATCAGATAAAATAAAACATATTTCGTTTTATACAATTTTACTCAAACGCGACGAAACCAATTGAATCCTATCCGTCTCTCAAACATAAAACAAAGATATATTTTATATCTCGTTAAATGTATTTTTATAAAATACTTCCAATAAAAGTATAAACGAATTCATTTTTAGAAATTTATCAATTTAAAACATTATACTACTTTTACGATCGGGTACAAAAACACGGGTATTTTGTACTTCGAATTAAGCCAACCAACTCCAATAATTGGAGTTAGCCGACTATACCAGACGCACCCTTTCCATTTCATTTCATTATCTCTATCTCTCGGTCTCTTCTCTCGGCTCCAAACCGAACAACAACAATAACAATTAACAACAACAATTGATCATCACCACCTTCATCATCTTCATCTTCATCATCGTGGTCATCATCTTCATCACCAAGCTCCATCTCCATTTTTAGCTCCATTTTAATTGTAAGCAAAAATCGTTAACTTAAACTTTGTAATTTCGTATTTAAATAGCATATACTACCATGTATTGATGATAGGATTGATGATTGTTGGTTAGATTGCGGATTAAAATGGGTTTGGGTGATTTTTGGAACGAACAGACCATGACCAGACCTCGGAATACGGCGTATTCAAGGGAATACGGCGTATTCCCACCCAGAAAATATGATCCACGATAAATTGTCATGAATACGGCGGATTCATGGGAATCCGGCGTATTCCCGTTGTTTGCCATGAATACGGTCGGATTCATGGGAATCCGGCGTATTCTCTCTATTTTTTCATGAATACGGCGTATTCAGACGAATACGGCGTATTCCCACCAAAGGCCACCAATCCGGCGGATTCAAGGGAATCCGGTTGATTCCCCCTATATATTTCATGATCCAACGGATCAATAAACTAGCCCTGCGAATTCTAGCTAAAACAGAACATGTAAATTTTCGAAAACGTCGACGATTTAACAACCTAAAACAGGGTAGCTTCTCGATGAAAAATTTATTATAACGGATTGAGCTCAAATTCGCAAGGTCACTCGGAAACGACCCAATATTCAATGCTAAGTACCCTAGCCTAGTCAGTTTTAGGCCATCCGGGGTCGTTTAGGGCCCGAAAATGACATATTACTGTTTTCAGACTCGTACCAAATTTTGTAAATTATGAAATAAAGTGTAACGGATATAATGAACTTGATTAACAACTAAACTTATACGATACAACTTTTACTCGAAACACATATACTTTTATAAGTACAACAAATCATGCAAAATAATAATAGTTTGAAATTATTATTACAAGCCGTCACCAACGACCCGTATACATTTTCACAAACTCAAACCTAATCATTTACCAAAGTATTTGGTCATAACTAGTTAAGGGGAATAACTAGCAAAGATGGTCCGTAGAGTCATCAAATCAATTAAACCTCGCGCGTTTGATACGCCTGTCAGGTTCAAAAATCTAATCAATCAAAACCTTGCGCGTCTAAGACGCCCTGCAGGTTCAGTCGTTGTAACGACATCAAATCATTGTGAATCATCATAAATTGTTGGCTAACAATTCAATAGGCTCAGGTGAGTCTCATAGCCCCTTTTTAAATGCTTTTACCTAGGGGTGAGATACATGCTCGTTTTGTTTTACATGTGAACGCAAGTATCAAATTATCACGTATGTTGCATGAGTTGTTTTCATCTAATCAATCAAAGTCCTCTGAAGCATAGTTCTGTTAATATGATTTAGCGTGAATGTTAGTGTATGGTACCATATGGGATTGACAATCCCCGTCCGAGTTAGCAAGCACTAACCTGTCAAACGGACGCATTATCATTTGTTCAAACGTATGTTGATTAGGCATACGCATAGAGTGTTTGTCCCTAACCTTGGATCTAGTACGAACCGAGTCAATCAATTGATGGCGGAAACAACAATTGACTTAATCAAACAATCACACGAATAACAATACTCAATGAATATGAAACGAAACGTATTATATTCAGTAATAATCGGTCAGATTACAGAGATTTCGACTAATTGCGTTTAGGGTTTCGTCAACCCTAAAACAGAAAACATAAAACGTTTTTATACAAAATCTGGCACCTGCGACGTCGCACGCTACGTCGCAGGCCCAAGCCCATGCGACGTTGGCTACGTCGCAGGCCCAAAACCTGACGTCACACCTGCGACGTTGCACGCTACGTCGCAGGAGTCAGGAATGCTAATTCTAATTACAAACTACGAGCTAGACCAACTGACAGACACTAAACATGTACTAACAAACTCCCCCGTGTCTTCAGCTTGGTCTTCAAAAATCTTCTTTAAACCCAGCCCGCAGGAAACTGTCCATCAGCATGAATTCCATTTGCTACGCAAACAGTAACAACATTGTAAAACTGCTGTGCTAAACGTCTGTTGAATTCATTCTTCTGACCAACACGAATCCGATTATCATAGAGTTTTCTTAAATCTTTTTCATGAAAATTAATCAAACTCATCGGATCATATAGTCTAAACGTTGCTTGCTTCAAATTCCATATACCTCCAACTTCTGGCCACGGTTCAGAATCTGGAACGAAAGTAATAACCGCTTCGCCAGTCTGTGGATCAAGTTCCCATTTTACAAGTCTTCTTAGAAAATAATAAGGAACTGATTCCAGAGGTATCTCAGTCAAACATTTAGCAGGCGAATAGTGAACTTTAACCAAAGGCTTCCTGGTGACTGGATCAATCTTTTTCTTCCACGTATACCGAGTTCCCAACGTCGGCTTCAATTTCGAATAAGTCTTCGATAATACTTCCCGACGTAGACTTCTCTGAATGAACTCAGCATAATCATTCTCGAAAGGATTAATCAATTTAAGCTGAGCTAATCGATTAATCTCTCCTTTTGGCAACGTGCTCAATCTATCAAAATGCATTCTGAAATACTGAACTCCATCTTCTCTCTTTATCATAAACAGATTCCTCTGACACTTCCAGCTTTTAATAACACCGGTATAATTTCGACTAACCCGGTACACTTGACATTTAACTGGAATAGGAACTGGATTTCGTCCCTTAGGCCACCATTTCTTATTTCTCTCTCTCTTTTCTTCAGCAGTTAATTTCTTCGCTGCTGAGTCCGGTGCCTGTGTCTCTGAAGCTGGAGTTGCAGCAGAACTTGATTCTCCATGTTGAGCTTTATCAGGACTCTCATCTTCACTTGAATCAAATTCTATAATTGGTGCATCATCATAAGCTTCCCCAGATTGTGCATCATCATACGTTTCATCTGCATTCAACTGTTCTTCTTCAATCGAGACATCCTCGTTCATCTCAAAAACATTCTCTGTTTCTTCCTCAGAGCCAACTCCACTGGCCATCCTCTGAATAAATGATAAGTCAGCGAATGAGTAATCAACTGCCAGCGGTCTCGGTTGCCCTGGAATATCATCAACAGAGAAATAATCCAAAAGAGAAATATTTTCATTAACATTTTCAATTACAGGGTTGGGATTTACAGACGCAGGTTCACTTGACTCTAAAGTGGGTATCCCAGACCCAGACTCCCCCGAGGCAAGTAACCTGCCTTCCAAAACATTAACCCTAAGCTTCGTTTCCTCAAGCTCCTTAGATTGGACCTCGATCAACGCAGCTTGTTCAGCAATCTTCTCGTCTTGAGCCTCCAGCTTTTGCTTCATCTGCTGCATATCTTTCATTATCTTTTGCATGAAAGCTGGAGTCGGTTGAATCTCAAAAGCATCCTGCTGCTGTGGATTGACTGGAGCTCGTGTTGACGAAGAACGACGAACATGACGTCTCGGTTGATAAGTCTCATCAGCAGGATCATCACCGTCACGTGTACGTTTTCCCTTATCCCTTGGAGGTACATACTTACGTCCTGCCCGGATCCGACGCTGAATTCGCAGATATCTGAATGAATCGGAAAGCCTGATACTTTCCATCTCAGAGGGATGCGGAACAGTACCATCCGAGTGCTCAGGCGTCGGACCCCCATCCTGAGGACCTACATTGACCGGTTCTTCAGAATCAGAACTCTCAACCGTTTCATGAGATGCAGGATTGTCTGAGTCAACGTGCCCAAACTGCTCAATGTTCTCCAAAATAGCCTCCACATGCTCCCCCGCAGCTTGAACAAGAACATTCATGAGTGGTTGCTGCGGTTGCTGTGGTGCTGGAATATCCATATACTGAGGATCTGGGGGCGGTACATAATTTTCATCCACAATAGCACCGAATAAAGGAACATCCCTTGGTGCCTCGACCCCTTTCTCATACCCTGCACAAATAGTGAAAATCCGACTCATCATCGGTGAAATCTTGAGCGGCTGATCGATATCACCCTGTGCCTGAAGCTCCGGATGATGACGATTGATGTGCAACTGTACAAATCTTGGATATAAAATCCATTTCTGATCCCCGGCATTCGCATTATCAACCATAGCCCTGAAGATAAATCCCGAGAAGTTGAACGGCTTGTTATATACCAACGCTAACATAGCAGAAGCCAGACTTCGGCTCATCCCATCCGTTCCACCTTTTCTATTCCCCAAGCAAACAATGATCACATGCATCAAATATCGCCATACACGTGTGAGATTCGCTTTTCTATACTGATCAGAGGGAATCCCGGGATATCCTATCCGTTGCATAGCTCCGGTAACAAAAATATGATCAAAACCGACAGGCATATCCGGTTGATCATTCAGCTGTAAAAGTTCCCGAATGCTCTGTTCTGTAATAGTGATCTCCGTACCCAGAACGGTAGAGACCAATCGTCTAACGTCGTTTTCAGTAACGACAGTTGCGTTTCTCCAAAAAGGGTTGATCAGATTTCCAAACGCCATAGTGTTATCGGAAATGGCGTGAAATACCCTCGAACGTCTCAAAAACGCGATCATCTGACGATACGGTGCAGCTTTATCAGAAGTGTCAGTAAGGTAAGCAGCCGTATTATGACGAGCTTCAAAAATCAAAGCCATATCTGCAAAAATAGAAACAGATTGCAACTCGAAAAAGGTTAGAAAAAATGTTACATTTTTTAAACAAAACCTTTTCAAATTCCCTGGAACTAGCGACGTAGCACCGTACGTCGCATAACACAGAGCGACGTAGAACTGTACGTCGCTAAAATTCAAAATAAATTGAAAAGCGACGTAAGGCCTGACGTCGCATAAAATTCGAGCGACGTCAAGGGGGACGTCGCATTTTGCAATTTATTGTGAATTTAATCACTTTAATTAAAACAGCGACGTAGAGTGGTACGTCGCATCGGACGTCGCAGTAAAAGCGACGTAGGGATGGGCGACGTAGGAAATTAATAATAATTAAATAAAGCGACGTAGGCCACGACGTCGCAGCGTACGTCGCACTGACGAACAGGCGTCCCCAACCCAGAAACCCTAACCCTCGAATTTAGGGGTTTTCAAAATCAATCACATTACAAGGTGCTGCTAACGATGGTGATCACGAAAACATAAGTGATAATAGTTATAACATCCAATTAACCATCGAATTTAACCCAAAACCGAAACCCTTTAAACCCGTATCACATATATAGCAATTAAACGTAATATACACGGTGAAAAAAGGTGAATATGGTACCTAAGTCTGCGGAATAACGAGTAGATGAAAAGTACGTAAGTGAATCGGAATGAAAACGGCTACAAATCACGAAAATCGCTCGAAAATTGCTACGTCGCAAATCGCCACCGGTACGTCGCAGGCTACGTCGCACGTGAATAGTGAATAGTGTGACGGTTTACGTCGCAGTCGAGACTATATATAGTCTAACCCTATGTGCGACGTAGGCTGGGACGTCGCAGGCGACGTAGAGCTGGACGTCGCATAGAGCAGTTTTGATGCAATTTTGACATTTTCAAACCGTTTACTCGTTATTTTAGCAAATAATTTCCAAATAACTCGTGACTTGGGAAAAATAACGCAGAATAAAAATAAAGCATAAAACTAAAAAATCTTTTTGGTATTTTCTTTAATTTTACAAAAAGTAAAAAATTAACAAAATAAAATAGCTAACACTCTATTTTTGGTGACGGAGTTGAGTTGTCTGATTAGGGATCATATCGGAATAACATGCATTTATTAGGAATATGTAAGTGTTATTTCGATCATCAGTATATTTGTCCACTTTAAATTTACGTTGCACATTTAAAACACCTTTTATAAAAATTATTTCAAGACAATTATTGGTATTGTTTGTCCATCTAAACACTTTACATCCGTGTCTGTGAGTTAAACTTTTATTGTGAGTATGAATATTAATTTTGAGAGACCTATTGTATGATATACTGATAAACTTCAGTAAAACAAACACTGCATATTCACACAAGGTAGAGATTACAAGACCAAGTTTATCTCGGTTTTCTCGTAACATACACTTGATATTTATATTTAGGCATACATCAAACCGACTATGAAGATACTAGTGGCCCCAGATCTGTACTAAGTACAACAGAGGGTCCCTTAGTATGAACATAACAAGTTTGAGACTATTTGCATAACTAATGGATTCAGGTCTGTACGTGAGTACAACAATAGTCACCATTAGTTAGGCGAATAATCATATTATCACTATATGCCCTTTTTTTACATTTACATAATTATGACAGTGTATGATAGTACTTCCATTTATCAATTAAGACTTAAGTCATACATCATATAACATTTTTCTTAAAGTAATAGACAAGTATTTAAATTACTTCTTAATATCTCAGAGACCGGTGTGTACCATGCCTACCAATACATCGTATGATGAAGATAATTTAGATAAAAACTGTTTTAAGTGTGTCAGATAAACCTACTGACACATCCAAGATAAACCTTAAAATTCCATTTTGTGCATGTCACCCTATGTACTATCATATCCCAAGTTGTTTACAGACACAACTTTAACGTCTATTTTAAAAATGTAGCAACCTTGCGTTTTCTTTAATACTAAAGAGTATAAAGAGTGGCTGTTGCGAATTTTTTTTTTTTTTTTTAAATTGAATTTAAAAACTTATAAATCCAAGTCACAAATCATTTCTTTGACTGAAAGAACCTTAAACCTATCAGATTGACCAGTTCAATAAAACGTGATCGCAAAAAGGCTTTTGTGAAAAGGTCCGCACACTGCTTAAGGGTCTCTATATGTACGACATCTATAAGGTGTTTCTCAAAGCAATCCCGTATAAAGTGGAACCTAAGTTCAATATGTTTGGTCTTAGAGTGCTGTACGGGATTGTGAGTTATAGATATAGCAGCTGTATTATCTATATAAATAGGAGTCATAGAGAGATTGAACCCGTAATCACGCAGCTGATGCTGAATCCAGAGAACTTGAGAACAGCAACTTGCAGCAGCAACATACTCGGCTTCAGCTGTGGAAATAGCAACCGCAGTCTGCTTTTTGCACTGCCAAGAAACTAAGCGCAATCCAAGGAACTGACATCCTCCAGTAGTTGACTTCATATCTATCTTGCAGCCACCAAGATCCGAATCCGAATAGGCAGTTAACTCGAAGTTTTTCTCGTTTGAATACCATAGACCCAGAGATGGCCTAAAAGCGAGATATCCAAAAATGCGTTTTACTGCCTTCATATGAGACACCTTCGGATTTGCTTGAAATCGTGAGCAGAGAGAAACAGCAAACACTATATCTGGTCTTGAGGCAGTCAGGTACATGAGAGAGCCTATCATTGAGCGATAGTCTTTCTCCTTGCAATCTTCATCGTCCTCATTAGGTCCAAGATTGTGTCTTGCTTCAATTGGAGTGCCGTAGTGTTTACAGTTGAGCAATTCATATCGCTTTAACATGTCAGTGACATATTTTGACTGGTGGATATATATTCCATTATCAGATTGCTCAACCTGTAGCCCAAGAAAGAACGTGAGTTCCCCCATAGCACTCATTTCAAACTCAGATTTCATCAGTCCTTCAAAATCTTTGCACAACTGATCATTAGTTGATCCAAAAATAATGTCGTCCACATAGACCTGCACAAGTAACAAATCCGCTCCTTCCCTTTTGATGAAAAGCGTGCTATCAATCTGTCCTCTGTCAAAACCATTCTTCAGCAAATACTTGGCAAGTCGCTCATACCAAAGTCGAGGAGATTGATGAAGACCATACAAAGCTTTCTTCAGTTTGCAAACATGATTAGGATGCTTTGGGTCTTCAAAACCTGGAGGTTGACACACATAAATCACTGCGTCGACATCTCCATAAAGAAAGGCACACTTCACGTCAAGTTGATACACGCGGAATCCTTTAAAAGAAGCATAAGCTAGAAAAATCCGAATTGATTCCAAACGAGCAACAGGAGCGAAAACTTCATCATAGTCAATACCCTCTAATTGACTATATCCTTGAACTACCAGACGGGCTTTGTTTCGAATAACAGCCCCACGATCATCCATTTTGTTACGGAAAACCCAACGAGTACCCGTCAAGTGAGCACCCTTGGGTAGAGGAACAATTTCCCAAACATTCATCTTGTTTATTTGCTGTAGTTCCTCCTGCATAGCCTCGACCCAAGATGGATCCTTTTAGGCTTGTTCAACCTTTTTAGGTTCAATTTGAGACAAATGACATGAATCGATATGAGCTATAAGTCCCAAAAGTTGCTGAGCTGAAGTCTGCTTTGCTTGCTGTCGTGTTTGAACAGATGCATGAGGATCACCAATGATATTATCAATGGGGTGATCCTTATGTATACGAGTTTCTGGTATGGCACCTGGCACAAGATTCACACCTAGATTGTTCAAATCCCCCTCAGTTTCGGGAGTAGCAGCAGACTCAGGAATGGCTATCTCTTCTTCTTCTACTTCATCTTCATGAGAAAATAAGTGAGAGTAGGCCATTGTTTCCTCCATTTCATCTTCTTCTTGAGGTTCCTCTAAAGGAGGCATGTTTGGATCATATGGAAGCTCCTTTGTGTAGGTATAAACTGTTTTAGAAGGAGCAGTCGAAGATGATGGAGTAGGAGATGGTGTTGATGGTGGTGATTTGGTAGTTGTTTGTGGTTGTGTGGGTGTAGGTGTAGGTTGTGGAGGTGTAGGATTAGTTGGTGGAGGTGCGGGTGTTGCATTGGGAGATGGGTCAGATGGTTTATTAGTAACAGGTGTATCTTGAGTAAGATCAAGCTCATGAAGTATAGAAACCAATTCTTCCGTTTCATCTTCTTCCGGAATATTGAAAGAGTTGAAGAGGTTTCCATAGTTGAAAAACCAATCCGGACCCGTTCCTTGAGGAGGTTCCGTATACCTTAAACATTTCACTTCAAAATGCTCCTCAATCTGATTCGATGATTTGTTAAAGACTCTTTTGTTCGGAGAATTGACTGAATATCCAAGAAAAATCCCTTCAACAGCTTTATCACCAAACTTAGAGACCTTATCTTTTGTAATCATGATCAGGCATGGACACCCAAATGGTTCTAGGAACTGTAGATTTGGCTTACGGTTATTAAAAAGTTCATAACACGTTTTGTTCCTTTTCTTAACCGTGAGTACTCTGTTGAGAACATAACAGGCAGTATTAACTGCCTCAGCCCAGAATATGATTGGTAACTTGGAGTCAGCTAACATAGTCCGAGCTGTCTCGATTATTGTCCTGTTCTTCCTTTCTGCAACTCCATTCTGTTGTGGAGTCCTCGGAGCACTAAATTGATGCTCAATACCTCTTGTAGCACAAAACAATTCGAGAGTTGAGTTCTTGAACTCAGTTCCATTGTCGCTTCGTATCCTTTTCACCTTCAAGTTGCACAGATTTGCCAACTTGTCCAACAAATACACCAGAATCTCAGGAGTTTCCCCTTTTGTGGTCAAAAAATAAACCCACGAAAACCTTGAGTAGTCATCAGTAACTACCAAGCAGTAAGACCGACCACCAATGCTCTTTGTAGAAACTGGACCGAAAAGATCCATATGCAGTAGTTCCAATGGAGCATTTATGGAATTCACCTGCTTAGACTTATGGGACTTCTTACGTAGCTTTCCTTTTTGGCAGGAGATACAGTCATCCATTAAAGCAAATGACTGTTTCGGAACTCCTAGCACTAGGTCATTTTTGGTCAAAAAATTCATTTTTCGGAAATGAATATGTCCCATTCGTCTGTGCCAAAGCAGTGATTCCTTTTCAGAAGCCTTAGACAAGAGACACGTATACTCGTTCGATGTCTCAACAGTTCTCATATTCAAAATGTATGTGTCATCCTTTCTTGGTGCTCTCAGTAACACCCATTCTTCCGGAATGACATAACCAGGCTTCAATATCACACACTCTGTCTTTGTGAACGCAGTTGTATAATCCTTATCACAGACCTGTGAAACACTTAGCAAGTTGTGCGTAAGCTGTTCCACGTAGTTCACATTTTCGAAACTAACATTGCCGTTAGTTAACGTTCCTCTTCCAGAAATAGTTCCTCCAGAATCTCCAGCAAAGGCAACATAACCTCCTGCATGTGGTTTAATATCCACAAGTAAGGATACATCGCCTGTCATATGTCGCGAGCAGCCACTGTCCAAATACCATTCACTATCTTTAACACGTTCTGACTGCTGCAACACACAAACGAAAGGAGATTAGTGAGAAACGGTGACCCAAGCCTTTACAGACTTAGGTCGACCGTGGTCATCAACAATAATCACGTCAGATAGGATTTTATCTTTAAACAAATTAGAATTTTTATCTGATGTGTTATTGTTGACGACTGAAGAGTCAACATCAGACTCTTTACGTTTCCAAACTTTTGAAGATTCGGAATCGGTAATAGAAGTAATGTTGGGCTTTTGAATTGGCAAAGATTTTTGCTCAACATTACTTGGTTTCGAAACAGGCTTGGGAGAGTTTGAGTAACGCCTAGGTGGAGATTTAGAAAAAGAGTTTCTATAAACAGATGTCCTAGGCATCTCTCTCCCATATCGCTGATTTGACAGCTTTGGACATTCACGGATTAAATGTCCTTGTTTCTTGCAGTAGAAACAAGAACGAGTCTCAACAAACGGTTGAGGCTGAGGAATTACCACAGGAGGTGGAGAAACATTTCTAGAACATGAACATTGAGTACACGTCTTAGAAAATGTTTGTCTTGGTTGAGAGGTTGAAGTTGATGGTTTATCATACGAAATATTTTCATTTACTAATTTTCTTTGCAAAATCTTTACAGGTGACTGTAAAGTTTGTTGTTTCGAGTTTAAAACCTTAGCTTTTCCCTTATTTGGTTGAACCTTAATTTCAGGTTCAACCTTTGAAATCACTTTTTCAGGTTTAAATGCAACCTTCTTAACCTCCGGATACTCCTGATCCGTAATGTCCTCAATCTCAACAATCTCCTCAACACTAACAGGAGATTCATTCTTTACTTCAACATTCTCCTTATCACTAACTGGAGATTCATTCTTTACCTCAACATTCTCCTTAACACTAACAGGAGATTCATGCACAGACTTAACAAACTTTGGCAAGGGGTACTCTTGCCGCTTGGTTTTCTCCTTTGCCGGTTTGTTATGTTTGGTCTCTTTAGCATCTATAGCTTTTAAACCATAAAGCTTGGACCAGTCAACTGGAATCTCTTCAAAGCCTTCCTTAACAGGCAGGGGACAGTGAGTAGTAGGAGGAGGAACTGAGTTGTATCCCAATCCCTCATTCTTTTTCCCTTTAGTACCGTGCTTGCTAAGAATTTCATTAAAGACAACCGTTGAGGAATTTGAACCTAAGATTTTACTCTTATAATTTTCATACTCAGCTTTTAAATCTGTAAGTTCTTTATTTAAAAGTTCAATTTCAACCAGATAGCTTTTAATGGCATCTTCTTGACTAAAAACTTTAGACTTATATTTTTGAGTATCTAACCGATGAGCCTCAAGATGTTTTTCATAAAGTTTCTCATTAGCTTTTAAAAAATTATTTGAGTCGGTTAGTTTTTCATTCTTTTTCCTCAACTCAGCGGTCTCTGTCTGATATGCCTTTAGAGATTCAGTTAACTTAATGCATGAAATACAATTTAACGGTTCATCATGTACCTCATTCACAATGTGAGCCATCAGACACTGTTGGTAATGCTGGGAGACAGGCGTCCAATCTTGACTTGTAGGCTCAAAAGCAATCAGGGCATTATCAGCAATTCCTTTCTTAGAAACTTCCATTTCTTTGGCCTTTGGAGGAGTAGATGGTGTTGTGAATCCCGAAGCTGGCATTTTGGGTTTCTCGCACTCCCTGGCGAAGTGACCCAAATTTTGACAATTGTAACAACGGACCTTACTCTTGTCAAATCCGAAGCCAGTCTTTCCATCACCCTCCAAGCTTTTACGCCCTGTCCTTTGCAAGAACTTTTGAATTCTGCGGGTGATCATTGCCACATTCCAAGTTAAATCCATTTGCTCCAGATCGTCTTCATCAAGCTGAGCATAGTCCTCCTTAGTCAACTCCAAAGTTAGATTCGGTTGAGTAACCAAATCCTTGTAAGAGCTTAAGAAAGCTGTGTAGATGGCAGCTTGCTCCTGAATAGCAGGTGAGACTTGAACCTGTTGTTGATTTGAAGAAGGTCCAGTCATGAAAACAGAATGAATCCCATCAGAAGAAGAAGAAGTCGATGAAGCATTTGTATTTGATACAAAGGCAACTCCTGATGCATAAGTCTTTCCAGAGTTGATCTTAACACCATAAACACTAGGATTCTGAACAGCAGAACCAGACCTAGTTTCTTTCTTCTTAATCTCCATCGCGTGAGCTTGAAGATCCCCTATCAACGCATCCAAAGACATGTTTGCAAGTTCTTCATTTTCCTTTAAAAATTGAACTTTAATATCCCAAGAACTCGGCAACACATCCAGTAGCTTCTTATTTACTTCAATTGAAGGAAAAGTATAACCCCCTTCAAACAACTCACCAACTAACCGTGAGTACCTAGTAAATAAAGAAGTCGTGTCTTCATCAGGAAGGATGTCAAAGATATCGTACTGTTTCTTAATCAGTTCGAGCTTGGCTTCCTTGTACTTATCATTCCCTCCACAACGAGTTTCAATAGCCTTCCACAAATCAAAGGCTGTTTCATGAGTTCTGAAAAGCCATAGAACATCCTTGGTTAAACACATTTTAATCATTGAAAAAGATTTTCTTTCAGTATCAAAATCTTTCTTCTCCTCGGGAGACATGGCTTTATAGGTCTTAGCGGGACGAATACCACGGTATTCCCCTTCAGCTAATGGAGGTACATAACGCTCACGTAATGGTCCCCATAATTCTGGACAGTGAAAGTCAATATATTGCTCAACTCGGTCTCTCCAGTACACATAATCCATGTCCGCAGTAAATAATGGAGGCTTATTGCTTGAACCTATGTCATTGCTTTGTTTAATCATTTCTCTCAAACCTCTAATATCCTCTTTATCAGCTGTCATTTTAATTACAAAAAAAAAACAATATTCTGATCTTAGCGACGTAGAAGGGTACGTCGCACAAAGATTATGCGACGTTGATAGGTACGTCGCACCAAGCAAAGGATTCAATTAAGAATCAGAAATATGCGACGTTGAGAGGTACGTCGCAGATGACGTCGCAGTGGACGTCGCAGAATCATACTACGTGTAACACCCGCCAAATTAGGACTAGTAATTAGTGCCTAATCATATGTTAATACATGTAATTAGTTCCTTGTTAGGCTAATTAATGTATCGAATTATATATATATTGTTGAATATATACGAAAATGCGATTTGATGAAATCGTACGCAATTTAAATCGAATGTATTTCGATTCAATTTAATACGGACGTTGGTGATCAACTTTATTAAATAACGCTTTTATGTCAAAAATATTATTTTGATAATATTTCGTATTCATTCGTATCGTACAAACCAAACTTACACGATTTAAAACATTAAACCGCGCAAACTAAATAAACAAACTTATATTTCATAACTACAATATAAATTAAATTGTAAAGTATTTAAATAAAACATCGCGTAATAAATTGTATTTTGAACTTATAATTTTAAATGTAAATTATTATTTAACGACTAAACGACGGAGCAAACGAACACCGCACGGAGCGGGAACGCGGGGCGAAAATGGGAGGATAACCTCCCATTCCCACCTTCTCTTTCTTCATTTATCTTTTCTTCACTCTCTCTCTCCCTTCTTTCCTCTCTTTCACCAACACACCCCAAAATCCACAAAACCGCAAAATACTACCACGAAACGCGACCGGATCACAAATATTTTTAGAGATTCACGACCACCTCGCAACGATCTACATTTCTACCTTTCCGGATTTTCATTTCGGCAAATTGTAAGTTTCCGACAAAATCCCAAAATCTCTCGATTCTTCGTATTTTTCGTTTGTGGTTGTTTATATAACATGTATATGTCCCTTACTAAGCATATAACACGATTTCATAGCTTAAAAACGAGTTTAAAATGGATTTTTGGTCGGAATTAACGTTGACAGCCGGATTTCTGGGCTGGTGTTCATCCATGCGACACAAGCATTGTGTCGCATGTTGTGTCGTATTTTGCCCTTTATGTCGCACCTTGTGTCGTATAAATACTTTAGTGTCGTAACTCATGCGACACAATATTGTGTCGCACTCTATGTCGCAAACTATGTCGTACTTCTATACGACACAACCACTATGTCGCTATTAAATTAGCATTTCGTATTCGATGCGACACAGTCCCTGTGTCGTATCCTTGTGTCGCATGACGTCTGCGACACAACCATTGTGTCGCATGTCAAATCTTTGTGTCGCATGTTGTGTCGCAAAACACAGACAAACCAGAATTTTGAAGTCAAAGTTACTGTTCAAAAAAAGTCAAATTTACTGTAGCAGTACTGTAGCAGTACTGTAGCAAAGTCAACATTTTAGAATTTTTATTATTTCAACTAAATCACCAACGGGCCGTACACGTTTTCAAAACTTACAAAACAGATTATTCAATCAACCAAGTCGTAGTAACTTGGATAATTTAGTCAATCAAGTCGTAGTAACTTGAAACAAAACAATTAATCAACCAAATCGTAGTAATTTGGACATATATAATTAAATAACAACTACAAAGGTAGTCTTTCGAGATACCGGTACAATTAATAACAATCAAGTGTCGTGGACACATTCAGGTTTCAAGTCTTTGGACATCAACTCACAGCTAATTACTTCAAGTTTATTAACTTAAACACTCCAAGACTCAGGTGAGTTTCATAGCCCCATTTTCACTGCTTTACAACTAGGGGTGTGATATTACTACTCGATTTTGTTTTACAAGTAGAACGCAAGTGCCAAACTTCAAATACTACATGAGTTTCAAGCTAATCAATTTAAAGTCCTCCATAAGCATAGTCTCTAGTATTTTATAGCGTGAATGTTAGTATATGATATCATATGGGATTGACAATCCTCATCCGGGTTAGCACGCACTAACCGGTCAAACGGATGTATTAGCATTTGGGAAGACGAGTGTTGATTAGGCACTCGTAGGAGGCATTTCAAGTTAGGTTTCCTTAAGTGGGCCTGACAAATCAAGTTAAGCTCAGACTATGTGCTCATGGACAGTATAACTTTTATTTTGCTTAATTGCATTTTAAATTCAATATAAATCTTGCGGTTCTGACAACTATACATTGACATACAAACCTGTGAGCTCACCAGCGTTTTCGCTGACCCATTTTAGTATTTATCACAGGTACCCAGCAGTAGGTTGGCTGCACAAGCAAGAAATATTAGCTCGAGTCAGCATACATACAACTAGAGATTGGACTGCATTATTATATTTTGTAAAAGTAATTATGCTATGTAATCTCTCAATTTCAGGAATCGAGCTAATGTAACTATATTTTGATGTAAACATTTACTTTATCTATACAAGTTTAAAACGACGCATATAGTGGTCGTTCATTATATCTTATGTGCTTTGCATATTGATTAGTGACACCCAAATCAAGCTTCCGCAAATCATTAAATTTGGGGGTGTCACAGATTGGTATCAGAGCCTAAGGTTATAGTGAACTAGGTTGCATTTAGTGGGCCTAGACTATGACCGTTAGGCAGCATTCCTTATTAGTTATGACTAGTTCAGGGATTACATCATACGACTTTAATTTAACATAGCCTGATCAACTATGTACAATTAGAGAAAGATGATGTGAAATCTAAAAGAGTTATGTTGAACAGGAATGCATTATTTGACTCTGACCTCGAGAGAAACGGGACTCAAAACACGTCTGTGCTAGACACTCAATAGGTTATTATGTGATATACATATATTTACATAAGTAGACCTCATTACAACTTTAGGCTATATTATATTATATGAATATAGGCCTCTTTCTCTCTAACGCTTTGTCTCGAAATGACAAACACACCACTAGTTCACCATACTCGGACTAGTATCTTATTTCATTTCCTTGTTCTTTCTTACTCAGCATCATGCCTCCTCGCCGTCAAATTACCCTTAGCGAAGCTGAGATCGCGGGAATCATTGCCCGCAGTGTGACCGAAGCCTTGGCTACCCGAACACCACCTGGTAGCGAGGACACATCAACCAATACTCCACCACCCAAACCTTGCTCCTATAAGGACTTTCTTAGCTATAAACCGTTATACTTCAAGGGCACGGAAGGTGCCATTGGCTTGATCCGTTGGATTGAGCGTATGGAATCTGTTTTCAGTCTCTGCGACTGCACTGAGAACAACAAGGTCAAATTCGCTGCTTACACCTTGATAGTACATCGGGTGACATGCACAAAATGGAATTTTAAGGTTTATCTTGGATGTGTCAGTAGGTTTATCTGACACACTTAAAACAGTTTTTATCTAAATTATATTCATCATACGATGTATTGGTAGGCATGCTACACACCGGTTTGTGAGTGAGTAAGAAGTAATGATAAAACTTGTCTATTACTTTGTGAAAAATGTTATATGATGTATGACATAAGTCTTAATTGATAAATGGAAGTACTATCATACACTGTCATAATTATGTAAATGTAAAATGGGCATATAGTAATAATATGATTATTCGCCTAACTAATGGTGACTATTGTTGTACTCACGTACAGACCTGAATCCATTAGTTATGCAAATAGTCTCAAACTTGTTATGTTCATACTAAGGGACCCTCTGTTGTACTAAGTACAGATCTGGGGCCACTAGTATCTTCATAATCAGTTTGATGTATGCCTACATATAAATATCAAGTGTATATTACTAGAAAACCGAGATAAACTTGGTCTTGTAATCTCTACCTTGTGTGAATATGCAGTGTTTGTTTTACTAAAGTTTCTCAGTATATCATATAATAGGTTTCACAAAATTAATATTCATTCTAACAATAAAGGTTAGCTCACAAATACGGATGTAACATGTTTAGGTGGACAAACAATACCAATAATTGTCTTGAAATAATTTTTATAAAAGGTGTTTTAAATGTGCCACGTAAATTTAAAGTGGACAAATATACTGATGATCGAAATAACACTTACTATTCCTAATAAATGCATGTTATTCCGATATGATCCCTAATCAGACAACGCAACTCCGTCACCAAAAATAGAGTGTTAGTAATTTTTAATTTTTGTTTAATTTAAGAAAATACCAAAAAGAATTTTTAGTTTTATGTTTTATTTTTATTCTAATTTATTTTTCCCGAGTCACGAGTTATTTGATTTTATTTGCTAAAATAACGAGTAAACATTCAAATTTGGATCACAACTGTTTTATGCGACGTCCGGCTCTACGTCGCCTGCGACGTTCGGCTCTACGTCGCCTGCGACGTCCCAGCCTACGTCGCACATAGGGTTAGACTTTAAATAGTATCCACTGCGACGTAACAAGTCACACTATTCACTATTCACGTGCGACGTAGCCTGCGACGTACGAGAGGCGATTTGCGACGTAGCATTTTTATGAGCATATTTGTGATTTGTTGCTGTTTTCTTTCCGATCTATTCACGTAGTTTTGATCTACTCGTTATTCCGCACACTTAGGTACCGATTTTACCCATTTTCACCGTGTATATTGTGTTTAATTGCTATGTATATATTACGGGTTAACGGGGTTTCGTTTTTGGGATAAATTTGATGGTATATCGTGTAAATCACAGGTTATAAATTATGTTTTCGTGATCACCATCGTTAGCCGCACCTTGTAGTGCGAATGATTTTGAAAACCCCTAAATTCGAGGGTTAGGGTTTTCTGGGTTGGGGATGAATGTTCGTCAGTGCGACGTACGATGCGACGTAGTGGCCTACGTCGCTTTTATTATTTATTGTTCATTTCCTACGTCGCCCATCCCTACGTCGCTTTTACTGCGACGTCCGATGCGACGTACCTCTCTACGTCGCTGTTTTAATTAAAGTGATTAAATTCACAATTAATTGCAAAATGCGACGTCCCCCTTGACGTCGCTCGAATTTTATGCGACGTCAGGCCTTACGTCGCTTTTCAATTTATTTTGAATTTTAGCGACGTACAGTTCTACGTCGCTGTGTGTTCATGCGACGTACGTGACTACGTCGCTAGTTCCAGGGATTTTGAAAGGTTTTGTTTAAAAAAAATATAACATTTTTCTAACCTTTTTCGAGTTGCAATCTGTTTCTGTTTGTGCAGATATGGCTTTGATTTTTGAAGCTCGTCACAATACGGCTGCTTTCCTTACTGACACTTCTGACAAAGCTGCTCCGTATCGTCAGATGATCGCGTTTTTGAGACGCTCAAGGGTATTTCACGCCATTTCTGATAACACTATGGCGTTTGGGAATCTGATCAACCCTTTTTGGAGAAACGCAACTGTCGTTACTGAAAACGACGTTACACGATTGGTCTCTACTGTTCTGGGTACGGAGATTACTATTACAGAACAAAGCATTCGGGAACTTTTACAGCTGAATGATCAACCGGATATGCCTGTCGGTTTTGATCATATTTTTGTTACCGGAGCTATGCAACGGATAGGATATCCCGGGATCCCCTCTGATCAGTATAGAAAAGCGAATCTCACACGCGTCTGGCGTTATTTGATGCATGTGATCATTGTGTGCTTGGGGAATAGGAAAGGTGGAACGGATGGGATGAGCCGAAGTCTGGCTTCTGCTATGTTAGCGTTGATTTACAACAAGCCGTTCAACTTTTCGGGATTTATCTTCAGGGCTATGGTTGATAATGCGAATGCCGGGGATCAGAAATGGATTTTATATCCAAGATTTGTACAGTTGCACATCAATCGTCATCATCCGGAGCTTCAGGCACAGGGTGATATTGATCATCCGCTCAAGATTTCACCGATGATGAGTCGGATTTTTACTATCTGTGCAGGGTTTGAGAAAGGGGTCGAGGCACCAAGGGATGTTCCTTTATTCGGTGCTATTATTGATGAACATTATGTTCCGCCCCCAGATCCTCAGTATATGGATGTTCCAGCACCTCAGCAACCGCAGCAACCGTTTGTGAACATTCCAGTTCAAGCTGCGGGGGAGAACATACCTGCTCAAGCTGCGGGGGAGAACGTAGATGCTCTTTTGGAGAACATTGAGCAGTTCGGGCATGTGGATTCGGACAATCCAGCATCGCATGATACGGTTGAGAATTCCGATTCTGAAGATACTGCGAATGTAGGACCTCAGGATGGGGGTCCGACGCCTGAGCATTCTGATGGTACTGTTCCGCATCCCTCTGAGATGGAACGTATCAGGCTATCAGATTCATTTAGATATCTGAGGATTAAGCGTCGAATCAGACAAGGACGCAAGTATGTGCCTCCAAGGGATACTGGAAAACGTACACGCGACGGTGATGATCCTGCTGATGAGACTTATCGACCGCCTCGTCGTGTTCGTCGTTCTTCGTCTACACGCGCTCCAGTCAATCCACAGCAACATGATGTTTTTGAGATTCAACCGACTCCAGCTTTCATGCAAAAGATCATGGAAGATATGCAGCTGATGAAGCAAAAGCTGGAGGCTCAGGATGAGAAGATTGCTGAACAAGCTGCTTTGATCGAGGTTCAATCTAAAGAGCTTGAGGAAACGAAGAATAGGGTTAACGTTTTGGAAGGCAGGTTACTTGCCTCGGGGGAGTCTGGGTCTGGGATACCCACTTTAGAGTCAAGTGAACCTGTGTCTGTAAATCCCAACCCTGTAATTGAAAACGTTAATGAAAATATTTCTCTTTTGGATTATTTCTCTGTTGATGATATTCCAGGTCAACCAAGACCGCTGGCAGTTGATTACTCATTCGCTGACTTATCATTTATTCAGAGGATGGCCAGTGGAGTTGGCTCTGAGGAAGAAACAGAAAATGTGTTTGAGATGAACGAGGATGTCTCGATTGAAGAGGAACAGTTGGATGCAGATGAAACGTATGGTGATGCACAATCTGGGGAAACTTATGATGATGCACCAATTATTGAATCTGATTCAAGTGAAGACGAGAGTCCTGATAAAGCTCAACATGGAGAATCAAGTTCTGCTGCAACTCCAGCTTCAGAGACACAGGCACCGGACTCAGCAGCAAAGAAATTAACTGCTGAAGAAAAGAGAGAGAGAAACAAGAAATGGTGGCCTAAGGGACGAAATCCAGTTCCTATTCCAGTGAAATGTCAAGTGTACCGGGTTAGTCGGAATTATACCGGTGTTATTAAAAGCTGGAAGTGTCAGAGGAATTTGTTTATGATCAAGAGAGAAGATGGAGTTCAGTATTTTAGAATGCGCTTTGATAGATTGAGCACGTTGCCAAAAGGAGAGATTAATCGATTAGCTCAGCTTAAATTGATTAATCCTTTCGAGAATGATTATGCTGAGTTCATTCAAAGATGTCTACGTCGGGAAGTATTATCGAAGACTTATTCAAAATTGAAGCCGACGTTGGGAACTCGGTATACGTGGAAGAAAAAGATTGATCCAGTCACCAGGAAGCCTTTGGTTAAAGTTCACTATTCGCCGGCTAAATGTTTGACTGAGATACCTCTGGAATCAGTTCCTTATTATTTTCTAAGAAGACTTGTAAAATGGGAACTTGATCCACAGACTGGCGAAGCGGTTATTACTTTCGTACCAGATTCTGAACCGTGGCCAGAAGTTGGAGGTATATGGAATCTGAGGCAAGCAACGTTTAGGCTGTATGATCCGATGAGTTTAATTAATTTTCATGAAAAAGATTTAAGAAAACTCTATGATAATCGGATTCGAGTTGGTCAGAAGAATGAATTCAACAGACGATTAGCACAGCAGTTTTACAATGTTGTTACTGTTTGCATAGCTAATGGAATTCATGCCGACGGCCAGTTTCCTGCGGGCTGGGTTTAAAGAAGATTTTTGAAGACCAAGCTGAAGACACGGGGGAGTTTGTTAGTACATGTTTAGTGTCTGTCAGTTGGTCTAGCTCGTAGTTTGTATTTAGATTAGCATTTCTGACTCCTGCGACGTAGCGCACTACGTCGCAGGTGCGACGTCAGGTATTGGGCATGCGACGTAGCAGACGTCGCATGGGCTTGGGCCTGCGACGTAGCGTGCTACGTCGCAGGTGCCAGATTTTGTATAAAATCGTTTTGTGTTTTCTGTTTTAGGGTGGACGAAACCCTAAACGCAATTTGTCGAAATTCTCTGTAATCTGATCGACTATAAGCAATAATATTACGTTCGTTTGATATTGATTGCGTATTGATTGTTCGTGTGATTATTCGTGATCTAATTGTTATTTCCGCTAGCAATTAGAGTGACTCGGTTCGTTCTAGATCCAAAGTAAGGGACAAACACACCTTTCAAAAAGGTGCACTCACGTGGTGGAAAACCCACACAAACTCTGTAGGCCTTGAGGTTGCAAATCGGCTTCCTTGGGCCGAACTGAAGAAGAAACTGACAGAAAAATACTGTCCTGAAGAGGAATTGCACAGGCTGGAAGAAGAATTCTGGCATCTGGAGCCTTGTTAGGAAATGATGTTGCTGAATATACCACCAAATTTCAGCAGTTTGCTTTATTATGCCCGAGTTTAGTCGAACCGGAAAGTAAGGGCATTAAGAAATACATTCGTGGACTCCCCGAGAACATCCAGGGCAACGTCGCCTCATCCAAACCAACTACTACTGAGAGTGCCATTCGATTGGCCCACGAACTCATGGCTCTAGTTGTCAGCCGTGAGACTTCCAACACCTCATCCTCTAACAACAACAAACGCAAATCTACTGAGCACCACCACAACTCAAACAAGAAAAACAATGCCATCCAAGTCTACAACACCAACTCTGAATCCAACCGCAGCTACACCGGGGACAGACCTTATTGTCCCAAGTGTAACTATCACCACTTTGGTCAGTGCGGTACTCCTTGCAACAACTGCAGGAGGTACGGGCATTCGACTAAGGATTGCCGAGCCCCCAAATCCAACAACAGCCCCTCTGACAAAAATACCCGACAACCTAAGTCCTGCTACGAATGTGGAAACCCAGGACACTTTAGGGATTCTTGCCCAAAATTGAAGAACAAGGGCAACAACAACAACCACCGCAACAACAACAACAACACCAAAAGTAGCGCCTTCGTGATCAACTCAGGGGACGCCCGTCAGGACCCGAACGTGGTCACGGGTATGTTCCTCCTCAACAATTTAACTGCTTCCATACTGTTTGATACTGGTGCCGATAGAAGTTTTATTTCCGATGAATTTTGCCCTCTACTTGACATTACACCTGTTGCTTTAGACGTTAAGTACACCGTAGAGCTAGCAAATGGCAAATTGATAGAAACCAATAGTGTGATGCCTAATTGCACTTTAAATCTAGCCGACGAAATCTTCTCCATAGATCTTATGCCTATTGAGATAGGAAGTTTCGATGTCATCGTAGGCATGGACTGGTTATCCAAACATCGTGCCGAAATCATCTGCTATGACAAAATTGTTCGCATACCTCTCACTGTCGGTAGAACCCTAGTCATACAGGGGGAGACCGGAGGGACGAGGCTTAACATCATATCTTGTCTTAAAACCCGGAAATTTCTGAGAAAGGGTTATCCATCAATCCTCGCGCACATCATGGAGAAAAAGTCGGAGGAGAAGCGACTTGAGGATGTTCCAATTGTTCGAGACTTTCCAGAAGTCTTTCCTGAGGAACTGCCTGGTCTACCACCACCAAGACAGGTTGAGTTCTCAATCGATCTTGTACCAGGTGCTGCGCCTGTGGCCCGAGCACCATACCGTTTAGCTCCATCCGAACTTCAGGAGCTGTCCACCCAATTACAGGAACTCCTGGAACGAGGATTTATCAGGCCGAGTTCTTCACCTTGGGGAGCTCCAGTCCTATTTGTTAAGAAGAAAGATGGTTCTTTTCGAATGTGTATCGACTATCGAGAGTTGAACAAGTTAACTGTCAAGAACCGGTATCCACTTCCTCGAATCGATGACCTGTTCGACCAACTTCAAGGGTCGAGTTGTTATTCAAAGATTGATCTCCGATCCGGTTATCACCAATTGCGTGTTCGCGATGCCGATATTCCAAAAACCGCTTTCAGAACCCGTTACGGGCATTACGAATTCCAAGTGATGCCATTCGGCCTAACCAATGCACCGGCTGTATTCATGGACCTTATGAATCGGGTGTGTAAACCTTACCTTGATAAGTTTGTCATTGTATTCATCGATGACATCCTCATATATTCACGAAGCAAAGTAGAGCATGCGCAACACCTCAGAACCATCCTTGAACTACTTAAACACGAGGGGCTCTATGCCAAGTTCTCTAAGTGTGAGTTCTGGATCAAAACCGTTCAATTCCTTGGTCACGTGATTGACAGTCAGGGGATTCACGTCGACCCGTCAAAAATCGAGGCTATCAAAGACTGGCAATCGCCAACCACTCCGACCGAAGTACGGCAGTTTCTAGGACTGGCCGGATACTATCGACGATTCATTGAAAATTTCTCCAAGATAGCCATACCACTCACGACGCTGACCCAGAAAGACAAAAAGTTTGACTGGACTGATAAACAAGAGTCGGCATTCCAACTCTTAAAACAAAAGCTTTGTAGTGCTCCTATCCTATCTTTACCTGAAGGCACCGATGACTTCGTGGTATACTGCGATGCTTCTCATCAAGGTCTCGGTTGTGTGCTCATGCAACGGGACAAAGTCATAGCTTATGCTTCTCGACAGCTTAAGATTCATGAAAAGAATTACACCACCCACGACCTCGAGCTAGGAGCTGTCGTTTTTGCCCTCAAAATCTGGAGACATTACCTTTATGGTACCATGTGTACAATCTTTACCGACCATAAAAGCCTTCAACACATATTCGATCAGAAGGATCTCAACATGAGGCAACGTCGATGGGTCGAGTTGCTTACCGATTACGACTGCGAACTCAAATATCATCCAGGCAAAGCAAATGTTGTTGCTGACGCCCTCAGTCGAAAAGAGCGAGTGAAACCACTTCGGGTTCGAGCCCTCAGTATGACCATTCACAACAATTTAAACATTCAAATTCTCACTGCTCAACTCGAAGCCTTAAAACCCGAAAATGTCAAAGATGAAGCCTTGCGGGGCATGGATAAACAATTCGAAATCAGACCTAACGGGATTAGGTATTTCTCAAACCGAATCTGGTTGCCTAAATATGGGAACCTACGAGACTTGGTGATGGATGAAGCTCACAAGTCTAAATATTCTATCCACCCGGGGTCCGATAAAATGTACCACGGTATCAAGGACTTCTACTGGTGGCCGAACATGAAATCTGAAATCGCCACCTATGTCAGCAAGTGCCTTACTTGCTCCAAAGTCAAAATCGAATATCAAAAACCTTCTGGTTTACTTCAACAACCCAGTCTTCCTGAATGGAAATGGGAACAAATTGCCATGGACTTCATAACCAAGCTACCCAAATCCTCGAACGGTTGCGATTCCATTTGGGTGATCGTGGATCGTCTCACAAAATCTGCTCACTTCCTGGCAATCAAGGAATCTGACAAAATGGAACGCCTCACCAACATTTATCTGAAGGAAATCGTGACCAAACACGGTGTTCCAATCTCAATTATCTCCGATAGGGATAGTCGTTTCACTTCACAATTTTGGCAATCACTTCAAAAATCCCTGGGTACTCGACTGGATATGAGTACCGCATACCATCCTCAAACCGACGGTCAAAGTGAACGAACCATTCAAACACTTGAAGACATGCTACGGGCCTGCGTAGTAGACTTCGGTGTAAACTGGGAAAAACATCTACCATTGTGCGAGTTCTCGTACAACAACAGTTATCATACCAGCATCAAAGCTGCACCCTTCGAGGCACTGTACGGTCGTAAGTGCCGGTCACCTATCTGTTGGACCGAAGTTGGGGACAGCCAACTCACGGGTCCAGAAATCATTCACGAGACGACCGAGAGAATCGTAGAAATTCAAAACAAACTCAAAGCCGCGCGTGATCGTCAGAAAAGTTATGCTGATGTGAGACGCAAGCCACTCGAGTTCCAGGTTGGGGATCGAGTTCTACTCAAAGTATCGCCTTGGAAAGGCGTAATCCGATTTGGCAAACGAGGGAAGTTAAATCCCAGATACATTGGACCATTCGAGATCCTCGAAAAGATTGGTCCAGTGGCATATCGATTGCAGCTGCCATCCGAACTTAGCAGCGTGCACCCTACTTTTCATGTCTCAAACTTGAAGAAGTGTCTGTCTGATGAGACACTTATTATCCCACTAGATGAAATTCGTGTTGACGATAAACTTCACTTCGTTGAGGAACCCGCTGAAATCATGGACCGTGAGGTCAAACAACTGAAACAAAGTCGTATTCCCATCGTCAAGGTCAGATGGAATTCGCGGCGTGGTCCGGAATTCACCTGGGAACGGGAAGACCAAATGCGACTCAAATATCCTCAACTTTTCACTGATTCCACATCAAACACGACTTCGAGCTAAATTTCGGGACGAAATTCTTCTAACAGGGGGAGAATGTAACACCCGCCAAATTAGGACTAGTAATTAGTGCCTAATTAATGACCCCTCAGTTAAGCTCAGACTATGTGCTCATGTTAGTTGTATCAATCTTTACTTATTTGTTTAATTACAAATATTCATGTGATATCCATCAATCAATTATTTACATGTTTTGTAAATCAAATCATTAAATCTTGCGGTTCACAAATCATATATTGTTATATCAAACCTGTGAGCTCACCAGCTTTATAGCTGACCTTTTAGCATGTTATCTCAGGTACTCAGCAGTAGGTTGGACTGCCCATCGGGATACTGTAGCTCGAGTCGCATGCAATCATATAATCATCAAGAGATTTCCCTGCATTTCTATATTTTGCTAAAATTAGATATGTATTAGAATCTCTCAAATATCTATGCAAACTCGTCTTTTGTAAAACATATGTAGACTTTTAAGTTAATCAATGTATTTGTAAAACGACGCATGTAGTGGTCGTTCATTATGTATCTTATGTGCTTTGTGTATTGATTAGTAGCACCCCAAAGTATGCTTCCGCCAACAGTAAATTTGGGGGTGTTACAGATTGGTATCAGAGCCTAAGGTTATAGTGAACTAGGTTGCATTAGTGGGCCTAGACTATGACCGTTAGGCAGTATTTTCTGTTAAGTGTGATTGGTTCAAGAGTTACGTCATACAAGTTTAATTTAACATAGCTTGATCAACTATGTACAATTAAATAAAGATGATGTAAGGCTTGAAATGGTTATGCTGGAATAGGAATACATTAGTTGACTCTGACCTCGAGAGAAACCGGGACTCATAATTGTTGTGCTAGACACTCATAAGACTATTATGTGATATATGTATGTATACATAGATAGTCATCGATCAAGCACTGTACGCTAGTCTATTATATGTTATATATATAGGCACTCACATATCCAAACACTTTGTCATAGAGATGGCAACACACACGCATCGAAACATCTTCTATTTCATCCCACTCTCGACAACATCTCTTGGAATCACGAAACTCATAGGTAGCTTGTAAGACCACCGAGTTACTTCGAGCGAGACCTTACCCAACTCAAAACAATTCAAATAACCAGGCTAGTTAGCACGTAGTTGCTAGTCAGTAGAAATGGTTATCCCACACCTATTGATTGCTCTATAATGTTGATTGTCATATTGTGATGTTGTATATTACCGCGTTTGTATATGTACATCTGTGATAATCATCATTTATGGACAATCTCTCACGAACCCTATTCTTCTAATCTCAGGAAAATCATGCCGCCAAAGTCAAGGACTTACACTGATGCCCAGATGGCATCTATCATCTCTCAGGCTGTGACTGAAGCCTTGGTGCGACATTCGTCATCGACCCCCGAAAGGCATAGTGATACTGCCAATACCCCTCCCACTGCCAAGCCTTGTTCCTACAAGGATTTCCAAAACTGCAAACCCCTAAGCTTTAAAGGAACTGAAGGAGCCATCGGCCTAATCAGATGGGTTGAGAAGATGGAATCCGTCTTCCGCATCAGTAAATGTGCGGAAGGGGATAGAGTTCAGTTTTCCACATGCACCCTTGCTGACGGTGCCCTCACCTGGTGGAACTCGTATACCCAGTCTGTGGGTATTGATACCACCTATCTACTTCCCTGGGAAGATCTGAAGAAAATGCTTACAGAGGAGTATTGCCCATCTGAAGAACTCGAGAAGCTAGATGAGGAGTTCTGGCATCTCAAGGTTCAAGGAACCGACATTGTTGGTTATACCACTAGGTTTCAACAACTGGCAACCCTCCGCCCAGCCTTAGTAAGCACTGAGACCGATAAGGTCAAGAGGTACATTCGCGGTCTTCCGGAACCTGTCCGGGGGAACGTCGCATCTTCTGGCAAGACCACCATTCAGGGAGCAATTCGATTATCTCATGAGCTCATGGCTATGCAAGAGAGCCAAGGAAACCCTGTCTCATCTTCTGGAAACAACAACAAGAGAAAATGGTCTGGGAATCAGAACCAGCAGACCTTCAAAAAGACTGAGACTGTCAAGAATGACACATCAGGTTCTGGAGAGAGGAAAGGGTACACTGGAAGTAAACCCTACTGTTCAAAGTGCAATCGTCATCATGATGGTCCTTGTAGTGCACCCTGCAACAACTGCAAGAGGTATGGACATCTTAGCAAAGACTGTCGAACACCTGCAACCAACCTCACCACCAACACCAACACTTATAACAACCAACCCCGAGCCTGCTATGAGTGTGGAAGCACTGGACACTTCAGGAATGCGTGTCCAAAGTTGAAGAATAAGGGGAACAACAACAACAATGCTAGGGGTAGAGCTTTTGTACTGAATGCTGGAGAGGCCCGTGAGGACCCCAATGTGGTCACGGGTATGTTTCTTCTCAACAATTTAACTGCTTCAATTTTGTTTGATACTGGTGCTGATAAGAGTTTTATATCTGAGGAATTTAGCCCACTATTAGACATTTCACCTGTTGCCTTAGAAGCTAAGTACACTGTAGAGTTAGCTAATGGCAAGTTGATCGAGGCCAATAGCGTAATACCAAATTGCACCCTAAACCTCGCAAATGAACTATTTCCCATAAACCTCATACCTATCGAGATTGGAAGTTTTGACATAGTAGTAGGCATGGATTGGCTATCCAAGCATCGAGCTGAAGTTGTATGTCATGACAAGATCGTTCGTATTCCTCTCGTCACTGGTAGTACTTTGATCATACAAGGGGAGACCAGTGGGACGAGATTGAATATCATATCCTGCATAAAGACTCGCAAGTACCTTAGGAAAGGTTATCAGGCAATCCTCGCTCATGTTATTGAGAAAAAGTCGGAAGAGAAACGACTCGAGGATGTGCCCATCGTCAGAGACTTTCCAGAAGTCTTTCCTGAAGAATTGCCTGGTCTTCCGCCACCAAGACAAGTTGAGTTCTCGATCGATCTCGTGCCCGGGGCAGCACCTGTTGCACGAGCACCGTATCGTTTAGCCCCTTCAGAACTTCAGGAGTTGTCTGTTCAGTTACAGGAACTTCTGGATAAGGGTTTCATTAGACCGAGTTCTTCACCATGGGGAGCTCCAGTACTGTTTGTGAAAAAGAAGGACGGTTCATTCAGGATGTGTATCGACTACAGAGAGTTGAGCAAATTAACCATCAAGAACCGTTATCCACTTCCCCGTATTGATGACCTGTTCGACCAACTCCAAGGGTCAAGTGTCTATTCAAAAATAGATCTACGATCGGGTTATCATCAGTTACGAGTTCGCGATGAAGATATTCCGAAAACCGCTTTCCGAACTCGCTATGGTCATTACGAGTTTCAAGTAATGGCATTTGGTTTGACCAACGCACCGGCAGTATTCATGGATCTTATGAACCGTGTGTGCAAACCATATCTCGACAAGTTTGTCATTGTTTTCATCGACGACATTCTTATCTACTCACGTAACGAGCAAGAGCACGAGCAGATCTCAAAACTATTTTAGAACTTCTCAGACACGAAGAGTTATATGCTAAGTTCTCCAAGTGTGAGTTCTGGATTCAGACCGTTCAATTCCTTGGTCATGTGATTGACAGTCAGGGAATTCATGTTGATCCCTCAAAGATCGAGGCTATCAAGTGCTGGCAAGCACCGACAACGCCGACAGAGGTACGCCAATTTTTAGGATTGGCTGGTTATTATCGGCGCTTCATTGAGAATTTCTCCAAAATAGCACAACCACTCACAACACTGACTCAGAAAGAGAAGAAGTTCAATTGGACTGATAAGCAAGAGTCAGCATTTCAGTTATTAAAGCAAAAGCTTTGCAGTGCGCCCATCCTATCGCTACCCAAAGGTAACGAAGACTTCGTGGTATACTGAGATGCTTCGCATCAGGGACTGGGTTGCGTGTTGATGCAACGAGAGAAAGTCATAGCCTACGCCTCCCGACAACTCAAAGTTCACGAGAAGAACTACACAACCCATGATCTCGAATTAGGAGCCGTAGTGTTCGCACTCAAAATCTGGAGACACTATCTGTATGGCACAAAATGTACCATCTTCACCGATCATAAGAGTCTCCAGCACATATTTGATCAGAAGGATCTCAACATGAGGCAACGACGCTGGGTCGAGTTACTCACCGATTATGACTGTGAGATCAAGTATCATCCGGGCAAAGCAAATGTAGTTGCCGATGCCCTAAGTCGAAAAGAGCGCACCAAACCCCTTCGAGTCCGAGCCCTCAGTATTATCATTCATAATGATCTAATCATTCAAATCCTCACTACTCAACTCGAAGCATTGAAACCTGAAAACATCAAGGAAGAGGCCTTGCGAAATATGGAGAATCAATTTGAAACCAAACCCAATGGGGTCAAATACTTCGCAAACCGAATCTGGTTACCCAAGTTTGGGAATCTTCGAGACTTTGTGATGGATGAAGCTCACAAGTCCAAATACTCTATACATCCTGGATCGGACAAGATGTATCATGGCATCAAGGGACTGTACTGGTGGCCGAGCATGAAAGCAGAGATTGCCACGTACGTCAGCAAATGCCTCACATGTTCCAAGGTTAAAGCCGAATATCAGAAACCCTCCGGCTTGCTCCAGCAACCGGAAATCCCTCAATGGAAATGGGAGCAAATCTCCATGGATTTCATCACTAAACTCCCGAAAACATCAAGTGGCTGCGATACTATATGGGTAATAGTTGATCGTCTAACCAAATCTGCTCACTTCCTTGCCATGAAGGAAACCGACAAAATGGAACGTCTCACACGAATCTATTTGAAGGAGATCGTATCAAGACACGGCGTTCCAATCTCAATTATCTCTGATAGAGACAGCCGATTCACATCTAACTTTTGGCAATCATTGCAAAAGTCATTGGGTACTCGTTTAGATATGAGTACAGCCTATCATCCACAAACCGATGGCCAAAGTGAAAGAACTATTCAAACACTGGAAGATATGTTACGCGCCTGCGTAATTGATTTCGGTGCAAATTGGGAGCATCATTTGCCTTTGTGCGAATTCTCATACAACAACAGTTACCACACCAGCATCAAGGCTGCACCTTTTGAGGCACTGTACGGTCGTAAGTGCCGATCGCCTATCTGTTGGACCGAAGTTGGAGATAGCCAACTCACTGGTCCTGAGATCATTCATGAAACCACCGAGAAGATCGTTGGTATCCAGCAACGGCTGAAGGCCGCACGTGATCGTCAGAAGAGTTATGCTGACGTGAGACGAAAGCATCTCGAGTTCCAGGTTGGAGATCGAGTATTGCTCAAAGTATCACCTTGGAAAGGTGTCATCCGTTTTGGTAAACGTGGGAAGTTAAACCCTAGATACATCGGACCTTTTGAGATCCTTGAAAGGATTGGTCCAGTCGCATATCGATTGCAGCTACCTCCAGAGCTCAGTAGCGTGCATCCCACATTTCACATTTCTAACCTCAAGAAATGCCTGTCCGACGAGACACTCATTATCCCGCTCGAGGAAATTCAAATCGACGACAAACTTCATTTTGTCGAGACACCAGTGGAGGTCATGGACCGTGAGGTCAAACAGCTTAAGCAAAGTCGTATTCCAATCGTCAAGGTTCGGTGGAATTCGCGGCGTGGTCCGGAATTCACCTGGGAATGGGAAGACCAGATGCGACTCAAATATCCACATCTATTTTCAGACTCCACTCACACGCCAACTTCGAGTTAAATTTTGGGACGAAATTCTCTTAACAAGGGGAGAATGTGACACCCGTCAAATTAGGACTAGAAATTAGTTCCTAATCATTATGTAATACATGTAGTTAGTGCTATGTATTAGGCTAATTGTATGTATCAAAATATATATTGATGAATATATATATCAGTACTCGATTAGATTTAATCATTCATTTTCAAATCGGCCGAATTCCGATTCAATTATACGGCGTTGGTAAAAATCAAGTGATTAAATAATATGGAATTGTTATTTAATACCTCATAATTATTATATATTATTTTGATGATATATCAAGTATCTCGTATCTTACAAAGCAAACGTCCACGACAAAACTATATATAAATAATGAATTATTATTGAAATTAATAATTATTATTTACATCAGATAAAATAAAACATATTTCGTTTTATACAATTTTACTCAAACGCGACGAAACCAATTGAATCCTATCCGTCTCTCAAACATAAAACAAAGATATATTTTATATCTCGTTAAATGTATTTTTATAAAATACTTCCAATAAAAGTATAAACGAATTCATTTTTAGAAATTTATCAATTTAAAACATTATACTACTTTTACGATCGAGTACAAAAACACGGGTATTTTGTACTTCGAATTAAGCCAACCAACTCCAATAATTGGAGTTGGCCGACTATACCAGACGCACCCTTTCCATTTCATGATCTCTATCTCTCGGTCTCTTCTCTCGGCTCCAAACCGAACAACAACAATAACAATTAACAACAACAATTGATCATCACCACCTTCATCATCTTCATCTTCATCATCGTGGTCATCATCTTCATCACCAAGCTCCATCTCCATTTTTAGCTCCATTTTAATTGTAAACAAAAATCGTTAACTTAAACTTTGTAATTTCGTATTTAAATAGCATATACTACCATGTATTGATGATAGGATTGATGATTGTTGGTTAGATTGCGGATTAAAATGGGTTTGGGTGATTTTTGGAACGAACAGACCATGACCAGACCTCGGAATACGGCGTATTCAAGGGAATACGGCGTATTCCCACCCAGAAAATATGATCCACGATAAATTGTCATGAATACGGCGGATTCATGGGAATCCGGCGTATTCCCGTTGTTTGCCATGAATACGGTCGGATTCATGGGAATCCGGCGTATTCCCTCTATTTTTTCATGAATACGGCGTATTCAGACGAATACGGCGTATTCCCACCAAAGGCCACCAATCCGGCGGATTCAAGGGAATCCGGCGGATTCCCCCTATATATTTCATGATCCAACGGATCAATAAACTAGCCCTGCGAATTCTAGCTAAAACAGAACATGTAAATTTTCGAAAACGTCAACGATTTAACAACCTAAAACAGGGTAGCTTCTCGATGAAAAATTTATTATAACGGATTGAGCTCAAATTCGCAAGGTCACTCGGAAACGACCCAATATTCAATGCTAAGTACCCTAGCCTAGTCAGTTTTAGGCCATCCGGGGTCGTTTAGGGCCCGAAAATGACATATTACTGTTTTCAGACTCGTACCAAATTTTGTAAATTATTAAATAAAGTGTAACGGATATAATGAACTTGATTAACAACTAAACTTATACAATATGACTTTTACTCGAAACAAATATACTTTTATAAGTACAACAAATCATGCAAAATAATAATAGTTTGAAATTATTATTACAAGCCGTCACCAACGACCCGTATACATTTTCACAAACTCAAACCTAATCATTTACCAAAGTATTTGGTCATAACTAGTTAAGGGGAATAACTAGCAAAGATGGTCCGTAGAGTCATCAAATCAATTAAACCTCGCGCGTTTGATACGCCTGTCAGGTTCAAAAATCTAATCAATCAAAACCTTGCGCGTCTAAGACGCCCTGCAGGTTCAGTCGTTGTAACGACATCAAATCATTGTGAATCATCATAACTTGTTGGCTAACAATTCAATAGGCTCAGGTGAGTCTCATAGCCCCTTTTTAAATGCTTTTACCTAGGGGTGAGATACATGCTCGTTTTGTTTTACATGTGAACGCAAGTATCAAATTATCACGTATGCTGCATGAGTTGTTTTCATCTAATCAATCAAAGTCCTCTGAAGCATAGTTCTGTTAATATGATTTAGCGTGAATGTTAGTGTATGGTACCATATGGGATTGACAATCCCCGTCCGAGTTAGCAAGCACTAACCTGTCAAACGGACGCATTATCATTTGTTCAAACGTATGTTGATTAGGCATACGCATAGAGGCACCCTCGCTCAGGTCCTTAAAGGTGGATCCTGACCCCTCAGTTAAGCTCAGACTATGTGCTCATGTTAGTTGTATCAATCTTTACTTATTTGTTTAATTACAAATATTCATGTGATATCCATCAATCAATTATTTACATGTTTTGTAAATCAAATCATTAAATCTTGCGGTTCACAAATCATATATTGTTATATCAAACCTGTGAGCTCACCAGCTTTATAGCTGACCTTTTAGCATGTTATCTCAGGTACTCAGCAGTAGGTTGGACTGCCCATCGGGATACTGTAGCTCGAGTCGCATGCAATCATATAATCATCAAGAGATTTCCCTGCATTTCTATATTTTGCTAAAATTAGATATGTATTAGAATCTCTCAAATATCTATGCAAACTCGTCTTTTGTAAAACATATGTAGACTTTTAAGTTAATCAATGTATTTGTAAAACGACGCATGTAGTGGTCGTTCATTATGTATCTTATGTGCTTTGTGTAATGATTAGTAGCACCCCAAAGTATGCTTCCGCCAACAGTAAATTTGGGGGTGTTATAGATTGGTATCAGAGCCTAAGGTTATAGTGAACTAGGTTGCATTAGTGGGCCTAGACTATGACCGTTAGGCAGTATTTTCTGTTAAGTGTGATTGGTTCAAGAGTTACGTCATACAAGTTTAATTTAACATAGCTTGATCAACTATGTACAATTAAATAAAGATGATGTAAGGCTTGAAATGGTTATGCTGGAATAGGAATACATTAGTTGACTCTGACCTCGAGAGAAACCGGGACTCATAATTGTTGTGCTAGACACTCATAAGACTATTATGTGATATATGTATGTATACATAGATAGTCATCGATCAAGCACTGTACGCTAGTCTATTATATGTTATATATATAGGCACTCACATATCCAAACACTTTGTCATGCATAGAGATGGCAACACACACGCATCGAAACATCTTCTATTTCATCCCACTCTCGACAACATCTCTTGGAATCACGAAACTCATAGGTAGCTTGTAAGACCACCGAGTTACTTCGAGCGAGACCTTACCCAACTCAAAACAATTCAAATAACCAGGCTAGTTAGCACGTAGTTGCTAGTCAGTAGAAATGGTTATCCCACACCTATTGATTGCTCTATAATGTTGATTGTCATATTGTGATGTTGTATATTACCGCGTTTGTATATGTACATCTGTGATAATCATCATTTATGGACAATCTCTCACGAACCCTATTCTTCTAATCTCAGGAAAATCATGCCGCCAAAGTCAAGGACTTACACTGATGCCCAGATGGCATCTATCATCTCTCAGGCTGTGACTGAAGCCTTGGTGCGACATTCGTCATCGACCCCCGAAAGGCATAGTGATACTGCCAATACCCCTCCCACTGCCAAGCCTTGTTCCTACAAGGATTTCCAAAACTGCAAACCCCTAAGCTTTAAAGGAACTGAAGGAGCCATCGGCCTAATCAGATGGGTTGAGAAGATGGAATCCGTCTTCCGCATCAGTAAATGTGCGGAAGGGGATAGAGTTCAGTTTTCCACATGCACCCTTGCTGACGGTGCCCTCACCTGGTGGAACTCGTATACCCAGTCTGTGGGTATAGATACCACCTATCTACTTCCCTGGGAAGATCTGAAGAAAATGCTTACAGAGGAGTATTGCCCATCTGAAGAACTCGAGAAGCTAGATGAGGAGTTCTGGCATCTCAAGGTTCAAGGAACCGACATTGTTGGTTATACCACTAGGTTTCAACAACTGGCAACCCTCCGCCCAGCCTTAGTAAGCACTGAGACCGATAAGGTCAAGAGGTACATTCGCGGTCTTCCGGAACCTGTCAGGGGGAACGTCGCTTCTTCTGGCAAGACCACCATTCAGGGAGCAATTCGATTATCTCATGAGCTCATGGCTATGCAAGAGAGCCAAGGAAACCCTGTCTCATCTTCTGGAAACAACAACAAGAGAAAATGGTCTGGGAATCAGAACCAGCAGACCTTCAAAAAGACTGAGACTGTCAAGAATGACACATCAGGTTCTGGAGAGAGGAAAGGGTACACTGGAAGTAAACCCTACTGTTCAAAGTGCAATCGTCATCATGATGGTCCTTGTAGTGCACCCTGCAACAACTGCAAGAGGTATGGACATCTTAGCAAAGACCGTCGAACACCTGCAACCAACCTCACCACCAACACCAACACTTATAACAACCAACCCCGAGCCTGCTATGAGTGTGGAAGCACTGGACACTTCAGGAATGCGTGTCCAAAGTTGAAGAATAAGGGGAACAACAACAACAATGCTAGGGGTAGAGCTTTTGTACTGAATGCTGGAGAGGCCCGTGAGGACCCCAATGTGGTCACGGGTATGTTTCTTCTCAACAATTTAACTGCTTCAATTTTGTTTGATACTGGTGCTGATAAGAGTTTTATATCTGAGGAATTTAGCCCACTATTAGACATTTCACCTGTTGCCTTAGAAGCTAAGTACACTGTAGAGTTAGCTAATGGCAAGTTGATCGAGGCCGATAGCGTAATACCAAATTGCACCCTAAACCTCGCAAATGAACTATTTCCCATAAACCTCATACCTATCGAGATTGGAAGTTTTGACATAGTAGTAGGCATGGATTGGCTATCCAAGCATCGAGCTGAAGTTGTATGTCATGACAAGATCGTTCGTATTCCTCTCGTCACTGGTAGTACTTTGATCATACAAGGGGAGACCAGTGGGACGAGATTGAATATCATATCCTGCATAAAGACTCGCAAGTACCTTAGGAAAGGTTATCAGGCAATCCTCGCTCATGTTATTGAGAAAAAGTCGGAAGAGAAACGACTCGAGGATGTGCCCATCGTCAGAGACTTTCCAGAAGTCTTTCCTGAAGAATTGCCTGGTCTTCCGCCACCAAGACAAGTTGAGTTCTCGATCGATCTCGTGCCCGGGGCAGCACCTGTTGCACGAGCACCGTATCGTTTAGCCCCTTCAGAACTTCAGGAGTTGTCTGTTCAGTTACAGGAACTTCTGGATAAGGGTTTCATTAGACCGAGTTCTTCACCATGGGGAGCTCCAGTACTGTTTGTGAAAAAGAAGGACGGTTCATTCAGGATGTGTATCGACTACAGAGAGTTGAACAAATTAACCATCAAGAACCGTTATCCACTTCCCCGTATTGATGACCTGTTCGACCAACTCCAAGGGTCAAGTGTCTATTCAAAAATAGATCTACGATCGGGTTATCATCAGTTACGAGTTCGCGATGAAGATATTCCGAAAACAGCTTTCCGAACTCGCTATGGTCATTACGAGTTTCAAGTAATGGCATTTGGTTTGACCAACGCACCGGCAGTATTCATGGATCTTATGAACCGTGTGTGCAAACCATATCTCGACAAGTTTGTCATTGTTTTCATCGACGACATTCTTATCTACTCACGTAACGAGCAAGAGCACGAGCAGATCTCAAAACTATTTTAGAACTTCTCAGACACGAAGAGTTATATGCTAAGTTCTCCAAGTGTGAGTTCTGGATTCAGACCGTTCAATTCCTTGGTCATGTGATTGACAGTCAGGGAATTCATGTTGATCCCTCAAAGATCGAGGCTATCAAGTGCTGGCAAGCACCGACAACGCCGACAGAGGTACGCCAATTTTTAGGATTGGCTGGTTATTATCGGCGCTTCATTGAGAATTTCTCCAAAATAGCACAACCACTCACAACACTGACTCAGAAAGAGAAGAAGTTCAATTGGACTGATAAGCAAGAGTCAGCATTTCAGTTATTAAAGCAAAAGCTTTGCAGTGCGCCCATCCTATCGCTACCCAAAGGTAACGAAGACTTCGTGGTATACTGCGATGCTTCGCATCAGGGACTGGGTTGCGTGTTGATGCAACGAGAGAAAGTCATAGCCTACGCCTCCAGACAACTCAAAGTTCACGAGAAGAACTACACAACCCATGATCTCGAATTAGGAGCCGTAGTGTTCGCACTCAAAATCTAGAGACACTATCTGTATGGCACAAAATGTACCATCTTCACCGATCATAAGAGTCTCCAACACATATTTGATCAGAAGGATCTCAACATGAGGCAACGACGCTGGGTCGAGTTACTCACCGATTATGACTGTGAGATCAAGTATCATCCGGGCAAAGCAAATGTAGTTGCCGATGCCCTAAGTCGAAAAGAGCGCACCAAACCCCTTCGAGTCCGAGCCCTCAGTATTATCATTCATAATGATCTAATCATTCAAATCCTCACTACTCAACTCGAAGCATTGAAACCTGAAAACATCAAGGAAGAGGCCTTGCGAAATATGGAGAATCAATTTGAAACCAAACCCAATGGGGTCAAATACTTCGCAAACCGAATCTGGTTACCCAAGTTTAGGAATCTTCGAGACTTTGTGATGGATGAAGCTCACAAGTCCAAATACTCTATACATCCTGGATCGGACAAGATGTATCATGGCATCAAGGGACTGTACTGGTGGACGAGCATGAAAGCAGAGATTGCCACGTACGTCAGCAAATGCCTCACATGTTCCAAGGTTAAAGCCGAATATCAGAAACCCTCCGGCTTGCTCCAGCAACCGGAAATCCCTCAATGGAAATGGGAGCAAATCTCCATGGATTTCATCACTAAACTCCCGAAAACATCAAGTGGTTGCGATACTATATGGGTAATAGTTGATCGTCTAACCAAATCTGCTCACTTCCTTGCCATGAAGGAAACCGACAAAATGGAACGTCTCACACGAATCTATTTGAAGGAGATCGTATCAAGACACGGCGTTCCAATCTCAATTATCTCTGATAGAGACAGCCGATTCACATCTAACTTTTGGCAATCATTGCAAAAGTCATTGGGTACTCGTTTAGTTATGAGTACAGCCTATCATCCACAAACCGATGGCCAAAGTGAAAGAACTATTCAAACACTAGAAGATATGTTACGCGCCTGCGTAATTGATTTCGGTGCAAATTGGGAGCATCATTTGCCTTTGTGCGAATTCTCATACAACAACAGTTACCGCACCAGCATCAAGGCTGCACCTTTTGAGGCACTGTACGGTCGTAAGTGCCGATCGCCTATCTGTTGGACCGAAGTTGGAGATAGCCAACTCACTGGTCCTGAGATCATTCATGAAACCACCGAGAAGATCGTTGGTATCCAGCAACGGCTGAAGGCCGCACGTGATCGTCAGAAGAGTTATGCTGACGTGAGACGAAAGCATCTCGAGTTCCAGGTTGGAGATCGAGTATTGCTCAAAGTATCACCTTGGAAAGGTGTCATCCGTTTTGGTAAACGTGGGAAGTTAAACCCTAGATACATCGGACCTTTTGAGATCCTTGAAAGGATTGGTCCAGTCGCATATCGATTGCAGCTACCTCCAGAGCTCAGTAGCGTGCATCCCACATTTCACATTTCTAACCTCAAGAAATGCCTGTCCGACGAGACACTCATTATCCCGCTCGAGGAAATTCAAATCGACGACAAACTTCATTTTGTCGAGACACCAGTGGAGGTCATGGACCGTGAGGTCAAACAGCTTAAGCAAAGTCGTATTCCAATCGTCAAGGTTCGGTGGAATTCGCGGCGTGGTCCGGAATTCACCTGGGAACGGGAAGACCAGATGCGACTCAAATATCCACATCTATTTTCAGACTCCACTCACACGCCAACTTCGAGTTAAATTTCGGGACGAAATTCTCTTAACAAGGGGAGAATGTGACACCCGTCAAATTAGGACTAGAAATTAGTTCCTAATCATTATGTAATACATGTAGTTAGTGCTATGTATTAGGCTAATTGTATGTATCAAAATATATATTGATGAATATATATATCAGTACTCGATTAGATTTAATCGTTCATTTTCAAATCGGCCGAATTCCGATTCAATTATACGGCGTTGGTAAAAATCAAGTGATTAAATAATATGGAATTGTTATTTAATACCTCATAATTATTATATATTATTTTGATGATATATCAAGTATCTCGTATCGTACAAAGCAAACGTCCACGACAAAACTATATATAAATAATGAATTATTATTGAAATTAATAATTATTATTTACATCAGATAAAATAAAACATATTTCGTTTTATACAATTTTACTCAAACGCGACGAAACCAATTGAATCCTATCCGTCTCTCAAACATAAAACAAAGATATATTTTATATCTCGTTAAATGTATTTTTATAAAATACTTCCAATAAAAGTATAAACGAATTCATTTTTAGAAATTTATCAATTTAAAACATTATACTACTTTTACGATCGGGTACAAAAACACGGGTATTTTGTACTTCGAATTAAGCCAACCAACTCCAATAATTGGAGTTGGCCGACTATACCAGACGCACCCTTTCCATTTCATTTCATGATCTCTATCTCTCGGTCTCTTCTCTCGGCTCCAAACCGAACAACAACAATAACAATTAACAACAACAATTGATCATCACCACCTTCATCATCTTCATCTTCATCATCGTGGTCATCATCTTCATCACCAAGCTCCATCTCCATTTTTAGCTCCATTTTAATTGTAAGCAAAAATCGTTAACTTAAACTTTGTAATTTCGTATTTAAATAGCATATACTACCATGTATTGATGATAGGATTGATGATTGTTGGTTAGATTGCGGATTAAAATGGGTTTGGGTGATTTTTGGAACGAACAGACCATGACCAGACCTCGGAATACGGCGTATTCAAGGGAATACGGCGTATTCCCACCCAGAAAATATGATCCACGATAAATTGTCATGAATACGGCGGATTCATGGGAATCCGGCGTATTCCCGTTGTTTGCCATGAATACGGTCGGATTCATGGGAATCCGGCGTATTCCCTCTATTTTTTCATGAATACGGCGTATTCAGACGAATACGGCGTATTCCCACCAAAGGCCACCAATCCGGCGGATTCAAGGGAATCTGGCGGATTACCCCTATATATTTCATGATCCAACGGATCAATAAACTAGCCCTGCGAATTCTAGCTAAAACAGAACATGTAAATTTTCGAAAACGTCGACGATTTAACAACCTAAAACAGGGTAGCTTCTCGATGAAAAATTTATTATAACGGATTGAGCTCAAATTCGCAAGGTCACTCGGAAACGACCCAATATTCAATGCTAAGTACCCTAGCCTAGTCAGTTTTAGGCCATCCGGGGTCGTTTAGGGCCCGAAAATGACATATTACTGTTTTCAGACTCGTACCAAATTTTGTAAATTATGAAATAAAGTGTAACGGATATAATGAACTTGATTAACAACTAAACTTATACGATATGACTTTTACTCGAAACACATATACTTTTATAAGTACAACAAATCATGCAAAATAATAATAGTTTGAAATTATTATTACAAGCCGTCACCAACGACCCGTATACATTTTCACAAACTCAAACCTAATCATTTACCAAAGTATTTGGTCATAACTAGTTAAGGGGAATAACTAGCAAAGATGGTCCGTAGAGTCATCAAATCAATTAAACCTCGCGCGTTTGATACGCCTGTCAGGTTCAAAAATCTAATCAATCAAAACCTTGCGCGTCTAAGACGCCCTGCAGGTTCAGTCGTTGTAACGACATCAAATCATTGTGAATCATCATAAATTGTTGGCTAACAATTCAATAGGCTCAGGTGAGTCTCATAGCCCCTTTTTAAATGCTTTTACCTAGGGGTGAGATACATGCTCGTTTTGTTTTACATGTGAACGCAAGTATCAAATTATCACGTATGCTGCATGAGTTGTTTTCATCTAATCAATCAAAGTCCTCTGAAGCATAGTTCTGTTAATATGATTTAGCGTGAATGTTAGTGTATGGTACCATATGGGATTGACAATCCCCGTCCGAGTTAGCAAGCACTAACCTGTCAAACGGACGCATTATCATTTGTTCAAACGTATGTTGATTAGGCATACGCATAGAGGCACCCTCGCTCAGGTCCTTAAAGGTGGATCCTGACCCCTCAGTTAAGCTCAGACTATGTGCTCATGTTAGTTGTATCAATCTTTACTTATTTGTTTAATTACAAATATTCATGTGATATCCATCAATCAATTATTTACATGTTTTGTAAATCAAATCATTAAATCTTGCGGTTCACAAATCATATATTGTTATATCAAACCTGTGAGCTCACCAGCTTTATAGCTGACCTTTTAGCATGTTATCTCAGGTACTCAGCAGTAGGTTGGACTGCCCATCGGGATACTGTAGCTCGAGTCGCATGCAATCATATAATCATCAAGAGATTTCCCTGCATTTCTATATTTTGCTAAAATTAGATATGTATTAGAATCTCTCAAATATCTATGCAAACTCGTCTTTTGTAAAACATATGTAGACTTTTAAGTTAATCAATGTATTTGTAAAACGACGCATGTAGTGGTCGTTCATTATGTATCTTATGTGCTTTGTGTATTGATTAGTAGCACCCCAAAGTATGCTTCCGCCAACAGTAAATTTGGGGGTGTTACAGATTGGTATCAGAGCCTAAGGTTATAGTGAACTAGGTTGCATTAGTGGGCCTAGACTATGACCGTTAGGCAGTATTTTCTGTTAAGTGTGATTGGTTCAAGAGTTACGTCATACAAGTTTAATTTAACATAGCTTGATCAACTATGTACAATTAAATAAAGATGATGTAAGGCTTGAAATGGTTATGCTGGAATAGGAATACATTAGTTGACTCTGACCTCGAGAGAAACCGGGACTCATAATTGTTGTGCTAGACACTCATAAGACTATTATGTGATATATGTATGTATACATAGATAGTCATCGATCAAGCACTGTACGCTAGTCTATTATATGTTATATATATAGGCACTCACATATCCAAACACTTTGTCATGCATAGAGATGGCAACACACACGCATCAAAACATCTTCTATTTCATCCCACTCTCGACAACATCTCTTGGAATCACGAAACTCATAGGTAGCTTGTAAGACCACCGAGTTACTTCGAGCGAGACCTTACCCAACTCAAAACAATTCAAATAACCAGGCTAGTTAGCACGTAGTTGCTAGTCAGTAGAAATGGTTATCCCACACCTATTGATTGCTCTATAATGTTGATTGTCATATTGTGATGTTGTATATTACCGCGTTTGTATATGCACATCTGTGATAATCATCATTTATGGACAATCTCTCACGAACCCTATTCTTCTAATCTCAGGAAAATCATGCCGCCAAAGTCAAGGACTTACACTGATGCCCAGATGGCATCTATCATCTCTCAGGCTGTGACTGAAGCCTTGGTGCGACATTCGTCATCGACCCCCGAAAGGCATAGTGATACTGCCAATACCCCTCCCACTGCCAAGCCTTGTTCCTACAAGGATTTCCAAAACTGCAAACCCCTAAGCTTTAAAGGAACTGAAGGAGCCATCGGCCTAATCAGATGGGTTGAGAAGATGGAATCCGTCTTCCGCATCAGTAAATGTGCGGAAGGGGATAGAGTTCAGTTTTCCACATGCACCCTTGCTGACGGTGCCCTCACCTGGTGGAACTCGTATACCCAGTCTCTGGGTATAGATACCACCTATCTACTTCCCTGGGAAGATCTGAAGAAAATGCTTACAGAGGAGTATTGCCCATCTGAAGAACTCGAGAAGCTAGATGAGGAGTTCTGGCATCTCAAGGTTCAAGGAACCGACATTGTTGGTTATACCACTAGGTTTCAACAACTGGCAACCCTCCGCCCAGCCTTAGTAAGCACTGAGACCGATAAGGTCAAGAGGTACATTCGCGGTCTTCCGGAACCTGTCCGGGGGAACGTCGCTTCTTCTGGCAAGACCACCATTCAGGGAGCAATTCGATTATCTCATGAGCTCATGGCTATGCAAGAGAGCCAAGGAAACCCTGTCTCATCTTCTGGAAACAACAACAAGAGAAAATGGTCTGGGAATCAGAACCAGCAGACCTTCAAAAAGACTGAGACTGTCAAGAATGACACATCAGGTTCTGGAGAGAGGAAAGGGTACACTGGAAGTAAACCCTACTGTTCAAAGTGCAATCGTCATCATGATGGTCCTTGTAGTGCACCCTGCAACAACTGCAAGAGGTATGGACATCTTAGCAAAGACTGTCGAACACCTGCAACCAACCTCACCACCAACACCAACACTTATAACAACCAACCCCGAGCCTGCTATGAGTGTGGAAGCACTGGACACTTCAGGAATGCGTGTCCAAAGTTGAAGAATAAGGGGAACAACAACAACAATGCTAGGGGTAGAGCTTTTGTACTGAATGCTGGAGAGGCCCGTGAGGACCCCAATGTGGTCACGGGTATGTTTCTTCTCAACAATTTAACTGCTTCAATTTTGTTTGATACTGGTGCTGATAAGAGTTTTATATCTGAGGAATTTAGCCCACTATTAGACATTTCACCTGTTGCCTTAGAAGCTAAGTACACTGTAGAGTTAGCTAATGGCAAGTTGATCGAGGCCGATAGCGTAATACCAAATTGCACCCTAAACCTCGCAAATGAACTATTTCCCATAAACCTCATACCTATCGAGATTGGAAGTTTTGACATAGTAGTAGGCATGGATTGGCTATCCAAGCATCGAGCTGAAGTTGTATGTCATGACAAGATCGTTCGTATTCCTCTCGTCACTGGTAGTACTTTGATCATACAAGGGGAGACCAGTGGGACGAGATTGAATATCATATCCTGCATAAAGACTCGCAAGTACCTTAGGAAAGGTTATCAGGCAATCCTCGCTCATGTTATTGAGAAAAAGTCGGAAGAGAAACGACTCGAGGATGTGCCCATCATCAGAGACTTTCCAGAAGTCTTTCCTGAAGAATTGCCTGGTCTTCCGCCACCAAGACAAGTTGAGTTCTCGATCGATCTCGTGCCCGGGGCAGCACCTGTTGCACGAGCACCGTATTGTTTAGCCCCTTCAGAACTTCAGGAGTTGTCTGTTCAGTTACAGGAACTTCTGGATAAGGGTTTCATTAGACCGAGTTCTTCACCATGGGGAGCTCCAGTACTGTTTGTGAAAAAGAAGGACGGTTCATTCAGGATGTGTATCGACTACAGAGAGTTGAACAAATTAACCATCAAGAACCGTTATCCACTTCCCCGTATTGATGACCTGTTCGACCAACTCCAAGGGTCAAGTGTCTATTCAAAAATAGATCTACGATCGGGTTATCATCAGTTACGAGTTCGCGATGAAGATATTCCAAAAACCGCTTTCCGAACTCGCTATGGTCATTACGAGTTTCAAGTAATGGCATTTGGTTTGACCAACGCACCGGCAGTATTCATGGATCTTATGAACCGTGTGTGCAAACCATATCTCGACAAGTTTGTCATTGTTTTCATCGACGACATTCTTATCTACTCACGTAACGAGCAAGAGCACGAGCAGATCTCAAAACTATTTTAGAACTTCTCAGACACGAAGAGTTATATGCTAAGTTCTCCAAGTGTGAGTTCTGGATTCAGACCGTTCAATTCCTTGGTCATGTGATTGACAGTCAGGGAATTCATGTTGATCCCTCAAAGATCGAGGCTATCAAGTGCTGGCAAGCACCGACAACGCCGACAGAGGTACGCCAATTTTTAGGATTGGCTGGTTATTATCGGCGCTTCATTGAGAATTTCTCCAAAATAGCACAACCACTCACAACACTGACTCAGAAAGAGAAGAAGTTCAATTGGACTGATAAGCAAGAGTCAGCATTTCAGTTATTAAAGCAAAAGCTTTGCAGTGCGCCCATCCTATCGCTACCCAAAGGTAACGAAGACTTCGTGGTATACTGCGATGCTTCGCATCAGGGACTGGGTTGCGTGTTGATGCAACGAGAGAAAGTCATAGCCTACGCCTCCCGACAACTCAAAGTTCACGAGAAGAACTACACAACCCATGATCTCGAATTAGGAGCCGTAGTGTTCGCACTCAAAATCTGGAGACACTATCTGTATGGCACAAAATGTACCATCTTCACCGATCATAAGAGTCTCCAGCACATATTTGATCAGAAGGATCTCAACATGAGGCAACGACGCTGGGTCGAGTTACTCACCGATTATGACTGTGAGATCAAGTATCATCCGGGCAAAGCAAATGTAGTTGCCGATGCCCTAAGTCGAAAAGAGCGCACCAAACCCCTTCGAGTCCGAGCCCTCAGTATTATCATTTATAATGATCTAATCATTCAAATCCTCACTACTCAACTCGAAGCATTGAAACCTGAAAACATCAAGGAAGAGGCCTTGCGAAATATGGAGAATCAATTTGAAACCAAACCCAATGGGGTCAAATACTTCGCAAACCGAATCTGGTTACCCAAGTTTGGGAATCTTCGAGACTTTGTGATGGATGAAGCTCACAAGTCCAAATACTCTATACATCCTGGATCGGACAAGATGTATCATGGCATCAAGGGACTGTACTGGTGGCCGAGCATGAAAGCAGAGATTGCCACGTACGTCAGCAAATGCCTCACATGTTCCAAGGTTAAAGCCGAATATCAGAAACCCTCCGGCTTGCTCCAGCAACCGGAAATCCCTCAATGGAAATGGGAGCAAATCTCCATGGATTTCATCACTAAACTCCCGAAAACATCAAGTGGTTGCGATACTATATGGGTAATAGTTGATCGTCTAACCAAATCTGCTCACTTCCTTGCCATGAAGGAAACCGACAAAATGGAACGTCTCACACGAATCTATTTGAAGGAGATCGTATCAAGACACGGCGTTCCAATCTCAATTATCTCTGATAGAGACAGCCGATTCACATCTAACTTTTGGCAATCATTGCAAAAGTCATTGGGTACTCGTTTAGATATGAGTACAGCCTATCATCCACAAACCGATGGCCAAAGTGAAAGAACTATTCAAACACTGGAAGATATGTTACGCGCCTGCGTAATTGATTTCGGTGCAAATTGGGAGCATCATTTGCCTTTGTGCGAATTCTCATACAACAACAGTTACCACACCAGCATCAAGGCTGCACCTTTTGAGGCACTGTACGGTCGTAAGTGCCGATCGCCTATCTGTTGGACCGAAGTTGGAGATAGCCAACTCACTGGTCCTGAGATCATTCATGAAACCACCGAGAAGATCGTTGGTATCCAGCAACGGCTGAAGGCCGCACGTGATCGTCAGAAGAGTTATGCTGACGTGAGACGAAAGCATCTCGAGTTCCAGGTTGGAGATCGAGTATTGCTCAAAGTATCACCTTGGAAAGGTGTCATCCGTTTTGGTAAACGTGGGAAGTTAAACCCTAGATACATCGGACCTTTTGAGATCCTTGAAAGGATTGGTCCAGTCGCATATCGATTGCAGCTACCTCCAGAGCTCAGTAGCGTGCATCCCACATTTCACATTTCTAACCTCAAGAAATGCCTGTCCGACGAGACACTCATTATCCCGCTCGAGGAAATTCAAATCGACGACAAACTTCATTTTGTCGAGACACCAGTGGAGGTCATGGACCGTGAGGTCAAACAGCTTAAGCAAAGTCGTATTCCAATCGTCAAGGTTCGGTGGAATTCGCGGCGTGGTCCGGAATTCACCTGGGAACGGGAAGACCAGATGCGACTCAAATATCCACATCTATTTTCAGACTCCACTCACACGCCAACTTCGAGTTAAATTTCGGGACGAAATTCTCTTAACAAGGGGAGAATGTGACACCCGTCAAATTAGGACTAGAAATTAGTTCCTAATCATTATGTAATACATGTAGTTAGTGCTATGTATTAGGCTAATTGTATGTATCAAAATATATATTGATGAATATATATATCAGTACTCGATTAGATTTAATCGTTCATTTTCAAATCGGCCGAATTCCGATTCAATTATACGGCGTTGGTAAAAATCAAGTGATTAAATAATATGGAATTGTTATTTAATACCTCATAATTATTATATATTATTTTGATGATATATCAAGTATCTCGTATCGTACAAAGCAAACGTCCACGACAAAACTATATATAAATAATGAATTATTATTGAAATTAATAATTATTATTTACATCAGATAAAATAAAACATATTTCGTTTTATACAATTTTACTCAAACGCGACGAAACCAATTGAATCCTATCCGTCTCTCAAACATAAAACAAAGATATATTTTATATCTCGTTAAATGTATTTTTATAAAATACTTCCAATAAAAGTATAAACGAATTCATTTTTAGAAATTTATCAATTTAAAACATTATACTACTTTTACGATCGGGTACAAAAACACGGGTATTTTGTACTTCGAATTAAGCCAACCAACTCCAATAATTGGAGTTGGCCGACTATACCAGACGCACCCTTTCCATTTCATTTCATTATCTCTATCTCTCGGTCTCTTCTCTCGGCTCCAAACCGAACAACAACAATAACAATTAACAACAACAATTGATCATCACCACCTTCATCATCTTCATCTTCATCATCGTGGTCATCATCTTCATCACCAAGCTCCATCTCCATTTTTAGCTCCATTTTAATTGTAAGCAAAAATCGTTAACTTAAACTTTGTAATTTCGTATTTAAATAGCATATACTACCATGTATTGATGATAGGATTGATGATTGTTGGTTAGATTGCGGATTAAAATGGGTTTGGGTGATTTTTGGAACGAACAGACCATGACCAGACCTCGGAATACGGCGTATTCAAGGGAATACGGCGTATTCCCACCCAGAAAATATGATCCACGATAAATTGTCATGAATACGGCGGATTCATGGGAATCCGGCGTATTCCCGTTGTTTGCCATGAATACGGTCGGATTCATGGGAATCCGGCGTATTCCCTCTATTTTTTCATGAATACGGCGTATTCAGACGAATACGGCGTATTCCCACCAAAGGCCACCAATCCGGCGGATTCAAGGGAATCCGGCGGATTCCCCCTATATATTTCATGATCCAACGGATCAATAAACTAGCCCTGCGAATTCTAGCTAAAACAGAACATGTAAATTTTCGAAAACGTCGACGATTTAACAACCTAAAATAGGGTAGCTTCTCGATGAAAAATTTATTATAACGGATTGAGCTCAAATTCGCAAGGTCACTCGGAAACGACCCAATATTCAATGCTAAGTACCCTAGCCTAGTCAGTTTTAGGCCATCCGGGGTCGTTTAGGGCCCGAAAATGACATATTACTGTTTTCAGACTCGTACCAAATTTTGTAAATTATGAAATAAAGTGTAACGGATATAATGAACTTGATTAACAACTAAACTTATACGATACGACTTTTACTCGAAACACATATACTTTTATAAGTACAACAAATCATGCAAAATAATAATAGTTTGAAATTATTATTACAAGCCGTCACCAACGACCCGTATACATTTTCACAAACTCAAACCTAATCATTTACCAAAGTATTTGGTCATAACTAGTTAAGGGGAATAACTAGCAAAGATGGTCCGTAGAGTCATCAAATCAATTAAACCTCGCGCGTTTGATACGCCTGTCAGGTTCAAAAATCTAATCAATCAAAACCTTGGGCGTCTAAGACGCCCTGCAGGTTCAGTCGTTGTAACGACATCAAATCATTGTGAATCATCATAAATTGTTGGCTAACAATTCAATAGGCTCAGGTGAGTCTCATAGCCCCTTTTTAAATGCTTTTACCTAGGGGTGAGATACATGCTCGTTTTGTTTTACATGTGAACGCAAGTATCAAATTATCACGTATGCTGCATGAGTTGTTTTCATCTAATCAATCAAAGTCCTCTGAAGCATAGTTCTGTTAATATGATTTAGCGTGAATGTTAGTGTATGGTACCATATGGGATTGACAATCCCCGTCCGAGTTAGCAAGCACTAACCTGTCAAACGGACGCATTATCATTTGTTCAAACGTATGTTGATTAGGCATACGCATAGAGGCACCCTCGCTCAGGTCCTTAAAGGTGGATCCTGACCCCTCAGTTAAGCTCAGACTATGTGCTCATGTTAGTTGTATCAATCTTTACTTATTTGTTTAATTACAAATATTCATGTGATATCTATCAATCAATTATTTACATGTTTTGTAAATCAAATCATTAAATCTTGCGGTTCACAAATCATATTTTGTTATATCAAACCTGTGAGCTCACCAGCTTTATAGCTGACCTTTTAGCATGTTATCTCAGGTACTCAGCAGTAGGTTGGACTGCCCATCGGGATACTGTAGCTCGAGTCGCATGCAATCATATAATCATCAAGAGATTTCCCTGCATTTCTATATTTTGCTAAAATTAGATATGTATTAGAATCTCTCAAATATCTATGCAAACTCGTCTTTTGTAAAACATATGTAGACTTTTAAGTTAATCAATGTATTTGTAAAACGACGCATGTAGTGGTCGTTCATTATGTATCTTATGTGCTTTGTGTATTGATTAGTAGCACCCCAAAGTATGCTTCCGCCAACAGTAAATTTGGGGGTGTTACAGATTGGTATCAGAGCCTAAGGTTATAGTGAACTAGGTTGCATTAGTGGGCCTAGACTATGACCGTTAGGCAGTATTTTCTGTTAAGTGTGATTGGTTCAAGAGTTACGTCATACAAGTTTAATTTAACATAGCTTGATCAACTATGTACAATTAAATAAAGATGATGTAAGGCTTGAAATGGTTATGCTGGAATAGGAATACATTAGTTGACTCTGACCTCGAGAGAAACCGGGACTCATAATTGTTGTGCTAGACACTCATAAGACTATTATGTGATATATGTATGTATACATAGATAGTCATCGATCAAGCACTGTACGCTAGTCTATTATATGTTATATATATAGGCACTCACATATCCAAACACTTTGTCATAGAGATGGCAACACACACGCATCGAAACATCTTCTATTTCATCCCACTCTCGACAACATCTCTTGGAATCACGAAACTCATAGGTAGCTTGTAAGACCACCGAGTTTCTTCGAGCGAGACCTTACCCAACTCAAAACAATTCAAATAACCAGGTTAGTTAGCACGTAGTTGCTAGTCAGTAGAAATGGTTATCCCACACCTATTGATTGCTCTATAATGTTGATTGTCATATTGTGATGTTGTATATTACCGCGTTTGTATATGTACATCTGTGATAATCATCATTTATGGACAATCTCTCACGAACCCTATTCTTCTAATCTCAGGAAAATCATGCCGCCAAAGTCAAGGACTTACACTGATGCCCAGATGGCATCTATCATCTCTCAGGCTGTGACTGAAGCCTTGGTGCGACATTCGTCATCGACCCCCGAAAGGCATAGTGATACTGCCAATACCCCTCCCATTGCCAAGCCTTGTTCCTACAAGGATTTCCAAAACTGCAAACCCCTAAGTTTTAAAGGAACTGAAGGAGCCATCGGCCTAATCAGATGGGTTGAGAAGATGGAATCCGTCTTCCGCATCAGTAAATGTGCGGAAGGGGATAGAGTTCAGTTTTCCACATGCACCCTTGCTGACGGTGCCCTCACCTGGTGGAACTCGTATACCCAGTCTGTGGGTATAGATACCACCTATCTACTTCCCTGGGAAGATCTGAAGAAAATGCTTACAGAGGAGTATTGCCCATCTGAAGAACTCGAGAAGCTAGATGAGGAGTTCTGGCATCTCAAGGTTCAAGGAACCGACATTGTTGGTTATACCACTAGGTTTCAACAACTGGCAACCCTCCGCCCAGCCTTAGTAAGCACTGAGACCGATAAGGTCAAGAGGTACATTCGCGGTCTTCCGGAACCTGTCCGGGGGAACGTCGCTTCTTCTGGCAAGACCACCATTCAGGGAGCAATTCGATTATCTCATGAGCTCATGGCTATGCAAGAGAGCCAAGGAAACCCTGTCTCATCTTCTGGAAACAACAACAAGAGAAAATGGTCTGGGAATCAGAACCAGCAGACCTTAAAAAAGACTGAGACTGTCAAGAATGACACATCATGTTCTGGAGAGAGGAAAGGGTACACTGGAAGTAAACCCTACTGTTCAAAGTGCAATCGTCATCATGATGGTCCTTGTAGTGCACCCTGCAACAACTGCAAGAGGTATGGACATCTTAGCAAAGACTGTCGAACACCTGCAACCAACCTCACCACCAACACCAACACTTATAACAACCAACCCCGAGCCTGCTATGAGTGTGGAAGCACTGGACACTTCAGGAATGCGTGTCCAAAGTTGAAGAATAAGGGGAACAACAACAACAATGCTAGGGGTAGAGCTTTTGTACTGAATGCTGGAGAGGCCCGTGAGGACCCCAATGTGGTCACGGGTATGTTTCTTCTCAACAATTTAACTGCTTCAATTTTGTTTGATACTGGTGCTGATAAGAGTTTTATATCTGAGGAATTTAGCCCACTATTAGACATTTCACCTGTTGCCTTAGAAGCTAAGTACACTGTAGAGTTAGCTAATGGCAAGTTGATCGAGGCCGATAGCGTAATACCAAATTGCACCCTAAACCTCGCAAATGAACTATTTCCCATAAACCTCATACCTATCGAGATTAGAAGTTTTGACATAGTAGTAGGCATGGATTGGCTATCCAAGCATCGAGCTGAAGTTGTATGTCATGACAAGATCGTTCGTATTCCTCTCGTCACTGGTAGTACTTTGATCATACAAGGGGAGACCAGTGGGACGAGATTGAATATCATATCCTGCATAAAGACTCGCAAGTACCTTAGGAAAGGTTATCAGGCAATCCTCGCTCATGTTATTGAGAAAAAGTCGGAAGAGAAACGACTCGAGGATGTGCCCATCGTCAGAGACTTTCCAGAAGTCTTTCCTGAAGAATTGCCTGGTCTTCCGCCACCAAGACAAGTTGAGTTCTCGATCGATCTCGTGCCCGGGGCAGCACCTGTTGCACGAGCACCGTATCGTTTAGCCCCTTCAGAACTTCAGGAGTTGTCTGTTCAGTTACAGGAACTTCTGGATAAGGGTTTCATTAGACCGAGTTCTTCACCATGGGGAGCTCCAGTACTATTTGTGAAAAAGAAGGACGGTTCATTCAGGATGTGTATCGACTACAGAGAGTTGAACAAATTAACCATCAAGAACCGTTATCCACTTCCCCGTATTGATGACCTGTTCGACCAACTCCAAGGGTCAAGTGTCTATTCAAAAATAGATCTACGATCGGGTTATCATCAGTTACGAGTTCGCGATGAAGATATTCCGAAAACCGCTTTCCGAACTCGCTATGGTCATTACGAGTTTCAAGTAATGGCATTTGGTTTGACCAACGCACCGGCAGTATTCATGGATCTTATGAACCGTGTGTGCAAACCATATCTCGACAAGTTTGTCATTGTTTTCATCGACGACATTCTTATCTACTCACGTAACGAGCAAGAGCACGAGCAGCATCTCAAAACTATTTTAGAACTTCTCAGACACGAAGAGTTATATGCTAAGTTCTCTAAGTGTGAGTTCTGGATTCAGACCGTTCAATTCCTTGGTCATGTGATTGACAGTCAGGGAATTCATGTTGATCCCTCAAAGATCGAGGCTATCAAGTGCTGGCAAGCACCGACAACGCCGACAGAGGTACGCCAATTTTTAGGATTGGCTGGTTATTATCGGCGCTTCATTGAGAATTTCTCCAAAATAGCACAACCACTCACAACACTGACTCAGAAAGAGAAGAAGTTCAATTGGACTGATAAGCAAGAGTTAGCATTTCAGTTATTAAAGCAAAAGCTTTGCAGTGCGCCCATCCTATCGCTACCCAAAGGTAACGAAGACTTCGTGGTATACTGCGATGCTTCGCATCAGGGACTGGGTTGCGTGTTGATGCAACGAGAGAAAGTCATAGCCTACGCCTCCTGACAACTCAAAGTTCACGAGAAGAACTACACAACCCATGATCTCGAATTAGGAGCCGTAGTGTTCGCACTCAAAATCTGGAGACACTATCTGTATGGCACAAAATGTACCATCTTCACCGATCATAAGAGTCTCCAGCACATATTTGATCAGAAGGATCTCAACATGAGGCAACGACGCTGGGTCGAGTTACTCACCGATTATGACTGTGAGATCAAGTATCATCCGGGCAAAGCAAATGTAGTTGCCGATGCCCTAAGTCGAAAAGAGCGCACCAAACCCCTTCGAGTCCGAGCCCTCAGTATTATCATTCATAATGATCTAATCATTCAAATCCTCACTACTCAACTCGAAGCATTGAAACCTGAAAACATCAAGGAAGAGGCCTTGCGAAATATGGAGAATCAATTTGAAACCAAACCCAATGGGGTCAAATACTTCGCAAACCGAATCTGGTTACCCAAGTTTGGGAATCTTCGAGACTTTGTGATGGATGAAGCTCACAAGTCCAAATACTCTATACATCCTGGATCGGACAAGATGTATCATGGCATCAAGGGACTGTACTGGTGGCCGAGCATGAAAGCAGAGATTGCCACGTACGTCAGCAAATGCCTCACATGTTCCAAGGTTAAAGCCGAATATCAGAAACCCTCCGGCTTGCTCCAGCAACCGGAAATCCCTCAATGGAAATGGGAGCAAATCTCCATGGATTTCATCACTAAACTCCCGAAAACATCAAGTGGTTGCGATACTATATGGGTAATAGTTGATCGTCTAACCAAATCTGCTCACTTCCTTGCCATGAAGGAAACCGACAAAATGGAACGTCTCACACGAATCTATTTGAAGGAGATCGTATCAAGACACGGCGTTCCAATCTCAATTATCTCTGATAGAGACAGCCGATTCACATCTAACTTTTGGCAATCATTGCAAAAGTCATTGGGTACTCGTTTAGATATGAGTACAGCCTATCATCCACAAACCGATGGCCAAAGTGAAAGAACTATTCAAACACTGGAAGATATGTTACGCGCCTGCGTAATTGATTTCGGTGCAAATTGGGAGCATCATTTGCCTTTGTGCGAATTCTCATACAACAACAGTTACCACACCAGCATCAAGGCTGCACCTTTTGAGGCACTGTACGGTCGTAAGTGCCGATCGCCTATCTGTTGGACCGAAGTTGGAGATAGCCAACTCACTGGTCCTGAGATCATTCATGAAACCACCGAGAAGATCGTTGGTATCCAGCAACGGCTGAAGGCCGCACGTGATCGTCAGAAGAGTTATGCTGACGTGAGACGAAAGCATCTCGAGTTCCAGGTTGGAGATCGAGTATTGCTCAAAGTATCACCTTGGAAAGGTGTCATCCGTTTTGGTAAACGTGGGAAGTTAAACCCTAGATACATCGGACCTTTTGAGATCCTTGAAAGGATTGGTCCAGTCGCATATCGATTGCAGCTACCTCCAGAGCTCAGTAGCGTGCATCCCACATTTCACATTTCTAACTTCAAGAAATGCCTGTCCGACGAGACACTCATTATCCCGCTCGAGGAAATTCAAATCGACGACAAACTTCATTTTGTCGAGACACCAGTGGAGGTCATGGACCGTGAGGTCAAACAGCTTAAGCAAAGTCGTATTCCAATCGTCAAGGTTCGGTGGAATTCGCGGCGTGGTCCGGAATTCACCTGGGAACGGGAAGACCAGATGCGACTCAAATATCCACATCTATTTTCAGACTCCACTCACACGCCAACTTCGAGTTAAATTTCGGGACGAAATTCTCTTAACAAGGGGAGAATGTGACACCCGTCAAATTAGGACTAGAAATTAGTTCCTAATCATTATGTAATACATGTAGTTAGTGCTATGTATTAGGCTAATTGTATGTATCAAAATATATATTGATGAATATATATATCAGTACTCGATTAGATTTAATCGTTCATTTTCAAATCGGCCGAATTCCGATTCAATTATACGGCGTTGGTAAAAATCAAGTGATTAAATAATATGGAATTGTTATTTAATACCTCATAATTATTATATATTATTTTGATGATATATCAAGTATCTCGTATCGTACAAAGCAAACGTCCACGACAAAACTATATATAAATAATGAATTATTATTGAAATTAATAATTATTATTTACATCAGATAAAATAAAACATATTTCGTTTTATACAATTTTACTCAAACGCGACGAAACCAATTGAATCCTATCCGTCTCTCAAACATAAAACAAAGATATATTTTATATCTCGTTAAATGTATTTTTATAAAATACTTCCAATAAAAGTATAAACGAATTCATTTTTAGAAATTTATCAATTTAAAACATTATACTACTTTTACGATCGGGTACAAAAACACGGGTATTTTGTACTTCGAATTAAGCCAACCAACTCCAATAATTGGAGTTGGCCGACTATACCAGACGCACCCTTTCCATTTCATTTCATTATCTCTATCTCTCGGTCTCTTCTCTCGGCTCCAAACCGAACAACAACAATAACAATTAACAACAACAATTGATCATCACCACCTTCATCATCTTCATCTTCATCATCGTGGTCATCATCTTCATCACCAAGCTCCATCTCCATTTTTAGCTCCATTTTAATTGTAAGCAAAAATCGTTAACTTAAACTTTGTAATTTCGTATTTAAATAGCATATACTACCATGTATTGATGATAGGATTGATGATTGTTGGTTAGATTGCGGATTAAAATGGGTTTGGGTGATTTTTGGAACGAACAGACCATGACCAGACCTCGGAATACGGCGTATTCAAGGGAATACGGCGTATTCCCACCCAGAAAATATGATCCACGATAAATTGTCATGAATACGGCGGATTCATGGGAATCCGGCGTATTCCCGTTGTTTGCCATGAATACGGTCGGATTCATGGGAATCCGGCGTATTCCCTCTATTTTTTCATGAATACGGCGTATTCAGACGAATACGGCGTATTCCCACCAAAGGCCACCAATCCGGCGGATTCAAGGGAATCCGGCGGATTCCCCCTATATATTTCATGATCCAACGGATCAATAAACTAGCCCTGCGAATTCTAGCTAAAACAGAACATGTAAATTTTCGAAAACGTCGACGATTTAACAACCTAAAACAGGGTAGCTTCTCGATGAAAAATTTATTATAACGGATTGAGCTCAAATTCGCAAGGTCACTCGGAAACGACCCAATATTCAATGCTAAGTACCCTAGCCTAGTCAGTTTTAGGCCATCCGGGGTCGTTTAGGGCCCGAAAATGACATATTACTGTTTTCAGACTCGTACCAAATTTTGTAAATTATGAAATAAAGTGTAACGGATATAATGAACTTGATTAACAACTAAACTTATACGATACGACTTTTACTCGAAACACATATACTTTTATAAGTACAACAAATCATGCAAAATAATAATAGTTTGAAATTATTATTACAAGCCGTCACCAACGACCCGTATACATTTTCACAAACTCAAACCTAATCATTTACCAAAGTATTTGGTCATAACTAGTTAAGGGGAATAACTAGCAAAGATGGTCCGTAGAGTCATCAAATCAATTAAACCTCGCGCGTTTGATACGCCTGTCAGGTTCAAAAATCTAATCAATCAAAACCTTGCGCGTCTAAGACGCCCTGCAGGTTCAGTCGTTGTAACGACATCAAATCATTGTGAATCATCATAAATTGTTGGCTAACAATTCAATAGGCTCAGGTGAGTCTCATAGCCCCTTTTTAAATGCTTTTACCTAGGGGTGAGATACATGCTCGTTTTGTTTTACATGTGAACGCAAGTATCAAATTATCACGTATGCTGCATGAGTTGTTTTCATCTAATCAATCAAAGTCCTCTGAAGCATAGTTCTGTTAATATGATTTAGCGTGAATGTTAGTGTATGGTACCATATGGGATTGACAATCCCCGTCCGAGTTAGCAAGCACTAACCTGTCAAATGGACGCATTATCATTCGTTCAAACGTATGTTGATTAGGCATACGCATAGAGGCACCCTCGCTCAGGTCCTTAAAGGTGGATCCTGACCCCTCAGTTAAGCTCAGACTATGTGCTCATGTTAGTTGTATCAATCTTTACTTATTTGTTTAATTACAAATATTCATGTGATATCTATCAATCAATTATTTACATGTTTTGTAAATCAAATCATTAAATCTTGCGGTTCACAAATCATATATTGTTATATCAAACCTGTGAGCTCACCAGCTTTATAGCTGACCTTTTAGCATGTTATCTCAGGTACTCAGCAGTAGGTTGGACTGCCCATCGGGATACTGTAGCTCGAGTCGCATGCAATCATATAATCATCAAGAGATTTCCCTGCATTTCTATATTTTGCTAAAATTAGATATGTATTAGAATCTCTCAAATATCTATGCAAACTCGTCTTTTGTAAAACATATGTAGACTTTTAAGTTAATCAATGTATTTGTAAAACGACGCATGTAGTGGTCGTTCATTATGTATCTTATGTGCTTTGTGTATTGATTAGTAGCACCCCAAAGTATGCTTCCGCCAACAGTAAATTTGGGGGTGTTATGTGACACCCGGTCAAAATAACCCAAAATTGGGTCCCAATTTAAACTTTTAAAACATGTATTATATACGTGTTAACACTTAAGCATTCAAGTATTATATATATATGTATATATATAGAAACCGAAGCGATTATTCAAATAATCGCGAATACACGAATCTAACAAAACGTATAAACCCAAAATAGAATTTGGTGAAAAACAATTTTTAACAAAGTATTATTATTGAGAATAATAACTACGTACTCCGTTTGAAATTTAAATACATTTTAGACACAGAAAACTATCCGTACATTTTAAGTAAAACAAAGATATATTTTATATAAATTTAAAAGTATTTTTATAAAATACTTTGATTGAAAACATATACGAGTACGTTTTTAGAAATTTATCATTCTAAAAGATTTTATTAATTTACGATCGGGTACGAGAACACGGAGCGAAAATACCACCTAATATCAATTATTGGGGTCGGTTATATCAACCAACCCCAATAATTCATCCAAAACACTGAACTCATTCTCACTCTCTCGATCTCTCCCTCTGCTCCCTCTTTCTCTTCAATTTTCATCATCATCAACAACAACAAGATCATCAACAACAACATAAACATAATCATCATCCTCATCTTGGATCATTCTCACTCTCTCGATCTCTCCCACGGCTCCGTTTTAAATTCGTAAGAATCACTAACTCTTTTTCGTAAATTTTATGTTTATAATACATTATATAACATGTACTAGCTTAGTATTAAGTTATTGGTTGCGGAAATTAGATTAAAAACTGGTTTTGTGAACTTTCTGCACGAACAGACCAAACCCAGACTCCGGAATCCGGCGGATTCGGGTGAATCCGGCGGATTCCCCATACTTTGAGCTCAACCCGGACGGCTTCATCAGAAGCCGAACGGCTTCCCCTTATTTCCCATTGAATCCGGCGGATTGGATTGGATTCGGCGGATTCCCAACCCTGAACCGAGAACTGACCCGATCGCGTGAACTTCCAACCGATCGCGTTACTTTAAAACCCACGCGATCGCGTGATGATCTTTAGCCGATCGCGTGAAACCGAAATCCACTTGAATCCGGCGGATTCGATTGAATCCGGCGGATTCCCCTCTTTAGCCATGAATCCGGCGGATTCGGGTGAATCCGGCGGATTCCCCCAATTAACACTTGATCCGGCGGATCTAAATAGGGTGCCGGCGGATCCACTTCTCAGACCAACAAAATTCATTTTATGAACTAAGTATCGACTTATATAAACTCACTACTTATTGTAAACAATACAATGGTAAAATATACGAAATACAATTTTTTTCAAAGTATATTTCCTTGGAACATTTGTAATTATATTTTTCAAATATAATTGTAACCCGACACCAACGGGCTGTACACTTTTACAAAATACAAACTTAATTACTTTTAAACGTGTGAACCAACACTTGTACTTAAATAACCAAACAAGCAATTATACGAATGAACTACTAGGCGTACACTTACAAATATGTAATCTCGTGTGTTTAGGGCATTAGGAGGTTACGTTTGGTACACGCGCACTTTAGGAATTGCTTGCTCCACAGGTGAGTCTCACTGCCCCTTTTTACTGTTTTACTTTGGGGGAGATGCATTACTTGTTTACTGAAATTGCCTGTTTTACTTGAATACATGTGTATATGTATTTATTTCTTACTTGTACTCAATGTGTTACAAACTTACAAACAAAATACTTTACTGGTTTACAAACTTACTGAATACTACTTTACGACCTTCGGGGTTTATTACTTTACGGAGTTACTACTCCATGAACTTACTACTTTACGACCTTCGGGGTTTATTACTTTACGGAGTTACTACTCCATGAACTTACTACTTTACAAATGAATTACTTCACTACTGTACAAACTTACAAACTTGCTGTTTACTACGATACTGAATTACTACTCACTGATATACTGAATTACATGAGTTCCTTTGAATCCAATGAAGTCCTCTGAAATCATAGTTGTTAGTTAAGGATAAGCGCGAGTTTTAGTATATGGATCCATATGGGACTGACAATCCCCGCTCAGGGTGGTAGCGCCACCACGAACCTTACTCGTATAAATGGGCGTTTTCTACTCGTTTCATATGAGTGTTTTTGGATTGCACTCACGAGGGGCAAATTTACGGTTAAGCTTCGACTATGATGGCTCATGGTAGACCGACCTTACTTACTTAATTACTTGGGTGTAATTGGGATTACTTACTAAATTATCTGGGAATAATTGATGCGTACTTACATAATTTCTTGTATGAAATTGATACTTACTTACTAAATCACTGGTTTGAAAATGTTGTTTACTTACTAATGTTGTACTAAACTTTCTATTACTATTTACTACAAACCTGTGAGATTCACCAACCTTTTGGTTGACCCTTTTAGTAATGTATTCTCAGGTACTCAGCGACAGTAAAGATGGCCCGCAGGATAGGCTAAGCTAGTTCGAGTCGCATGCGTTTACACATATGAAGATTTTATTTGCATTATCTTTTGTACTTTGATTATGTACTTAAAATCTTCTGAATCATTTTGCGAACTCGCTAATGATGTATTTCTTATGACTTAAAACCTTGTACTACTTTTGAAAACTTATGTAATGTAATGTATTTTCTAAAACGTCTCATTTAGAGTCGTTTGCTATTAATCTTGGTGTTTGATTATTGATTAGTGGCACCCAAAACTCGCTTCCGCAAAGCTAAATTTTGGGGGTGTCACAGATTGGTATCAGAGCCTAAGGTTATAGCGAACTAGGTTGCATTTAGTGGGCCTAGACTATGACCGTTAGGCAGTATTCCTCATTAGATATAACTAGTTCAGGGATTTCAGCATACGAGTTTAATTTAACATAGCCTGATCAACTATGTACAATTAAATGAAGATGATGTAATATCTGAAAGGGGTTATGTTGAACAGGAATGCACTAGTTGACTCTGACCACGAGAGAACCGTGACTTGTATTTGTTCTGTGATAGATACAACTAGGTGGATAATATGTATGTATACATGGGTTATATATATATGATTAGGCCTAGTAATATCCTCGGATATTTGGTAACGAACTTATTGTTCATATACGTCTTAGAACTCGCCAACGGTAAGTTGATCGAGTCAGGAAAATAGTACCGAGATGTGCTCTGCCTGAGAGGGTCATCTCTTCGAAATAGACTTACCCTAGGTAGAGATTAAGAATTTCGACACCTTAATCTACACAAACTGGTCATCAGAGGACCGTCCTTCTCCCACCTATCATATTTAACATCCGAATTCAAAATTTCTCTAAGTACTCAAATCTTTTCTACTTCCCTATCACATTCCGCGTAACTACTGATATCTGTTTGGGATGTAATATCTCCGACAGCTCTTGTAACACTCAAAATCTTGTAATCTTTTGAACTCGCATGTTAAATGATTACAATCTTCATTATTCTACACCATTGATTGTCACTTGTGTTGTGTTATATTATCGTTATATATACAACTACGATGATCATATTCTTATACGAAATTCTGACATGTCCCTTAACTTCATTGAAGGAACATGCCTCCACGACGTCAAAATTTCACTCAAGCTCAAGTCGATCGCCTGGTTGCTGAAGCAGTACTTGCTGAGCGACGACGATCTGAAAGTGCTGAAACACCACCAAATACCACTGCAGTGAAACCCTGCACCTACAAGGACTTCATTAACTGTAATCCTTTGAGCTTCAAAGGCACAGAAGGTGCCATTGGGTTGTTGCGATGGCTGGAGAAGACAGAGGCAGTCTTTCGCATCTGCAACTGCGCTGAGAACTGTAAGGTCAAGTTCGCCACCTACACTTTCATGGATGATGCTTTGACATGGTGGAACACCTATGCTGACTCCATAGGCCAAGACATTGCTTTGGAAACTCCTTGGGATGAGCTGAAGAAAATGCTCAAGGATGAGTATTGTCCCAGGGATGAAATTCAACAGCTTGAGGCGGAATTCTGGAATCTCTCCACTCAAGGGAACGACATTGCCAGCTACACTTCTCGATTTAATCAGTTGGCACACCTTTGTCCATCTATGGTCGATACAGAACCTAAGCGGATTGAGCGCTATGTCTGGGGACTTCCTTCTCAAATTCAAGGAATGGTTACTTCAGCCGATTCTTCTACATTCCACGGCACTGTGCGTATGGCGCATAAGTTGATGGCGCAAATTGTTCGCCAAGGAACAGCGGGCGACAAAAGTTCTGGAAACAGCTCTGGAGACAACAAGAGGAAAGCGGATGGAAACCAGAGCCAAACTAATAAGAAGCCAACAACTGTTAAGGCCAACACCTCTGAAGCTGATGACAAGATAGGGTACAAAGGAAGCAAGCCCTACTGCTCTAAGTGCAGCCTTCATCATGATGGTTCATGTCCTTGCCCCAAATGCAAGAGATTTGGGCATGTAGCCAAGGACTGCAAGGCAGTCACCACTAGTACCAACCCCTCAGCACCTAAGACCTGCTACGAATGTAATAGTACTGGGCACTTCAGGAGGGAATGCCCAAAGTTGAAAGACAAGAACAGCAACACCGCTAAGGGCCGGTTCTATGTGCTTAATGCTGAAGGTAAACATCAGAACCCGAGACTTATTGACTTACTTAACATGGGTATGATTACTTACAGATGACCCAACCGCCTGTAAAATTATTTACCTCAGTAGATATTACTTGCTGTTTAATAGCTTTTATGTTTTCCTAGATTCCATGTACTTGATAGAATTAGGAAAATGATGACTTACTTTAAGATCCGACCGACATGTACCTACTACTTGATACCCCATTTCGTACATTAGATCCTATGAGTGAGATAGGATTTGGAAAATGGCAATTTAGATTCTATAGTTTATATATGAGACGAGTTTTAGCTTGCATAAGTATTGGGATAACAAATCCTACATTGTATTATACCGGAAAACATACCGGTTAATATTTTTATATATACAATGGGTCACATTCCATATAAAGCTAATGTAGGCTAAACTTTTAGTTTTTATAGGAGACTGATAGAGTCTAGTTTACGCCACGATACTACTATTCGTTACAAACTTTGTGAACACAGTGGAAGTTACTACTATACTTTAAGTTACTAGTACACATTATAGCTACCTCCTAGTGATCGACTGGACTGATCATGTAGGCACAATAGTTAAAACATCTTGAAACTTCTTTTCGAACTCCTTAGTTGCCGGAAGGGCACTAGTTCAACAAGGGGAGATAGACAACTCTAGATAGGTGTTGTCAGACTTATGTAGATAACACGCAATCTATAACTTGAATACAACGATAAATACTACGAACGAATTTCGGGACGAAATTCTCCTAACAAGGGGAGAATGTGACACCCGGTCAAAATAACCCAAAATTGGGTCCCAATTTAAACTTTTAAAACATGTATTATATACGTGTTAACACTTAAGCATTCAAGTATTATATATATATATGTATATATATAGAAACCGAAACGATTATTCAAATAATCGCGAATACACGAATCTAACAAAACGTATAAACCCAAAATAGAATTTGGTGAAAAACAATTTTTAACAAAGTATTATTATTGAGAATAATAACTACGTACTCCGTTTGAAATTTAAATACATTTTAGACACAGAAAACTATCCGTACATTTTAAGTAAAACAAAAATATATTTTATATAAATTTAAAAGTATTTTTATAAAATACTTTGATTGAAAACATATACGAGTACGTTTTTAGAAATTTATCATTCTAAAAGATTTTATTAATTTACGATCGGGTACGAGAACACGGAGCGAAAATACCACCTAATATCAATTATTGGGGTCGGTTATATCAACCAACCCCAATAATTCATCCAAAACACTGAACTCATTCTCACTCTCTCGATCTCTCCCTCTGCTCCCTCTTTCTCTTCAATTTTCATCATCATCAACAACAACAAGATCATCAACAACAACATAAACATAATCATCATCCTCATCTTGGATCATCACCACCTTCACGTTCATCACCATCATCATACTCACGGCTCCGTTTTAAATTCGTAAGAATCACTAACTCTTTTTCGTAAATTTTATGTTTATAATACATTATATAACATGTACTAGCTTAGTATTAAGTTATTGGTTGCGGAAATTAGATTAAAAACTGGTTTTGTGAACTTTCTGCACGAACAGACCAAACCCAGACTCCGGAATCCGGCGGATTCGGGTGAATCCGGCGGATTCCCCATACTTTGAGCTCAACCCGGACGGCTTCATCAGAAGCCGAACGGCTTCCCCTTATTTCCCATTGAATCCGGCGGATTGGATTGGATCCGGCGGATTCCCAACCCTGAACCGAGAACTGACCCGATCGCGTGAACTTCCAACCGATCGCGTTACTTTAAAACCCACGCGATCGCGTGATGATCTTTAGCCGATCGCGTGAAACCGAAATCCACTCGAATCCGGCGGATTCGATTGAATCCGGCGGATTCCCCTCTTTAGCCATGAATCCGGCGGATTCGGGTGAATCCGGCGGATTCCCCCAATTAACACTTGATCCGGCGGATCTAAATAGGGTGCCGGCGGATCCACTTCTCAGACCAACAAAATTCATTTTAGGAACTAAGTATCGACTTATATAAACTCACTACTTATTGTAAACAATACAATGGTAAAATATACGAAATACAATTTTTTTCAAAGTATATTTCCTTGGAACATTTGTAATTATATTTTTCAAATATAATTGTAACCCGACACCAACGGGCTGTACACTTTTACAAAATACAAACTTAATTACTTTTAAACGTGTGAACCAACACTTGTACTTAAATAACCAAACAAGCAATTATACGAATGAACTACTAGGCGTACACTTACAAATATGTAATCTCGTGTGTTTAGGGCATTAGGAGGTTACGTTTGGTACACGCGCACTTTAGGAATTGCTTGCTCCACAGGTGAGTCTCACTGCCCCTTTTTACTGTTTTACTTTGGGGGAGATGCATTACTTGTTTACTGAAATTGCCTGTTTTACTTGAATACATGTGTATATGTATTTATTTCTTACTTGTACTCAATGTGTTACAAACTTACAAACAAAATACTTTACTGGTTTACAAACTTACTGAATACTACTTTACGACCTTCGGGGTTTATTACTTTACGGAGTTACTACTCCATGAACTTACTACTTTACGACCTTCGGGGTTTATTACTTTACGGAGTTACTACTCCATGAACTTACTACTTTACAAATGAATTACTTCACTACTGTACAAACTTACAAACTTGCTGTTTACTACGATACTGAATTACTACTCACTGATATACTGAATTACATGAGTTCCTTTGAATCCAATGAAGTCCTCTGAAATCATAGTTGTTAGTTAAGGATAAGCGCGAGTTTTAGTATATGGATCCATATGGGACTGACAATCCCCGCTCAGGGTGGTAGCGCCACCACGAACCTTACTCGTATAAATGGGCATTTTCTACTCGTTTCATATGAGTGTTTTTGGATTGCACTCACGAGGGGCAAATTTACGGTTAAGCTTCGACTATGATGGCTCATGGTAGACCGACCTTACTTACTTAATTACTTGGGTGTAATTGGGATTACTTACTAAATTATCTGGGAATAATTGATGCGTACTTACATAATTTCTTGTATGAAATTGATACTTACTTACTAAATCACTGGTTTGAAAATGTTGTTTACTTACTAATGTTGTACTAAACTTTCTATTACTATTTACTACAAACCTGTGAGATTCACCAACCTTTTGGTTGACCCTTTTAGTAATGTATTCTCAGGTACTCAGCGACAGTAAAGATGGCCCGCAGGATAGGCTAAGCTAGTTCGAGTCGCATGCGTTTACACATATGAAGATTTTATTTGCATTATCTTTTGTACTTTGATTATGTACTTAAAATCTTCTGAATCATTTTGCGAACTCGCTAATGATGTATTTCTTATGACTTAAAACCTTGTACTACTTTTGAAAACTTATGTAATGTAATGTATTTTCTAAAACGTCTCATTTAGAGTCGTTTGCTATTAATCTTGGTGTTTGATTATTGATTAGTGGCACCCAAAACTCGCTTCCGCAAAGCTAAATTTTGGGGGTGTCACAGATTGGTATCAGAGCCTAAGGTTATAGCGAACTAGGTTGCATTTAGTGGGCCTAGACTATGACCGTTAGGCAGTATTCCTCATTAGATATAACTAGTTCAGGGATTTCAGCATACGAGTTTAATTTAACATAGCCTGATCAACTATGTACAATTAAATGAAGATGATGTAATATCTGAAAGGGGTTATGTTGAACAGGAATGCACTAGTTGACTCTGACCACGAGAGAACCGTGACTTGTATTTGTTCTGTGATAGATACAACTAGGTGGATAATATGTATGTATACATGGGTTATATATATATGATTAGGCCTAGTAATATCCTCGGATATTTGGTAACGAACTTATTGTTCATATACGTCTTAGAACTCGCCAACGGTAAGTTGATCGAGTCAGGAAAATAGTACCGAGATGTGCTCTGCCTGAGAGGGTCATCTCTTCGAAATAGACTTACCCTAGGTAGAGATTAAGAATTTCGACACCTTAATCTACACAAACTGGTCATCAGAGGACCGTCCTTCTCCCACCTATCATATTTAACATCCGAATTCAAAATTTCTCTAAGTACTCAAATCTTTTCTACTTCCCTATCACATTCCGCGTAACTACTGATATCTGTTTGGGATGTAATATCTCCGACAGCTCTTGTAACACTCAAAATCTTGTAATCTTTTGAACTCGCATGTTAAATGATTACAATCTTCATTATTCTACACCATTGATTGTCACTTGTGTTGTGTTATATTATCGTTATATATACAACTACGATGATCATATTCTTATACGAAATTCTGACATGTCCCTTAACTTCATTGAAGGAACATGCCTCCACGACGTCAAAATTTCACTCAAGCTCAAGTCGATCGCCTGGTTGCTGAAGCAGTACTTGCTGAGCGACGACGATCTGAAAGTGCTGAAACACCACCAAATACCACTGCAGTGAAACCCTGCACCTACAAGGACTTCATTAACTGTAATCCTTTGAGCTTCAAAGGCACAGAAGGTGCCATTGGGTTGTTGCGATGGCTGGAGAAGACAGAGGCAGTCTTTCGCATCTGCAACTGCGCTGAGAACTGTAAGGTCAAGTTCGCCACCTACACTTTCATGGATGATGCTTTGACATGGTGGAACACCTATGCTGACTCCATAGGCCAAGACATTGCTTTGGAAACTCCTTGGGATGAGCTGAAGAAAATGCTCAAGGATGAGTATTGTCCCAGGGATGAAATTCAACAGCTTGAGGCGGAATTCTGGAATCTCTCCACTCAAGGGAACGACATTGCCAGCTACACTTCTCGATTTAATCAGTTGGCACACCTTTGTCCATCTATGGTCGATACAGAACCTAAGCGGATTGAGCGCTATGTCTGGGGACTTCCTTCTCAAATTCAAGGAATGGTTACTTCAGCCGATTCTTCTACATTCCACGGCACTGTGCGTATGGCGCATAAGTTGATGGCGCAAATTGTTCGCCAAGGAACAGCGGGCGACAAAAGTTCTGGAAACAGCTCTGGAGACAACAAGAGGAAAGCGGATGGAAACCAGAGCCAAACTAATAAGAAGCCAACAACTGTTAAGGCCAACACCTCTGAAGCTGATGACAAGATAGGGTACAAAGGAAGCAAGCCCTACTGCTCTAAGTGCAGCCTTCATCATGATGGTTCATGTCCTTGCCCCAAATGCAAGAGATTTGGGCATGTAGCCAAGGACTGCAAGGCAGTCACCACTAGTACCAACCCCTCAGCACCTAAGACCTGCTACGAATGTAATGGTACTGGGCACTTCAGGAGGGAATGCCCAAAGTTGAAAGACAAGAACAGCAACACCGCTAAGGGCCGGTTCTATGTGCTTAATGCTGAAGGTAAACATCAGAACCCGAGACTTATTGACTTACTTAACATGGGTATGATTACTTACAGATGACCCAACCGCCTGTAAAATTATTTACCTCAGTAGATATTACTTGCTGTTTAATAGCTTTTATGTTTTCCTAGATTCCATGTACTTGATAGAATTAGGAAAATGATGACTTACTTTAAGATCCGACCGACATGTACCTACTACTTGATACCCCATTTCGTACATTAGATCCTATGAGTGAGATAGGATTTGGAAAGTGGCAATTTAGATTCTATAGTTTATATATGAGACGAGTTTTAGCTTGCATAAGTATTGGGATAACAAATCCTACATTGTATTATACCGGAAAACATACCGGTTAATATTTTTATATATACAATGGGTCACATTCCATATAAAGCTAATGTAGGCTAAACTTTTAGTTTTTATAGGAGACTGATAGAGTCTAGTTTACGCCACGATACTACTATTCGTTACAAACTTTGTGAACACAGTGGAAGTTACTACTATACTTTAAGTTACTAGTACACATTATAGCTACCTCCTAGTGATCGACTGGACTGATCATGTAGGAACAATAGTTAAAACATCTTGAAACTTCTTTTCGAACTCCTTAGTTGCCGGAAGGGCACTAGTTCAACAAGGGGAGATAGACAACTCTAGATAGGTGTTGTCAGACTTATGTAGATAACACGCAATCTATAACTTGAATACAACGATAAATACTACGAACGAATTTCGGGACGAAATTCTCCTAACAAGGGGAGAATGTGACACCCGGTCAAAATAACCCAAAATTGGGTCCCAATTTAAACTTTTAAAACATGTATTATATACGTGTTAACACTTAAGCATTCAAGTATTATATATATATATATGTATATATATAGAAACCGAAACGATTATTCAAATAATCGCGAATACACGAATCTAACAAAACGTATAAACCCAAAATAGAATTTGGTGAAAAACAATTTTTAACAAAGTATTATTATTGAGAATAATAACTACGTACTCCGTTTGAAATTTAAATACATTTTAGACACGGAAAACTATCCGTACATTTTAAGTAAAACAAAGATATATTTTATATAAATTTAAAAGTATTTTTATAAAATACTTTGATTGAAAACATATACGAGTACATTTTTAGAAATTTATCATTCTAAAAGATTTTATTAATTTACGATCGGGTACGAGAACACGGAGCGAAAATACCACCTAATATCAATTATTGGGGTCGGTTATATCAACCAACCCCAATAATTCATCCAAAACACTGAACTCATTCTCACTCTCTCGATCTCTCCCTCTGCTCCCTCTTTCTCTTCAATTTTCATCATCATCAACAACAACAAGATCATCAACAACAACATAAACATAATCATCATCCTCATCTTGGATCATCACCACCTTCACGTTCATCACCATCATCATACTCACGGCTCCGTTTTAAATTCGTAAGAATCACTAACTCTTTTTCGTAAATTTTATGTTTATAATACATTATATAACATGTACTAGCTTAGTATTAAGTTATTGGTTGCGGAAATTAGATTAAAAACTGGTTTTGTGAACTTTCTGCACGAACAGACCAAACCCAGACTCCGGAATCCGGCGGATTCGGGTGAATCCGGCGGATTCCCCATACTTTGAGCTCAACCCGGACGGCTTCATCAGAAGCCGAACGGCTTCCCCTTATTTCCCATTGAATCCGGCGGATTGGATTGGATCCGGCGGATTCCCAACCCTGAACCGAGAACTGACCCGATCGCGTGAACTTCCAACCGATCGCGTTACTTTAAAACCCACGCGATCGCGTGATGATCTTTAGCCGATCGCGTGAAACCGAAATCCACTCGAATCCGGCGGATTCGATTGAATCCGGCGGATTCCCCTCTTTAGCCATGAATCCGGCGGATTCGGGTGAATCCGGCGGATTCCCCCAATTAACACTTGATCCGGCGGATCTAAATAGGGTGCCGGCGGATCCACTTCTCAGACCAACAAAATTCATTTTATGAACTAAGTATCGACTTATATAAACTCACTACTTATTGTAAACAATACAATGGTAAAATATACGAAATACAATTTTTTTCAAAGTATATTTCCTTGGAACATTTGTAATTATATTTTTCAAATATAATTGTAACCCGACACCAACGGGCTGTACACTTTTACAAAATACAAACTTAATTACTTTTAAACGTGTGAACCAACACTTGTACTTAAATAACCAAACAAGCAATTATACGAATGAACTACTAGGCGTACACTTACAAATATGTAATCTCGTGTGTTTAGGGCATTAGGAGGTTACGTTTGGTACACGCGCACTTTAGGAATTGCTTGCTCCACAGGTGAGTCTCACTGCCCCTTTTTACTGTTTTACTTTGGGGGAGATGCATTACTTGTTTACTGAAATTGCCTGTTTTACTTGAATACATGTGTATATGTATTTATTTCTTACTTGTACTCAATGTGTTACAAACTTACAAACAAAATACTTTACTGGTTTACAAACTTACTGAATACTACTTTACGACCTTCGGGGTTTATTACTTTACGGAGTTACTACTCCATGAACTTACTACTTTACGACCTTCGGGGTTTATTACTTTACGGAGTTACTACTCCATGAACTTACTACTTTACAAATGAATTACTTCACTACTGTACAAACTTACAAACTTGCTGTTTACTACGATACTGAATTACTACTCACTGATATACTGAATTACATGAGTTCCTTTGAATCCAATGAAGTCCTCTGAAATCATAGTTGTTAGTTAAGGATAAGCGCGAGTTTTAGTATATGGATCCATATGGGACTGACAATCCCCGCTCAGGGTGGTAGCGCCACCACGAACCTTACTCGTATAAATGGGCGTTTTCTACTCGTTTCATATGAGTGTTTTTGGATTGCACTCACGAGGGGCAAATTTACGGTTAAGCTTCGACTATGATGGCTCATGGTAGACCGACCTTACTTACTTAATTACTTGGGTGTAATTGGGATTACTTACTAAATTATCTGGGAATAATTGATGCGTACTTACATAATTTCTTGTATGAAATTGATACTTACTTACTAAATCACTGGTTTGAAAATGTTGTTTACTTACTAATGTTGTACTAAACTTTCTATTACTATTTACTACAAACCTGTGAGATTCACCAACCTTTTGGTTGACCCTTTTAGTAATGTATTCTCAGGTACTCAGCGACAGTAAAGATGGCCCGCAGGATAGGCTAAGCTAGTTCGAGTCGCATGCGTTTACACATATGAAGATTTTATTTGCATTATCTTTTGTACTTTGATTATGTACTTAAAATCTTCTGAATCATTTTGCGAACTCGCTAATGATGTATTTCTTATGACTTAAAACCTTGTACTACTTTTGAAAACTTATGTAATGTAATGTATTTTCTAAAACGTCTCATTTAGAGTCGTTTGCTATTAATCTTGGTGTTTGATTATTGATTAGTGGCACCCAAAACTCGCTTCCGCAAAGCTAAATTTTGGGGGTGTCACATGTTACAGATTGGTATCAGAGCCTAAGGTTATAGTGAACTAGGTTGCATTAGTGGGCCTAGACTATGACCGTTAGGCAGTATTTTCTGTTAAGTGTGATTGGTTCAAGAGTTACGTCATACAAGTTTAATTTAACATAGCTTGATCAACTATGTACAATTAAATAAAGATGATGTAAGGCTTGAAATGGTTATGCTGGAATAGGAATACATTAGTTGACTCTGACCTCGAGAGAAACCGGGACTCATAATTGTTGTGCTAGACACTCATAAGACTATTATGTGATATATGTATGTATACATAGATAGTCATCGATCAAGCACTGTACGCTAGTCTATTATATGTTATATATATAGGCACTCACATATCCAAACACTTTGTCATAGAGATGGCAACACACACGCATCGAAACATCTTCTATTTCATCCCACTCTCGACAACATCTCTTGGAATCACGAAACTCATAGGTAGCTTGTAAGACCACCGAGTTACTTCGAGCGAGACCTTACCCAACTCAAAACAATTCAAATAACCAGGCTAGTTAGCACGTAGTTGCTAGTCAGTAGAAATGGTTATCCCACACCTATTGATTGCTCTATAATGTTGATTGTCATATTGTGATGTTGTATATTACCGCGTTTGTATATGTACATCTGTGATAATCATCATTTATGGACAATCTCTCACGAACCCTATTCTTCTAATCTCAGGAAAATCATGCCGCCAAAGTCAAGGACTTACACTGATGCCCAGATGGCATCTATCATCTCTCAGGCTGTGACTGAAGCCTTGGTGCGACATTCGTCATCGACCCCCGAAAGGCATAGTGATACTGCCAATACCCCTCCCACTGCCAAGCCTTGTTCCTACAAGGATTTCCAAAACTGCAAACCCCTAAGCTTTAAAGGAACTGAAGGAGCCATCGGCCTAATCAGATGGGTTGAGAAGATGGAATCCGTCTTCCGCATCAGTAAATGTGCGGAAGGGGATAGAGTTCAGTTTTCCACATGCACCCTTGCTGACGGTGCCCTCACCTGGTGGAACTCGTATACCCAGTCTGTGGGTATTGATACCACCTATCTACTTCCCTGGGAAGATCTGAAGAAAATGCTTACAGAGGAGTATTGCCCATCTGAAGAACTCGAGAAGCTAGATGAGGAGTTCTGGCATCTCAAGGTTCAAGGAACCGACATTGTTGGTTATACCACTAGGTTTCAACAACTGGCAACCCTCCGCCCAGCCTTAGTAAGCACTGAGACCGATAAGGTCAAGAGGTACATTCGCGGTCTTCCGGAACCTGTCCGGGGGAACGTCGCTTCTTCTGGCAAGACCACCATTCAGGGAGCAATTCGATTATCTCATGAGCTCATGGCTATGCAAGAGAGCCAAGGAAACCCTATCTCATCTTCTGGAAACAACAACAAGAGAAAATGGTCTGGGAATCAGAACCAGCAGACCTTCAAAAAGACTGAGACTGTCAAGAATGACACATCAGGTTCTGGAGAGAGGAAAGGGTACACTGGAAGTAAACCCTACTGTTCAAAGTGCAATCGTCATCATGATGGTCCTTGTAGTGCACCCTGCAACAACTGCAAGAGGTATGGACATCTTAGCAAAGACTGTCGAACACCTGCAACCAACCTCACCACCAACACCAACACTTATAACAACCAACCCCGAGCCTGCTATGAGTGTGGAAGCACTGGACACTTCAGGAATGCGTGTCCAAAGTTGAAGAATAAGGGGAACAACAACAACAATGCTAGGGGTAGAGCTTTTGTACTGAATGCTGGAGAGGCCCGTGAGGACCCCAATGTGGTCACGGGTATGTTTCTTCTCAACAATTTAACTGCTTCAATTTTGTTTGATACTGGTGCTGATAAGAGTTTTATATCTGAGGAATTTAGCCCACTATTAGACATTTCACCTGTTGCCTTAGAAGCTAAGTACACTGTAGAGTTAGCTAATGGCAAGTTGATCGAGGCCGATAGCGTAATACCAAATTGCACCCTAAACCTCGCAAATAAACTATTTCCCATAAACCTCATACCTATCGAGATTGGAAGTTTTGACATAGTAGTAGGCATGGATTGGCTATCCAAGCATCGAGCTGAAGTTGTATGTCATGACAAGATCGTTCGTATTCCTCTCGTCACTGGTAGTACTTTGATCATACAAGGGGAGACCAGTGGGACGAGATTGAATATCATATCCTGCATAAAGACTCGCAAGTACCTTAGGAAAGGTTATCAGGCAATCCTCGCTCATGTTATTGAGAAAAAGTCGGAAGAGAAACGACTCGAGGATGTGCCCATCGTCAGAGACTTTCCAGAAGTCTTTCCTGAAGAATTGCCTGGTCTTCCGCCACCAAGACAAGTTGAGTTCTCGATCGATCTCGTACCCGGGGCAGCACCTGTTGCACGAGCACCGTATCGTTTAGCCCCTTCAGAACTTTAGGAGTTGTCTGTTCAGTTACAGGAACTTCTGGATAAGGGTTTCATTAGACCGAGTTCTTCACCATGGGGAGCTCCAGTACTGTTTGTGAAAAAGAAGGACGGTTCATTCAGGATGTGTATCGACTACAGAGAGTTGAACAAATTAACCATCAAGAACCGTTATCCACTTCCCCGTATTGATGACCTGTTCGACCAACTCCAAGGGTCAAGTGTCTATTCAAAAATAGATCTACGATCGGGTTATCATCAGTTACGAGTTCGCGATGAAGATATTCCGAAAACCGCTTTCCGAACTCGCTATGGTCATTACGAGTTTCAAGTAATGGCATTTGGTTTGACCAACGCACCGGCAGTATTCATGGATCTTATGAACCGTGTGTGCAAACCATATCTCGACAAGTTTGTCATTGTTTTCATCGACGACATTCTTATCTACTCACGTAACGAGCAAGAGCACGAGCAGCATCTCAAAACTATTTTAGAACTTCTCAGACACGAAGAGTTATATGCTAAGTTCTCCAAGTGTGAGTTCTGGATTCAGACCGTTCAATTCCTTGGTCATGTGATTGACAGTCAGGGAATTCATGTTGATCCCTCAAAGATCGAGGCTATCAAGTGCTGGCAAGCACCGACAACGCCGACAGAGGTACGCCAATTTTTAGGATTGGCTGGTTATTATCGGCGCTTCATTGAGAATTTCTCCAAAATAGCACAACCACTCACAACACTGACTCAGAAAGAGAAGAAGTTCAATTGGACTGATAAGCAAGAGTCAGCATTTCAGTTATTAAAGCAAAAGCTTTGCAGTGCGCCCATCCTATCGCTACCCAAAGGTAACGAAGACTTCGTGGTATACTGCGATGCTTCGCATCAGGGACTGGGTTGCGTGTTGATGCAACGAGAGAAAGTCATAGCCTACGCCTCCCGACAACTCAAAGTTCATGAGAAGAACTACACAACCCATGATCTCGAATTAGGAGCCGTAGTGTTCGCACTCAAAATATGGAGACACTATCTGTATGGCACAAAATGTACCATCTTCACCGATCATAAGAGTCTCCAGCACATATTTGATCAGAAGGATCTCAACATGAGGCAACGACGCTGGGTCGAGTTACTCACCGATTATGACTGTGAGATCAAGTATCATCCGGGCAAAGCAAATGTAGTTGCCGATGCCCTAAGTCGAAAAGAGCGCACCAAACCCCTTCGAGTCCGAGCCCTCAGTATTATCATTCATAATGATCTAATCATTCAAATCCTCACTACTCAACTCGAAGCATTGAAACCTGAAAACATCAAGGAAGAGGCCTTGCGAAATATGGAGAATCAATTTGAAACCAAACCCAATGGGGTCAAATACTTCGCAAACCAAATCTGGTTACCCAAGTTTGGGAATCTTCGAGACTTTGTGATGGATGAAGCTCACAAGTCCAAATACTCTATACATCCTGGATCGGACAAGATGTATCATGGCATCAAGGGACTGTACTGGTGGCCGAGCATGAAAGCAGAGATTGCCACGTACGTCAGCAAATGCCTCACATGTTCCAAGGTTAAAGCCGAATATCAAAAACCCTCCGGCTTGCTCCAGCAACCGGAAATCCCTCAATGGAAATGGGAGCAAATCTCCATGGATTTCATCACTAAACTCCCGAAAACATCAAGTGGTTGCGATACTATATGGGTAATAGTTGATCGTCTAACCAAATCTGCTCACTTCCTTGCCATGAAGGAAACCGACAAAATGGAACGTCTCACACGAATCTATTTGAAGGAGATCGTATCAAGACACGGCGTTCCAATCTCAATTATCTCTGATAGAGACAGCCGATTCACATCTAACTTTTGGCAATCATTGCAAAAGTCATTGGGTACTCGTTTAGATATGAGTACAGCCTATCATCCACAAACCGATGGCCAAAGTGAAAGAACTATTCAAACACTGGAAGATATGTTACGCGCCTGCGTAATTGATTTCGGTGCAAATTGGGAGCATCATTTGCCTTTGTGCGAATTCTCATACAACAACAGTTACCACACCAGCATCAAGGCTGCACCTTTTGAGGCACTGTACGGTCGTAAGTGCCGATCGCCTATCTGTTGGACCGAAGTTGGAGATAGCCAACTCACTGGTCCTGAGATCATTCATGAAACCACCGAGAAGATCGTTGGTATCCAGCAACGGCTGAAGGCCGCACGTGATCGTCAGAAGAGTTATGCTGACGTGAGACGAAAGCATCTCGAGTTCCAGGTTGGAGATCGAGTATTGCTCAAAGTATCACCTTGGAAAGGTGTCATCCGTTTTGGTAAACGTGGGAAGTTAAACCCTAGATACATCGGACCTCTTGAGATCCTTGAAAGGATTGGTCCAGTCGCATATCGATTGCAGCTACCTCCAGAGCTCAGTAGCGTGCATCCCACATTTCACATTTCTAACCTCAAGAAATGCCTGTCCGACGAGACACTCATTATCCCGCTCGAGGAAATTCAAATCGACGACAAACTTCATTTTGTCGAGACACCAGTGGAGGTCATGGACCGTGAGGTCAAACAGCTTAAGCAAAGTCGTATTCCAATCGTCAAGGTTCAGTGGAATTCGCGGCGTGGTCCGGAATTCACCTGGGAACGGGAAGACCAGATGCGACTCAAATATCCACATCTATTTTCAGACTCCACTCACACGCCAACTTCGAGTTAAATTTCGGGACGAAATTCTCTTAACAAGGGGAGAATGTGACACCCGTCAAATTAGGACTAGAAATTAGTTCCTAATCTTTATGTAATACATTTAGTTAGTGCTATGTATTAGGCTAATTGTATGTATCAAAATATATATTGATGAATATATATATCAGTACTCGATTAGATTTAATCGTTCATTTTCAAATCGGCCGAATTCCGATTCAATTATACGGCGTTGGTAAAAATCAAGTGATTAAATAATATGGAATTGTTATTTAATACCTCATAATTATTATATATTATTTTGATAATATATCAAGTATCTCGTATCGTACAAAGCAAACGTCCACGACAAAACTATATATAAATAATGAATTATTATTGAAATTAATAATTATTATTTACATCAGATAAAATAAAACATATTTCGTTTTATACAATTTTACTCAAACGCGACGAAACCAATTGAATCCTATCCGTCTCTCAAACATAAAACAAAGATATATTTTATATCTCGTTAAATGTATTTTTATAAAATACTTCCAATAAAAGTATAAACGAATTCATTTTTAGAAATTTATCAATTTAAAACATTATACTACTTTTACGATCGGGTACAAAAACACGGGTATTTTGTACTTCGAATTAAGCCAACCAACTCCAATAATTGGAGTTGGCCGACTATACCAGACGCACCCTTTCCATTTCATTTCATTATCTCTATCTCTCGGTCTCTTCTCTCGGCTCCAAACCGAACAACAACAATAACAATTAACAACAACAATTGATCATCACCACCTTCATCATCTTCATCTTCATCATCGTGGTCATCATCTTCATCACCAAGCTCCATCTCCATTTTTAGCTCCATTTTAATTGTAAGCAAAAATCGTTAACTTAAACTTTGTAATTTCGTATTTAAATAGCATATACTACCATGTATTGATGATAGGATTGATGATTGTTGGTTAGATTGCGGATTAAAATGGGTTTGGGTGATTTTTGGAACGAACAGACCATGACCAGACCTCGGAATACGGCGTATTCAAGGGAATACGGCGTATTCCCACCCAGAAAATATGATCCACGATAAATTGTCATGAATACGGCGGATTCATGGGAATCCGGCGTATTCCCGTTGTTTGCCATGAATACGGTCGGATTCATGGGAATCCGGCGTATTCCCTCTATTTTTTCATGAATACGGCGTATTCAGACGAATACGGCGTATTCCCACCAAAGGCCACCAATCCGGCGGATTCAAGGGAATCCGGCGGATTCCCCCTATATATTTCATGATCCAACGGATCAATAAACTAGCCCTGCGAATTCTAGCTAAAACAGAACATGTAAATTTTCGAAAACGTCGACGATTTAACAACCTAAAACAGGGTAGCTTCTCGATGAAAAATTTATTATAACGGATTGAGCTCAAATTCGCAAGGTCACTCGGAAACGACCCAATATTCAATGCTAAGTACCCTAGCCTAGTCAGTTTTAGGCCATCCGGGGTCGTTTAGGGCCCGAAAATGACATATTACTGTTTTCATACTCGTACCAAATTTTGTAAATTATGAAATAAAGTGTAACGGATATAATGAACTTGATTAACAACTAAACTTATACGATACGACTTTTACTCGAAACACATATACTTTTATAAGTACAACAAATCATGCAAAATAATAATAGTTTGAAATTATTATTACAAGCCGTCACCAACGACCCGTATACATTTTCACAAACTCAAACCTAATCATTTACCAAAGTATTTGGTCATAACTAGTTAAGGGGAATAACTAGAAAAGATGGTCCGTAGAGTCATCAAATCAATTAAACCTCGCGCGTTTGATACGCCTGTCAGGTTCAAAAATCTAATCAATCAAAACCTTGCGCGTCTAAGACGCCCTGCAGGTTCAGTCGTTGTAACGACATCAAATCATTGTGAATCATCATAAATTGTTGGCTAACAATTCAATAGGCTCAGGTGAGTCTCATAGCCCCTTTTTAAATGCTTTTACCTAGGGGTGAGATACATGCTCGTTTTGTTTTACATGTGAACGCAAGTATCAAATTATCACGTATGATGCATGAGTTGTTTTCATCTAATCAATCAAAGTCCTCTGAAGCATAGTTCTGTTAATATGATTTAGCGTGAATGTTAGTGTATGGTACCATATGGGATTGACAATCCCCGTCCGAGTTAGCAAGCACTAACCTGTCAAACGGACGCATTATCATTTGTTCAAACGTATGTTGATTAGGCATACGCATAGAGGCACCCTCGCTCAGGTCCTTAAAGGTGGATCCTGACCCCTCAGTTAAGCTCAGACTATGTGCTCATGTTAGTTGTATCAATCTTTACTTATTTGTTTAATTACAAATATTCATGTGATATCCATCAATCAATTATTTACATGTTTTGTAAATCAAATCATTAAATCTTGCGGTTCACAAATCATATATTGTTATATCAAACTTGTGAGCTCACCAGCTTTATAGCTGACCTTTTAGCATGTTATCTCAGGTACTCAGCAGTAGGTTGGACTGCCCATCGGGATACTGTAGCTCGAGTCGCATGCAATCATATAATCATCAAGAGATTTCCCTGCATTTCTATATTTTGCTAAAATTAGATATGTATTAGAATCTCTCAAATATCTATGCAAACTCGTCTTTTGTAAAACATATGTAGACTTTTAAGTTAATCAATGTATTTGTAAAACGACGCATGTAGTGGTCGTTCATTATGTATCTTATGTGCTTTGGGTATTGATTAGTAGCACCCCAAAGTATGCTTCCGCCAACAGTAAATTTGGGGGTGTTACATCAATCCATACGGCGTATGGAAATCCATACGGCGTATGGATTGATTTGGCAGAAACCCTAAATATCTCATTTTGCTTTCATTTGAGGATTATCCACCATTTTTCTTTTCCAGCCGTTTTCTCTCAATAAAAACACTATTTTCAGAGCAATTTAGGAGGAAGAAAGCTAGAAGAATCGAGGGTGTTCAATTGTTCAATCATTATTTCGATATTTCGGTTCGAAAACATTTCTTTCTTTCATTTGATTATGATTTCGGTTATGATTATGAATCTGAGTTTCTGTAAGATTATGATTGGCTAAATCTTTTATGTATTTGCTTGAATAATGATACTTAGCTTACGGATTGATTATTGATTTACGGATTTAATTGGATTTATTGAAAGTTTATGTGTTTATTTGACGAACCTTGGTTATTGAATGATTATTAGTAATTACCTAACGTGGTTTTATGGTTAATTGAGATTGATTTCCTTTTAATTATAAGATTGTTGATAATTGTTGATTTCAATTGACGATTGTTGCTGAATATATTGAGTTTGACAGGTTAGGGTTAATAATTGATAATGATCATTGATGAACAAGATAACTTTAATTAGTTATAGACTTTGTTGATTCAAGTCATAAGAATAAATCACATAAACGGTGTTGGTTTAATTTAGAATACAATTTGGTGGACAACGTTAAATTGAACTGTTAGCGTGTTGAAAACAACCTTGTGTCTTTCTTGATTGTGTTTATATCAATTTATCTTGTAAGGAAGATTGGTAATATTTGTCAATTCACCAATGAATCCATATGTTAGCAATTCAGTAAAATGATTTCCGGACTCAAACGAAAGTAATCCAAGCAAATGCATTTCTTTTATCATTTGAATTAAATATTTTATTTAATTAGTTCTTTTTATCATTTCTTATTTTCTAATTAAGTTCTATTTAATAAACCATTTACCATAATTGTTTGTCAATTGTTCGAACGGAACTCAAACGTTCCCCCTTCTTTAATTGTTTTAATTATTTGTATCAATTTCCATTGTAAGACCCTACTTTTTCATACAAACATAATTTACATTTTAAAACTCCTCGGAAGCGGTCCCGATAAAAACTTTCATGAACCTTCACCAAAAGTACAACCTTTCAAAACCTTCAATTATAAAAATACTTTATTACAAAATCATCTAAACAATGCCTGATGTTACATTAAACTTCAAAACTTTTATTTTCCCAAAATCATCAGAGTATCCACAGCAGTAGTCAAACATTCCATTCCAGAATCCCAAATCCCGAACTATATCCCAATCATATTTCTGCAAAATGTTCAACAACGAGGGGTTAGCTTATTGCTAAATGAGTCAGATCATAATCAACAGTTCAAACCAGAACTAACAAACCAATTACAACAACTAAACATTTATTCAAACTCAACTAAATCAAACCAATTTGATCTTCTTGGTATACTATCACAGAAAACATCTAAATCACATAAGCACATAAGTACATGAGGACCGGCGGCTCCTATATGCTATTCTCAGTATGCCACGACCACTGTATGATATTCTCAGTGATCTACCGATAGCCTGATTACTACCTTCACTGAATAGGTTAGTCTTCAACTATGTGTATCCAAGTAACCTATACAGCTACACAATAGTAATCAAACCCAACCAACCCACGTTGACCTCACTCTGAATCATTTCAACAACTTGTCACATAAAGGCATATCATATGCAATTATGAATACAACTGAGCAACTGTGCAACTAGAACAACTATATCAATCAAACAATTGAACAACTGAACAACTATATCAATCAACTCAGTCAACAACTAATCAAATATCCAAGAATTAAACAACTGAAACTATCATAATCAATAACCATATTAATATCCCATCAATCCGTAATTTACATAATCAACCCAAACCATAACCAAAATAATATCTCTTTAACCCAATCCAATATCATATTAATTTCAATAACCCAATCCCAATATGACGACTATAATAACTAAGAACTAATCAATCAACAACAAGTAACAATACAACTAACAATAATCAATAACCAAAACGTTCACCCATTGTAACCGAGCCTGTTACAACTGGGTTGAACTGAGGATTACAATCCCACTCACCGTAACCACAGCCATCCACTCGGTGGTCTAATATTACCGAGTCTTCTCCATATCTGAGAATACAATAAAATAACACAAGTCAGTTACTTGTATCAAAATTTATACAACATTATTCCAATATTACAAATAACCATCTTAACAACATAATTCACAATCACTTATCAAGTTTAAGGTCATTATGATCGTCTTATCTCCTTAATCATTGTTAATTAACATAATTAGACCATTAACAAGATTATTAACTTAAACCCAACATCACCACTTTATCTAAACACTACTTTATCTACCTCATTACCCTTACCAATTCATCATTATTAGTTAACTCCCATGTATGCACCTTACTCCATTTAATAAACACTTTTACAACACTTTTAATATATTTCATAAAACTGGACAGCAGCTGATTAACTCACTTTTCAACAAACTTAAGATCAATTCTGTGCAGTAAGGCCATACCCAACAGAAAATACACTTTCCCACCTTTTCAACGCTATATTACACATCAAAAACGGAGTTACGGTTATTTAGTTATGATTTATTGAAAACAGCCCATTTTCTGCACATGGGGCTGTCCACCTACGAGTTTTCACCAAAAACATACTAATTCAACTCAAACATGATTAAAACACTTTTATTGATAAACTCTTACTCAATTAACATATTAAGGACTGATTTCAACAAGACTCAACACCCAATTTAACCATGTTTTAACATTTCTTTATCATTCTACTAATCACAATTTACATATTTCATCATGAACACTCACTATATTTCATCACTTTAAAACTCTACTACTTCAATACATGTTCCATCTACATAATCATGCTTTATTAACATCACTAATATCACTTTTAAGCCTACTTCATGATTTTATAGAGATTTTACATAAACCCTAAAATCACTCATGAACAAAATTCATAAATTTACCACTTTCAACATGTTATCTGATTACTAACAACTCTATTACACTTATGAACATCAATTCTATTAATTTCTAACCCTAATTTCATATTAATTTATTCAATTTCAATAAACTCATGAAAACCCATTAACTCCTCAAGAACACCAATCATAATCTCATTACTTTCATGTTCTAAGTTGATTACAATGATCATATAACTCTAATTAACACCAATTTCATCAATAAAAACCCTAATTTCGTATTGAAATCATTAACCCTCAAAAACCCCATGAAAACTCAAAACCCTAGATTAAAGAATTGAAGAAACTTACTTAGAATCACTAGAAAGATGAAGCACATGATGAAAGGAGGTGATTATTGAAGATTTAAGACTTGAATCAAGGTTTGAAATTGAAGTTTAAAGATCGGGTTATGCTTCCTGCGTTTTCTTTAGTTCAAGGGAAGTGTTTTTGGAATGTCTGAGAGTCTAAAAGAATAACCCAGACCCTCCACGTCTATATATGTGTATTAATTTAATTCCTTTATTTCCTACAGTCCGGAACTGATAAAACCGTTTACGTTTTCCTTCGTATCTTATTATCTACAAAATAATATTTCGTAATAAAAATATATCCGCGTACGATATTAATTTCCTGAATTGCGGGGTGTTACATCCATTTTGTTTGAATTAACATCCGTTCCCTGAGTTCGATCCGGACTTATCATACTATACTATTATACGATCAGGTATTCTTGCCTGAGTTGTATACTAGCAAGTAAGGTAAATCCCATTTTAAAACTAAAGCCCCGTTTACACGACATCAAGTTTTTGGCGCCATTGCCGGGGAGCGGTTCGTTTTGATTCAATAATTTGGAGTTTGTTTAGTTGTTCACTTGTCAATTTATTTAGTAGCTATTAGCTTTGTTTCAACTTTTATCTATTAGGGTACTATTGTGAATATTAATTTGAGTTGTTCTGTTAGGGTTGTCAGAGTTGCTTGTTCTGCTGACTTTATAAGTTAATTGCAGGAAGTTTATGACCCGAACAATGGAGCCCAACCCTACCGATCCTTTCGAAGAACCCGAACGCATATTTCATCAAAGAAGACGCGATGCTTCCACACCTCCTAACTCGCCGTTAATTAACACTTTTCTTGTCGACGATTTCGAGGTTTTTACCAATAACCTTTTCACCCCACGAACCCGTAACTACCATTCGTATTTAGAAAGCGATTTCGGGGAGTATTTACAATTCCTTTTTAGCGATCAATCAGAACCAGATAACATAATGGCAGAAGATATCGCTAACATGACTTTAGAGCAGTACTCTAGTAGAATGCGCACTGATCTTGGGCCAGGAGTTGTGAGGCCCGCTATTGCGTGAGAAGTGGAGTTAGAAATCAAGGGACAGTTCCTCAAGGAGCTTAGAGAGACTCCTTTTAGAGGAGAAGATTCGGAAGATGCTAACGAGCACGTTGAGAAGGTACTGGAGATTGCCGATATGTTTAATGTTCCCAACGTCACACGAGATCAAGTCATGCTCCGAGTGTTTCCGATAACACTTAAGGGAGCTGCAAAACGATGGATTTCAAATGAACCTGCCTGATCCATCACCACTTGGGAAGATCTTCGCACGAAGTTCCTCAAGATGTATTGCCCACCGTCCAAGACGTCAAAGATGATCGAGGACATTCGGAATTTCAAGCAAGACATCGATGAGTCGCTGCATCAAGCATGGGAAAGGTACAAGGACTTGATGCATAAGTGTCCACAACACGATCTAAACGACCAACAAATCGTTATGGTATTCTACAAAGGAGTGGATCGTGCTACGAGACAGCAACTTGATGCTCAAGGATCTATTCCAAAGAAGATTTCTAGGGAAGCCTTGGAGGCCATTCGTGATCAAGCCAAGCATTCTCAACTTTGGGATGATGGCACCTCTAGGAGAAAAAGGTCAGTAAGCAATGATGATGGTCTCGCCGCCATTACTGCTAAGCTTGACAGTATGGGAAGAGACATAAAGAAGGTAACTGAGACTGTTCATGCAATCCAAGTAGGGTGCGACAACTGTGGAGGAACGCATTTGGTAAAGGATTGTCCTGAGATGGAGTCTGGAGAAGCCAATGAGGAAGTGAAATTCGGAGAAGCTCAAGGAAATTACCGCCAAGGTGGTGGAACCTTCTTCCGAACACCATATCAAGATGGAGGCCTCCAATTTCGTCAAACTCAGCCTGGTCTTTTCACCAAGGATCAACCGGCTGCATCAGTTCCTGAAAAGCAAACCAATTTGGAAGAGATGATGGGGAAATTTCTAGCCACTAATGAGAAATTCATTGCTAGTTCTGGACAACGGATGGATACTACGAAAGCATTAGTGAGAAATCAAGGAGCTGCCATTAAGCAGATTAGAGGAAACATTTCCAACATTGCTAAAGTTCTCCAAGAGAGATTTCCTGGAACTCTTCCCGGATTTACTGAAACCAATCCACGTGATCAGGCGAAGGCTATAATTACTAGAAGTGGAAAGGTTCATGAAGATCCGATAGTCAAGAAGAAACCTGTATCTTATCTCCTACCTGAGAAAGAGAAGGAAGTGGAAGTGGTTGAAGGTCCTAAGGTGGACACTGAGGCTGATCAAATTGCTAGAGATAAGCAATACACTAAGGATCATGCACCGCCACCTCCCTATCCAGCAGCTTTGAAAAGAGGAAAGGATGAAGCTCAATACCACCAGTTTCTCGAGAATCTTAAACAACTCCATATAAACATTCCGTTCGTGGAAGCAATTGCTCAAATGCCAAAATATGCAAAATACTTGAAGGAATTGTTGACCAACAAGAGCAAGCTAATGCAGGCAACCACAGTAACGATGAACGAGAGATGCTCAGTGGTGATGCAAAACAAACTTCCGCCAAAGATGAAAGACCCTGGGAGTATTACTCTTCCTTGTCTTATTGGTAGTTTGGATATAACTAATGCACTGGCTGACTTAGGAGCAAGCATATCAATAATGCCTTATACTATGTATGCTAGACTCAAGTTAGGGGAACCAAAGCCAATTAGAATGTGCATTAAGTTAGCGGATAGGTCAGTTCAATATCATAAAGGAATGATAGAGAATGTGTTGGTCAAGGTAGATAAGTTTGTTTTCCCTTGTGATTTTGTTATTCTCGACATGGTTGAAGATTCAAGGGTACCTATCATCTTGGGAAGACCTTTTCTTGCCACAGCAAGGGCATTGATTGATGTTTCTGATCGAAGGATCACACTAAGGGTAGGAGATGATAAAGTAGTGTTTGATGTTAACAAGTCAATGCAATATCCGGCTGCAGTTGATGATACTTGTTACTTTGTGAGTGCTAGAGAAATGTCTGATGATGAGGAATTCCTACAAAGTCTCATGGAAGATGAAGATCTTGATCCCATGATTCTTGAAGGATGGACGGGAAGTCTAGAAGCAATCCGTGATGTTAGTCCCTGTTTAACTTAATAAACAATCTTACTTAATAAGCCTTGAATATATTATTGAGAAGTTGCGGAATCACACTCAATAATATTAAGAAGATCAATGAATATTAATTAATTTAATAAACACAATAATATACCGAAAGCTTCAATCTTATTAATGATATAAGACGAATACACTTGATGTATTAGGGTTACAGAAAACCTTGAAGCTGCGCAATTAACATTAACCTATCTAGGTCTAAAGGATCTCTATTTATAACATATAGAGTCCTATACAATCTCCTACAAATATGGAATAAAATAACTTCCATAACTGACTCATACTTATCACAAAATCATAAACAGTTTTAACTACCATTCTGATGTAAACAGTTGTAACTATTACACATTCAGTGGTAACTGCTTCAATTGTAATATGCGACTAAGTACAAATACATAATCAGTGTTAACTGTTTCATACATAACTAACAGTTACTAATACATAAGCAGTTTTAACTACTTACAGACACATAACTATCAGTTGTAATCTATCTTCAAACAGTTGTAACACTTGTCTTCTCTTCAGTTTTCTTCTATCAGTTGTAACTTCGTAAAGACAGTTTTAACCTTTAAAGCAAACAGTTTTAATCACTTGTATTCTGTCTTCTCATCAGAACTTCAACTCAGACCTGAAACAGTTTTGACCCAACAATCTCCCCCTAAACTTAATCTGTCCTTCACAGCATTAAGTTTCTTCTAATCCTCCATTATAAGCTTCACAAAATTCTTTCAAAACTGTTAGTCTTTTCTTCTCTTCCTCCTATCAATCTCTTCCTTCTTATAAATCTGATTTAACACCATATATACCAGTTCTAGAGCTACATCATCTAACACTGCAGCTTGTAACCTTGCATTTCTCAAGCTCATCAAAAATCTCAGATTGATATCATAAAATCTATCTGTCAATAACCACATAAACACTGCATCCTCCATAACAATCTGATGTACTCCAGGTTTAGCATGATAAATCCAATTTCTGACCTTGCTAAAAGTAGCAAACTGAAATGGAAACTCTTCTGGCTCAAACATAGCTTTAATCCAATGCCATGTAACCTTTTCAACCAAATTATCAAATCTTTTTAAATCTAACTTCTTTTCCATTCCAATCTCATACATCCTCACCAAATCAGTTCTACTAATCCTCTTTATCAAATCCCTAAAAGATCTCCACCAAGATATATTTCCATCTGCTCTTTCAACTTTAATCTTGTGAATCTTAACAGGATTGACAAATTGCTCTATAGACCAATCAATAATACCAGGTAATTCAACATTAATTACCTCAGATTCCATAGGCTGTAACAAAATAAACTCCTTCAATTCATCAATATTCCTTTCTCTATCAGGAATTTCATCTAACTCTCTCTTCTTTTGCTCAAGCTCATCTTTCCTCCTCTTTTCAGCTTCTATCTTTTCTCTTTTTTCTTTTTCTTCCTTTTCCTTCAATTTTCTTTCTTTTTCAGCCTTTTTCCTTTCCTTTTCAACTTCCTGCTTTTTCTTCTCAGCTTCTTTCTTTTCTGTTTCTTTCTTTTCAATTACATCAGGATTCAACTCATCTTTATCCCATAACTCCTGCAATCTCTCTAAACTCATCTGTTTCAATGCATTCAAAGGAATAATTCCACATTTTAGCTTTGCAATTAAATTCTTCTTCATTTGAGCTTTTGTTGGTGGTTTTGCAGCTTTCTTCTTTCTTGCTTCTTCTGCTTTCTTCTTCTTAAGCTGATCAACTAAATATTCAATATCATCCTGTCTTCAAAGCTTCACAAGCTCTGATACCACTTTGTTAGTCCCTGTTTAACTTAATAAACAATCTTACTTAATAAGCCTTGAATATATTATTGAGAAGTTGCGGAATCACACTCAATAATATTAAGAAGATCAATGAATATTAATTAATTTAATAAACACAATAATATACCGAAAGCTTCAATCTTATTAATGATATAAGACGAATACACTTGATGTATTAGGGTTACAGAAAACCTTGAAGCTGCGCAATTAACATTAACCTATCTAGGTCTAAAGGATCTCTATTTATAACATATAGAGTCCTATACAATCTCCTACAAATATGGAATAAAATAACTTCCATAACTGACTCATACTTATCACAAAATCATAAACAGTTTTAACTACCATTCTGATGTAAACAGTTGTAACTATTACACATTCAGTGGTAACTGCTTCAATTGTAATATGCGACTAAGTACAAATACATAATCAGTGTTAACTGTTTCATACATAACTAACAGTTACTAATACATAAGCAGTTTTAACTACTTACAGACACATAACTATCAGTTGTAATCTATCTTCAAACAGTTGTAACACTTGTCTTCTCTTCAGTTTTCTTCTATCAGTTGTAACTTCGTAAAGACAGTTTTAACCTTTAAAGCAAACAGTTTTAATCACTTGTATTCTGTCTTCTCATCAGAACTTCAACTCAGACCTGAAACAGTTTTGACCCAACACGTGATATCGAAGAATTCGATAAGTTGCTTGAGGAACTAGAAATCACGAGTGTTGAGGAGTTAGAGAGTGACGAAAATAAGCTGATGGAGAGCGAAGAGTCGGTCTTGACTGATGGTATTTTAATTAAGAAAGAGACTCGCATCACTATGCATGGAATTCCTTGCTCAAGAGAAGAGGTGTTGGCAGTAAAATCTTCGTTTGAAGAACCACCAAAGTTAAAATTAAAGGATTTACCGGCCCATTTGGAATATGCATACTTGCAAGGAGAGTCGGACCTGCCAGTTATCATTTCATCTCAGCTATCAGCAAACGAGAAAGAAAGCTTATTGAAGGTTCTGAAGGAGCACAAGCATGCTATCGCTTGGATGATTAGTGATATAAAAAGGAATAAGCCCCTCTTATTGCACGCACAAAATTCTCATGGAATCTGATTTCAAACCAGTGGTGCAACCGTTGAGGCGTTTAAATCCTAAAGTGACTGATGTGGTTAGGAAGGAGATCATAAAGTTGCTTGATTCTGGGTTGATATACCCAATTTCTGATAGTCCATGGGTTAGCCCCATTCATGTTGTGCCCAAGAAAGGAGGTTTGACAGTGGTTGCTAATGAGAAGAATGAATTAATCCCCACAATAACTGTCACCGGATGGAGAGTCTGTATAGACTATAGGAAGTTGAATGATGATACACGCAAGGATCACTTTCCTTTGCCGTTCATCGATCAAATGCTCGAACGTCTAGCTGGAAAAGATCACTACTGATTTTTAGACGGTTTTTCCGGGTACTTCCAAATTCCGATAGATGCAAATGATCAAGACAAGACTACCTTCACATGCCCATTCGGAACTTTCGCTTATCGGAGGATGCCCTTCGGTTTGTGCAACGCACCTGCAACATTTCAGAGGTGCATGATGGCTATTTTTGATGACATGGTGGAAGATAGCATGGAGATATTCATGGATGATTTCTCCGTTTTCGGAAATTCTTTTGATGAATGTTTAGCAAATCTGAAAAAGATGTTGCAGAGGTGTGAAAGCTCGAATCTTGTTCTTAATTGGGAGAAATGCCATTTTATGGTCCGAGAAGGGATTGTATTAGGACATAAGATTTCAAGCGTAGGAATCGAAGTGGACAAGGCTAAAGTCGAGGCAATAGAGAAGTTGCCTCCGCCGACGAATGTCAAGGGTGTGAGAAGTTTCTTGGGGCATGCGGGATTTTATCGCCTTTTTATCAAGGATTTTTCTAAGATAGCTCGTCCAATGAATAAACTGTTGGAGAAGGAGGCAAAGTTTGAATTTTCCAAGGAATGTCTTGATGCATTCAATCTTTTGAGAGAGAAGTTAGTATCTGCACCCATCATGATTAGTCCAAATTGGGTTCTTCCCTTTAAACTAATGTGCGATGCTAGTGATTATGCTGTAGGAGCAGTTTTAGGTCAGAGGGTTGACAAGAAGTTTCAACCTATTTATTACGCAAGCAAGACTTTGACAAATGCACAAGAGAATTACACTACGACTGAGAAGGAATTGCTCGCTGTTGTTTTCGCGTTCGATAAATTTCGTTCTTACTTGATTTTGTCGAAGACGGTAGTGTTTACCGATCATTCAGCATTGAGATATTTGTTTAGCAAACAAGATGCGAAACCAAGGTTGTTGCGGTGGATTTTGTTGTTGCAAGAGTTTGATATCGAGATTCGAGACAAGAAGGGAGCTGAAAATCTGGCTGCCGATCATTTATCAAGACTGGAAAATCCAGAATTGGATAAGTTAGATGAATCGGAAATTCAGGATAAATTTTCTGATGAAAGCTTGTTGAAGGCAATATTGAATGAATTTCCATGGTTCGCCGATATTGCAAACTTCCTAGTTACAAACACTCTTCCGTCTGGATTGGATTTCAGCCAAAGAAAAAGATTTTTCTCATCTTTACGATATTACTTCTGGGAAGACCCGTACTTGTTCAGACAGTGTGCTGATGGAATTGTCCGATGGTGTGTAGCTGGAGAGGAATGCGACATAATTTTAGAGCACTGTCATGATGGTCCGGCTGGAGGACATCATGGTCCTAATTATACTGCAAGAAAGGTATTTGAGGCAGGTTTTTACTGGCCAACAGTTTATAAGGATGCATTCAAGTATGTGAAGGAGTGTGATGCCTGTCAACGCATTGGGAGAATTTCTAAGAGAGATGAAATGTTGCAAAATCCAATAATGGTAAGTGAGATTTTTGATGTCTGGGGGATAGATTTTATGGGCCCGTTTCCACCTAGTAATGGAAATAAATACATTATTGTGGCTGTCGATTATGTTTCTAAGTGGGCCGAAGTCAAAGCATTACCCACAAATGATGCTAGAGTTGTGGTGAAATTTCTTAAGCAGTTGTTTTCGCGTTTTGGAGCACCGAAAGCTTTAATTAGTGATCGGGGGACGCATTTCACAAATGCTCAGTTGGAAAAAGTACTGCGGAAGTATGGAGTAAATCACAAAATTTCGACTGCTTATCATCCACAGACAAGTGGTCAAGTGGAAGTGACAAATAGATGGTTGAAGCGTATTTTAGAACGTTCAGTTGAAGGAAACCCTAAGAATTGGTCATATAAGTTGGATGATGCATTATGGGCGGCACGAACGGCTTTTAAGTCATCAATTGGAATAACACCTTATCGTCTTGTTTATGGGAAGGCTTGTCACTTGCCTTTTGAGTTGGAGCATAAGGCATACTGGGCTCTAAAGCAGTGCAATCTTGATGATCAGTTAGCTGGAAAAGAGAGAATGGAAAAAGCTAAATGAGTTGGACGAGTTAAGGGTGAATGCCTATGACAATTCACGACTGTTCAAGGAGCGAACAAAGAAATGGCATGATGCTCGTCTTAAGTCGAATCATACATTTTAGAAAGGTGATAAGGTTTTATTGTATAGTTCTAGGTTACATCTATTTCCAGGTAAGTTGAAGACACGCTGGACAGGACCCTTTGTGGTCGAGAAAGTTTATCCTTTTGGTGCTGTTGATCTGCAAGGACATTCTGGAAAAACCTTCAAGGTAAATGGAAGTCGGTTGAAGAAGTACTATGGTGATGTAACGGACTCCAAGCGTGATTTGGAGATGAATTCGAGTTAAGATATGGAGCAGAATGTCGAGCTTACCGACGTGATAAACAAAAGTGCTTTCGGGAGACAACCCGTTACTTTGTTTTCATTTGTAGGCTAGAACTTTATGGGTGTGTTCCCTGAAAACCCTCACGAGACTACAACTCGTCCACTCAGGATGCTGAGAGGTTTAAAGGCTTGTTGCATGCGCTAAATGCAACCGTGTTGCCTACGGAAGTGTGATGTTGTATAGTTTTGAAGCGTATCGGCCAATAAGTTTTCTTCTAAGATCAGGGGAGTTTCTGTTCACTTCTTTTTTATTCCCCTTATTTTTATTTTCTTTTGCAATGAGGACATTGCATACTTTTAAGTGGGGGATGGGGGAAAAGAAGTCTTTTTGTCCTTAAGATATGCATGGTAGATATTGGCAAAAATTTATAAGCTAAAGGGCATTCTACGTGTTAGTCATTTTTCAACCCAAATTTTTCTTTTAAAATTGTATTCTGCGTAAAGTTTAGTGAATCTTGTAACATATTATGGGAATTCAATGGATGAAATGAATCTAATTTTTAATATTAGATAGTTCATTATGTGATGTATCGATAGGCAATCTATTTGAAGGTTATTGAGCTATTATGAAATTTAATACTTAAAGTAGGGATTTATCTTAAGAGGATCTTTAGCAAGGTATGATTTTAGTCTTAATTCTTATATGATAGTGTGTTATAATCCATAATTTTGGGATCCTAATTATCATCATTTGGGAATATACTGGGTGTTGTGTCCTCTGTTGTACGAAAGTACAGACCTGGTTTCCGTCAGTATATTTGCTATAAAAAAAGAGTACAAAGGACTCATGAATTAAAAAACCAAAGCCAAGTTATGTCGCTCTGTTGTACTGAGGTACAGACCTGTCACCAATGTCTTGGTTTGAAAAATGATGGATTTATTTGGATGTTCATTATTTGGAGAATTGTGACACGTTATTTATATGAGGCTATTTTGCTATTGGGAATCTAGGGTAAGGACTGCTAGAACAATAAGAGTTGAGCTCAATTTCTGAAATTTAGATTGTTTAAGTGGACAACAATATTGGTAATATGAGTGAATTATCTTTTGTGTCTAATAATAATGAATTAGAAGTTGTTTCCCTTAGAGAGTTTCTTGATTGCTAAGCTTTAGGGTAGAATCGACTTTAAGATAGGAATTTGGTTTGTCGAGTGTTGTGTAGTATGTAAGTCCTTTTGCAATATTGTTTGCCGTTCATATTTCAAGTTTTGAAGTTTTTGAATCGATAGTCTACTTGAGGACAAGTAGGATTCAAGTGGGGGATGTTTGATGAACGCCAAAATGTGCTATTTTGTAGTACTAATTACCCCTTTATTCAATAGATTTCTTATGCATTTTATTTGAATTTGATACTCATTTCGTTCATATTTGCATTTAGGAGTTAATTGGAGCTTGAATTGGAAAAGAAGCAGAAAATGAGCTAATATTGAAGAAAAGAAGCTAAAGTGGTTGAAATTTGAAGAATGGAGATCGAGTGGCTGAAGAAAGTGAATTTGGCATCCATACGGCGTATGGACTGGTTGAGCCAGGCTGCCATTTGACGCGGGCATGATCCATGGGCTTTTCAATCCATACGGCGTATGGATTGATTCGGCAGAAACCCTAAATATCTCATTTTGCTTTCATTTGAGGATTATCCACCATTTTTCTTTTCCAGCCGTTTTCTCTCAATAAAAACACTATTTTCAGAGCAATTTAGGAGGAAGAAAGCTAGAAGAATCGAGGGTGTTCAATTGTTCAATCATTATTTCGATATTTCGGTTCGAAAACATTTCTTTCTTTCATTTGATTATGATTATGAATCTGAGTTTCTGTAAGATTATGATTGGCTAAATCTTTTATGTATTTGCTTGGATAATGATACTTAGCTTACGGATTGATTATTGATTTACGGATTTAATTGGATTTATTGAAAGTTTATGTGTTTATTTGACGAACCTTGGTTATTGAATAATTAATAGTAATTACCTAACGTGGTTTTATGGTTAATTGAGATTGATTTCCTTTTAATTATAAGATTATTGATAATTGTTGATTTCAATTGAGGATTGTTGCTGAATATATTGAGTTTGACAGGTTAGGGTTAATAATTGATAATGATCATTGATGAACAAGATAACTTTAATTGGTTATAGACTTTGTTGATTCAAGTCATAAGAATAAATCACATAAACGGTGTTGGTTTAATTTAGAATACAATTTGGTGGACAACGTTAAATTGAACTGTTAGCGTGTTGAAAACAACCTTGTGTCTTTCTTGATTGTGTTTATATCGATTTATCTTGTAAGGAAGATTGGTAATATTTGTCAATTCACCAATGAATCCATATGTTAGCAATTCAGTAAAATGATTTCCGGACTCTAACGAAAGTAATCCAAGCAAATGCATTTCTTTTATCATTTGAATTAAATATTTTATTTAATTAGTTCTTTTTATCATTTCTTATTTTCCAATTAAGTTCTATTTAATAAACCATTTACCATAATTGTTTGTCAATTGTTCGAACGGAACTCAAACATTCCCCCTTCTTTAATTGTTTTAATTATTTGTATCAATTTCCATTTTGTTTGAATTAACATCCGTTCCCTGCGTTCGATCCGGACTTATCATACTATACTATTATACGATCAGGTATTCTTGCCTCAGTTGTGTACTAGCAAGTAAGGTAAATCCCATTTTAAAACTAAAGCCCCGTTTACACGACATCAACTACCGAAACCGGTGCCCAAAACTCAAACGCAACAACAACCAAAACACCAACAACCGCAACAACAATAACAACAATTGTGGTAACAACAACAACAACAACAACAACGACAACAACAACAACAACAACAACAACAACAACAACAACAACAACAACAACAACAACAACAACAACAACAACAACAACAACAACAACAACAACAACAACAACAACAACAACAACAACAACAACAACAACAACAACAACAACAACAACAACAACAACAACAACAACAACAACAACAACAACAACAACAACAACAACAACAACAACAACAACCGTGGTAACAACAACAACAACAACAACAACAACAACAACAACAACAACAATCAACAACAACAACAACAACAACAACAACAACAACAACAACCGTGGTAACAACAACAACAACAACAACAACAACAACAACAACAACAACAACAATCAACCAGCTCATGGACGGGCATTCGTGATTGGAGCACAGGAGGCCCGCCAGGACCCTAACACCATCATTGGTACGTTTCTAGTAAACAATCATTATGCCTCTGTGTTATTTGATTCGGGGGCCGATTTGAGTTTTGTGTCTAGTGAATTTAGACCACTTTTGAATATAGAACCCATTAAACTGAACGATAAGTATACCGTATAACTAGCCGATGGTAAATTAATCGAAACAGGAGAAATAGTACCTGGATGTACCCTAACTTTAGAGGGTCATTCCTTCGACATAGAGTTACTACCGGTAGAATTGGGGAGTTTTGACATCGTAGTCAGTATGGACTGGTTGTCGAAGAATCGTGCCGAGATCATCTGTTTTGAAAAATTGGTACGCATACCATTGCCGACAGGAGAAACTTTGGTGATACAAGGGGAATAGAGGAAGAGTGATGTTAAAATGATTACTTGCATAAAAGCTAGTAAGTATCTCCGAAAGGGATATCAAGCATTTTTGGCACACGTTGTGGAAAAGAAACCCGAGGAGCGACGCTTAGATGACATAACAATCGTACGTGACTATCTGGGAGTATTTCCTGAGGATTTACCAGTATTACCGCCTCCGCGACAAGTCGAATTTCGCATCGATCTGGTGCTCGGAGCCGCACCAATCGCTCGCTCACCTTATCGTCTAGCTCCATCGGAGATGCAGGAGCTGTCTACGCAATTACAAGAGCTCCTAGACTTAGGATTCATCCGGCCGAGCTTTTCACCTTGGGGAGCTCTAGTTTTGTTCGTCAAGAAGAAGGACGGATCCATGCGAATGTGCATAGATTATCGGGAACTAAACAAAGTAACAATCAAAAACCGATACCAATTACCATGCATCGACGATCTGTTTGACCAACTTCAAGGGTCAAGTTTTTACTCAAAAATCGACCTACGTTATGGTTACCACCAACTGAAAGTTCGAGAAGAGGATGTAGCGAAAACCACGTTTAGGACTCGTTACGGTCACTACGAGTTCCTAGTCATGCCTTTCGGATTGACCAACGCGCCAGCAGTATTCATGGATCTCATGAACAGAGTATGCAAAGCCTACCTTGATAAATTTGTCATCGTATTCATTGAAGACATCCCAATATACTCCCAAACTAAAGAGGACCACGAACAACATTTGAAGTTAATCCTCGAACTACTAGAGAAAGAGAAACTGTACGCGAAGTTCTCTAAATGCGAGTTTTGGATGCGAGAGGTTCATTTCCTTGGTCATGTGATAAATGATAACAGAATCCATGTGGACCCATCCAAATTCGAGGCAATCAAAAACTGGGAAGCACCGAAAACCCCAACCGAAGTACGACAATTTCTTGGTTTGGCTGGCTATTACCATCGATTCATCGAAAACTTTTCTAAAATAGCCCAGTCTCTCACCACGTTAACTCAAAAAAACAAGAAATTCGAATGGGGCGAGAAACAAGAAAACGCTTTCCAACTACTGAAACATAAACTGAGTACCGCAACCATCCTGTCATTACCTGAAGGGGTAGAAAACTTCATTGTCTATTGCAATGCTTCGCGTCAAGGATTGGGTTGCGTATTAATGCAAAACGACAAAGTCATTGCTTACGCATCTCGTCAATTGAAGATTCACGAGAAAAACTATACAACTCATGACTTAGAGTTGGGAGCAGTCATTTTTGCACTTAAGATTTGGAGACACTACCTGTATGGCACCAAGTGTACCATCTTCACCGATCACAAAAGTCTCCAACACATTTTCAACCAGAAAGAACTCAATATGAGACAACGACGTTGGGTTGAACTACTAAACGACTACGACTGCGAAATCAAATACCACCCGGGCAAGGCTAATGTAGTAGCGGATGCCCTGAGTCGTAAGGAACGAGTTAAACCTCTCAGAGTTCGAGCCTGGGGATTGACAATCCACTCGAAACTCACAACTCAAATTCGCGATGCACGACGAATAGCTTTCACTACCGAACGCCTAAAAGACGAATCCCTGAAAGGAATGGAAAAACAACTCGAAACTAAAGACAATGAGGCGTTATACTTTATGAACCGAATTTGGGAACCATACGTAGACGAATTGCGCAAACTAATACTGGACGAAGCTCATAAGTCCAACTACTCGATACACCCTGGAGCCGACAAAATGTACCAAGACCTGAAGGGTTTTATTGGTGGCTAGGCATGAAACGAGATATCGCAACATACATTAGCAAATGTTTGACCTGTTTGAAGTTCAAGGTCGAATACCAAAAGCCGTCAGGACTTTTGCAACAACCCGAAATGCCCCAATGGAAATGGGAACAAATAACGATGGAATTCATTACGAAGCTACCCAAAACGTCAGCAGGAGCTGATAATATATGGGTGATTGTCGATCGACTGACGAAAACAGCTCAATTTCTAGCCATCAAGGAAACATATAAAATGGAAAAACTAACTAGAATCTATCTGAAAGAGATCATTTCTAGACACATTGTACCGTTATCCATTATCTCTGATAGAGATATCCGATTCACATCTCGCTTCTGGCAATCACTTCAAAAGGCACTGGGTACTCGCCTCGATATGAGTACTGCCTACCATCCTCAAACCGACGGCCATAACGAATGAACGATACAAACGCTCGAAGACTTATTACGAGCCTGTATGATAGACTTTAGAGGAAGCTGGGACACTAATCTCCCACTAGCTGAGTTCTCCTACAACAACAGTTATCACTCTAGCATATAGATGGCACCGTTTGAAGCGTTGTATTGACGAAAGTGCTGATCACCACTCTGTTGGGCAGAGTTGGGTGACAGACAACTATCCGGCCCTGAGATTGTCCAAGAAACCACAGACAAGATATCCCAAGTACTTAACCAATTAAAAGCGGCATGAGACCGACAGAATAGTTACGCCGACAACCGCCGGAAACCACTCGAATTTCAAGTAGGAGACAAAGTCCTACTCAAAGTATCGCCCTGGAAGGGGATAACACGATTTGGGAAACGGGGAAAACTTAACCCACGATACGTGGGACCTTTTGAAATCCTTGCGAGGATTGGTCCTGTCGCTTACAAGCTCAAACTACCTCAAGAGCTCAACAATATTCACGACACTTTTCACGTATCCAACTTGAAAAAGTGTTTATCTGACGAAACACTTATTATCCCTCCCAACGAAGTCTTCGTAGATACGAGACTCAATTTTGTAGAGGAACCTATTGAAGTGTCTGACTGGAAAACACAAAAACTCCGGCGTAGTCGGATCAAACTCGTCAAAGTTCGTTGGAACTCGAAACGCAGCCCAGAGTTTACTTGGGAGCGCGAAGATGAAATGCGCAGAAAATACCCTCACCTTTTCGAACATGCGCCAGACACTCACGACTAAACTTAGATCTCAGGCTGAGATTTCGCTAACATGGGGAGAATGTGACACTCCCCAAATTACGGTATAATTCCGTACTATAATCACGTGCATTTCTTACGCTAATTTCCTGCTTAGTGAATTCAAATTATTATTAATGAGATATGTCTAGCACAAGCCCACAAATTTTAATACTAGATGTATTGCTAAATACGTAATTCTTATAATTACGCGAAAACAATCGGATTGAGTCCGACGAACAAATATACGATCGTTGGTGAAACATGTTATAAATAACGTAAAACTATTTTAAATAGTAGTTATTTACTTTGTATTATTATGCTATAACGTAAAAGCATAACACTTATACATAACGATTATACGTTTTATAATAAACGTAACGTACGCGACGAAAATACACGAATCGAACCTGGCAACCAAACGAAGCGAAATGAATATTTTGAAAACTCAAAATAAAGTATTTGAAATAATGCTTCGAAAGAAATTAACGAGTAATAACCGTTAACTAAAATTAAATGAACAAACGCGTAAACAATATAACGCGATTAACGGGTAAATGACCTAAATGTTGGGAATTTTGTGTAAACGGGTAAATGATTTCAACCGGATATACTCTCGAATCGTGTAAAGGATCACTTTCCAAAAGTGATATTTCGACCCTATCGTGCCTGGGTTCACGAAGTTCACTTTGGGATAAGATAAGAGTTTCGAATCTGTTTGGGCATACAATCAAATTCATGAGCTTTTTTGTGTTCTATGTTTTTGTGTCAGAATTCATGCAATATATAATAAGCCACCACAATAAGCAGTTATTAAAACGGTTTATATGTCCAAACTGATTTAAAGATTCAACGAATCTAGTCACTTTCCGGTTCCATTGAATGTAGTCAATTTGCATTGCCTTTAGGAACCCACAAGGAGACACGACCCCCTTGACCCCGCAATTTTGGTTGAGCCCGGTATCTAGTAACTTAGCCGGGTATGCACTCCGCATCACCTACCCCAATGTCCACTAATCTGCCAATGCACTAAAATATACAACACTAAATATCTTTGGAGACAAATTGGAGTTGAGCCCATGCTTTGGGTGACTTGTGGGAGCCGGCCAAGGCCATACCCCCACACCTTCAATCTATTTGATTTCTTAGACTCAAGATCTCACACACACTCACACTCAATTACCAACTCACTCTCCGTCTTTTTCCCTCATCTCTCTCTCGGCTCATCTCATCACAACACAACCACCACACTTCCACCACCAACCACCATAATCATCATCATCATCCACCGTCATTTTCAAAAGAAAAAGCTAGGAAAAACCAAGATCAAGTCATCATCATCTTCATCCTTCTTGCTCTCATCAAAAGCTTTGTAAGGAGAATATTTTCTTGACCTCCTTTCATATATTTTTATGATCTAACATGTTAGAAGTTCACTCTTTAAAGATCTAGCAAAAAACTTGCACAAAAATCATTTTTAAAAACACAAAACAAAACCTTTGGTGATGAACACCTACTGGACAGAAAGATGTACGACTTTCTCCACAAAATAACAAACTCAGAACTTAACCAAAATGGTCGAATCTTGTGTCAAAAAGTAAGTTCAAGATATTAGCTTTAAGATCCAATTGGTTTCGTAATTTTTCGATACCGTTTGATACCCGAAAACTAATTTAGAAAGAGACATAGCCGATCTGTCCTTTGGGACAGATTCTTGGCCTCACTTTAGAAGTCCATAACTTGATGTACAAAGATCAAAACAACATGAGGCTTTTTCCTAGAAGCCACAAATTTTGTTAGCTTTAATAATTGTATGATCTCGTTTTGTGAGGGTAAGTGTAACTTAGTTTATAATTAAATCTTTGAGCACATGTCTGTGATTTGAGCTGCTTGACCTCTGTTGATATATTATTTATTTTGAACCACTAAAACTCAACCAAAAATCATGAGATTTACATTTTTTAAAAGCTAACACACAGGGGAACATTCGGTAAAAATTTCATAATTTTTCACGAAAGTTTGACTAGTCAAATTGAGGTCACGAGATAGGTGAAATTCTTACCTGCGAAACTTAACTTTCGGATCTGCAGCTTGAAACTTGCGAAACTAACAAGGAGTTTCACATGAACAGTGTTTTCCAAAACTTGACTTTCTCACAAATAGCGTTTTCGAAACTTTCTCAAAAATAGTACTCACGAGACTTTCTCACAAATAGTGCTCACGAGACTTTATCACAAATAGTGATTCCAAGACTTACTCACAAATAGTGATTTCAAGAGTTTATCACAAATAGTGATTTAGACAATTAATATCGCAACAATTAGTCGGGCCACTCAAATCATCACAACAACGAATTAAATAATATATGTGATACAACTCGGAAACACTAAACATATACTTTTATAAAGTATACAACGAAACGAACATAATAATAATATCATTGAGAATTATTATTACAAAAACATTAGCAACGGATCGTACGCATTTTAGTCACAATGATCTTTCATTAACGAGTGAACAACTAACATAGATTGGCAGTTAGCCATCTACTTACACAAACAATCTCTTGCGTTTAGGACGCTAGGAGACTTTTCTTTGGGCAAACACTTTCGCTAGCTCTCACACGAAACTCACGAGGTGAGTTCACAGCCCCTACTTTTACTGTTTTAGTGCTTTTAAACTAGGGGTGAAAAACATAGCAACTGCTTTTCATACTATACTTGAAAACTGTTTACTTATGAAATGATTTTCATACTTTATTGGGAACATGACAAAGAATCCTGGTACGGACCTAGTGTGAACAAGTTGTAGTGCATAGAAGTCCTCGTGCTTGCAAAACTATAACCATTAGCTAGGTGACTCTAGCCACTGAATAAACGGATAGTACTATCGAGATGACATCCCTCCCACTATTTGTTGGTCATGCCAACCCCCGACTTTTATGTCACAACGAGGAGCGTATATTTACCTGGTCCAAAGGCAACAACGAAATTGGTCGTGGTTTGGTTATAGCATTAGAGGTCGTTACTTTAACTCGCTAGGTTTAGCTCACCTTCGGGGGATCACCGTCTATGTTTTCCTACGAATCATAACTTGAAATGTTTCTCCAACGAAAAACTATACTGGAATGTTTTCTTACTATTTATACACTGGAATGATTTTTCAAACGTATACGAATTGATGTGTTTACAACGAACGATTATATTAGATCACCTACGGGTCATCTATAAATGATTATATTAGATCACCTACGGGTCATCTACAAACGATTATATTGGAGCACCTACGGGTCATCTACAAACGATATATTAGAGTTCTGGCAAAGTTTTCTAACAAACTGCTTAATGGAAGGTTTTCCAACGATTTATAATGGACGAGGTCCAACGATTTACTCATGTTTATCAAAACTTACGGTTGGAAGTTTTCCACCTTATTTATACGAAACTTATTTTGATCATGGTTTGATCACTATTGACTTGTAAGTCAACGATTTACTCATAACTTGGTTTAACCACTGTACACTAAACTTGTGAATTCACTCAACAATGTTTGTTGACGTTTTACTATGTTTTTCAGGGAATTAGCATCCACGTAAGATATGCATGCATTTTGGAACAACGACACCCGTGACAATTAGGATGCCATTTTGTAACAATGGGATTTCTGTTGTATAACTATAACTATTTAGTCATATTTACGAAATCTCAACTTTGTACTCGCAACAACACTTGTTAGTTTTATAACACAACTATTCCTACGAATTGATAAGTCGTAGTTTTTATAATAATAACTATTTATGGCATCTTAATATTATGTTTGTAATAATCATACGCTTTGTTGATCCGCTCTTGCCGCGCCCCGCTACGTCACACGCTTCCGCAATCATTATACTTAACCGTAGGTTACCGTTTGGCGGGGTGTGGCACAATGGCTCCGTCAGTTTGCAACCGACAGCGGTCGGTTAAACCGACACCGTTGGTAGCAAATCGTCAGTTGCTGCCATCGGAAAACTGGCGAGAGAAGAGAAGCTTCGGTTTGGCAAAATTCAATAAACAAACATTTTTTAATTGAATTTACATAATAAATTTTAAAAAAAGGTTTTTTAGTTTACCTGTCTCTTTGTTTTTCCAGTTGCAAGAGTTTTTTTTTTCTTTTGATAGAACCATGGTCGATGGAGGATGATGATGCATTTTAACCTAATAATAAATGGGCTTTGGTAATGTTTTTTTTTTATGATGAATTGGCCACAAACCGACGGAACTAAACCGACGGGCCGTGTCATTGGCGTGGCTCTGTCGGTTGGAACCGACGTAAAAGTGACGGAACTGAGGGGAGCGACCTAATGTGAATTTTTTTTTATATATTTTTAGATGGAGGGAGTAATTATACAATGGTTACATAAAATGATTTATGTCGTTTTTATCCACTAACCTCGTTTATACAATTTCCTTTTAGCTGATTGTTATGATTATAATTTCACTATTGTAGTAAAAAATCTCAACTTGTGTACTCTTAACGAGTTAAATCAGACAAGAAGTTGGATATTTTAGAAAATACTGGTATCCTTATACCCTTATAAATAATAAAATGAGTTTATTGTTTTATAATGTATGAAAGTTTGTACATTTTACAATTGAATCTGTTAAACTATAAAATTTATTATAGTATTTATTCAAATTGTAGAAACATATATTTTCCCCCTTATACATGATTTACCACTTTTCTTAATAGCCTTACACATTCAAAGATCAAAAATAACACAATTATCCTACATACAATGATATAGACAAAACTATCTGTAACTAAATATGAAAAATAACCTATAATATTCAAATTAGATTAGATTTATGAGATATAATGTGGTCTATAGATAAACACTTCTAATTTTGTAAATAAACTACTAAGTCAAATATGTTCCTAAAGTAAATAGTTACTACTAAATTTGTTTAAGAATTACTACTATCTTTATAACTAGACAATTATTAAGTGAAAAAAATATTTACAAAGAGATCAGGGCCGTCTCTAAACTTTTAGAGGCCCTGAGTAAAGTTGTCTTGTTACAGAAATGAGACCCTATAACTAGTTGTCAAGTAAGATAAATGTTAGATGAAAATAATTCTTAACGATCCGATTTTCAAAATAATTTATTTATTTCTATGATACTTATTGTCCCAAATCCCAGTTGCCGCCATCGAAAAACTGACGAGAGAAAAGAAGTTTCGGTATGGCCAAATTCAATAAACAAACAGTTTTCAATTTAATTTACATAATAAATTTTAAAAATAGGGTTTTTAGTTTACTTGTCTTTTTATTTTTCCAATTGCAAGAGTTTTTTTTTTTTTTTTTTCACGGAACCATGGTCAATGGATGATGATGATGACGATGACAATGACGATGACGATGACGATGCATCATTTTAGGTTAATAAATAATGGGCTTTGGTAATGGATTTTTTTATGATAAATGGGCCACAATTATAACGGGTTTATTTTTATGATAAATTGACTTTAAATTAATGAGTTTTTGTTTTAATTTAGTAGTTATTTTAATATTTCTTTAATAGATGAAATGTTTTTTATGTTTAATTGATGTAATTTTTTAAATTTTAATGAATTTTTTTATATTGTGTTTTAAATAAATAAAGTAAATAATGTGTGAGGTTCAAAAAAAACTGAAGTGATGTTCATGGTTAGCAGTGTAATGTCAGTTTTTTATCAGTTTTGAAAAGTGTTGACATGACGCTGATTTGGCAAAAACTGTTTCGTCAGTTAGTGTCACTGTTAGGAGTGGTCTTAGTCAAACTATAATACATCAATTCAATTTTTCAATTTTGAACCATTTAATCGAGCATTTACATTTGTTTAAATATATTTATTTAGTCTAATATGACAATTCAATTGTTCAATCGACCTACATAATTTCTTATGTAATCATCATATATATTACACGTATCACATTACTTGATAAAAATTTGGAGGCCCTCGAAAGTTAGAGGCCGTGAGCAGTCGACCATCTCGCTCACCCTCAAAGACAGACCTGAAAGAGATATTACATATTTTTAAACGCATACAAACACTATATAAATCTCACACAATTTTTGTAAATCACCATCACATTTCACATCTCTTATCAGTATTATCACATTCCGTTACATTTGACATCTCTTATCGGTATTATCACGTCCCGTTACAAAACGCGGGTCAATCTTAGTTTGTATGTATTTGGCTATATAAAAAGACAATTAATAAATGTTGTATAGATATAATAGTAATTTCAATGCATACTGTATACGTTTTTATAACTTGAATACGTATAATAGGAAATTTTAAAGTTAAAGATACAATACTAAAATGTGTAAATTTCATACACTTTAAAGGGAAATTGATCAATTTGCACCCTATAAGAACTTATAAAAAAAACTTGACGATTTGCACTACCCGGTCACAAGTCGCAAGCTTGCGACTTGCGACCCACTATTTGCGATTTGCGACCCAAGCCATGACCGAGACCGTTACCGAGAACGTGCTTCTTGTGTATGTGTAGCGGAAGCAAGTCGCAAGCAATGGGTTGCAAATCGGAACCTGACGACTTACTTCCGCTACACGGACACAAAAAACACGTTCTCGATAACGATCTCGGTCATGGCTTGGGTCGCAAGTCACAAGGATTGGGTCGCAAGTCACAAGTTTGCGACTTATGACCGGGTAAGGAAAATCGTCAAATTTTTCCGGAGGGCAAATTGATATTTCAGTTTAAAATTAACAAATATCTTTATAGGATTTAAGTTACGGATCGCCAACGTACTCTCATTTTTGTTCCGAGATCACCAATCAACCGGTTTTATTACTAGGATCACCAACGTACTTGTTATTTTCGTGTTGAGGTCACCAATGTACTTTTACATACGAGTTTGAGATCGCCAACATACTTGTTAGTACGGAGTTTAGATCGCCAACAAAATTTACAAAGAAATTCATTTTTTTAAAGTACGTTGGTGATCCTAGTAATAAAACCGGTTGATTGGTGATCTCGGAACAAAAAGAAAAGTACGTTGGTGATCCATGACTTAAACCCTATAAAGATATTTGACGATCCATGACTTAAACCCGTGAGAACTCATTTTTTTCTTTCACATGAACCAACACTTATTTATATAGGTCTGCAATCAAATTTAAATCCTCATTAGTAGTATTAAAAATTAAGCAATTAACAAGCTAACTCAAGCTCAAGTTTGTTTAACTCGAACTCGAACTCAAACTTGTTGATATTCAAGTTAACGTTGAGCTAGAACATAAGTTACAGTTTGATTAGTTTCACGAGTCAAAAGAATACTCGGACAGGCTTGTTCCAATGCTCGTTTACTTATTTCAAATTGAACGAGTCGGATGAATCTAGTTTATATATGAATTTTGTTTTTAGAACTATAAACTTAGATATTAACTCTTTTAAGTATAATAAGTTTGTCAAGTTCGTAAGCAAATAAGTTCACCTCAAAAAAAAAGGGTTGAGTAAATTTCATAAATGGTCAACGTGGTTTATGCCGATTTAAGTAAACTATCCCTATATTTTTTTTTTCAAAAATTCAGTCCCTATAAAGTAAAATGACTACAATACCCTTATCTTTTATTCAGTTGTTTTTAGTTTCAGTTCATTTTGTAATATTACAATATTACATAAGTATATATATATTATTAGAAACACACCAATCAAAGCAAAGAACTCTTCGCACCCCCTCCCATTTTCCGATTGTCTTCCCGGTAGTAATTCCGGCAAAGAATCCGACATGCAACTGTAACCCTACACTCTAACCCTGCGACCGTCATCTCTTTTCATTGTCAAATTCAAAATCAAGGTTGGGTGGGAAATTAGTTTATTGGACTGAAAACCTAAAAATATATATATGGGAATAGTTTTTGTAAATCGATGTAAATCACAAGGATCATTTATGTTTTTTTTTTTTTAACTAATAGATAACTACACAAGCTCACCCCAAGTAATTATTAAAAGCAATAGAAAACCAACGATTCACAAGGTTTCTTCATGGTATACAACAATTTTGTTCGACTACTTGGTACTCAAACGTAGGATCAAACAGGGTACATAAGGGTTGTGCATTTGCCCAAAAGGACGCCATAACCGAAACCAAAAACAAAACCAAAAATACAAAATAAGTGAACTGAAAAAATAAATGATCTAAACTGGTTTAAAACTAATTTGATCCCAAACTGGACAATGAATCAAATACAAACTCAAGGTTTTCTACTTTAGACATAGTTCCAATTTTGGAAAGAATGTTTTAAAAAGAAGACCAATTTGGTAGTAGTTCCAGACCGAACAGAGCACCCCTTTTATAAAAAATTCTGTAACTATAGAATGTATTCATGAAGAAGGATCATTAACCATACCATGCAAGAAAGGTGTCATCAATGGCAGCATGAATCCACCACAAATTGACATTCCATAAGTAACAACCCCATTTTTCCTCCTAATAACTTACACAAGACTCCTGACACTGACATAGTTAACAAACCTTTCTCAACTTCAAAGATTTTCACTATACATTTTCTTTCTTTCTCTCTCTGGGGAACGCTTTTAACATAATACTTGGTCTCTCCCAACAAACAAAAAGCAAAAAAAAAGAAAAAAATCAACACGACTTTTTATTTTAAGAACATTATCAACCTACACGAACGAATCAACATACCCATACTTATGTCGTTTGTTGAACTGTAGCAGGCTGGCATAAGTCCGGTCCCACACTCCAATATAAAGCGTTTCATCGTCAGGACTAAGAGAAACACCAGAAATTTCCCCAAAGAAATCAATTTCTTGCCTTTTTTCATAGTTTAAGTTGGTGTTATAAACATGAACAAAATCTGCAGGTTCTGCCACCACCAAAAACTGTCCGTCTGATGAGAAACGGACGGATCGAACCGCACCCATGTTCCCTTTAAGAATCGAAACAGGGTTTGACAGATTTCTTAGATCCCATACCCTGCAAGTCTTGTCTTGATTGCCTGTAGCAAAGATTCTCCCATCGGGGTGCCATGCAGATGCAAATGAGTAGTCGAGGTGACCTTCCACTGTGGCAACTGTCTGTTAAAAATTTAGAAGGTTGCAATGTGACAAGAAGAACGTCATTTATCTAAAAAAAAAATTGAATAAATATATATGAGTTATCATATCCACAAGTTATTGCCTTTCCGCTTGTAGAGTCTACGAGCAATCCATCAAGATGATCTCCGACTACAGTTATGAGTTTGCGATCTGGACTCAAAGATGTGTGCTGCACCATGCAAAATTTACTCACTTGTTAGTAAAGGTGGCAACATGAGCGAGTTAGGTGCTGGGTTCGGTACTTCGGTTTGAAATTGGTCATTGAGTATGGGTAAAAATAGCTTCGGGCAGGTTCGATTTATATGTTAACATTATTAAAATTCAATGATAGTAAATGTTCTAGTATGATAAATTAGAAAATTGTTACAATAATGTACCAAGTTTATAAATAGAACCATTTAGAAGGTCGTATGGGGATATCTGTCAACATTCAACCTGTTAAATACATCTGACCGTTCTCCTTTTAGCAGCATGTTGTGATTTTACCTATTTTACCCGTTTATTACAAAACACTGCCCAAAACAATCCTTTCATAGGTAGATGCGACAAGCCACCCAGTACTACGCAATTGGGACTTTTGAACTGTATCCTCGTGAATCTAATCTAATTATAGACGATCTTTTATTTACAGTATATGCTAAACATGGAAATTACAGTGCTTGATTTGTATCAAAACCAATATAAGTGTTTTTGCTTCCGAATAAAAAATATTACATACCATATATATCTCTTTTCTAGGAATGCAGCGACAATCTGACAAGAAACTTACATTAACCGGCCACGGAAAGCGGAAGTGATTCACGAGCTGAAACCCCTCCATATCATATTCTCTCACACCACAATCATTATTTGACGCCATAAAATGCATTCGGCCACTAAAAAGTTACAGAGTAAACAAAACATCAACACACATAAAATAACACATTTATAGCAAATTGGTACATCCTAGTTCATAATTACCTTAAGGAATTGTATATCTCAATAGCATTTGTTATGGCATTTTCTTCATATGTTGTCCTTGTACAAAAGCTTACTCCTTCTTTGTCCAATCTCTGTATTGTTTAATTACACAAGTAAAATCCGTTTAGAGACAGGAGTTCAGGACTAAAACAACAAAAGTATGAAAAAAATTTCCAACGGAACATCCACTGCACCAAAAGGAAAACTGTAAGTTGAAAGCAAATCCAAATAGAAAGTGATTCACTTTGAATAGTCGAGATCCTTCATTTAACGACATAGATCATAAAGATTCCAACTTTGCATACATATGGTATAAAAAGCTCATAGTAAATGCGGTATAAATTTGATGTTAATCATGTCTTGTATGCATCTTTTTTCAAAGGAGTTTGTTCTTTTTGCCATGAACTTTTATACAAATCCTTTGACAAATACGGCGTTGACATTACTCTCTCACCTCGCTATCTCTTTAAATCTTCTTCACGATTAATACGTTTAAACATATACCAAAAAAACCTAAATCAACATATATACTGAAGATATAATATTTAGTTGTGTTGGCTCATTCCTTACAAGTACAACAAAGACAAGCACATAATGTTCCTCCTGTAGCAGGCCATGTTTAAACAAATTTAAGGGCAATCCGAGATACATTACTCCTACAGATTCAAGGCTCGTAATATAAACTTTAAAGTTATAACCTCAATGCCCAAGAGAAGTATTCAGTCAACAGAAGCTTCTGGTGTATATAACTTATTGTTTCATATCGTTGTTACAGATTAGAATACTTTTGGAGACAAATAACGAGAACAGTGATGAGTACGCATACAACCCTAATGATAAAAAGCTTGTTTAGTGCATTCATACATCCCTAATGATAAGTGTGGTTATCGTATTCATACAAACCTAATGATATACGTACATGATTAAATTGTTTTGCTCAAAAAGTTATAATCAAATTTAGTATGCACCCATAGTGATCAGTTACTTTTCCATAAGAAGTACCTCCAAACTCACAATCATGAAACGTTAGATTAAAATCCGTGCCATATATCCCTGCTATATACATGATAAAATGAAACAATTGACTGAATTCGTGAGTCCTGTATCATAAATTACCTTACAAGCAAGCTCTCCTTGAAAGCCTCCTGCCACCAGAAAATCATTACTGACTGCCAATGTACTAATCTGAGTTTGTGTAAACCCTTCCAACAAACTTCCAGCATGTTTCTGTCATCCCAAAATAATTATCGGCACAGAACAAACTCAATTCAATTTTAAGATGAGTATCAGGAACGTTTTGGTCAAAATAAAGTACCTCAGTAGGTGCGACATGCCCAGAAAAGTTAAGGATTTCCGTCAAGATCTGGGATAAGGATGACCAGTGCATGATCGAGTAGTTAGACATCAGGTACACATCATGCTTCGAAGTAGCCCAAACCAGGTTCCTGAGCTGTACATAGTGTGCATTACAAACACATTAGTTTCTCATGCATTTATTTTGCATTTTGAGTGCTATAAAACAAATGCTTGAAAACGGACAAAAGGTAATGGTATAACCTGAAAATGAAGGATTGTGGGCTTCACGGATCTTGTATTATGAAAGAATTCATAGTAGTTACCACCCTTTGACTTTTGTTTACATTTCTGCACACGCCAGAAAAATTTCCATAGTATCATAAACGGTAACAGAATCGTATACACAAAGCTTAGTGTTACAAGCAACGTGACTATACCTTATCAACAGCTTCACCCGATAAGGGAATGTTCTCATAATTTCTGTACTGTTCGAGCCTTGTACGTCTGTAACTTTCCCTAGTTATATTCAACCGGTCCCACGGAATGCCCTGAATATCTTTGCCGTTCCGTGCTTGACCAGAGGACGTATCCGTCACCTTTGTAAGCTACTCAATATTAAAATTCGAAAATAATACCATTTCATGCATAGCATAACACTACATGTCTACATCTACTGGGCTAAATTATCGAATAAATTGAAACCAAATAAGTATGTAATAGGTATAAAGAATGAAATTAGAATAACCATCTCATATTCATCATGATTTTGATCAACACCGCCGTTTTCCTCTCCGTCAACATCATCTGCAAAATCCGACATGTCACCTTCTTCTGCCATGTAATCAATTTGATCAACTTCGCCTTCGTTGTGTGGTGGCATCCTATCAATCACGAGTTGAGATGTTCAATCATCCTCAAACAATCTATGAAAGTAGTACACAACCAAAAGAAGAGGCAATTAACTTCCTCACAGAAAACCCCCCAGAAAAAGCGCACAAATTTATAGTATTTCAGCAGCAAAACAATTAAAATCACAAATTTAACACAAACCAGGCCTAATTTAGTAACTTTCAACAAAAAAACATCCACTTAAAATAGATTATGAAACAAAAAAAAATAGCATCTTTTCATTTAGGCATAAAGACAAACAGGTAGTGTGCATAACAACTTAACATCTACAATCTCTTCAAATATAATGAATTAAGAACACCAATGATTTTATCATATATTATATCATCAATAAAGCAAAAGTACTTGAACATTTTTATGCTTACCCAAAGAACCCTACACACTGAACCAAAAAAAACAAACCCTAATTCATCAATTAACACCACGAAAACAGAAACCCTAATCATAAATCAGTAAAATTTACAATACCCAGAAAGAGGAAATAAGAAATTAAAACAGTAAAACTAACACAGAAGTGTAAATTAGTTTGTAAGAATTAAACTATGAGGAGAAATAGGGGGTTTCGTACAAACGGACCTGGTTGAATAAGATCTTTTTAATTCTAGTTTTCTGTAACAGAAAGAGATGGATTCAGAGGGATGAATCTCAAGTCTCAATCTTGTTTCTTGAAGTTGTGTATGTAATAATAAAAGAAAGAAAAAAGGGGAAAAGGATAAAAAGAAAACCCTTGTAATTGTATACAAGTCTATCTCTTTCTCATTAATCGCTCCATCTAACTCTTTAACGAATTAAAAATGGTTTAAGTCAACGATCGTCAACACGCTTTCCTTTTTGTTCCGAGATCACTAATCTTTATTACCATGATCACCAACGAACTTTCAAAAAATGAATTTCTTTGTAATTTTTATTGACGATTTTAACTCCGTATTAAAAGTATGTTGGCGATCTCCAACCCGTAGGTAAAAGTAGACCGGTGACTTCGACACGAAATTTGAAAGTTCGTTGGTGATCATGGTAATAAAACCGGTTGATTGGTGATCTCAGAACAAAAAGGAAAGTACGTTGGTGATCGTTGACTTAAACCCAATTAAAAGTGGTGGATTGTAAGATTAAAAAGTATCATTTCACTTTTCCAAATGTAAAAATACAATTTTTAGGGTTATGTAACTTTATAACACGCTATAGATATGCATGAATTCAATGATATCATATGACACGTAGACAGAGATATATTATGGGGTGTTTATTTTGTTGCTTATTTACTTTTTGCTTATAAGCAAATAAGTTCAAAATTTCTAATTTATTTTTAACTTATAAAATCCCCTCACAATCAAGTAAATAAGCTAACCAAATAAGCGTATTCGAACACTAAATCTATTGTATCACAATCAAATAAGCAAAGAAAATAAGTTCCCCAATTACCCTCCCAATCACCCTCTATATGTAATAAGAGCTGATTTCGTTAGATTAAACAGTGACTATGATCTCATATGAAGAAACAAAGTCATCTATAGGGTTTTTATCATCATCATTTAGGGGATGATTGTTGGTTTAGTGATCGCTGACCAACCCAATCACTAATGATAAAATCACTAGAAATGATGAAATCAAAACTCGTGTCACTGAAGAAGATCATTGCTATCACTTATGATCATATAAGTGTTTAGCAGAGTGATTGAATCTCAACTTGATGTGTCGCTGGTCATCCTCATGATAGCGAAAGATTCAAGTCACTCTTTCTATTTAATAAAGGCAGCAGTCACTGTACTGAATAAAAGGCAGTCATTGTAACATGATAAGACAAATTACTCTACAAGAGCATGTTAGCTCGCAATGAGTAAAGAAGAGTATCATTCCTCCAGTAACTGTAAAGAATACAGTTTCCTCAAATATATTCTGCAGTATGGTCCCGATCAAGAAAAAGTCAGCAACATTTAATAATAAAAGTGTAAAATTGTTGATGACATGTCAAAAATGATTGGATGACTTCAAAGTCACACATTTCGCATGATCAGAAATGGGGTTCACAAAATCTTCCACTAACCGTTTTTAGTTACAGTGAAGCCAATCAAGCAGCGACACATGTTATTGCATACTACAATCTTATAGGAGATATCTATGGAAATAGTTAGGCTACATATAAAGTGACATATTGTACTTGAAAACTTGCCATTTGTGTGTTACACAATGTATATTAGTAACTAGTTTGTCTAAACACATTTAGCGATTAGCAAGTGAGCTGTGTAGTTGATTGTCAACTACAGTTCATTTCAATTGTAATAGATAGCTTAAGTGTCATATTCGATCTTAGATTTGGCTAGATCATTCCACAATCAATACATTTGTAATTTGTGATTAATAAATTCACCTTTAGTTATTATTACTTTATGTGTTTAATACTTTTTCTTAATATACTCCATTTTAGCAATAATACAATTTAAACTTACAACTTACAATTAAAATCTTAAATAAGTTTTAGAATGTATTCAACCTCTCCTTTTACAATTTACTTTATATATTGTATGTAACAACCCGTCCCACATCGGAAAAAGATAAGAATTTGGAGTTCCTTATAAGTCTAAAGTTGTGGCTACTTGACATCTTCCACCATGGTTTTTAGTTGAAACCTTAAGATATCCGATTAGTCACCGCTTTCGGCTTTGAGGGGCGTTACATATGGTATCAGAGCCATAGCCTTTCGAGGTGTGACGGGCACGCAGCTTGTGCATCTCCTGGGGTATGGATCTGGTTATTGCTTATGTTTCGGCCTGACGAGGACGTCAGGATTCAGGTGGGGGAGTTTGTAACAACCCGTCCCACATCGGTATGGATGAGAAAGTTTGAGTCCCTTATAAGTCTAAAGTTGTGGCTAACAGATACTGATAAACGCGTATAAGTACTATATTTAAGTAGTATTGTACCCCTTTTCTTGTATGTTTTTATTGCAATTAATTAAGTTTAGGTACTTATTTCGTTTATATTTGCAATTTGAAGTGGAAATGAAGCTTTTTGGAAAGAGGGACAGAAAACAGTCGAGAAACAAGTAGAACGATGCATTTTGGAAGATTCGAGCGAAGCCAGAAGATTAAACGAAGAAAAGTTGGAAAATATTCCTGAATTTCAATCCATTCGCCGGATGGATTCTCCATCTTCCGGTTGGATTATGGCGGTGGAGGTCCAGGCTACGCGAAGCTGGGCTGGGCTTATTTTCAATCCATCCGCCGGATGGATCTTTCATCCGCTGGATGGATCAATTTTACAGGAAGTATAAAAAACGCGTTTTTAACCCTAAATCAGTGTGGATTTTTCAACTAGGGTTTTCTGGTTACGACTACAGACGATTATTTACGAATTTTAGGAGCTTTTTGGAAGCACAACAAGATATAGTTGAAGTTATTTCAATTTATCTTTGCGTGATTTATCTTTCGGTTTGCATTTACATTCGTTTCTTTCAATTACGTGATGTTTTTGATATTGATGAATCTGGTTTATGCTTATTTGATGATGAATTGATACTTTTAGTAATTGTGTAGTAAATAAAGCTTGGATAATGATTGTTGAACGATATTAATTGCATGTTGAATAAATTGTTTGATTGAAGATTGTTATGTTATCCGTGAATCCTTATTTATTGGTGATTATTAGTTATTACTTAACGTGGTTAATAGTGTCATTGAGATTGATTTCCTTTGGCGTTATTGATTATTGATGGTTAAAATCTAGGTTTTAATCATTGCTAGATATATTGTGTTTGATAGGTTAAGAGATTAATAATTAATTAATCTAAAATGAATAAGTTAATAAGTGATTATTAATAGGTATTGTTGAGTCATACCGCGAGGATCAATCATAACCAATCGTGAATACTTAATGCACAATCTAGGGAAAAACACGCAATAGAGCAACATTCTTGCGACGTCGGATCGATGTTTAATGTGGGACCCTAGGTTGTAGATATTAGTTAACCAGAATCGGAGGCTAATTTACATTTAACTTGGACTCTTTGATTAGTATTTAAGTTAATAAATAAAGAAATCACAATTAGACAATTAACGTGCAATGAATCGGAAGATATGAATCTGAGTGGAGTTATCTACACAATTACTTGTTCCTTCCTATTGATTCTTGTTTGTTATTTAATTTGCGTTTTAGTTAATTTATCTGTTATTTCAATTTAAATGTTCCACCGGAACTAAAACGCCCCCATGTTTACTGTTTTCTAGGTTAATCATTATTTTCTATTTTTATAAATAAACTACCTTTTCCTGTGTTCGACTCGGACTTACTGAATCTATACTAACATTCGATCGGGTATTCTTGCCTGGTTGTGTGATAGTATTAATAAGGTATTTCCATTTATAAATAATAAAACTAGACGCTTTCACACGCATCAAGTTTTTGACGCCGCTGCTGGGGAAACGGTTGCGTTTTGTTTGTTTAAATAGTAAATAGAAATTATTATATTTTGTATTAAAATTTTGCTAATTGCTTGTGTTAAGTTGTTTAATTAATTTAGCTGAGTGTAATTTTTAAACTTTCATAGTTTAATTGGTTGAGGCAAGTTACCCTTGGATTGGTTAGACCATAGGGGAACGCGTTTCAACCGGCAGTTAGAAATTCTAACTGCCGGTTGGAATTCGGTTTGTAAAATTTGTGTGTTTTATCATTCAGTTATTTTTATTTAGTGTCAATTTGTTAATTATTTAATTTAAAGCTAACTAGTTTTTTGTTAGTTGTCTTTTGTATTTCAGATTTTGTTTATTCTGGTTTTGTAATTCAATGGCTAGAAGTTATGAGAGTGATACCAATGACAACAACATGGTCAAGGAGAAAAGTTCTGCTAGCTCTGGTTTAAGTTCTACCAAAACAGTGCCATCTACTACGTACTTAGACCGTAGGGCAGTTCCCGTCACTTCATCTTGTCAAGGACTGCTAGATGCTATTGGAAAGTTTAGAGGGGACATTCTTTTTACCGCTGAAGTTATAAGGAGATCTACGGTTGATTTTACTGATAATCAGTTGGTTTTGATTCAGGATGTGCTAGAGGGTGCAGATTTAGAAAGGAAGTATGGGTTTGACCAGCAGTTCTATGATGCACTCATAACTTTTGAGGAATCGTTAGATTTGAGGATTGATGATGAGATTGAATTTTTCACTCAACAAAAATCGCGTTACTCTAAGATTTATGAGATTTTGAGACAATCTTCATTTCCATATTCTGCTAATCATCAGGCAGCTTGCCTTCAACGAATGTTGAGAGCATTGTACGAAGCTACAGGACATCCAAACTCTGAAACGGATAAGGAATTCTTGGCTAGTTTGAGAGAATTGGTTAGATTGTTGCAGTTGGATGATCATTGATAACATCAAATAATATCATATTTATATACTTATTATCCCTATATTTATATATACTTTTATTACATTTCTATTGATTTTGATACTTAATTCTTTCATAGTTGCAATTTAGGTATAAAATACGAGGATTGAAGAAAAGGAACGAAAAAGGAGCTAAAATGAAGAAAAGCTAAGAAGAAATGAGACTTGAAGAAAAAGAAGACCCAAACATGAAGACTTGAATTATATAATTAAAGAATGGGCCAAGGAAAGAGTAAAGATCTGAAGTTACAAAGAAGATAGCCCAAAATTAGGCCTGGCCCGATTATGGAACATTCTGGAATTCAAGCCCAACCGGCGGTTGGATTAACCAACCGGCGGTTGAATATTATAATGTTAAGGCGGTTACCAGACGCGAAAGTTGGCATGGAGAGCAAGACTCCAACCGGCGGTTGGACTGGCGGTTCTAAAAACTATAAATAGAGGCCACGGTTTAGGTTAAGGAATATACGAATTTTAGAGGTAAAAGTCGATTATTAGGGTTATGGAACGACTTTAAGTTGAATTTGGAGGCTAGGAGGCTAGGGATTGAAGACCTTCAAACCTAACGAAGGGTAATTCAATATCTTTGGTTTGTATTCTAAGTCCTTTTACTTGATAAATGACTGTTTACTTGTATTTGGAATCTTGTTTATAGTATCAAAGATTATTGATTATTTCTTTAACATATTTGTTTAGATGAATGATGTTTATATGATTATTTGAGTATATGTTTATGTTAATTGTTTCTATGAATGTTATTAAGGTTATATCTATATTGATTATATGATTATGATATTCATGCTACATGAGAACTCTTGTGTGAATTAACTAAATAATTTAGGTTTATGTTTTGATTATACCTAGATAAATGAGAACTCGGTGATAGATTATAGTCATTACTTGATTAAACTATAATTGAGTAGATAATAACATTCGAGACCTTGAAGTTAGTTAACCTTAATATATGTTGAAGAGCTTAATCTTAGGATATTGAGCTGGACCAAGGCCTTTATCTACTTTTATATTTCAACATAGATCAATTGGCTAACAAAGATAAACATATAGGGGAATTTGAATACAACATAGCTAGTCTAGATAAAATATATCTTCTATCTACCTTATTCAGCTTAAATAATTATTTAATACTTTAATTGTCTTGTATATCCTAGTTCGATATCAAAAGTAAATATAAATATATATATTTATACGGAATTAAAACGTACCCCCTTATCTGTAATATTATATGTAATTAACTGTAATTGTAATATTAATTATGGAATAAATTAATTATTTTAATAAACGTTCCCTGTGTTCGATACCTGGACTTACTTGTAAAAGCTATATTATACGAACAAGTTATTCTTGCCTGAATTGTGTGATAAAGTATTATTTAGTATTTCTTTGACTTAAAACTTGTTATGAATTTATTTGCATATACTTCACGCACATCAATCATCTGAGAGACCCAACTCCCTATAGGGTCATGGTGAATAGCACATTACCTTACTACCTTCAAGTCATGCTAAAGAAGTTAGATCGATTAGCCACAGAGGAAGCTAGTAGGCCTCACCCTAACTTCATCCACCCGGATTGCACTATTGACTTGGCGATTTACCTGGTAGTGAATTTTGATGCAATGGCTGATCTGGTTAAGGTTCTCACCCCACGAGAACACTTCCACTCTGGGATGGTGGAAATTTATACCAAGTTAGTTGCAATTTTTAAGAAATCAAGGTTGGAGTTTAGCACTCGGCAGGAGGTAATAATTCAGAAGATTGAAAGGAGAGTGAAGGACTTGAAGAGGGATAATTTGATGTCTAAATACTGTGAAGTTGGAGCTGTTTGTTTAGAATTTATGAGTGAGCTAGAGGAAAATAATTCTGATCGTGAGTTGACCTTGGAAGATGATAAAGTAGTTTGGGCCGCTCATGGCGCAGTAAATAAGGTAGTAAAGGAAATCAGCTGGTGGTTGGTAAATCTTCAGTTAGTTATGGATAACCATTTGGCTAACTTCCCGTGTTTTGGGAATGGCGTGAAGAATGTCGTTGCTAAGATCACGGAGTGCTTCCTAGCTTTATACCCTATGCACTAATCCTCGTTTCTTATAATTTTTATTTTCATTGGATTTAGATTATTTCGTATTTATTAAGTGTGTGAAGCATGTTTGTGAACTTATTATTATTATTTTAATAAGTCAAATTTTTGATTTTAATTGTTTTGTGTGTTTTAGTATATGAGATTAAGAGCCAAGATTTCACCACACCTCCAGCAGCTAAATGGCAAAAAGGAGAACCAGAGGAGGCCAAGCACTGGACAACCCATTGATTAGGACTCCACAGATACCTCACCTTTCATGAGTCTTATACCGGTTCCACCAGAAACCGTTTCAGAGAGAGATTGGCTACCAACATAAACCAGCCGATTGAAGCATTTGAGGCAGTTAATTGGACCATGTTGGAGCAAGTTGTGGAGAGAAACGGGTTCTCCACGGGGCATGATACTTTGAGGAATTTACTTGCTTCCCCGTATACATTAACGAGTGGTGACATTGGGTTTGTCTCTCATGCATGGTACAGGTTGTTTAGCGTGAGGGAGCAGATTTATCGAGAGTTAGTGGTGGAGTTCTATAGTATGTTTCAGTTCGACCATAAGTCGACTACTTGTACTGCTGAGACCATTCAATTCCAGTTGGGGGGTCTGCCGAGACGGATGTCTCTGATTTAGTTTGCTATTGGTATTGGGTTGTATGAGTCCAATGAGATCCACAACCCTCATTTTTTGGATCATCTTTCAGCTGGAGCTGTTAAGAAGCTCACAGATTTGGAGAAAGAGCAGGAGTGGTAGTTCATTGCTCAGGATAGTTACGGTTCTCGATCCCCTTCTTACCGAATGATTCGCGATCCCTGTCACCGTCTCATTCACCGATTATTGACTTTTACCATTGTTGGACGTCGTGAGGGATATGACAAGGTCACTCAGCCTGATTTGTTCTATCTTAGCTCCATTGTCAGGAAGAGGCTGGTTAATGTACATTGGAGATTGGCTAGATGGATGTCAAAGAGAGCCACCGGGACTAGGGATACGAGCAGTTTATGTGGTGGTCAGTTTATTACTCGGTTAGCTAGGTATTATGGGTTAGAGACACAGGCTGAGGTGGGGATGTGAATAGTTGTGCAGCCTAGGATGGAGTGGTTGACAGCTAGGAAGTTGGAGGCTCTAGACATAATTGAGTCTTGCAGTATTTATGGTGGTGATCCGGAGCAGTATTATTGGATTGCCACGAATCAGGTGGGTCAGGTTTTGGAGAGTAGACAGGCTAGGGGTGCTGGGGCCGGAAAAGATGCAGCTGCAGGTCGAGGAGTGGCTCGTGGCCGCAACAGAGGATATGTTGCTGAGTTTGATCAGCTACAGCAGCAGCTTTCACAGATGGACCTCCGCCACACCCGCATATTTGACAGTATTGAGCTCATGCAGAGGCAACACTTTCATCAGATGAGTGCACACTTAGATTATCAGGATGGCCTTTTTGCTCAGCAGTTCAGTGGAGACCGTCCACCATTCCAGCCTTTCCAGTATCAGATGCCACCAGAGTTTTTCCCACCACCACCACCAGAGCAGGCAGGTCCATCTCACCCGTACCGGAGCATGGACGAGGGAGATAGTGATTAGGATGAGATGCATCCTTTATGGTTCTTGATTTCAGACACTATGTTTATTTTTAATACTTTATTTATGTTTGGGATATTTGTAGTTTTTACATTTGGTTGGTTATGTTGTGCTTATTTAAGATTTTTATTTGGTATCATTTGATGATGTTTGTTGATGCCCTTTTAGAATTGTGTTGTGAGCACGTGAGATGCTGGTAGTAAGTTCAGCGAATTGGAAGCAAGGAATTATGAGAGTTTCGTATCGGCCTTGTTTTGCCCGTTAATTACACACTATTCCAAGGGAGTTTTTCTGTCTAAGTTCTTTTCTCTTTTTTCCGTTTTTAGTATTTCATTTTCTGTACAATGAGGACATTGTACATCTTTAAGTGGAGGATGGAAGAGAAAAGAATTAGGTTTCCACATACTTGTCCTTAAAAAGTAAGTAGATAATGTTTTCATTGGTTAATTTTTATCCCATTAAAATACATAACTAGGAGGTTATATGTTGCCCAATTTTTTTTATCCAAAATTTTAATTTAAATTTATATTTTTTTCTAGAAATGACTTATTTTGTAATAATGTAGGTTAAATTTAAAAATTTCTGCACTTTTAAATAAATTTTAAACCGTGAAAAATGTTATTTAGCTTCATTATATGATGTATTGATAGGCAATCTAAATAAGAGTTTTTGAGCTTTTAAAGGATGAAAATAAAGAAGTAGATGTTACTTTTAGAGGAAATTTAGTTGTGTATGACGGTTGTCTTAATTTTCATATTGATAGTGTACGATATGACTTATTTTTGGAAATTTAATTAACATCATTTGGGGATATACTGGATGTTGTTTCCTCTGTTGTACGAAAGTACAGACCTGGTCTCCGTTAGTATATCTAATGAAAAAAAAGAGCAAAAGAGTTTAACAACTCATGATTTTAAAATGTAGTCAAATTATGTCGCTTTGTTGTACTAAGGTACAGACCTGTCACTAATGGTTTGACTAAAAATTTATTATTGCTAAACAAAAATCAAGTTATGTCGCTTTGTTGTGTTGAGACACAGACCTGTCACCTATGTCTTGATTTGAAAAATGATTGTTTTGATTAGAAACCCATGATATGTAGTATTGACACGTTATGAGTATGAAAGTATATAGCTATTGGGAATTTAAGGGAAACATCTACGCGAATAATAACGAGTTAAGCTCAATTATTTGAATATAAATTGTTTAAGTGGACAACAATATCAGTAATCATCGTGAACTATTTAATGTTTTAAGAATAATAAGTTCATGTGTTCTTAATATTTATCTTTAGAAGTAACAGGATTTTAAACATAAATGTTTGAGTTGAAAATGGGTGATGTTGTGTAATTCCTTTGTTAGTTATTTAGGTTAATGGAGATGGCTGTTTTCTTTTGAAATTGATTTTTGAATCGATGGTCTACTTGAGGACAAGTAGGATTCAAGTGGAGGATGTTTGATAAACGCGTATAAGTACTATATTTAAGTAGTATTTTACCCCTTTTCTTGTATGTTTTTATTGAAATTAATTAAGTTTAGGTACTTATTTCGTTTATATTTGCAATTTGAAGTGGAAATGAAGCTTTTTGGAAAGAGGGACAGAAAACAGTCGAGAAACAAGTAGAACGATGCATTTTGGAAGATTCCAGCGAAGCCAGAAGATTAAACGAAGAAAAGTTGGAAAATATTCCTGAATTTCAATCCATCGGCAGGATGGATTCTCCATCCGCCTGATGGATTCTCCGTCCGCCGGATGGATTCTCCATCCGCCGGTTGGATTATGGTGGTGGAGGTCCAGGCTACGCGAAGCTGGGCTGGGCTTATTTTCAATCCATCCGCCGGATGGATCTTTCATCCGCCGGATGGATTAATTTTACAGGAAGTATAAAAAACGCGTTTTTAACCCTAAATCAGTGTGGATTTTTCGGCTAGGGTTTTCTGGTTACGATTACAAACGATTATTTACGAATTTTAGGAGCTTTTTGGAAGCACAACAAGTTAAGGTTGAAGTTATTTCAATTTATCTTTGCGTGATTCATCTTTCGGTTTGCATTTACATTCGTTTCTTTCAATTACGTGATGTTTTTGATATTGATGAATATGGTTTATGCTTATTTGATGATGAATTGATACTTTTAGTAATTGTGTAGTAAATAAAGCTTGGATAATGATTGTTGAACGATATTAATTGCACGTTGAATAAATTGTTTGATTGAAGATTGTTATGTTATCCGTGAATCCTTATTTATTGGTGATTATTAGTTATTACTTAACGTGGTTAATAGTGTCATTGAGATTGATTTCCTTTGACGTTATTGTTTATTGATGGTTAAAATCTAGGTTTTAATCATTGCTAGATATATTGAGTTTGATAGGTTAAGAGATTAATAATTAATTAATCTAAAATGAATAAGTTAATAAGTGATTATTAATAGGTATTGTTGAGTCATACCGCGATGATCAATCATAACCAATCGTGAATACTTAATGCACAGTCTAGGGAAAAACACGCAATAGAGCAACATTCTTGCGACGTCGGATCGATGTTTAATGTGGGACCCTAGGTTGTAGATATTAGTTATCCAGAACCGGACATTTAACTTGGACTCTTTGATTAGTATTTAAGTTAATATAAAAGAAATCACAATTAGACAATTAACGTGCAATGAATCGGAAGATATGAATCTTAGTGGAGTTATCTACACAATTACTTGTTCCTTCCTATTGATTCTTGTTTGTTATTTAATTTACGTTTTAGTGTTTGTCCCTATACTTGGATCTAACGGAAACGAGTTAATCAATTGTTTGCGGAATCAACAATTGAATAGTAAAACAATCACTTGAATAATCAAAACACAATAATTATCAAACCAAACGTTGTATATTCGATTATAATTGATCAGATTACAGGGATTTCGACAAATGGCGTTTAGGGTTTCGTCAACCCTAAACAGAAAACGTAAATACGAATTTATACAAACTCTGGCACCTGCGACGTCGCTCACAACGTCGCAGGCCCAAGCCCATGCGACGTAGACTACGTCGCAGGCCCAAAACCTAACGTCGCACCTACGATGTTACAGACAACGTCGCAGGAGTCAGGAAACACAAAACTATTACAAAACTAACTACGAGCTAGACCAACTGACAGACACACAAATTGCATCAACAAACTCCCCCGTGTCTTCAGCTTGGTCTTCAAAAAGTTTCATCATCTAAACCCATCCCGCAGGAAATTGTCCGTCAGCATGAATTCCATGAGTTACACAAACAGTAACAACTTTATAAAATTGTTCGGCTAAACGTTTGTTAAACTCATTCTTCTGACCAAGACGAATCCGATCATCATAGAGTTTTCTCAAGTCTTTTTCATGAAAGTTAATCAAACTCATCGGATCATACAATCTAAACGTTGCTTGTCTCAAATTCCAAATACCTCCAACTTCTGGCCACGGTTCTGAATCTGGAACAAAAGTAATAACCGCTTCACCAGTTTGTGAATCGAGTTCCCATTTAACAAGTCTTTGCATAAAAGAATAAGGAACTGGTTCCAGAGGTATCTCAGTCAAACAGTTAGCTGGTGGATAATGAACTTTAACCATTGGCTTCCTGGTAGCTGGATCAATTTTCTTTTTGAACGTATACCGAATACCCAACGTCGGTTTCAACTTGGAATATTTCTTCGATAAAACTTCTCGACGTAAATTCCTCTGAATAAATTCGGCATAATCATTCTCGAATGGATTAATCAAATTAAGCTGAGCTAATCTATTAATCTCTCCTTTCGGCAACGTGCTTAATCGATCAAAACGCATTTTGAAGTACTGAACTCCATCCTCTCTCTTAATCATAAACAGATTTCTCTGACACTTCCAGCTTTTAATAACTCCGGTGTAATTTCGACCAACCCGGTAAACTTGACATTTAACAGGAATAGGAACTGGATTTCGTCCCTTAGGCCACCATTGCTTGTTTCTTTCTTTCTTTTCTTCAGCAGTGTATTTCCTTGGAATATCCGTAGATTCAGGTTCAGGAGCTGCTGAGTCCGGTGCCTGTGTCTCTTGAGCTGGAGTTGATGTCGATTCTTGAGCAGGCTTTGCAAAAGAACTTGATTCTCCACGTTGATCTTTAGCAGGCCTCTCATCTTCACTCGAGTCAGATTCTATAATCGGTGCACCATCGTAAGCTTCCCCGGATTGTGCATCATCATAAGATTCATCTGAATCTAACTGTTCATCTTTAATCGAAACATCATCATCCATATCGAAAACATTCTCAGATTCTGCCTCAGAACCAACTCCACTGGCCATTCTCTGAATAAACGATAAATCAGCGAATGAATAGTCAACGGCCAGCGGTCTCGGCTGTCCTGGAATATAATCAACACAAAAGTAATCCAAACGAGGAACTTTTTCATTAACATTTTCGATTACAGGAGTGGGGGTTACATTTTCAGGTCCTAGTGACTCTACATTTGGGCCCCCAGACCCAATCTCCCCCGAGGCACTAGACCTAGCCTCCAATACATTAACCCTGAGCTTTGTTTTCGCAAGCTCCTTAGCTTGAACCTCGATCAGTGCAGCTTGAGCAGCAATTTTTTCATCTTGAGCATCCATCTTTTTCTGCATCCTCTTCATATCATCCATCATTTTTTGCATAAATACTGGAGTAGGCTCAACAGCAAAAACCTGCTGTGGAGGTGGAATAACAGGAGCTGTTGCAGAAGAAGACTGACGACGATGGCGACGACGAGGCTGAAAATCTGCGTCGGTTGGGTCATCACCGCCTCGAATGCGTTTATCGGTATCCCGTGCAACATAACGTCGACCTTCATTGATACGACGTGCAATTCTCTTGGCTCGACGCGGTTGTGTGCGTTGAATGAAATCCATCTCATTTGGGTGCGGGACAGCCCCATCAGAACCAGGAGGAGTTGAACGACCGTCATCATCACTTTTAGAATCCGATCCCTCAACAGTGTCGTGAGACGCTGATTTTTCCGATTCGACATGCCCAAATTGCTCAATATTTTCCAAGATAGCATCCACATGCTCCCCCGCAGCTTGAACAGGGATGTTCACAAGTGGTTGCTGCGGTTGCTGTGGTGCTGGAACATCCATGTACTGAGGTTCCGGAGGCGGCACGTAATTCGCATTCACAATAACACCAAATAAAGCAACATCTGGTGGCGCCTGAACCCCTCTTTCGTAACCAGCACAAACAGTAAAGATCCGATTCTGCATCGGTGAGATCTTCAGTCTCTGATCAATATCACCCAGTGCCTGAAGAGCTGGATGATGGCGATTGATGTGAAGCTGAATAAAATGCGGATATAAGACCCATTTCTGATCTCTGGCGTTTGCGTTATCTACCATGGCCTTGAATATAAAATCAGAAAAGTTGAAAGGCTTGTTGTAGACCAAAGCTAACATAGCAGAAGCCAAACTCCTGCTCATCCCGTCCGTACCACCTTTTCGATTTCCCAAACAGACGATAATAACGTGCATCAAATATCTCCAAACACGTGTTAGATTCGCTTTTCGGTATTGATCATTGGGAATTCCAGGATATCCAATTCGTTGCATAGCCCCCACAACAAAATTAGGATCAAAGCTAACAGGCATATCTGGTTGATCGTTTAGCTGAAGAAGGTCCCTAATGCTCTGTTCAGTAATCGTGATCTCAGTGCCAAGAACTGTGGACACCAACCGTCGAATGTTGTTATCAGTAATAACGTTGGCGTTTCTCCAAAATGGGTTTATCAGATTCCCAAAAACAACCGTGTTGTCAGCAATGGCATGAAATACCCTCGAACGTCTCAAAAATGCGATCATTTCACTATATGGTGCCGCCTTATCGGAAGTATCATCAAGATAAGCAGCAGTATTATGACGCGCCTCAAATACTAAAGCCATATCTGCAAAAACAGAAACATATTGCAACTCGAAACATATTAGCAAAAACGTATCAAACTTCCTGGAATTAGCGACGTAGTTTATTTACGTCGCATACCACATAGCGACGTAGAGATGTACGTCGACAAAAATCAGAATAAATTACAAAGCGACGTAACACATGACGTCGCAGAAAATTTGAGCGACGTCAAGAGGGACGTCGCATTTTGCAATTTATTGTGAATTTAATCCCTTTATTAAAAACTGCGACGTAAGAACTGACGTCGTGTAGGACGTCGCAGAGAATGCGACGTAGAAAGGGACGACGCATGCAAATAAATAATAATTAACTAATGCGACGACGTCGCAGATGACGTCGCAACGACGAACAGTCGTCCCCAACCCAGAAACCCTAACCCTCGAATTTACGGGTTTTCAAAAACAACTACATCACAGGATGCGGCAATGAATGGTGATCACGAAAACATAATTTATACAATATAAACAACACAATACACCATTTAATTTAACCCAAACCACAACCCATAAAACCACAACATAAAAATAGCGATTTAACGAAAAATACATGGTGAAAAGAGGTGTAGTTAGTACCTATGTGTGCGGAATAATGAGTGGAACAAGACTACGTGAATGAATCGGAATAAAAACGGCTCAAAATCACAAACGAACCAAATGTGCACAAAAAACTCGCTACGTCGCAATCGCCAAAGCTCACGTCGCACGCTACGTCGCTAGTGAATAGTGAATAGTGTGACGTGATACGTCGCGGTTGAGACTATATATAGTCTAACCCTAAATGCGACGTAGTTTGGGACGTCGCTAGCGACGGCAAGGTTGACGTCGCATAAATCAGTTAGGATGTAACTTGAGTCGATTTTGAATTTTTCAAAACAGTTAACACGTAATTTTATTTAGCAAATAATATCCAAATGACTAGTGACTTGGGAAAAAGAACATAGAATAAAATACCACATAAAAATAAAAATAAAATTGAGTAAAATTACTAACACTCTGTTTTTGGTGACGGAGTTGTTTTGTCTGATTAGGGATCATATCTGAATAACATGCAATTATTAGGAATAGTAAGTGTTATTTCGATCATCAGTATATTTGTCCACTTTAAATTTACATGGCACATTTAAAACACCTATTATAAAAATTATTTCAAGACGATTATTGGTATTGTTTATCCACCTAAACATGTTACATCCGTGTCTTTGGTCAAACCTTTTTATTGTTCGTATGAATATTTCACCATGGTCCCCACCATTGACATACCCCTTTAACCCAGACAAGAACATAGTTTCCAAATTTAGAAGGAATACGAGAGAATCGATTTTAAGAGTCAAGCCAGCGGTGACAGGTCTGTACCGACGTACAGCAGAGCAACATACGCTTGACTCAGGTTTAAGCAAAACCGATCGCAGTCAAACCAAACTTGATTTATTCAATTGGCGACCTTGATCAGTACCTTAAATTTAAGACTTTGCAAGTTCATTGACTCACGTTTGCTTAGTTTTGAGAATATGCTGAATTGAGACCAGGTCTGTACTTACGTACAACAGAGGAAACAACCAACATACTCCCCCAAAAGATCTCAGATAATCAATCCAAAATTAGAAGTATGTCAAGCTACGCTAAGGAATTAAGACATAGAGTCATACATCACATGGTGTTTACCACAGGTTCATAGACATGTATTAGATTTACTTCTTAACATCCCAGAGACCGGTGTGTAGCATGCCTACCAATACATCGTGTGATGAAGATAATTTAGATAGAAACTGTTTTAAGTGTGTCAGATAAACCTACTGACACATCCAAGATAAACCTTAAAATTCCATTTTGTGCATATCACCCGATGTACTATCATATCCCAAGTTGTTTACAGACACAACTTCAACGTCTATTTTAAAAATGTTGCAACCTCGCGTTTTCTTTAATACTAAAGAGTATAAAGAGTGGCTGTTGCGAATTTTTTTTTTTTTAATAATGAATTTAAAAACTTAAAAATCCAAGTCACAAATCACTATTTTGACTGAAAGAACCTTAAACCTATCATATTGACCAGTTCAATAAAACAGGATCGCAAAAAGGCTTTTGTGAAAAGATCCGCACACTGCTTAAGGGTTTCTATATGTACAACATCTATGAGGTGTTTCTCAAAGCAATCCCGTATAAAGTGGAACCTAAGTTCGATATGTTTGGTCTTAGAGTACTGTACGGGATTGTGTGTGATAGATATAGCAACTGTATTATCAATGTAAATAGGAGTCATAGAGAGATTGAACCTGTAATCGCGTAGTTAGTGCTGAATCCAAAGAACCTGAGAACAGCAACTTGCAGCAGCAACATACTCGGCCTTAGCTGTGGAAATGGCAACCGCAGTCTGCTTTTTGCACTGCCAAGAAACTAAGCGCGATCCAAGGAACTGACATCCTCCAGTGGTTGACTTCATATCTACCTTGCAACCACCGAGATCCGAATCCGAATAGGCAGTTAACTCGAAGTTTTTCTCGTTTGAATACCATAGACCCAGAGATGGCCTAAAAGTGAGATATCCAAAAATGCGTTTTACTGCCTTCATATGAGACACCTTCGGATTTGCTTGAAATCGAGAGCAGAGTGAAACGGCAAACACTATATCTGGTCTTGAGGCAGTCAGGTACATGAGAGAGCCTATCATTGAGCGATAGTCTTTCTTCTTGCAATCTTCGTCGTCCTCATTAGGTCCAAGATTGTGTTTCACATCAATTAGAGTGCCATAATGTTTACAATCGAGCAAATCATACCGCTTCAACATGTTAGTGACATATTTTGACTGGTGTATATAAATTCCCTTGTCAGACTGCTCGACCTGTAGTCCCAGAAAGAACGTGAGTTCCCCCATAGCACTCATTTCAAACTCAGCTTTCATCAGTCTTTCAAAATCCTTGCACAACTGATCATTTGTGGATCCGAATATTATATCGTCCACGTAAACCTGCACAAGTAATAAATCCGCTCCTTCCCTTTTGATGAAAAGCGTGCTATCAATCTGACCTCTATCAAAACCATTCTTCAGCAAGTACTTGGCAAGTCGCTCATACCAAAGTCGAGGAGATTGATGAAGACCATATAAAGCTTTCTTCAGCTTGCAAACATAATTTGGATGCTTTGGGTCTTCAAAACCAGGAGGCTGACACACATAAATCACTGCGTCGACGTCTCCGTATAGAAAAGCACACTTTACATCAAGTTGATACACACGGAATCCTTTAAAAGAAGCATAGGCTAGAAAAATTCGAATTGATTCCAAGCGGGCGACAGGAGCAAAAACTTCATCATAGTCAATACCCTCTAGTTGACTATATCCTTGAACTACCAGACGGGCTTTATTTCGAATAACCGCCCCACGATCATCCATCTTGTTACGGTAAACCCAACGAGTACCCGTCAAGTGAGCACCCTTGGGTAGAGGAACAATTTCCTAAACATTCATCTTGTTTATTTGCTGTAGTTCCTCCTGCATAGCCTCGACCCAAGATGGATCTTTTAAGGCTTGTTCAACCTTTTTAGGTTCAATTTGAGACAAATGACATGAATCTATATGAGCTATAAGTCCCAAAAGCTGCTGAGCTGAAGTCTGTTTTGCTTGTTTTCGTGTTTGAACAGATGCATGAGGATCACCAATGATATTATCAATGGGGTGATCCTTATGTATACGAGTTTCTGGTATGGCGGTTGGCACAAGATCCACACCCAGATTGTTCAAATCTCCCTTAGTTGCGAGAGTAGCAACAGACTCAGGAAAGACTAACTCTTCTTCTCCCTCATCTTCAGGAGTATATAAGTGAGAGTAGGCCATTGTTTCTTCCTCTTCATCTTCTTCTTGAGCTTCCTCTAAAGGAGGCATGTTTGGATCATATGGAAGCTCCTTTGTATAGATACTCTTTGGAGTAGAAGAAGTATCTGTAGTGGGTGTAATTGGTGATGAAAATGGTGTAGTAGTGGATGAAGGTGTAGGTATTGGAGTGGTAGTGGATGTAGATGCGGGTGTTGTTGTGGGTTTTGAAGTGGATGTTGAAGTAGATGGATGGGTTGACGCCGATTTAGGGTTTGGGTCCAATGGTTGAACGGAAGAATCAGGAGTTTCTTGAGACAGACTGATTCCATGTAACAGTGTTACCAACTCTTCCTCTATATCATCTTCTGGAAGATTAAAAGAATCAAAGACCTTTTCATAGTTGAAAAACCATTCTGGACCTGTCCCTTGAGGAGGATCCGTGTAGCGTGAACACTTTACTTCAAAATGTTCCTCAATCCTGTTGGTTGACTTGTTGAAGACTCGTTTATTTGGCGAATTGACAGAAAATCCAAGGAAGATACCCTCAGTAGTCTTTTCACCAAACTTGGAGACCTTATCCTTCGTAATCATGATTAAACAGGGACACCCAAAAGGCTTTAGAAAATGCAGATTTGGCTTACGGTTATTGAACAACTCATAACAAGTCTTATTTCTTTTCTTGACCGTAAGAACCCGATTCTAAACATAACAGGCCGTGTTAACAGCCTCAGCCCAGAAAATTATCGGCAACTTAGAATCAGCTAACATTGTTCTGGCAGTCTCGATGATCGTTCTGTTCTTTCTTTCAGCAACTCCATTCTGTTGTGGAGTCCTTGGAGCACTAAATTGATGCTCGATCCCTTTTGAAGCATAGTACATCTCGAGAGTTGAATTTCTGAATTCAGTTCCATTATCGCTTCGCAGTCTCTTAATACTAATTCTACTCAAATTTGCCAACTTATCAAACAGATATACTAAGATATCCGCAGCTTCATCCTTAGTAGCAAGAAAATACACCCAGGAAAATCGGGAGTAATCATCAGTAATTACTAGACAGTACGATTTTCCGCCAATACTCCTTGTAGAAATTGGCCCAAACATATCCATATGAAGTAGCTCCAACGGTGCATCAATGGAATTCACCTGCTTAGACTTATGGAACTTCTTACGTAGCTTTCCTTTGTGGCAAGAGATACAATCATCCTTTAGAGCGAATGACTGTTTTGGAACTCCTAGCACTAGATCATTTTTAGTCAAGAAATTCATTTTTCGAAAATGAATGTGTCCCATTCGTCTGTGCCAAAGCAGTGAATCCTTTTCAGAAGCCTTAGACAAGAGACACGTATATTCATTCGTAGTCTCAACAGATCTCATGTTCAGAATGTATGTGTCATTCTTTCTTGGTGTTCTCAGCAACACCCATTCTTCCAGAATGACATACCCAGGCTTCAGTATCACGCACTCCGTCTTTGTGAACGCTGTGGTATAATCCTTATCACAGACCTGTGAAACACTTAGCAAGTTGTGCGTAAGCTGTTCCACATAGTTCACATTTTCAAAACTAACATTGCCGTTAGTTAGCGTTCCTCTTCCAGAAATGGTTCCTCCAGTATCTCCAGCAAAGGCAACATATCCTCCTGCGTATGGTTTAATATCCACAAGAAGAGATACATCGCCTGTCATATGTCGCGAGCAGCCGCTATCCAAATACCATTCACTATCTTTAACACGTTCTGACTGCTGCAACACACAAACGAAAGGAGATTAGTGAGAAATGGTGACCCAAGCCTTTACAGACTTAGGTCGACCGTGGTCATCAACCATAATCACATCAGATAGAACTTTATTTTTAAACAAATTAGATTTTTCATCTGATGTGTTATCGTTGACAACCAAAGAATCAGCAGTAGATTCTTTTCGTTTCCAAACTTGTGTTGGTTCGGAAATAAGCTTTGGAGTCATGTTGAGCTTTGGATTTAGCAAAGGTTTTTGCTTAACAGTACTCTGTTTCTTAACTGGTTTGGGAGAGTTTGAGTGATGCCTTGATGGAGAATAAGAAAAAGATTTTCTAAAAACATTTGAACGAGGCATATCTCTCCCAAAACGTTGAGTTGAGAGCTTTGGACAGTCACGAATTAAATGTCCTTGTCTCTTACAGTAGAAACAAGAACGATGCTCAACAAACGGTTGAGGGTGAGGACTAACTGATTCAGGTCTTTTAAAATCAGCACTTCTTGAACATGAACACTGGTGTGAGCAATTTGCAGAAGGTACTTGCTTTGGTTGATGCTTTGAAGTGGATGGTTTGTTAGTTAAAGAATTTTCTTTTTTATTTCTCTTCAAAATTTTCACAGGGGAATGTGATTTTAATGAAGATTTTTCTACCAAAACCTTTTCTTTAAGTTTTTTGTTTTGAACCTGAATGACGGGTTCATTTGTTAAAATGACATTTTCAGCTTTTACATCAACCTTTTTGAGCTTAGGATATTCCTGTTCAGTTACATCCTCTACCTCAACAACCTCCACATCACTAACAGGAGGTGAATTCTCAGACTTAACAAAAATAGGCAAAGGATACTCTGGCCGTTTAGTTTTCTCCTTTGCCTGCCTCTTTGGCTTTGCTTCTTTATTATTGGTAGCTGACCAAGATGAGTAGTCAGGTAAAACTTCTTTGGTTCCTTCCTTAACAGGCTTAGGATAATAGTTAGTGGGAGGTGGATATCCAATTCCCGCTTTACCTATTGTCCTTGGCTTGTCAACGATTTCATCAAAGATTTTATGAGAATTTGCAAAACTTGTGACTCCCTTTTTAAAATTGTCAGACTCAGATTTTAACTCAGAAAGCTCTTTATTTAACAACTCAATTTCTGTTAAATAGCTCTTAATGGCATCTTGTTGACTGAAAACTTTAGCTTTATATTTCTCAGTGTCAAACTTATGAGCCTCAACTTCCTTTTCATAAAGTATTTCATTAGCTTTTAGAAACTTGTTTGATTCAGTTAGTTTAACAACTTTTTCTCGCAAGTCCATATTATCTATTTGAGAGCATTTTAAAGAAGCATCCAAAGCAATACAAGAAATACAACTTAAAGGTTCCTCAGGTTCATTTTGTACCTCAGGAATGATGTGAGCCATGAGACCTAGCTGATATTGCTCAGCTTGTGCACTCCAATCAGTGTTTGTAGGCTCAAACACCACAAGAGCATCCGTTGCTCCAACCTTAGCTTTCTCCTTTGGAGGGGTCTTGGGAGGATCAGGCTTTGTGAGACCAGAACGAGGCATTTTTGGCTTCTCACATTCACGAGCAAAATGTCCCAAATTCTGACAGTTGTAACATCGGACCTTGCTCTTATCAAATCCAAAGCTTGATTTTCCATTTCCATCTAAACTCTTGCGCCCTGTCCTTTGCAAGAATTTCTGCACCTTCCTGGAGATCATAGCTATGCTCCAGTTCAAATCCATCTGTTCGAGATCATCATCGTCCAGCTGTCCGTAATCCTCTTTAGTCAGTGCCAAAGTAGTGTTTGGTTGTGAAACCAAATCTTTGTAAGAACTAAGAAAGGCTGTATAGATTGCAGCCTGTTCCTCAATGGCCGGTGTTATGGTAACCTGCTGGGTTTGAGAACTGTTGGCGCCCGAACAGGTCGGTGTCGTTAACGATGACTATCCGGGCACCAGCAGTGGGTTTTAAATTTATAAGGCTGGGGCCTAGGGTTACTACTATTGCTAATCTACGGGTTAGCAAAGGATAAGTATGACCTAGGATCGTTCTTCAAAGCGCGACGAATTGAAACTAGGAGAATTTAGAGACTTTTATGAATTTAGCTAGGGCGGAAGAGAGTTGGTTTAGGTTTTTGGGTTTTCTATTCTAAAATTAAACTAAATTAAATCAGAAATGGAGGTTACTTCGGGCGTTCAGTAGTTAAAAGCGGTTGTCTACTATGAAGTGGTTCAGGTGATATTAAAGCGTGAAGAGTTCTAATGAGGATAAGTTCATAAGTTAATGTGAGTTATTACTACAATCCTACTATCGGGCTAACACGGAGGCGTCCACAATCAGGCAAATATAATGTCACGTGGGTTGCAGAATACATTAAAACATACACCGAAAGTTCTCTCAAATGCATGACCATATTATCTGACAGTTAATCTCGAATCCTATTCCCCAATCTCGGTCATCGTAGACGTCCGAATCATGGCACAGTTTGCTGAATAAACAATCTTGTAAACAGGTTTTACCCTCGTCGGAATAAGTTGGAAGAACTGGTCTAAGCGGTCAGATAAGATGTCATCACTTATTCGTATGAATTGTCAACATTACTCAAGTATGTAACAAGACAGGGGTGGTTTATATTACAAATAGAAACTTAAGTAATATGTTTGTTAATTGATCCATAACACAACTACCTTCGGTCGTTCTCGACTTCCATACGTTTGTACTTTGCCATAAGCATTTCCAGTACTATATCGAAGAACAGTTGAATAGGGGCCGTCATGTTATTTCACAATAATTAAGGCTAGGTGTATTTAACTAGTACGATAATCCTAAGGCAACAATCAAACAAGAACATGCAATAAGACAATCAAGACAATAGTTAAACCTAAGCATACAAATGTATTAATTAAATCGAGGGTATTCCGAAAGTTGTCTCAAATATACCGTCTGTACGAATTAAATCTTAATCTACCTCTATTCCCATATTCCGTGTCTCTTGGATCCTAATTTGGTCTAGAGAACACCGGCCATGCCGAGCTCAATGATTCAATCAAACATAGTATAACTAAGTGACATGTACCCTATGAGTTAGCTACGTTCATTTTTGGATAAGGTTTTAGTCACAACATGAGTTGGGTAGATAAACGATAAAGATTTGATTCCTACATCTATTCATAATACACAACACCCGCAATCTCATAGCATACAATATAATCACATATTTAAATCTATCCTAAATGACTATCATAGCAGACAATTGAGTTATTTAGCTAATCATGGCAAGTCTAGCATACATATTTAAATTTATTAAAGAAAGAACGAACATAATTAAATATGGAAGATAGATTAAAACCTGATAAAGAAATACAATAACTCGTAGCTACAAATGCGTCCCGGAGCACCTCCGTACAAGTCTTCCTTGACTAGTTAATTAGCTAGTCTAATTAACTAAGGAAATATTACAATAAAGAAAGAAAAGAATGGATGGTGAGAAAGTGTGAAATATGCTAGAAAGTGTGCATATGTTGGTGTGTGTTACAAATGAACCTAAGCATCCTATTTATAGGTGAGCTTTGGCTCATTTTAGCATAAGTTGGCCTTGAGGTGCATGTTAGAAAGACTAGCCAAAAGTGGTGTGTACAACACGAAAAGTAGGCGCACCGGGTACTGTACAACGCGAAAAGTAGGCGCACAAGGTACCAAAACTTGCCAAAAATGGAAACCGGGTTGGGGGTAGGGTGGCCGGCGCCGCCAGCCAGGTTGCCGACGGCGGCTGGCTGGTGGCCAGCAGCGGTGGGCCCCATCCCGCCCCGTTGCGCGATCTTTTGCTTCGTTTCTCGATTCGTGTGTGTTTTCTTCGTTATACGTCCGTTTGAGTCGATTCTTTTTTTGTTGGATTCGTAATTCAAAAACAAAGATTTTGACATAGCATATGTCTTAAAATGAGGTCCCTAGCTCCAGATATTGAGTACGGATCATTTGGATCTTCCGGCGGGCGCGAAATCTTCATTTTTCACCCGTTTTGGTTGATTCTTCTTCTGTTGGATTCGAATTTTAAAAACGAACATCTTGGAAATATTTGATGTTGATAGAGGGCACTTTAGTCTTGAAATATCATTTTTAATCACTGAATCTTCAAACGTATGTGGAATCTTCGTTTCTCGGCCGTTTTGCTTGATTTTTATCGTGCAACCTTGTTTTGACCATCTTGGCATAATGTTACTGATTAGTGCTGTTTTTGAGTTAATATGCCGAGAATCGTTTCAGAATGAGAGAGATATTGGTAGTAAAAACGTGACTATTTACGCGATATCAAGTATCCCACACTTAGAATTTTGCTTGTCCTCAAGCAAGTCTTCATCAAATCTTGGAAAAAGCTGGAGGGGTGTCTTCGTATTTCGGAGAACTTTGGTTCCTGCAAGGTTGGTAAAAAGATTTCGGACGAAGTTCCATCCCTTGATGTTCCCCCAAACTTTTGGTTCTAGCAAGCTTTCTTTTCAATCTTCATAAATGTAAGATATACATGACTGGGGCCCTCACAGGTGGTCACTCAATTCACTCAAGTGTATCGGGTTTCCTAACTTCTAAATCACTCAGGGCCAGTCATGTAGCTCTTCCGTTGTCATAAGCTTGATCGAGAATCAAATCTACAATACTTAAGTGAGGACGGTGCTAATTATCCCTAGACATTCATAAGAGGGTGAAGATGGCGTATGGGATAAGGACTTTGGTAGGTGGTTTGAATTGGAGTTTAATATAGCCTAAGAGTTGTCTGTGATGACTTGGCTTTAATGTTTTAAGATAGTACCTCTTTATGAATTTCTCTCTTTGAGAGCCTTCTTTTCGTAATTTTTTTCTTGTTTTGAATAACATTTCCCTCGGCTTTAAATGATCCTTGGGTCTTTTAGCTTTTTGATTCCTTCGGCAGCTTGTTTGTGTTTTCTTTGGAGTCATTGTAGAACTTCGTTTCTTGCAATGTTTTGCTGACAGAACAGAAACTTAGGCTATGGCCAAGAGATGTAAAGAAAGGGTTGGTTTTTGAAGTGAGTATTTGAAACGAAAAGGGTAAGGCTCAACAGGTTTTCTAAATGATCCTCAATACTAAAAATAGGCATTGGCAGGGTTAGTCTTGAAAACGGGGGGGTTTTATGAGAGGGTTCTATCCTTGTGAATGTCGAGATCCTCTAATTGCACCTTCGTCACGTATGACGCTCACTTTTGTAGTTTCGAATTGCATTTATCGAGCAAGTTCTGACTCAAGAAGGCGTACATCGGCACACTCACAAATGAATAAGTGAAGCATTAAAGTGAATGCTTTTGCATGGCTCAAAATTCCTCACTTAATTTTGGTGGTATTGTGCCTAGTCATGCGATTGCTTGTTTGAAACTCAGTTTGGAAATTTACCAAAGAGTTTTACCTGTCGTAGTCGATTTGCCAAACCATTCGGATTTTTGTTGACCGAAAATACCCTTTTTGGGCTTTCCATGAAAAATTTTGAAAATTTTTTGCTGAAAATATGAGTTTTTGCTAAGAAGTTTGATCAAACGTTTATGTTGCAATACAGTAGTGAATGCTACTGCTATCCCATACTTAAAAGAACATTGTCCCTAATGTTCTCTAAGTTAGGTTAATCCCACACTTAGAGTTTTAATACGGATCAATATTTTCAGAGTTATTATCCATTTGTGGGTAATAATCCCACACTTAGAGTTTTTTTCTCCTTAAAATTTTTGTGTGGTTCAAGCAAAGTAAGGTTAGAAAAGATACTTCCTTGCGCTACGTGTGATGCCACTGGATTTAAAGGACCAGGTTCAAGTGTATGTGAATTTGCTGGAGATGGACCAGGCTCATTAAGAATGAACTTGTTCCGCAAATTCTATTTTCAATTCTGCATAGTACACATCCTTCATAAGACACAAATGTTAATACGAGTTAATACTAAACATAAATAATAATAACTAAAAGTAGCTAATCCGTGTCAGCATAGAGCGCCTCCCAGTCGGTGAAGTCATCATCCATAAAGATCGTGTTTTCCACGATCGATGTAGGAGATGCTGACTCCTCGATGGTATAGACAGGAGATGCAGCACCATCCTCTGGATCCTGGATCCAAGCGTCCAGTGCAGCAGTCTCCTCCTCTAGTGGGACCATAAAAATGGGGTGGTCCTGCGCAGTCAAGCTCCAAGATGGGAATAAATCCCATGGTGGAATGTGCGGAGCGGGATCAGGTCCCATCTGAAAGGGGCACACAGGTGTAGAGGTAAAGCCTAAAGCAGTGTGGATCTCAGAGATGGCGGTGTGCTGGACCTCAAGGCCTCTCAGTATAGACCAAGTGACAGCAGGGTCCGCAGTAGTAACCCCATGCTCAAAGATGGGTACTCTGGAGGTCCCTGCGGTCTGTCCCACTGGTTGGTGAGATGAAGGTAACCTGGCCTGGATGGGACGTAACAGGAATGACTCCTGAACGTACACCTCCACCAAGTCTGCCGAGATCTCATCCAAACTAGGAGGTGGTGACTGGGATCCTCTGACAGTCCCATGCTACTACCCGATGATGAACTCCGGGAGTGGTGCATGGTATGCGAGCGTCTCTGTCTGGGGGCTCGTGCTCTGTCTGACTGCGAACTCATCCTGCAAAATATAGAAGGTTAATGGTCTAAGATCATTAGTCCTTTATGAGGTACTGCATAGAAAATTGGATTAGCTTAAACACAACAGAAAGATAAAATTAATGCTGAAAACATAAGATAGGCTTGGGGTGCCTCCCAAGAGCGCTTTGTTTATCGAGTCTCGTAGCTTGACTTTTTGATAACCACTAATATATTAAGACGATTCGTAGTTGTAGACTTCCTCAGTTGAGGGAAAGTCTTCTACGTAGTGTTTTAATCGGTGACCGTTTACTTTGAAATTTCCGTCTGGAGCCTCGAGTTCTATGGCACCGTAAGGAAATACTTTAGAGATTGTAAAAGGGCCGCTCCACCGTGTTTTGAACTTACTAGAAAACTTTTTAAATCGGGAGTTAAAGAGTAGAACTTTATCACCTGGATTGAACCGTGTGGGACGGAGCTTGGAATCGTGGAGCAGTTTGGTTCTTTCCTTAAATTTGTAAGAACTTTCATAAGCTTGATCCCTTAACTCTGCTAGTTCATTCAGTTGCATTCTCCGGTGTGTTCCCATTATCGTAGGATCTAAACTACAGTTCTTCAATGCCCAGTAAGCTTTGTATTCGAGTTCAATCGGGAGATGACATGCTTTACCATACACGAGCCTATAGGGAGTTGTTCCTAAGTGTGTTTTGTAGGCTGTCCGGAATGCCCATAAAGCATCATCTAGCTTATCTACCAATCTTTCCTTGTGTTGACCTACTGTTCGTTCCAAGATCCTTTTTAGTGCTCGGTTTGTAATTTCTGCTTGCTCATTCGTCTGCGGGTGGTAGGCCGTAGAGGTCTTGTGAGTAACACCATACTGTTGCAATAATTTCATAAACTGAGTATTGCAAAAGTGCGTGCCTTGATCACTGATGATCGCTCGAGGTGTTCCAAACCGACAGAATAGCTGTTTTAAGAACCTGGTCACTACTCTCGAGTCATTTGTTGGAAAGGCTTGAGCTTCTGCCCATCTTGACACGTAATCGACAGCTACTAGGATGTATTCTTTTCCATAAGATTTCGGAAATGGCCCCATGAAGTCTAATCCCCATATATCAAATATTTAACACGCTTGGATATTCGTTAGCGGCATTTCGTTACGCGTTGTGATATTTCCAAACCTTTGGCAAATATCGCAACGTTTCACCAAGTCTTGTGCGTCTCTGAAAATAGTTGGCCAGTAGAATCCTGAGTCGTATACTTTCTTTCCTGTCAAGTTGGCTGAGTGGTGTCCTCCGGTGGGTCCATGATGGCTTTGATGAAGAATGTGTTCGGCTTCCTTTCCGCTGACACATCTTCTTATAATCTGGTCGGGACAGACCTTAAACAAATATGGATCATCCCAAAAGTAGTGCTTGACATCGCGGAAGAACCTCTGTCTTCGTGATGACGGCATTCCTTTTCTTGTGATTCCTCCAACTACGAAATTGGCTATGTCTGCAAACCAAGGATCGTCCGTGAATTGTGATCCTTGCAATTGTTCTCCTAAACTCATTAACTGCTCTTCTGGAAATCGATCTTTGATGTCCCCTTCTGCAAGTTGTTCCATTGATGGGTTTTCAAGTCGACTCAGATGGTCTGCGGCGACATTCTCTGCTCCCTTTTTATCTTTTATTTCAATGTCAAATTCTTGTAGGAGTAGAATCCATCGTAACAATCTTGGTTTTGCGTCTTGCTTCTTGAAGAGGTATTTCAGAGCTGAGTGATCCGTGTACACTATTGTCTTTGACAATATCAGGTAGGATCGAAATTTATCAAAGGCGAATACTACAGCCAGCAGCTCTTTCTCGGTGGTTGTATAATTTTCTTGAGCATCTGTTGCTATCGAAAACAACGGGTGGTTTTAAATTTATAATTGCTGGGGTCTAAGTGTGACTTACTAATACTGAACCAAAAGGTTAGTAGGTGGTAAGTTGGACCTAGAGTCGTTCTTAAAGAGAAACTGAATTGAAACTGAGGTGATCCAATCAATCTTTCTTTTCTAGTAAATGTTTAAAAAGTGCGTTGGGGATTTTGGTTCAGTTACTATTTAAACTAAATAAAGCGGATAAAATGTAATAGGATATCAGATATGGCAAAGTAGTATTTGTTGTGAGTTCGTTAGTTAATAATTATGGGATGATGACTCTTACAGGAAAATGATTAACTAAATTGGATTGCTTATGAGATTCGGTAATTTATGGTATAACCATTAGATTCCTTATTAGTCGGTTATCAACTAATATGTCACGAGGAACTAAGGTGTCGTGATTCTGACCAGACGGACAATGCTCAACTCTCCACACTCTCCTGTGACGGAGTTAGTGACCCGTATTATTGAACGCATTTGCTCGTGGGCGAAGGAATAGAGTAGCAGGTCCATAACATGTCTAGCCGTTCTTGATACCACAATGATTATGAATCTGTTAAACAACTAACTTAGAATGCGTGTCCGGACTTATCTAATTAATTTCTACCAATGAAACTTAAGCATGATAAACGAGGGAAAGCATTCAGGTTTCTTGCTCACCGTACTTTAGGTTTCATGGTTTTAATAAAAAGTATCGGGTTGAGTTGGATTTTAAACTTGCCTTTCTCGATATAATTAACAAATCCCTAGGTTTTCGTAAATGGACATTTAGCCTTTAGCCTACCTAATCTAATCTAATTTAAACTAAAACAACTAATTAAAATGCTGACGGCTTTTTACAGAAAGTTAAACCCAGACCATGTCGGAAAATACTATGGTAGCTCACAACGTATTGAATTGTTTACCAATGTTTCCGTTGTGAGTTTAATTGCTTCGCGATGTTTACCTGATAAGTACATTGTGATTGGAAGTGTACAATACTCATGGCAAGTCCACGTAATCACATTGCGTTTTATAATGCTTGCATAACGTTACAATTAAAATCATAGTTTTTACACAGATAACTATTGACCGAGTATTGAGGTTCGCGACTCCTCTTTACAAGGTTACAATCACGTTTGTTAATTGAAGGGCGAACATAAGTTTTAGGTTTAAAATCTTCAGATAAGTCCGTTCACAAGGTTTCCAATTTTATAATGTCGATCAATAATACAACTACCTTCGGTCGTTACTGGCTTCCATATATTTGTACTATACTCAAAAGCATTTCCAATACTATACCAAGTAATCAGTCGAATAGGGGCCGTCATATTATCTCACGACATGTTCAAAGTCATCCCACAATTATATACTAACTACATCACAACAAATACAATAGTAATCTACTCGCTAATCATGGTAAAAACGATCGCAAACATAATTAAAGCAAACATGTTTAATTAAGATAGATAAGGATAGAGATAACCGAGATTAATATGCGAGAAGGAATAGACTTGAATTAATGAGCGTAACTCCAAGCGTACACCAAAGATTACAACACGTTCCTAGCTTTCTTTCTACTCTAAACAAGATGCTAAACTTAACCTAACACTAATTTAAAGAAAGTAGAATGAGAAAGTGAGAAAGTAACTAGTGCATATGTGATATGTGTGTGTGTTGATGTATCTAGGTATATTTCAAATGAACCAAAAGCCTCCTATTTATAGGTGAGCTTTGGCTCACATTAGCACAAGTTGTCCTTGAGGTTCATGTTAGAAGACTTTCCAAAAGTGGCTTGTACAACGCGAAAAGTAGGCGAACCGGGTACCGTACAACGCGAAAAGTAGGCGAACCGGGTACCAAAGTTACCAAAAACGGAAACCGGGACGGGGGCAGGGTGGCCGGCGCCGCCCCTGGTGTGGCCGGCGGCGGTGGTGGTGCTGCCGGTGGCGGTGGGCCCACCCCCGCCCGGTTTGCGCGGTTTGTTGCTTCGTTTCTTGATTCGTGCGTGTTTTCTTCGTTATACGTCCGTTTGAGTTGATTCTTTTTTTGTTGGATTTGTAATTCAAAAACGAAGATTTTGACATAGGATATGCCTTAAAATGAGGTTCCTAGCTCCAGATATTGCGTATGGATCATTTGAATCTTCCGGCGGGCGCGAAATCTTCATTTTTCACCCGTTTCAGTTGATTCTTCTTTTGTTGGATCCGAATTTTGAAAACGAACATCTTGGAAATACTGGATGTTGGTGAAGGGCACTTTGGTCTTAAAATCTCATTTTTATGCCTTGAATCTTCAAACGTGTGTGGAATCTTCGTTTCACATCCGTTTTACTTGATTTTTATCGTGCAACCTCGTTTTGACCTTCTTGGCATAATGTTACTGATTTGTGCTGTATTTGAGTTAATTTGCCAAGAATCGTTCCAGAATGAGAGAGATATCGGTAGTAAAAACGTGACTTTTTACGCGATATCAGCATCTGTGAGAGTTTTGCTAGCGTAGTAGATTGGTCGAAAGTGGTTATCCTTCCGTTGCCCGAGAACTGCCCCTATAGCGAAGTCGCTTGCGTCACACATGATTTCAAATGGAAGGCTTCAATCTGGAGCAACCATGATTGGTGCGTTGGTTAGTTCTTTCTTTAGGTAGCCAAAGGCCTTCATACAGCTTTCGTCAAATGCGAATTTGATGTCTTTTCCTAACAGGTGGGTAATCGGTCGAGAGATCTTGGAGAAGTCCTTGATAAAATGACGGTAGAACCCAGCGTGACCTAGAAAACTTCGAATGGCTTTAACGTTGGTGGGTGGTGGAAGTTTCGCAATGGTTTCGACTTTGGCTTTGTCTACTTCGATTCCTGACTTTGATATTCTATGTCCTAAGACTATTCCTTCCTTTACCATAAAGTGAAATTTTTCCCAATTCAAAACGAGATTCGATTCTTCACACTTGGCGAGCATCCTATCGAGGTTGGATAAACAAGATTCAAAAGAGTCTCCAAAGACAGAGAAGTCGTCCATGAAGACTTCCATGCATTGTTCGATCATGTCATGGAAAATTGCAACCATGCATCTCTGAAATGTTGCAGGTGCATTGCATAATCCAAATGGCATTCGTCGGTATGCAAATGTTCCATACGGGCATGTAAACGTGGTCTTCTCCTGGTCTTTTGGATCGAGCGGAATTTGGAAATAACCGGAGAATCCATCAAGGAAACAGTAGAATTCGTTTCCCGACAGCCTCTCGAGCATTTGGTAAATAAACGGAAGTGGAAAGTGATCCTTGCGAGTTGCTTCGTTTAACTTTCGGTAGTCAATACAAACCCTCCAACCGGTGATGGTCCGAGTTGGTATGAGCTCATTTTCTTCGTTTGTAATGACCGTCATTCCTCCTTTCTTTGGGACGACTTGAACAGGGCTAATCCAAGGTGAGTCAGATATTGGGTATATTAGTCCAGCATCCAAGAGCTTGATAACCTCTTGTTTCACTACGTCTTGAATTTTAGGGTTTACTCGTCTCTGCCTTTGAACGGATGGTTTGAAATCGTTCTCCATCAGGATCTTATGCGTGCAATAGTTAGGACTAATTCCTTGTATGTCAGAAATTTTCCATGCGATTGCTTTCTTGTGTGATTTCAACACATCAACTAGTTGAGCTTTCTCTTTTGGTTTCAACTCCTTTGAGATTATCACCGGGAGTTGGGAGGTTCCTTGGAGGTAAGCGTATTCAAGGTGAGGTGGTAATTCCTTTAATTCCAAGTTTGGTGGTTCCTCAATAGACGGCTTCATTCTAGCTATTTCGTCTCTATTCAGCTTCGCGTATTCATCTTGGAAGGGTGCCTCGTCTATCTCAGGTTCGGATGTAGAGATGGATGCTATTTCGACCCATTCGGTTTGGTTTGAAAATTCGTTCATTTTTAGCTCGTATTTGTTGACTGATGATAAGGACATTTCGTCATTTCGGGTGAGAATAATTTCTCCGTCGTCGGTGAATTGGAATTCTTGAAATTGAGCGGTTGAGGATTGGTTTATGGTTAATTCAGGGTTTGGAAATGGTAGAGGTTCGGGTTGGTTGATTAATTGAGATTCAAATGGTGGTGGCTCAATACTCATCCCTTTGAAGGAATCCAGGATTTCTTTAATTGAAGGAGCTGGATTCGGGGCATCGAGTGTGAATGTATCTCTTTTTAGCCAAGGTATTGGTGTACCGCATCCCAATGGGACGGCTATCGTTTTGCCATTGGTGCAGGATAGCTTCTTTTCAAACAAGGGAAATAGAAGTTCTTCAGAATTTGCTGGCGAAGTGATTGCGGACTGCAGCCCAGGATCCTCGTTATATAATCTTCGAACGGTGACTACCGTGGTAGGTATCTGTAACACCCCCAAATTTAGTGATTTGCGGAAGCATACATTGGGTGTTACTAATCAATATACAAAGCATAAGATATACAGCAAACGACCTCTAAATGAGACGTTTGTAAAAATAGTTACATTTCATAATTTAAATCGTTTGAAAACATGTAGTTTTCTTTACAAAAATATGTAAGCCTAGAGTCCGCGTATGTGGCGGGAGATTCTATTACATAACCATAGCTACAAAAGATAATGCCAAAGAATCTCCGTTAAATGCAGTTTGGAAATCATGCGACTCTAGCTAGTAATCCTGGAGTGATCCTACTCCGTAAGTGTACCTGAGAATACATGCTAAAAAGGGTCAACCAAAAGGTTGGTGAATCTCACAGGTTTATCAGTAAATAATCAGTTTGAACACAAGATTTCATCAGTAGTGCCCGTAGGCGTATATCAAGTATTTGCAGGTTTCGCAAAAGTAAAGTAATCAAGTTATACCGTTGCCATGAGGCTCATAATCGAAGCTTAACCCGTAAATAATCAGATTGCTCCCGTGACATGCTCGTAATTGAGCAAGCATAAGTAACGAAATAATAGTCACCCGTTTATAAGTGTAAATCAGTACGTGGTAGCGCTACTACCCCGGGCAGGGAGGGTCATTTCCCTAATTGATCCATTAACTACTGTTCGCGCTTAAGTCCATAACTAACGATATATGATGGAGAGACTTCAGCAAGTAGTAAATAACTCATGCAATTCCGTTTGGTATAGAAATCAGTTTAGTACTTGTGTTCAGGAAAAATAAGTAGCATGTATCTCCCCCAATAAGATAAAACAGTAAAAGTGGGGCCGTAAGACTCACCTGAGTCTTTGCAAGTGCGTTTATATCAATAAACGAGTAAGTAATATCACAGTTGGTTCTCCGAACCCGTAACCTCCAATATGCCTAAACACGTAATGTCAAGTAAGTAGATGTCTCGCAAGGTCATCTAGGCTAGTTGTTCATACAACCCGTTGTGTCCAATTGTTGGTTCGTTATCGTTTGTATAAAAGTGTACGGCCCGTTGGTGATTTGTTATAATTAAAGTTTTATCATTCGTAACGCAATTTAGAGTAGTTGTAATAGAAAAGTATGTTTTATTATGTTTGTCAAGTCGTATGGTATAAGTATTTGAAGTTGTATAAGTTCGACACTTAGTGTAAAACTAGTTGAAAAGCTATTGTTTTATGCGACACTTATAGGCGTCACTAAGGCAATTTATGCGACACTTAGGAAGTGTCGCATGGAGTGTCGGATTTTGAAAGGATAGCGTCACTAGGCTAGTGTCGTGTGAAATAGTATGCGTCACTTAGGGAGTGACGGGTTCAACATAATGGCGGCACTTAGGGAGTGTCGTATAAAATAATGATTTCGGACATTTGGGCGTCACTTAAGAAGTGACGTGTATCATAGCGACACTAAAGAAGTGTCGGGTAAAATAGTATGGCGGCACTAATGATGTGTCGTTAAGTAGTGTCGGGTAACAAAGATGGCGACACTAGAGAAGTGTCGGTATAGGTTCTTGCGCCACTTAGTTAGTGACGGTCAGTGGTCAGAAAATGGTCATAGGCGACACTAAGGGAGTGTCGGTATCAAGATCATAGCGGCACTTAAGGAGTGACGCTATAAGGGCGGCAGAGAGGCATAGCGACACTTAGTGTCGCTAGCACTGTTTTTGGCATTCATGCGACACTAAAGCCTGTTCGACGGATTTCGAGCAAAAATCGTGTTTTCGGGTTTCCGATCGGTCCAATATTTTTACCCAACCCTTATATGAACATATTAAGCCTATTTAAACCATAAACTAGTAAAAATGATTAAAAACGAGAGATGTCGGGATTTGTCGGAAACTTACAAAATGTCGGATCAAAAATCCGAAAAGATAGCGTTGTAGATCGGGAAGTGGTGAACGTTTTCTTCCAAAGGTGTGGTATGATTTGGCGTCGTTTAATGGTAGTATTTAAGGATTTTTGATGATGGTGGAGGATGTAAATTTGAGAGAAAAAGAAAGAAAGAAAAGAAGAGAGAGAGAGAGATTTGGTGAAATGAGGAAAAAGAGGGAAGGTGGGGGGTTTTAACCTCCCATTTTCTGTCTCCGTCTCAGCGCTCCGTGCGGTGTTCGTTTTCTCCGTCTTTTAAACGTTAAATAATTATTTTAGGTATTAAGTGGTACGTTTTAAATTACGAATTATTACGCGATAGTTCATTTAAATATTTTACAAATTCAATTTATATTTGAGTTATAAGTTGTAATTTATTTTATTTAGTTTGCGCGTTTTAATATTTTTAATTGTGTAAGTTCTGTTTGTACGATACTAATGAATACGAAATATTATCATAATGATATTTTTGACATAAAAGCGTTATTTACTAAAATTAATCACCAACGTCCATATTAAATAGAATCGAAATATATTCGATTTAAATTGCGTACGATTTAATCAAATCGCATTTTCGTATATATTCAACAATATATATTTCCGATACATAAATTAGCCTAACACAGAACTAATTACATGTATTAACAGAGAATTAGGCACTAGGTCTAGTCCTAATTTGCCGGGTGTTACATTATCCCCCTGTTAAAAGAAATTTCATCCCGAAATTTAACTAGAAGTCGGGTTTGATGTAGAATCAGTGAATAAGTGAGGATACTTGAGTCGCATTTGGTCTTCCCGTTCCCAAGTGATTTCCGGACCGCGCCGCGAATTCCACCTGACTTTAACGATGGGAATACGACTTTGTTTTAGTTGTTTGACCTCACGGTCCATAATTTCAGTGGGTTCCTCAACGAAGTGAAGTTTGTTATCGATTCGGATCTCGTCAAGTGGTATGATAAGTGACTCGTCAGACATACATTTCTTTAAGTTAGAAATGTGAAAAGTAGGGTGCACGCTGCTGAGTTCAGAGGGCAGCTGCAATCGATATGCCACTGGACCTATCTTCTCGAGGATTTCAAAAGGCCCAATGTACCTGGGGTTTAATTTTCCGCGTTTGCCAAATCGGATTACTCCTTTCCAAGGCGATACTTTTAAGAGTACTCGATCCCCAACTTGGAACTCGAGTGGCTTGCATCTCACGTCAGCATAGCTTTTCTGACGATCCCGTGCGGATTTGAGTCTGTTTTGGATTTCAACGATTTTTTCTGTGGTTTCATGTATAAGTTCTGGACCAGTGAGTTGACTATCTCCCACCTCAGTCCAACAGATCGGTGATCGGCACTTACGACCGTACAGTGCCTCAAAAGGTGCAGTTTTGATGCTGGCATGATAGCTGTTGTTGTACGAGAATTCGCACCAATTTGTACCGGAATCAACTACACAGGCTCGTAGCCTGTCTTCCAGTGTCTGAATAGTTCGTTCGCTCTGGCCATCGGTCTGAGGATGGTACGCGGTACTCATATCGAGACGGGTACCCAGTGATTTTTGGAGTGATTGCCAGAAGCGAGATGTGAATCGAGCATCCCTGTCAGAGATAATCGAGATAGGGACACCATGTTGGCAAACGATTTCTTTGATGTAAATTTGTGTAAGGCGTTCCATTTTATCGGTTTCTCTGATTGCCAAGAAATGAGCTGATTTGGTGAGCCGATGGACGATCACCCAAATGGTATCGCAACCGCTCGCCGATTTAGGTAGTTTGGTTATGAAATCCATGGTGATTTGCTCCCATTTCCATTGAGGAATTTCAGGTTGTTGGAGCAATCCTGAAGGTCTTTGGTGTTCGGCTTTGACCTTAGAACAAGTTAAGCATTTACTGACGTACAAAGCAATGTCAGCTTTCATATTCGGCCACCAGTAAAATTCCTTGATGCCGTGATACATTTTGTCGGATCCCGGGTGGATAGAATATTTGGACTTGTGAGCTTCATCCATCACCAAGTCCCGCAGGTTTCCGAAATTAGGCAACCAGATTCGGTTAGAGAAGTACCTAACTCCGTTGGGTCTGATCTCGAATTGTTTATCCATGCCTTGCAAGGCCTCGTTCTTGAAGTTATCGGGTTTCAGGGCTTCGAGTTGGGTAATGTGAATTTGGGTGGTGAGATCGTTATGAATGGTAATACTGAGTGCCCGGACCCGGAGTGGTTTTGTTCGTTCCTTACGACTGAGAGCATCAGCAACCACGTTTGCTTTACCCGGATGATATTTGATCTCACAGTCGTAATCGGTGAGTAATTCAACCCATCTACGTTGTCTCATGTTGAGATCTTTCTGGTTGAAAATGTGTTGGAGACTTTTGTGGTCGGTGAACACGGTGCTGCGGGTAACATAAAGATAATGTCTCCAGATTTTGAGGGCGAATACCACGGCCCCTAGCTCGAGGTCATGAGTTGTGTAGTTTTTCTCGTGAACTTTCAGTTGTCGGGAGGCGTAAGCAATGACCTTGTCTCGTTGCATCAGCACGCAACCGAGACCTTGGTGGGAAGCATCGCAGTATACCACGAAGTCATCGGTGCCTTCGGGTAGAGATAGAATGGGTGCATTGCAAAGCTTGAATTTCAACAGCTGAAATGCCGACTCTTGTTTATCCGTCCAATCGAATTTCTTTTCCTTCTGAGTCAGCACGGTGAGGGGTTTGGCAATTGTGGAAAAGTTTTCGATGAAACGGCGGTAGTAACCGGCCAATCCCAAGAATTGGCGTACCTCGGTTGGAGTGGTTGGCGCTTTCCAGTTTTTGATTGCCTCGATTTTCGACGGGTCTACATGAATTCCCTGACTGTCGATAACGTGTCCAAGGAATTGAACGGTTTTTATCTAGAACTCACACTTAGAAAATTTGGCGTAGAGCTCCTCGTGTTTAAGTAGTTCTAGGATGGTTCTGAGATGTTGTGCGTGTTCATGTTCGTTTCGCGAATAGATCAGGATGTCATCGATAAAAACAATGACAAACTTGTCGAGGTATGGTTTGCACACCCGATTCATAAGGTCCATGAATACAGCCGGTGCGTTGGTTAGGCCAAAGGGCATTACTTGAAATTCGTAGTGCCCGTAACGGGTTCTGAATGCGGTTTTTGGGATGTCAGCATCGCGAACACGCAACTGATGATAACCTGATCGAAGGTCAATCTTTGAATAACAACTAGATCCTTGGAGTTGATCGAACAGGTCATCGATTCGAGGGAGTGGATATCGGTTCTTGACGGTTAGTTTGTTCAACTCTCGGTAGTCAATACACATTCGAAATGAACCGTCTTTCTTTTTAACAAACAAGACCGGAGCTCCCCAAGGTGAAGAACTCGGTCTGATGAATCCTCTATCCAGGAGTTCCTGTAACTGAGTGGACAACTCCTGAAGTTCAGATGGAGCTAGGCGGTACGGTGCTCGGGCCACCGGTGCGGCACCCGGCACGAGATCAATCGAGAACTCGACCTGTCTAGGTGGAGGTAAACCAGGTAGTTCTTTTGGAAAGACTTCGGGAAAGTCTCTAACGATTGGCACATCTTCAAGTCGCTTCTCCTCCGACTTTTTCTTCGTGATGTGCGCGAGGATTGGTGGGTAACCCTTTCTCAGAAATTTTCGGGTTTTTAAACAGGAGATTAAGTTTAGTCTCGACCCACCGGTCTCCCCCTGTATGACCAAGGTACTACCGGCGGCGAGAGGAATTCGGACGATTTTATCATGGCAAACAATTTCGGCCCGGTGCTTGGACAACCAGTCCATACCCACGATGACATCAAAACTTCCCAGTTCTACAGGAATTAGATCGATTGAGAAGATTTCGTCGGCTAAGTTTAGAGTGCAATTAGTATCACACTATTGGTTTCTATGAGTTTACCATTTGCAAGTTCTACTGTGTACTTAACATCTAAGGCCGCGGGGGTGATATCAAGTAGTGGGCAAAACTCATCAGATATGAAACTTTTATCAGCACCGGTATCAAATAATACTGAAGCAGTAAGATCGTTGAGAAGAAACGTACCCGTTACAACATTCTGGTCTTCCCTAGCTTCCCCAGCTTTGATGACAAATGCTCTGCTGCGAGCAGAGTTGTTGTTCCGCTTGTTGTTGTTGTTGTTGTTGTTTTTCTGCTTAGGGCAACTATTCTGAAAATGCCCAGGACTTCCGCACCCATAACAAGTCTTCGGGGCACTGGGGCTTCAACAATCCTTAGCCAGATGCCCAAAACGTTTGCAGTTTGTGCAAGGGCAGGAACCGTCATGGTGACGATTGCATTTGGGGCAGTAGGGCTTGTTTCCACTGTACCCTTTCTTTTCTGAAGAGCCGGATGAATAAGCCCTAATAGGCTCGGGTCTTCGGTTGGTGATTTGGTTGGATGAGTTGGGGTTTCCTTCCCACTTTCGTTTGTTGTTTGCAGGTGGGGCTGAATTGGTGTTACGGCGGACAGCGTTTGCCTTAAGTTCATGGGCCATACGGATGGCGTTCTGGATAGTACCTGGTTTGGATGAAGTCACCAGGTCCTGGAGTTTCTCGGGCAGTCCATCAACGTATTTCTCGATCCTCTTGTACTCAGGATCGACCATGGTTGGGCACAGAAGTGCCAGTTGGTGGAAACGGTTGGTGTAACCGGTGATATCATCACCTTGCATCTTGTGGTTCCAGAATTCCAACTCTAATTGTTTCAATTCATCCTTGGGGCAATACTCGCCCCTCAACATCTCCTTCAACTCCTCCCACGGGAGTTTGTATGCATAGCAACACCCACAGTTTGGGCATAGGTGTTCCACCAAGTGAGTGCGGTGTCAGTAAAAGTACTAACGGAGAACTTAACCTTGTCCCCCTCCGCACAGTTGCAGATTAGAAATACGGATTCAACTTTTTCGATCCAGCGTATTAGACCGATTGCTCCCTCACTACCTGCAAAGTTCAGTGGTTTGCAGTTTTGGAAGTCCTTATATGAGCAGGGTTTCGGCTGTGGTCCATTGTTAGCGGTGTCTTCACTACCAGGAGTTGAGGTCCGGGTAGCTAGAGCTTGGGCCACACTACGGGCAATCAGACCCGCAATTTCGGCTTCACTAAGGGTGATCTGCCGGCGAGGAGGCATGCTGCTGATCACGAAAAGCACAAGGAAAGTGGTATAAGATAATTGCATGAAATTTATGATATATCACAAGTGTATATAATGAGATACACAATAACAGTACGAGGTGACAATCACATTCCATTAGATAAAAGTTGGATACAAAGTACAGGTTTTCAAAAGATTACAGAGTAGTGGTAATACAAAAGTACCGGGAATGGTTACATCCGGTTGAATTACATAGGTTCTAATTAGATAGTCAACTGGCTACAAATTACAGACTGATCTAATCTTGATGCAGGTTAATCTGCTCCATCAGTGCGACGAGGCGGTCTACGGTTTCTGCTAGTCTGTTGGCTTGTCTGGCGTTGTCTTCGACCAAGGCTAATCGTTGTACTAGTGCTCGAGAGTGATCCTCAGTCTCCTGTGAACGCTGTTCACATTCCTCTAGTCGGTTTCTTACAATTTCATCAGCACCTAATTCGGCGGTCATTGAATCCTGAATTATGCTTACAGAGAGGCTGGTATCTTCTTGTTCTCGCTGAAGTTGGGATATGTGATCCAGCGCCTGGCGAAGCAGGTATGTCATCCGGTGTTGTTCCCGTTCAAGGTGTTCGAGCCTTTGTTCCTGACGACGGAGTTGGGTAGCTAACACTGGCACAGTGAGTTGTGCCGAGTTCGGAAAGTTATGAACGGGATAAGGGCTGGTTCCAGGTGACCTTGTGTTCCTCCTGGCTACTCGTGGGTTTCGTGACCCATGTGAGTGAGAGTGTGACGGATTAGGTGGTGTGTTTGCCATTCCTGTGGCAGAGCGTAAGTAAGACGAGGCTAATATATATAAGTATATAATATCCAGCCTAAAGTCTAGCACGTATCAAGTAATGGTCCGGTTCTCTCGTGGTCAGAGTCAACTAACGTATTCCTGTTCAACATAACCATTTCAGACCTCACATCATCTTTCCTTAATTGTACATAGTTGATCAGGCTATGTTAAATTAAAGTCGTATGATGTAATTCCTGAACCAATCATGCCTAGTAAGGGAATACCGCCTAATGGTCATAGTCTAGGCCCACTAAATGCAACCTTGTTCACTATAACCTTAGGCTCTGATACCAATCTGTAACGCCCCCAAATTTAGTGATTTGCGGAAGCATACATTGGGTGTTACTAATCAATATACAAAGCACAAGATATACAGCAAACGACCTCTAAATGAGACGTTTGTAAAAATAGTTACATTTCATAATTTAAATCGTTTGAAAACATATAGTTTTCTTTACAAAAATATGTAAGCCTAGAGTCCGCGTATGTGGCGGGAGATTCTATTACATAACCATAGCTACAAAAGATAATGCCAAAGAATCTCCGTTAAATGCAGTTTGGAAATCATGCGACTCTAGCTAGTAATCCTGGAGTGATCCTACTCCGTAAGTGTACCTGAGAATACATGCTAAAAAGGGTCAACCAAAAGGTTGGTGAATCTCACAGGTTTATCAGTAAATAATCAGTTTGAACACAAGATTTCATCAGTAGTGTCCGTAGGTGTATATCAAGTATTTGCAGGTTTCGCAAAAGTAAAGTAATCAAGTTATACCGTTGCCATGAGGCTCATAATCGAAGCTTAACCCGTAAATAATCAGATTGCTCCCGTGACATGCTCGTAATTGAGCAAGCATAAGTAACGAAATAATAGTCACCCGTTTATACGTGTAAATCAGTACGTGGTAGCGCTACTACCCCGGGCAGGGAGGGTCATTTCCCTAATGGATCCATTAACTACTGTTCGCGCTTAAGTCCATAACTAACGATATATGATGGAGAGACTTCAGCAAGTAGTAAATAACTCATGCAATTCCGTTTGGTATAGAAATCAGTTTAGTACTTGTGTTCAGGAAAAATAAGTAGCATGTATCTCCCCCAATAAGATAAAACAGTAAAAGTGGGGCCGTAAGACTCACCTGAGTCTTTGCAAGTGCGTTTATATCAATAAACGAGTAAGTAATATCACAGTTGGTTCTCCGAACACGTAACCTCCAATATGCCTAAACACGTAATGTCAAGTAAGTAGATGTCTCGCAAGGTCATCTAGGCTAGTTGTTCATACAACCCGTTGTGTCCAATTGTTGGTTCGTTATCGTTTGTATAAAAGTGTACGGCCCGTTGGTGATTTGTTATAATTAAAGTTTTATCATTCGTAACGCAATTTAGAGTAGTTGTAATAGAAAAGTATGTTTTATTATGTTTGTCAAGTCGTATGGTATAAGTATTTGAAGTTGTATAAGTTCGACACTTAGTGTAAAACTAGTTGAAAAGCTGTTGTTTTATGCGACACTTATAGGCGTCACTAAGGCAATTTATGCGACACTTAGGAAGTGTCGCATGGAGTGTCGAATTTTGAAAGGATAGCGTCACTAGGCTAGTGTCGTGTGAAATAGTATGCGTCACTTAGGGAGTGACGGGTTCAACATAATGGCGGCACTTAGGGAGTGTCGTATAAAATAATGATTTCGGACATTTGGGCGTCACTTAAGAAGTGACGTGTATCATAGCGACACTAAAGAAGTGTCGGGTAAAATAGTATGGCGGCACTAATGATGTGTCGTTAAGTAGTGTCGGGTAACAAAGATGGCGACACTAGAGAAGTGTCGGTATAGGTTCTTGCGCCACTTAGTTAGTGACGGTCAGTGGTCAGAAAATGGTCATAGGCGACACTAAGGGAGTGTCGGTATCAAGATCATAGCGGCACTTAAGGAGTGACGCTATAAGGGCGGCAGAGAGGCATAGCGACACTTAGTGTCGCTAGCACTGTTTTTGGCATTCATGCGACACTAAAGCCTGTTCGACGGATTTCGAGCAAAAATCGTGTTTTCGGGTTTCCGATCGGTCCAATATTTTTACCCAACCCTTATATGAACATATTAAGCCTATTTAAACCATAAACTAGTAAAAATGATTAAAAACGAGAGATGTCGGGATTTGTCGGAAACTTACAAAATGTCGGATCAAAAATCCGAAAAGATAGCGTTGTAGATCGGGAAGTGGTGAACGTTTTCTTCCAAAGGTGTGGTATGATTTGGCGTCGTTTAATGGTAGTATTTAAGGATTTTTGATGATGGTGGAGGATGTAAATTTGAGAGAAAAAGAAAGAAAGAAAAGAAGAGAGAGAGAGAGATTTGGTGAAATGAGGAAAAAGAGGGAAGGTGGGGGGTTTTAACCTCCCATTTTCTGTCTCCGTCTCAGCGCTCCGTGCGGTGTTCGTTTTCTCCGTCTTTTAAACGTTAAATAATAATTTTAGGTATTAAGTGGTACGTTTTAAATTACGAATTATTACGCGATAGTTCATTTAAATATTTTACAAATTCAATTTATATTTGAGTTATAAGTTGTAATTTATTTTATTTAGTTTGCGCGTTTTAATATTTTTAATTGTGTAAGTTCTGTTTGTACGATACTAATGAATACGAAATATTATCATAATGATATTTTTGACATAAAAGCGTTATTTACTAAAATTAATCACCAACGTCCATATTAAATAGAATCGAAATATATTCGATTTAAATTGCGTACGATTTAATCAAATCGCATTTTCGTATATATTCAACAATATATATTTCCGATACATAAATTAGCCTAACACAGAACTAATTACATGTATTAACAGAGAATTAGGCACTAGGTCTAGTCCTAATTTGCCGGGTGTTACAGTATCGGGTTCTGGCTGGATAGTGCCAACACTTCGTGGAGATGTTCATCAAAAATGTCCTGCATAGTATCGCACAAACCAAGGTCTTCTTCCAGAGGTTGCTTCATTAATCGATCGACATTAAAGGTGACCTCCTCTTTCCCGACTCTTAGTTTTAAAGATTTTTCGTTTACGTCGATTACAGCCTTGGCAGTATTTAGGAAAGGTCTGCCAAGGATGAGTGGGATGTGGGTGTCTTCCTCTATATCCATGATGATGAAGTCCACTGGAAAGATGAACTTATCGACTTTGACCATGATATCTTCAGCAATTCCTCGAGGGAGTTTAACTGATCTGTCTGCTAATTGAATGGTCATACGAGTAGGCAGTAGGTTATCTAATCCTAATTTCTTATAGAGGGAATAAGGCATAAGATTGACACTAGCACCTAGGTCAGCTAAAGCATTACTAATTTGGATATCTTGGAGAAAACAAGGTATTGTAAAACGTCCAGTGTCTCCTAATTTGGGTGGAAGACCATGTTGTACAATTAAAGAGCATTCAACATCTAAGGGTAAACTAACTATTTGCCTAAGTTTTTCTTTGTTTGAAAGAAGTTCTTTAAAGAATTTGGCACATGTGGGCATTTCTACTAAAGCATCTAATAGTCTAACATTCAAGTGCAAGCTTTTAAACATTTCCAGATATTTACCGAATTGGGCTTCTTGCTTTTCCTTTTTAAGTCTACCAGGATAAGGTATTCTCGTGCGAGGTACATTATCCGGGGTTTTGGTTGGTGATGGGTCAGGTGTTGTGACAGGGATGTCAATGGACACATGTTCACTTGGTGTAGGTGTAGGCGAAGAAGTGTTTTCGGGGGTGTTATCTGGTGGTGGTGGATCAACTTTGGTTATTTTTCCTCCCCTAGTGACAATTAACACATCATTGGGTTGAATGGTAGTCGCCGACGTACTTTCCTCAATAAAATTCAAATTTTCCAGAATAGACTCCATGTTAGAAATTAATTTGTCAGAAATTTTTATCATGGCATCAATGTTGTCTTGAAATCCGGCTATCCTATTGTTTACAACATTTTGTTCTAGTATAAAGTCAGATAAAAGTTGTTTTGAGGAATGTAAGTGGGTTGTTGGTGAAGGAACGGCCAAAAGTTGGTTTAATGATCCACTTGGTGTAAGGTTGGTTAAATTAAAATAAGGGGTTGACATAGTTGGTTAATAAAACTAATCTAATCCTAAGGGCAAAAAGTGTAACTTTTGATTGATGTTAATCTTTCAAAAGGATCGTTAAACACTAAAGTTACTAAATTTCCTAAAATCAGTCGCCGACGCTCCCCGGCAGCGGCGCCAAAAACTTGTTGGCGCCCGAACAGGTCGGTGTCGTTAACGATGACTATCCGGGCACCAGCAGTGGGTTTTAAATTTATAAGGCTGGGGCCTAGGGTTACTACTATTGCTAATCTACGGGTTAGCAAAGGATAAGTATGACCTAGGATCGTTCTTCAAAGCGCGACGAATTGAAACTAGGAGAATTTAGAGACTTTTATGAATTTAGCTAGGGTGGAAGAGAGTTGGTTTAGGTTTTTGGGTTTTCTATTCTAAAATTAAACTAAATTAAATCAGAAATGGAGGTTACTTCGGGCGTTCAGCAGTTAAAAGCGATTGTCTACTATGAAGTGGTTCAGGTGATATTAAAGCGTGAAGAGTTCTAATGAGGATAAGTTCATAAGTTAATGTGAGTTATTACTACAATCCTACTATCGGGCTAACGCGGAGGTGTCCACAATTAGGCAAATATAATGTCACGTGGGTTGCAGAATACATTAAAACATACACCGAAAGTTCTCTCAAATGCATGACCATATTATCTGACAGTTAATCTCGAATCCTATTCCCCAATCTCGGTCATCGTAGACGTCCGAATCATGGCACAGTTTGCTGAATAAACAATCTTGTAAACGGGTTTTACCCTCGTCGGAATAAGTTGGAAGAACTGGTCTAAGCGGTCAGATAAGATGTCATCACTTATTCGTATGAATTGTCAACATTACTCAAGTATGTAACAAGACAGGGGTGGTTTATATTACAAATAGAAACTTAGGTAATACGTTTGTTAATTGATCCATAACACAACTACCTTCGGTCGTTCTCGACTTCCATACATTTGTACTTTGCCATAAGCATTTCCAGTACTATATCGAAGAACAGTTGAATAGGGGCCGTCATGTTATTTCACAATAATTAAGGCTAGGTGTATTTTACTAGTACGATAATCCTAAGGCAACAATCAAACAAGAACATGCAATAAGACAATCAAGACAATAGTTAAATCTAAGCATACAAATGTATTAATTAAATCGAGGGTATTCCGAAAGTTGTCTCAAAAATACCGTCTGTATGAATTAAATCTTAATCTACCTCTATTCCCATATTCCGTGTCTCTTGGATCCTAATTTGGTCTAGAGAACACCGGCCATGCCGAGCTCAATGATTCAATCAAAGATAGTATAACTAAGTGACCTGTACCCTATGAGTTAGCTACGTTCATTTTTGGATAAGGTTTTAGTCACAACATGAGTTGGGTAGATAAACAATAAAGATTTGATTCCCACATCTATTCATAATACACAACACCCGCAATCTCATAGCATACAATATAATCACATATTTAAATCTCTCATAAATGACTATCATAGCAGACAATTGAGTTATTTAGCTAATCATGGCAAGTCTAGCATACATATTTAAATTTATTAAAGAAAGAACGAACATAATTAAATATGGAAGATAGATTAAAACCTGATAAAGAAATACAATAACTCGTAGCTACAAATGCGTCCCGGAGCACCTCCGTACAAGTCTTCCTTGACTAGTTAATTTGCTAGTCTAATTAACTAAGGAAATATTACAATAAAGAAAGAAAAGAATGGATGGTGAGAAAGTGTGAAATATGCTAGAAAGTGTGCATATGTTGGTGTGTGTTACAAATGAACCTAAGCATCCTATTTATAGGTGAGCTTTGGCTCATTTTAGCATAAGTTGGCCTTGAGGTGCATGTTAGAAAGACTAGCCAAAAGTGGTGTGTACAACACGAAAAGTAGGCGCACCGGGTACTGTACAACGCGAAAAGTAGGCGCACAAGTGATGTGACGTAAAAAGTCATGTTTTTAGAAGCTTTATTCCTCACATTTTGAACCTTTCTTTAGTGAAAACATTCCAAAACATTGATTATTTATTAAAATACACTAAAGTGGTTCAAAAGTAGACGTTGTGATAAAAATCACTGAAAACACTCTAAAAATGCACAAAACACAGCATTTTAATACAGGCCGATTCTTCCGACCTCACTTTCCTGTCAAGACACACTCCCTAACTTCTACCATCTGTTGCACAGGTAAAATCGAGACGGAAAAATCTTGAATCAAGTGAAACGGCCAAAGAACTGAGAAACCACTACGCTTTCAGAGCCATTAAAAGTCATTTCGGCTATGCCCAAGCTCTACACATCCAATTTCTGTGAGATTGGCATCATTAGAAGCGTAACGGAATTACGAAACCACAGGCGAAAGAATCAAGTCAAACGGACACATAACGAAGGAGATACGGACGTTTTAAGCAACGAACGAAATCAGACAGAGCCCGTATACGGCCCCACACACCATATACGGCCCTTGTGAGACCGTATACGGCCCCCACTACACCGTATACGGCCCCTGCAAGGCCGTATACGGCCCCTGCACCCCCATATCGTGCTTTGTTTGCTTGTACGTGCTGCTTCGTGAGTTGTACGTGCGATTTAATGTTTTGCCTATAAATAGTGGACACCCCTCACTTCACCAACATACCAACTTTCTCATTTCATTTCTTCCCCACACTTTCTCTCTCACACACATCACTCTCTCTCTAGTTTCTCTCTCTAGGGGATTTTCTCTCTCTAGAATTGAGCTAGTTAGAAAGATAGTTAGGTAGAGGTAGCTTTTAGCTTTTGTACGGAGGCACTCCGAGACATTGTATTTGCGAAGATCTGTCTGTAATAAATTCGTATCAGGTTCTATTTATATATCTCTTACTTTCCAGTTTTAAACATGTGTTGCTTTGTTTATGCTTGTTTAGGATTGTATGCTAGATATATAATGTTAGGCTAGACATTTCTTTGTGTTTACTATAATGTAGTTATGTTAGAATAGTCAAAATGTTTATGCCATGTTGTTACTCTGCCTGTGTTACTTTAAACTGTGTATGAACTCGTAAACTGAATCTCGAATGTTTATCTATCCAACCTATGCTGTGGTTAGAAGCTTCCTACTAGAACTTGGCCAATTACTAGTGGTACGTTCTCTACCTATTCTATACTTGATGATCAATGAACTTGGTATGGCTGTGTTCTCTAGGTTGAAACAAATCATAAGAGACACGGAGCGTAGGATTAGAGATAGGTTAGATTCATGTTTATCTGTTATATATCTTTGAGAGAACTTTCGGGATATCTATGATTTAATTATCGGTTATCTGCTATGCTAGGATTACGGTGTTCTGTTATGTGTCACCCTATTGCATGTTCTTGTTTGATTGTTGCCTTAGGAATGTTGCATGCTAGAGTATCCCCCTGGTTCATATCAGTAACTGTATAATTAGGTTTTCAGACACAGAATATTGGTTTACACAGTAGATCAACATGCATGGAATAGTTGTGATGATTTATATCTGTAATGCTGAACAATTTAACTGATCGTTAGCCCGATTATCCCAACTTGGTCCGCGGGATTATCCCCGTTCGTATTTTTGTTCAATCAACAATTCAAGCTACGATACAGACGTCTCTGATGACTGTGACTGGGGACCAAGACTCGAGGATAGTCGTCGGTTAAATTGGTCTGTACATTTGGGAGAACTTCCGGTGTATTTGACTTCTATAACTGCTATCCATGTGACATGTTATTTATCTGATTGCGGACAACTCTACGTTAGATATTTAATAGGATCGTAGTTGTAGCTCATTAGGATATAGGAAATCTGTGGGAGTAATGTGGAACCCTAATTAATGTAACGGAAAAACCGTAAAACGCCCTATTACTCGGTATAGTGCTGGAAACACCCATTGGTGGAGTACAAACGTATGGAAGCCGCGGAACGGTCGTAGGTATAATACTTTGCATTAATTATGTTTCTATCCTCTCCGGATTAGTCATCACATCTAGTAGCCTTACCCTTGACTATTCATCAAATAACATTTAACGAAATCATAGTAAACACTCGCTTATCCTCTGTTGACCGAGTCTCCGTACAAACCTCTTTAGTTTTATTTTCTTTATTTAATTAGTATTTAGTTATAAGAACCAAATCTATCCAAAAACTTTTAAAAACCCTAGCTGAATCTCCAAAGATAATAAAACTTCCTAGACTCCCATGCCCGTTGTAGTTTGAATAACGACACCTGAGTCATACATACCACTTGCTGCCCTTTTAGGTCTGTCAGTAGTATACAGCTTAGGATTCCCCTGCTCTACAAATTTAAAACTCACTGTTCGCCGCTTCTATTGCTGTTGGATCAACGACCGGAATCAAATCCGTCCGACCAATAGGGGTGACGACAAGTTTTTGGCGCCGCTGCCGGGGACTACAACAACCGATTTTAGGAGTTTTGTTATCTTAGTTATTTAGCGATCCTTACGGAAGATCAATATCATCCGGAAGTTACAGTTTTTATCCCTAGGTTAGTTAGTTTTTAAATTCCCGTCCTTAGTTAAACCTATCCTTTCCAAAACCCTACTTTATTCTTAAAACAAGTTATGACAAATCGTATCACTCTCGCCTCATCAACCCAACCACTGCTAGAGGGACGAGGAGGACCAATCGTATCACAAACCAACGAAACCATTGAAATCAAGCCACACTTCATCAAATTACTTAAATCTCAGTGCCAATTTCATGGTCTTTCGGTTGAAAATCCAAACGCCCATCTTAACAAATTCATCAACCTTTGCGACTCTTTCGAACAAACCGGATCCAGTGTCAAAGTCACCCGACTTCACCTGTTTCCTTATTCTTTAGCTTTCCGAGCTCATACATGGTTTTATGAACTCGAACCCAATTCGATTTATACATGGGAGGAGATGGCTACTAAGTTCTTGGCTAAGTTTTTCCCTCCGTCCCTGCAAACCAAGCTCAAAAATGAAATCATTAACTTTCGTCAAGGAACTACTGAATCATTAAGCTCAGCTTGGGAACGCTTTAAGAATCTGCTTGGAAGATGTCCGAATCATCAGTTGGCTGAAACGAATCTGGTCTGCACATTCTACAACAGTCTGAATCCTCATCACCAACAAACCCTCGATACTGCTTCATCCGGAAATTTCATGCTACATACTTCAGAAGAAGCCTGGAAGTTGATTGAGACGATAACGATGCACCAACATGACTTGGAGTTTGATGAATCAACCTCGGAAAACAAAGACACTTCTACTCAAGCATTCGACACTTTAAAAGCTCAACTCGAATCCATCTCTAAAGTTGTTAAGGATATGCAAGACTCTTCCAAATCTAAGAAGCAACCTCAACGGTTCCTCTCACACTCAAAGCCCAAGGAAGATGTTCTCGCCACATCAGGAGCCACTGATCAAATCATTCATTCAAAATCTTTCACTCAGCGGTTATCCAAACAACCTATCTCTCATTTGTTAGTTCCCTCTACACCCTCTACTTCCTCTCAATTGTCTTCTCGTCTAAACAATACGATTTTCAATAACTTCATGGTTGAGCAAAATAATAAAAACAAACAAATTGTTGATTTTCAAAACCAAATTGATTATTTGCTCAGAATTTCAAACGATTTAATTAAAAACATGGAGGATAATGTTAAAAGATTGTTTTTAAAAGTTGAGGAGAAGCAAAGAGAAGAAGCAATTAGCAAGTCTATTCATCATTCATCTTATGATTACGATGATATCCTTGTTGTCACTAGAGGCGGAAAAGAGACTAAGAATGAGAAATCAAAAGATATTCCTCCAGACGAGCCTTCTAGTTCTTCTCTACCCACTGATTCAGTACCGGTTGACACTCCTGTCACCTCTCCTGAACCAGAATCTTCCAAAGCCCCAGAAGTGGTTAAACCAACACGTATACCTTTCCCTGGTAGGCTTAAGAAAGAAAAACAAGAAGCCCAGTTTGGAAAATATCTAGAGATGTTCAAAAGCTTACACTTAAACGTTCGATTATTAGATGTTTTAGTTGAAATGCCTAGTTGTGCCAAATTCTTTAAAGAACTTATATCCAACAAAGAAAAACTCAGACAAATAGTTAACTTGCCCTTAGACGCAGAATGCTCTTTAATTATGCAACAGGGACTACCCCCAAAGCTAGGAGACACTGGCCGTTTCACTATTCCTTGTTACCTTCAGGATGTTCAAATAAGTAACGCCTTAGCTGACTTAGGAGCTAGTGTAAACCTTATGCCATACTCGCTTTATAGAAAACTAGGATTAAGCGAACTTTTACCAACCCGCATGACCATCCAATTAGCTGATAGATCAGTTAAACTCCCTCGAGGAATTGCTGAAGATATTATGGTGCGTGTTGATAAATTCGTCTTTCCTGTTGATTTTGTTGTTATGGATATTGAGGAAGACACTCAGGTACCACTCATCCTTGGTAGACCTTTCCTAAATACTGCCAAGGCCGTCATTGACGTAAATGAAAAATCTTTAAAACTTAGAGTGGGAACTGAGGAAGTCACCTTCAATGTCGATAAACTAATGAAACTTCCTATGGGAGAAGACCTTGGTCTTGTAGATTCTATGCAGGAAATAATTGAAGAACACTTGGAAGAAATCCTCGCAGTAAGCAGCATTAATCCCCTTCCAAACACTGTTATCACAACAAGGAAAATCTGTGAAGAAGGTTCGGGTCTATGCTCGGCTATCTCGGATCCTTCCATTGCATCAAAGGAAGTGCTATTACCTTTAAAGAATTCCAACTTACAGCCCAACAGATTTATCACTGCTGTACCACTTGGGCAAGGCACTCCGGTTACTCTCTTGAGAAGAAGCCCTAATTCTGAAGTTCCTGATTCATCTCTCTCAAAAGAAGAAATTCTGAAGACTCTCAAGGAAATGGAGTCAATGCTTAAACCACCCGATCCGCAACTTTCTAAAAGTTGTGAAAACTTGAATCCAGAGATTACTTTTACCACATCTTCTTCAGCTCAGTTTCAGAGATTTGCACTCACAAAGGACAACAAAGAAATAATCACTGAAGATAATGCACTCTCTCAATCCTCCCAAGTAAAATATGAGCTAAGAGAAGATAAGCTGTACAACAATACAGAATGGGTTGAAATAGCATCACCCGACATTCCAGAGGCACCTGCAGTTGAGTCAGATTATCAGACAACATACGATGAGCTTAAGAGAGACGAGATTGCCAGGATGAAGCCTTCCACTGAAGAACCACCCGAATTGGAGCTAAAGGAACTCCCCTCACACCTTGAATATGCTTTCCTCGAAGGAACTTCGCACTTACCAGTTATCATATCCAAAGATCTGAAGCCTGAAGAGAAAGCACTACTCATTAAGGTTCTAAAGTCACATAAGAAAGCGATTGCATGGAAAATCTCTGACATACAAGGGATCAGCCCAAATTACTGCACTCACAAGATCTTAATGGAAAATGACTTCAGACCTTCCATTCAAAGGCAAAGGAGAGTTAACCCAAAGATCCAAGACGTGGTGAAAAAGGAGGTTATCAAACTCTTGGATGCTGGTCTAATTTACCCTATTTCGGATTCCCCATGGGTCAGTCCAGTTCAAGTCGTCCCAAAGAAAGGAGGCATGACGGTCATCGCTAACGAAGACAACGAGTTGATTCCAACACGAACCGTCACCGGTTGGAGGGTATGTATCGACTATCGGAAACTAAATGAAGCTACACGCAAAGATCACTTCCCTCTACCGTTCATTGATAAGATGCTTGAAAGATTGTCAGGAAACGAATTCTATTGCTTCCTCGACGGTTTCTCTGGCTATTTTCAGATACCTCTCGATCCAAAGGACCAAGAAAAGACAACGTTCACCTGTCCATACGGAACCTTTGCCTACCGACGTATGCCATTTGGCTTATGTAATGCACCGGCAACATTTCAAAGATGCATGGTAGCAATCTTCCATGACATGATTGAACAATGCATGGAAGTGTTCATGGATGATTTTTCGGTTTTTGGAGATTCGTTCACCACTTGTCTTTCTAACTTGAACAAAATGCTCACCCAATGTAAAGAATCGAACCTAGTTCTGAATTGGGAAAAATGCCATTTCATGGTAAAAGAAGGCATAGTTTTAGGACACCGTATATCCAAAGCTGGAATTGAAGTTGACAAAGCAAAAGTTGAGACCATCTCAAAACTTCCACCACCCACCTCTGTTAAAGCCATCCGCAGTTTTCTAGGACACGCCGGGTTCTACCGTCGCTTTATCAAAGATTTCTCTAAGATATCCCGACCTATGACTCATCTCCTCGAAAAAGATACTCCGTTTGTCTTTACAGACGAATGTCTCAAGGCCTTCGATCATCTGAAAGATCTGCTTGTTCATGCACCGATTATGGTTGCTCCAGACTGGAGTCTCCCATTTGAAATCATGTGCGACGCCAGTGATTTCGCAGTCGGAGCAGTTCTGGGACAGCGGAAGGAGAAACAGTTTCAACCAATATACTACGCCAGCAAAACGCTCGCTGATGCCCAAGAAAATTATACAACTACAGAAAAAGAGCTGCTAGCGGTAGTATTTGCTTTTGATAAATTTCGTTCTTATCTAATCTTGTCCAAAACTATTGTCTATACAGATCACTCAGCTTTGAAATATCTTTTTAAGAAGCAAGATGCTAAACCTCGCCTTCTACGATGGATTTTACTCCTTCAAGAATTCGACATCGAGATCAAAGACAAAAAAGGAGCAGAAAATGTCGCGGCGGACCATCTCAGTCGATTAGAGAATCCTTCAATGGATAAGTTGCACGAAAAAGACATTCAAGACCAGTTTCCAGAAGAACAACTCATGCATATTGGTAGATATCATCAAGGATCACTATCTACCAATGATCCCTGGTATGCTGACTATGCCAATTATTTGGTGGGAAAAATTGTACCTAAAGGGATGCCAACCTCTCGAAGACAAAAATTCTTCCGCGATATAAAGTATTACTATTGGGACAATCCTTTCCTCTTTAAGGTTTGCCCCGATCAGATCATTAGAAGATGCGTTGATGGGAAAGAGGCAGAACACATCTTATACCAAAGCCACCATGGACCTACTGGAGGACATCACGGTACCAACATGACCGCAAGAAAAGTGTACGATGCCGGTTTTTTCTGGCCAACCATATTTTGAGATGCATACGATCTGGTGAGACGCTGCGATATCTGCCAAAGACAAGGCAATATAACAGCTCGGAATGAAATGCCACTCACAAACATCCAGGCCGTGGAAATCTTCGATATCTGGGGGTTAGATTTCATGGGACCATTCCCTAAATCTAACGGTAAAGAATACATCTTGGTTGCAGTCGACTACGTCTCCAGGTGGGCCGAAGCCCAAGCTCTCCCAACAAATGACGCCAAAGTGGTAACCAAATTTCTCAAAAAGCTATTTAGTCGATTTGGAACTCCAAAAGCAATAATTAGTGATCGTGGTACACACTTTTGCAACGTTCAATTCATGAAAGTTCTGCAACAGTATGGTGTCACTCACAAAACATCAACAGCTTATCACCCCCAGACAAATGGGCAAGCTGAGGCAACAAATCGAGCTTTGAAGAGAATCTTGGAAAGAACTGTTGGTAATCATGGGTACAAATGGGCTGAAAAATTAGATGATGCATTGTGGGCATTCAGAACCGCCTATAAAACACCATTAGGAACCACACCATATCGTCTAGTTTATGGCAAGGCATGTCACTTACAAATTGAGCTGGAATATAAAGCATACTGGGCTTTGAAGAACTGCAACTTAGATATTTCTACAGCTGGAGCAAATAGACGAATGCAGTTGAATGAGTTAGCCGAGCTAAGGGATCAGGCATATGACAGTTCGTTAAACTTCAAAGAACGAACTAAGAAAATTCACGATGCTAAGCTGAGGCCCTCACGATTCAAAACGGGAGATAAAGTGCTGCTTTTCAATTCGCGATTCAAGAAATTCTCTGGCAAGTTTAAGATCAGGTGGAGCGGACCATTCATAGTATCAAAGGTATTTCCTTACGGTGCAGTCGAACTCGAGGCACCAGAAGGTAATTTTAAGGTTAATGGTCATCGCTTAAAGCATTACTTCGAAGACTTTCCCATCAGGGAAGATGTCTTTATCTTTGAACCACCGTGAGTCGGCAGAAAGGTACAAAGAGTCAAGCTAGAGACTCGTAAAACAAGCGCTCTTGGGAGGCACCCCAAGCCTATCTTTATTTCTGTCATTTTATTTCTTAGTTTATTTTTATTAGGTATGGTTATCTCTGAACTAATAAAATTGCAGGTTTGCCACTTTTCTGACTTCGAATTGCAAAATCTGAGATAAGTATTGTTTATTAACTATCACTGTAGCATTACCTGTTTATTTTATCTTGTTTCAGGATGGACGCTGTTGACGCTGATCATGTAGCTGCGAGACCACGCAGACGACACAGACCCCGTAGACGCAGAGTACAGAGAGCGGCTATGCTGACCATCACTGAGGAGGACCTGACTGATGTCCCGATCACTCACGAGGAGTTGCCCGATGAGAGGCCCTCATCACCTTTGCCAGCCCCCGTACCCACTTTCGAGTACGGTATCACTACGGCTGACCCAGCTGCTTCGTGGGCCCTCTTTCGGACACTCTCCATCCAGCATGACATCATGTCCTCTATCTGTGAGCAGCTCGAGATTCCGAGACCTGACGCCATTCCTTTCAGGCTTGGCCCAGATCCAGGACCATCTCGACTTCCATGGTTCTTTTGTCCTCCTGCTGATCCACCTGTTCTCTCTAATGCTGGACCTTCCACTGGCCCCACTACTGCAGCTGCTGATCTTGCTCCAGCATTACCCACAGGATTTGCATCACCAGATCACGGCCTCACAGAGCAGCTTCTGGGTAGTTTTGATGCTCATACTTCTGTCACTTCCTCTGACGAGATCGTGAGTCAGGCTATGGCTGCTATGGATTTCTCCATTCCATCCCCGACTTCTGTTTTCGACAGGGATGTTGAGGCAGAGTTTGATCCTAACACTGATGACCTACTTGATGATTACTAGATTTTATCTTTATTATTTACTTTCTGTATTATGACTCCGTACTTACGCTTTAGACTTGTTACCTAGATGAGATACTATGATATGTGTGTCGTGGTTTATTGCAGAATTCAGCTTTGTGTGGAATGGATGATCTTAAACGAGCCTGGTCCTTAAAATCAAGCAATTCACTAGCACCACTCCTGCACAAACCTGGTCTATTCCAGTAAACACAAATGGGGAGTCTCTCTGTTCCTTTCTCCCCGTTTCAATTATGTTTATTATGCCTATGTTAGTACATTTAACTTTTGTACCTCATCCTAAACTTATCACTAAGTGTGGGATTCCAGCCCAAATTAAACACTTGAGAAACATCTACTTATATGTTCAAACTCTAAGTGTGGGATTTTACTAAGTAAAATCTCTACTCAAGAGAACATTAGGGACAATGTTCCTCTAAGTGTGGGATGGTAGGTATAGAATACCTTAATAAGTGATTTTTATGTCCAATAGTAATCTTTCTCTCAAAATTTTTCAAAAATAAGGTCAATTTTTTTTCAAAATTAATGAGTCTAACTCAGTTTTTGAGTCTCAGATACTACTGAGAGAAACCATTTTCAAAATATAAGTATGATATTTCTAAAAGCCTAAAGGAAATAAGGTAGGAATTGCTTAAACAAGAAGTAATAATCAAAGGAACATGACTAGACACATACAACCCTTTGCAGTGAGGTATCTTGAGCCTAAAAGCATTCATCTTTAATGCTTCACTTTCAATTCTTGTGTGTATGCCGATGTCTGTATCTCTGAATTAGAACTTGCTCTTGACATACGCTTCGAGACCATATTGGTGTGTACCGTACGCGGTATAGGTGCAATTAAATGACCTTGACATTCCTTAGGACTTAACCCATTTCTTACATATCTTTTCAAGCCCAAAACCCTTTCCGATGCTCATTTTTAGTATCGAAGATCCGCCTAGTATACCCTGTTGAGCCTCAACCTTTCGTTTCTTCAAAACCCTAATTTTCACCCACTTCCCAAAAATTACCTCCAAACTTATCTTGGAATTTCTGAGGTTATGAAGAACAACCTTTTAGAATATCTGTTTCAAATATCCTACTCATTCGCATTCTCCAAAATCAAGCTTCTCAACAAATGGTGCGGGAAAATTAGCACACAAGAGAACGGGAAGGACGATGGTGCGGGGAAAATTAGCACCTGGAAAAGAATCAAAATGATAAAGATAGAGGAAAAGACTTCTAAAGGATTCAAAATATAAATTCCTTGGAAATTCTCTAAAAGAAATTCTAAAGAAAAGAAAAAGAAAAGAGAAAAGAAGAAAAAGAAAAGAAAATAAAAAGAAAATAACTCCGCAAATAAAGCTAAAAGTTTCAAAGCATTGCTCTTCATGAAAAATCCGGCAAAAGCTGAAACAGCTACCCACTCTCCGCTCCCCTCCGTTCTAAATAAAGTTGTTCATAATCTCAGTGATTTTAGGATAAGCTAAACACCCTCACAAACCACTATCCATACCCTTCACCCTCACCAAACATTACAACCCTCTGAATGTCTTGAGATAATTAGCACCGTCCTCACCTAAGTGGTGGAGATCCGATTCTCGATCAAGCCTATGACGATGAGTGCAGCATGACTGGCTACTTTGAGCGATTTCGTTTGAGCTAGATTGATAGGAAACCCGATACACTTTGAGTGAATTGAGTGACCACCTATAGTGAGATCGCCTAGTCATGTGTACTCCAAGATCATGAGATTTGGATGTACGCCTAAGAGAATCTCTTCTTGTTTATGGAAGGATCATCTTATCCTCCTCCACACTTTTAGAAGTAACTAACTTATATGAGGAAATGCTAAATCTCAGAACATATTCTATGACTCGCCCCTAAAAACATGACCTAAAAATATTTTTCAGAGAGTTGTTGCTTGAGGACAAACAACGTCTAAGTGTGGGATAACTTGATGTGACGTAAAAAGTCATGTTTTTAGAAGCTTTATTCCTCACATTTTGAACCTTTCTTTAGTGAAAACATTCCAAAACATTGATTATTTATTAAAATACACTAAAGTGGTTCAAAAGTAGACGTTGTGATAAAAATCACTGAAAACACTCTAAAAATGCACAAAACACAGCATTTTAATACAGGCCGATTCTTCCGACCTCACTTTCCTGTCAAGACACACTCCCTAACTTCTACCATCTGTTGCACAGGTAAAATCGAGACGGAAAAATCTGGAATCAAGTGAAACGGCCAAAGAACGGAGAAACCACTACGCTTTCAGAGCCATTAAAAGTCATTTCGGCTACGCCCAAGCTCTACACATCCAATTTCTGTGAGATTGGCATCATTAGAAGCATAACGGAATTACGAAACCACAGGCGAAAGAATCAAGTCAAACGGACGCATAACGAAGGAGATACGGACGTTTTAAGCAACGAACGAAATCAGACAGAGCCCGTATACGGCCCCACACACCGTATACGGCCCTTGTGAGACCGTATACGGCCCCCACTACACCGTATACGGCCCCTGCAAGGCCGTATACGGCCCCTGCACCCCCATATCGTGCTTCATTTGCTTGTACATGCTGCTTCGTGAGTTGTACGTGCGATTTAATGTTTTGCCTATAAATAGTGGACACCCCTCACTTCACCAACATACCAACTTTCTCATTTCATTTCTTCCCCACACTTTCTCTCTCACACACATCACTCTCTCTCTAGTTTCTCTCTCTAGGGGATTTTCTCTCTCTAGAATTGAGCTAGTTAGAGAGATAGTTAGGTAGAGGTAGCTTTTAGCTTTTGTACGGAGGCACTCCGAGACATTGTATTTACGAAGATCTGTCTGTAATAAATTCGTATCAGGTTCTATTTATATATCTCTTACTTTCCAGTTTTAAACATGTGTTGCTTTGTTTATGCTTGTTTAGGATTGTATGCTAGATATATAATGTTAGGCTAGACATTTCTTTGTGTTTACTATGATGTAGTTATGTTAGAATAGTCAAAATGTTTATGCCATGCTGTTACTCTGCCTGTGTTACTTTAAACTGTGTATGAACTCGTAAACTGAATCTCGAATGTTTATCTATCCAACCTATGCTGTGGTTAGAAGCTTCCTACTAGAACTTGGCCAATTACTAGTGGTACATTCTCTACCTATTCTATACTTGATGATCAATGAACTTGGTATGGCTGTGTTCTCTAGGTTGAAACAAATCATAAGAGACACGGAGCGTAGGATTAGAGATATGTTAGATTCATGTTTATCTGTTATATATCTTTGAGAGAACTTTCGGGATATCTATGATTTAATTATCGGTTATCTGCTATGCTAGGATTACGGTGTTCTGTTATGTGTCACCCTATTGCATGTTCTTGTTTGATTGTTGCCTTAGGAATGTTGCATGCTAGAGTATCCCCCTGGTTCATATCAGTAACTGTATAATTAGGTTTTCAGACACAGAATATTGGTTTACACAGTAGATCAACATGCATGGAATTAGGGGTGAGCTTGGTACCATACCGGTACCTAACCGGTACCGACCGGTTGGTACCGGGTTTTTTTTGTCCACAAATCAAATACCGAATACCGGTACCACTTGTATCGGTCGGTACCGGTTCGGTCCGATACCGGTCGGTTCCGGTTCGGTTTAGGTATTTTGTGTGCATTGTACCATACCGGTACCGACCGGTTGGTACCGGTTTTTTTTGTCCACAAATCAAATACCGAATACCGGTACCATTTGTATCGGTCGGTACCGGTTCGGTACGGGACCGGTTCGGTACCGGTACTTCGGTCTAAATGCTCATCCCTACATGGAATAGTTGTGATGATTTATATCTATAATGCTGAACAATTTAACTGATCGTTAGCCCGATTATCCCAACTTGGTCCGCGGGATTATCCCCGTTCGTGTTTTTGTTCAATCAACAATTCACGCTACGATACAGACGTCTCTGATGACTGTGACTGGGACCAAGACTCGAGGATAGTCGACGGTTAAATTGGTCTGTACATTTGGGAGAACTTCCTGTGTATTTGACTTCTATAACTGCTATCCATGTGACATGTTATTTATCTGATTGCGGACAACTCTACGTTAGATATTTAATAGGATCGTAGTTGTAGCTCATTAGGATATAGGAAATCTGTGGGAGTAATGTGGAACCCTAATTAATGTAACGGAAAAACCGTAAAACGCCCTATTACTCGGTATAGTGCTGGAAACACCCATTGGTGGAGTACAAACGTATGGAAGCCGCGGAACGGTCGTAGGTATAATACTTTGCATTAATTATGTTTCTATCCTCTCCGGATTAGTCATCACATCTAGTAGCCTTACCCTTGACTATTCATCAAATAACATTTAACGAAATCATAGTAAACACTCGCTTATCCTCTGTTGACCGAGTCTCCGTACAAACCTCTTTAGTTTTATTTTCTTTATTTAATTAGTATTTAGTTATAAGAACCAAATCTATCCAAAAACTTTTAAAAACCCTAGCTGAATCTCCAAAGATAATAAAACTTCCTAGACTCCCATACCCGTTGTAGTTTGAAGAACGACACCTGAGTCATACATACCACTTGCTGCCCTTTTAGGTCTGTCAGTAGTATACAGCTTAGGATTCCCCTGCTCAATAAATTTAAAACTCACTGTTCGCCGCTTCTATTGCTGTTGGATCAACGACCGGAATCAAATCCGTCCGACCAATAGGGGTGATGACAACAAGGTACCAAAACTTGCCAAAAATGGAAACCAGGATGAGGGTAGGGTGGCCGGCGGCGCCAGCCAGGTTTCCGACGGCGGCTGGCTGGTGGCCGGCAGCGGTGGGCCCCATCCTGCCCCGTTGCGCGATCTTTTGCTACGTTTCTCGATTCGTGCGTGTTTTCTTTGTTATACGTCCGTTTGAGTCGATTCTTTTTTTGTTGGATTCGTAATTCAAAAACAAAGATTTTGACATAGGATATGTCTTAAAATGAGGTCCCTAGCTCCAGATATTGCGTACGGATCATTTGGATCTTCCGGCGGGCGCGAAATCTTCAATTTTCACCCGTTTTGGTTGATTCTTCTTCTGTTGGATTCGAATTTTAAAAACGAACATCTTGGAAATATTGGATGTTGATAGAGGGCACTTTAGTCTAGAAATCTCGTTTTTAAGCCCTGAATCTTCAAACGTATGTGGAATCTTCGTTTCTCGGCTGTTTTGCTTGATTTTTATCGTGCAACCTTGTTTTGACCATCTTGGCATAATGTTACTGATTAGTGCTGTTTTTGAGTTAATATGCCGAGAATCGTTCCAGAATGAGAGGGATATTGGTAGTAAAAACGTGACTATTTACGCGATATCAAGTATCCCACACTTAGAATTTTTCTTGTCCTCAAGCAAGTCTTCATCAAAACTTGGAAAAAGCTGGAGGGGTGTCTTCGTATTTCGGAGAACTTTGGTTCCTGCAAGGTTGGTAAAAAGATTTCGGACGAAGTTCCATCCCTTGATGTTCCCCCAAACTTTTGATTCTAGCAAGCTTTCTTTTCAATCTTCATAAATGTAAGATATACATGACTGGGGCCCTCACAGGTGGTCACTCAATTCACTCAAGTGTATCGGGTTTCCTAACTTCTAAATCACTCAGGGCCAGTCATGTAGCTCTTCCGTTGTCATAAGCTTGATCGAGAATCAAATCTACAATACTTAAGTGAGGACGGTGCTAATTATCCCTAGACATTCATAAGAGGGTGAAGATGGCGTATGGGATAAGGACTTTGGTAGGTGGTTTGAATTGGAATTTAATATAGCCTAAGAGTTGTCTGTGATGACTTGGCTTTAATGTTTTAAGATAGTACCTCTTTATGAATTTCTCTCTTTGAGAGCCTTCTTTCGTAATTTTTTTCTTGTTTTGAATAACATTTCCCTCGGCTTTAAATGATCCTTGGGTCTTTTAGCTTTTTGATTCCTTCGGCAGCTTGTTTGTGTTTTCTTTGGAGTCCTTGTAGAACTTCGTTTCTTGCAATGTTTTGCTGGCAGAACAGAAACTTAGGCTATGGCCAAGAGATGTAAAGAAAGGGTTGGTTTTTGAAGTGAGTATTTGAAACGAAAAGGTTAAGGCTCAACAAGTTTTCTAAATGATCCTCAATACTAAAAATAGGCATTGGCAGGGTTAGTCTTGAAAACGGGGGGGTTTTATGAGAGGGTTCTATCCTAGTGAATGTCGAGATCCTCTAATTGCACCTTCGTCACGTATGACGCTCACTTTTGTAGTTTCGAATTGCATTTATCGAGCAAGTTCTGACTCAAGAAGGCGTACATCGGCACACTCACAAATGAATAAGTGAAGCATTAAAGTGAATGCTTTTGCATGGCTCAAAATTCCTCACTTAATTTTGGTGGTATTGTGCCTAGTCATGCGATTGCTTGTTTGAAACTCAGTTTGGAAATTTAACAAAGAGTTTTACCCGTCGTAGTCGATTTGCCAAACAATTCGGATTTTTGTTGACCGAAAATACCCTTTTTGGGCTTTCCATGAAAAATTTTGAAAATTTTTTGCTGAAAATATGAGTTTTTGCTAAGAAGTTTGATCAAACGTTTATGTTGCAATACAGTAGTGAATGCTACTGCTATCCCATACTTAAAAGAACATTGTCCCTAATGTTCTCTAAGTTAGGTTAATCCCACACTTAGAGTTTTAATACGGATCAATATTTTCAGAGTTATTATCCATTTGTGGGTAATAATCCCACACTTAGAGTTTTTTTCTCCTTAAAATTTTTGTGTGGTTCAAGCAAAGTAAGGTTAGAAAAGATACTTCCTTGCGCTACGTGTGATGCCACTGGATTTAAAGGACCAGGTTCAAGTGTATGTGAATTTGCTGGAGATGGACCAGGCTCATTAAGAATGAACTTGTTCCGCAAATTCTATTTTCAATTCTGCATAGTACACATCCTTCATAAGACACAAATGTTAATACGAGTTAATACTAAACATAAATAATAATAACTAAAAGTAGCTAATCCGTGTCAGCATAGAGCGCCTCCCAGTCGGTGAAGTCATCATCCATAAAGATCGTGTTTTCCACGATCGATGTAGGAGATGCTGACTCCTCGATGGTATAGACAGGAGATGCAGCACCATCCTCTGGATCCTGGATCCAAGCGTCCAGTGCAGCAGTCTCCTCCTCTAGTGGGACCATAAAAATGGGGTGGTCCTGCGCAGTCAAGCTCCAAGATGGGAATAAATCCCATGGTGGAATGTGCGGAGCGGGATCAGGTCCCATCTGAAAGGGGCACACAGGTGTAGAGGTAAAGCCTAAAGCAGTGTGGATCTCAGAGATGGCGGTGTGCTGGACCTCAAGGGCTCTCAGTATAGACCAAGTGACAGCAGGGTCCGTAGTAGTAACCCCATGCTCAAAGATGGGTACTCTGGAGGTCCCTGCGGTCTGTCCCACTGGTTGGTGAGATGAAGGTAACCTGGCCTGGATGGGACGTAACAGGAATGACTCCTGAACGTACACCTCCACCAAGTCTGCCGAGATCTCATCCAAACTAGTAGGTGGTGACTGGGATCTCTGACAGTCCTCATGCTACTACCCGATGATGAACTCCGGGAGTGGTGCATGGTATGCGAGCGTCTCTGTCTGGGGGCTCGTGCTCTGTCTGACTGCGAACTCATCCTGCAAAATATAGAAGGTTAATGGTCTAAGATCATTAGTCCTTTATGAGGTACTGCATAGAAAATTGGATTAGCTTAAACACAACAGAAAGATAAAATTAATGCTGAAAACATAAGATAGGCTTGGGGTGCCTCCCAAGAGCGCTTTGTTTATCGAGTCTCGTAGCTTGACTTTTTGATAACCACTAATATATTAAGACGATTTGTAGTTGTAGACTTCCTCAGTTGAGGGAAAGTCTTCTACGTAGTGTTTTAATCGGTGACCGTTTACTTTGAAATTTCCGTCTGGAGCCTCGAGTTCTATGGCACCGTAAGGAAATACTTTAGAGATTGTAAAAGGGCCGCTCCACCGTGTTTTGAACTTACCAGAAAAATTTTTAAATCGGGAGTTAAAGAGTAGAACTTTATCACCTGGATTGAACCGTATGGGACGGAGCCTGGAATCGTGGAGCAGTTTGGTTCTTTCCTTAAATTTGTAAGAACTTTCATAAGCTTGATCCCTTAACTCTGCTAGTTCATTCAGTTGCATTCTCCGGTGTGTTCCCATTAACGTAGGATCTAAACTACAGTTCTTCAATGCCCAGTAAGCTTTGTATTCGAGTTCAATCGGGAGATGACATGCTTTACCATACACGAGCCTATAGGGAGTTGTTCCTAAGGGTGTTTTGTAGGCTGTCCGGAATGCCCATAAAGCATCATCTAGCTTATCTACCCATCTTTCCTTGTGTTGACCTACTGTTCGTTCCAAGATCCTTTTTAGTGCTCGGTTTGTAATTTCTGCTTGCTCATTCGTCTGCGGGTGGTAGGCCGTAGAGGTCTTATGAGTAACACCATACTGTTGCAATAATTTCATAAACTGAGTATTGCAAAAGTGCGTGCCTTGATCACTGATGATCGCTCGAGGTGTTCCAAACCGACATAACAGCTGTTTTAAGAACCTGGTCACTACTCTCGAGTCATTTGTTGGAAAGGCTTGAGCTTCTGCCCATCTTGACACGTAATCGACAGCTACTAGGATGTATTCTTTTCCGTAAGATTTTTGAAATGGCCCCATGAAGTCTAATCCCCATATATCAAATACTTCACACACTTGGATATTCGTTAGCGGCATTTCGTTACGCGTTGTGATATTTCCAAACCTTTGGCAAATATCGCAACGTTTCACCAAGTCTTGTGCGTCTCTGAAAATAGTTGGCCAGTAGAATCCTGAGTCGTATACTTTCTTTGCTGTCAAGTTGGCTGCGTGGTGTCCTCCGGTGGGTCCATGATGGCTTTGATGAAGAATGTGTTCGGCTTCCTTTCCACTGACACATCTTCTTATAATCTGGTCGGGACAGACCTTAAACAAATATGGATCATCCCAAAAGTAGTGCTTGACATCGCGGAAGAACCTCTGTCTTCGTGATGACGGCATTCCTTTTCTTGTGATTCCTCCAACTACGAAATTGGCTATGTCTGCAAACCAAGGATCGTCCGTGAATTGTGATCCTTGCAATTGTTCTCCTAAACTCATTAACTGCTCTTCTGGAAATCGATCTTTGATGTCCCCTTCTGCAAGTTGTTCCATTGATGGGTTTTCAAGTCAACTCAGATGGTCTGCGGCGACATTCTCTGCTCCCTTTTTATCTTTTATTTCAATGTCAAATTCTTGTAGGAGTAGAATCCATCGTAACAATCTTGGTTTTGCGTCTTGCTTCTTGAAGAGGTATTTCAGAGCTGAGTGATCCGTGTACACTATTGTCTTTGACAATATCAGGTAGGATCGAAATTTATCAAAGGTGAATACTACAGCCAGCAGCTCTTTCTCGGTGGTTGTATAATTTTCTTGAGCATCTGTGAGAGTTTTGCTAGCGTAGTAGATTGGTCGAAAGTGGTTATCCTTCCGTTGCCCGAGAACTGCCCCTACAGCGAAGTCGCTTGCGTCGCACATGATTTCAAAAGGAAGGCTCCAATCTGGAGCAACCATGATTGGTGCGTTGGTTAGTTCTTTCTTTAGGTAGCCAAAGGCCTTCATACAGCTTTCGTCAAATGCGAATTTGATGTCTTTTCCTAACAGGTGGGTAATCGGTCGAGAGATCTTGGAGAAGTCCTTGATAAAATGACGGTAGAACCCAGCGTGACCTAGAAAACTTTGAATGGCTTTAACGTTGGTGGGTGGTGGAAGTTTCGCAATGGTTTCGACTTTGGCTTTGTCTACTTCGATTCCTGACTTTGATATTCTATGTCCTAAGACTATTCCTTCCTTTACCATAAAGTGACATTTTTCCCAATTCAAAACGAGATTCGATTCTTCACACTTGGCGAGCATCCTATCGAGGTTGGATAAACAAGATGCAAAAGAGTCTCCATAGACAGAGAAGTCGTCCATGAAGACTTCCATGCATTGTTCGATCATGTCATGGAAAATTGCAACCATGCATCTCTGAAATGTTGCAGGTGCATTGCATAATCCAAATGGCATTCGTCGGTATGCAAATGTTACATACGGGCATGTAAACGTCGTCTTCTCCTGGTCTTTTGGATCGAGCGGAATTTGGAAATAACCGGAGAATCCATCAAGGAAACAGTAGAATTCGTTTCCCGACAGCCTCTCGAGCATTTGGTCAATAAACGGAAGTGGAAAGTGATCCTTGCGAGTTGCTTCGTTTAACTTTCGGTAGTCAATACAAACCCTCCAACCGGTGACGGTCCGAGTTGGTATGAGCTCATTTTCTTCGTTTGTAATGACCGTCATTCCTCCTTTCTTTGGGACGACTTGAACAGGGCTAATCCAAGGTGAGTCAGATATTGGGTATATTAGTCCAGCATCCAAGAGCTTGATAACCTCTTGTTTCACTACGTCTTGAATTTTAGGGTTTATTCGTCTCTGCCTTTGAACGGATGGTTTGAAATCGTTCTCCATCAGGATCTTATGCGTGCAATAGTTAGGACTAATTCCTTGTATGTCAGAAATTTTCCATGCGATTGCTTTCTTGTGTGATTTCAACACATCAACTAGTTGAGCTTTCTGTTTTGGTTTCAACTCCTTTGAGATTATCACCGAGAGTTGGGAGGTTCCTTGGAGGTAAGCGTATTCAAGGTGAGGTGGTAATTCCTTTAATTCCAAGTTTGGTGGTTCCTCAATAGACGGCTTCATTCTAGCTATTTCATCTCTATTCAGCTTCTCGTATTCAGCTTGGAAGGGTGCCTCGTCTATCTCAGGTTCGGATGTAGAGATGGATGCTATTTCGACCCATTCGGTTTGGTTTGAAAATTCGTTCATTTTTAGCTCGTATTTGTTGACTGATGATAAGGACATTTCGTCATTTCGGGTGAGAATAATTTCTCCGTCGTCGGTGAATTGGAATTCTTGAAATTGAGCGGTTGAGGATTGGTTTATGGTTAATTCAGGGTTTGGAAATGGTAGAGGTTCGGGTTGGTTGATTAATTGAGATTCAAATGGTGGTGGCTCAATACTCATCCCTTTGAAGGAATCCAGGATTTCTTTAATTGAAGGAGCTGGATTCAGGGCATCGAGTGTGAATGTATCTCTTTTTAGCCAAGGTATTGGTGTACCGCATCCCAATGGGACGGCTATCGTTTTGCCATTGGTGCAGGATAGCTTCTTTTCAAACAAGGGAAATAGAAGTTCTTCAGAATTTGCTGGCGAAGTGATTGCGGACTGCAGCCCAGGATCCTCCTTATATAATCTTCGAACGGTGACTACCGTGGTAGGTATCGGGTTCTGGCTGGATAGTGCCAACACTTCGTGGAGATGTTCATCAAAAATGTCCTGCATAGTATCGCACAAACCAAGGTCTTCTTCCAGAGGTTGCTTCATTAATCGATCGACATTAAAGGTGACCTCCTCTTTCCCGACTCTTAGTTTTAAAGATTTTTCTTTTACGTCGATTACAGCCTTGGCAGTATTTAGGAAAGGTCTGCCAAGGATGAGTGGGATGTGGGTGTCTTCCTCTATATCCATGATGATGAAGTCCACTGGAAAGATGAACTTATCGACTTTGACCATGATATCTTCAGCAATTCCTCGAGGGAGTTTAACTGATCTGTCTGCTAATTGAATGGTCATACGAGTAGGCAGTAGGTTATCTAATCCTAATTTCTTATAGAGGGAATAAGGCATAAGATTGACACTAGCACCTAGGTCAGCTAAAGCATTACTAATTTGGATATCTTGGAGAAAACAAGGTATTGTAAAACGTCCAGTGTCTCCTAATTTGGGTGGAAGACCATGTTGTACAATTAAAGAGCATTCAGCATCTAAGGGTAAACTAACTATTTGCCTAAGTTTTTCTTTGTTTGAAAGAAGTTCTTTAAAGAATTTGGCACATGTGGGCATTTCTACTAAAGCATCTAATAGTCTAACATTCAAGTGCAAGCTTTTAAACATTTCCAGATATTTACCGAATTGGGCTTCTTGCTTTTCCTTTTTAAGTCTACCAGGATAAGGTATTCTCGTACGAGGTACATTATCCGGGGTTTTGGTTGGTGATGGGTCAGGTGTTGTGACAGGGATGTCAATGGACACATGTTCACTTGGTGTAGGTGTAGGCGAAGAAGTGTTTTCGGGGGTGTTATCTGGTGGTGGTGGATCAACTTTGGTTATTTTTCCTCCCCTGGTGACGATTAACACATCATTGGGTTGAATGGTAGTGGCCGACGTACTTTCCTCAATAAAATTCAAATTTTCCAGAATAGACTCCATGTTAGAAATTAATTTGTCGGAAATTTTTATCATGGCATCAATGTTGTCTTGAAATCCGGCTATCCTATTGTTTACAACATTTTGTTCTAGTATAAAATCAGATAAAAGTTGTTTTGAGTAATGTAAGTGGGTTGTTGGTGAAGGAACGGCCAAAAGTTGGTTTAATGATCCACTTGGTGTAAGGTTGGTTAAATTAAAATAAGGGGTTGACATAGTTGGTTAATAAAACTAATCTAATCCTAAGGGCAAAAAGTGTAACTTTTGATAGATGTTAATCTTTCAAAAGGATCGCTAAACACTAAAGTTACTAAATTTCCTAAAATCGGTCGCCGACGCTCCCCGGCAGCGGCGCCAAAAACTTGTTGGCGCCCGAACAGGTCGGTGTCGTTAATGATGACTATCCGGGCACCAGCAGTGGGTTTTAAATTTATAAGGCTGGGGCCTAGGGTTACTACTATTGCTAATCTACGGTTTAGCAAAGGATAAGTATGACCTTGGATCGTTCTTCAAAGCGCGACGAATTGAAACTATGAGAATTTAGAGACTTTTATGAATTTAGCTAGGGCGGAAGAGAGTTGGTTTAGGTTTTTGGGTTTTTTATTCTAAAATTAAACTAAATTAAATCAGAAATGGAGGTTACTTCGGGCGTTCAGCAGTTAAAAGCGATTGTCTACTATGAAGTGGTTCAGGTGATATTAAAGCGTGAAGAGTTCTAATGAGGATAAGTTCATAAGTTAATGTGAGTTATTACTACAATCCTACTATCGGGCTAACGCGGAGGTGTCCACAATCAGGCAAATATAATGTCACGTGGGTTGCAGAATACATTAAAACATACACCGAAAGTTCTCTCAAATGCATGACCATATTATCTGACAGTTAATCTCGAATCCTATTCCCCAATCTCGGTCATCGTAGACGTCCGAATCATGGCACAGTTTGCTGAATAAACAATATTGTAAATGGGTTTTACCCTCGTCGGAATAAGTTGGAAGAACTGGTCTAAGCGGTCAGATAAGATGTCATCACTTATTCGTATGAATTGTCAACATTACTCAAGTATGTAACAAGACAGGGGTGGTTTATATTACAAATAGAAACTTAAGTAATACGTTTGTTAATTGATCCATAACACAACTACCTTCGGTCGTTCTCGACTTCCATACGTTTGTACTTTGCCATAAGCATTTCCAGTACTATATCGAAGAACAGTTGAATAGGGGCCGTCATGTTATTTCACAATAATTAAGGCTAGGTGTATTTTACTAGTACGATAATCCTAAGGCAACAATCAAACAAGAACATGCAATAAGACAATCAAGACAATAGTTAAACCTAAGCATACAAATGTATTAATTAAATCGAGGGTATTCCGAAAGTTGTCTCAAAAATACCGTCTGTACGAATTAAATCTTAATCTACCTCTATTCCCATATTCCGTGTCTCTTGGATCCTAATTTGGTCTAGAGAACACCGGCCATGCCGAGCTCAATGATTCAATCAAACATAGTATAACTAAGTGACCTGTACCCTATGAGTTAGCTACGTTCATTTTTGGATAAGGTTTAATCACAACATGAGTTGGGTAGATAAACGATAAAGATTTGATTCCTACATCTATTCATAATACACAACACCCGCAATCTCATAGCATACAATATAATCACATATTTAAATCTCTCCTAAATGACTATCATAGCAGACAATTGAGTTATTTAGCTAATCATGGCAAGTCTAGCATACATATTTAAATTTATTAAAGAAAGAACGAACATAATTAAATATGGAAGATAGATTAAAACCTGATAAAGAAATACAATAACTCGTAGCTACAAATGCGTCCCGGAGCACCTCCGTACAAGTCTTCCTTGACTAGTTAATTAGCTAGTCAAATTAACTAAGGAAATATTACAATAAAGAAAGAAAAGAATGGATGGTGAGAAAGTGTGAAATATGCTAGAAAGTGTGCATATGTTGGTGTGTGTTACAAATGAACCTAAGCATCCTATTTATAGGTGAGCTTTGGCTCATTTTAGCATAAGTTGGCCTTGAGGTGCATGTTAGAAAGACTAGCCAAAAGTGGTGTGTACAACACGAAAAGTAGGCGCACCGGGTACTGTACAACGCGAAAAGTAGGCGCACCAGGTACCAAAACTTTCCGAAAATGGAAACCGGGACGGGGGTAGGGTGGCCGGCGGCGGTGGGCCCCATCCCGCCCCGTTGCGCGATCTTTTGCTTCGTTTCTCGATTCGTGCGTGTTTTCTTCGTTATACGTCCGTTTGATTCGATTCTTTTTTTGTTGGATTCGTAATTCAAAACCGAAGATTTTGACATAGGATATGCCTTAAAATGAGGTCCCTAGCTCCAGATATTGCGTACGGATCATTTGGATCTTCCAGCGGGCGCGAAATCTTCATTTTTCACCCGTTTTGGTTGATTCTTCTTCTGTTGGATTTGAATTTTAAAAAGGAACATCTTGGAAATATTGGATGTTGATGGAGGGCACTTTAGTCTTGAAATCTCGTTTTTAAGCCCTGAATCTTCAAACGTATGTGGAATCTTCGTTTCTCGGCTGTTTTGCTTGATTTTTATCGTGCAACCTTGTTTTGACCATCTTGGCATAATGTTACTGATTAGTGCTGTTTTTGAGTTAATATGCCGAGAATCGTTCCAGAATGAGAGAGATATTGGTAGTAAAAACGTGACTTTTTACGCGATATCAAGAACCCTGTGAAGTTCCAGCTGAATAAAATGATGGATTAGTTCCTGCTGAACTAGATGACGAGTTGATATCAGACACGAAAGCAATGCTACCAAAATTCTTCCCAGCAGAATTTCCTTTTCCACTATAAAGTGATGGTTCTTGAACAAAACCCCCGGACTTACATTCTTTCTTCTTCAGCTCCAATGCATGTGCTTGAAGAATCCCAATTAATCTATCCAACTTCATAGTGTCCAATTCTCCACATTCTTTTAAAAATTGAACCTTTATATCCCAATCTTTAGGTAGAGAATCCAAGAGTTTCTTGTTAACTTCACTGTCAGTCAGAGTATAACCACCCTCCTTCAACTCATTAACTATCTGTGAATACCGAGTGAACAACCTGGGTGATGTCTCATCTGGCAGGATATCAAACAAATCATATTGTTTCTTGACTAACTCTAGCTTGGCTTCTTTGTAATCTTCATTTCCACCACATCTGGTTTCAATAGCTCTCCAGAGATCATAAGTCGTTTCATGATGTTTAAATAACCTTAAGACATCAGGGAGTAAGCACATACATATAGAGGAATGTGCTTTTCTTTCAGTTAAGTACTCTTTTCGTTCATCCGGAGTCATTGCCTTAAAGGTTTTAGGAGGAGGGACTGGTCGGTGAGTACCCTCAGCGACAGGATGTTCATATCTTTTGGTAACACCCCCAAATTCACTGTTTAGCGGAAGCAGGTTCTGGGGTGCTACTAATCAAATATCACAGCACAAAGATAAAGCAAACGACATCTATATGCAACTTTTGTAAATTAGTTACATTCCATAGATATAATGTTTGAAAACTTAGTGTTTTCGTATACAAAAGTGTAGTTTCCTAAAGTCCACGCGTATAGCGGGAGATTCTATTACATAATCAAAATATACAAAAGATAATGCTAAGAATCTCCGTTAATGCAGTTGTGTTGAAATCATGCGACTCTAGCTAAAATCCTGGAGTAATCCTACTCCATCCGGGTACCTGAGAAAACATGCTAAAAAGGGTCAACACGAATGTTGGTGAATCTCACAGGTTTGTAAGTAATATCAGTTTTGAACACGAGATTTCATCAGTAGTGCCCGCAGGCGTAAAATCAGTAATTGCAATCCAGCAATCGTAAAACCAGTATTTGCAATCCAGCAAATGTAAGTGAGTAAGTTATACCGTTGCCATGAGGCTCATAATCGAAGCTTAACCCGTAAGTAATAAGTTTGCTCCCATGACATGCTCGTAATTGAGCAAGCATCAGTAACGAATAATTAGTCACCCGTTTCTACGTGTAAATCAGTACGTGGCAGCGCTACTGCCCCGGGCGGGGAGGGTCATTTCCCTAATGGATCCATTAACTAGTGTTCGCGCTTAAGTCCATAACTAACGATATATGATGGAGAGACTTCTGTAAATAGTAAACAACTCATGCAATTTCGTTTGGTATAGTAAACAGTTTTAGTACTTGTGTTCAAAGAAAAGTAGTAGCATGTATCTCCCCCAATAAGATAAAACAGTAAAAGTGGGGCCGTAAGACTCACCTGAGTCTTGTAATAAGCCGTAGCAAATAGCAAGTAGTAAATATAGCAAGTAGGTTCTCCGAACCCGTAACCTTCAAATGCCTAATCATATGAAGTTATGTAAGTATGTGTCTCGCGAGACGTTTCGTTTAGTTGTACACAACTAGTATATCCAATGTTTGTCCGTATGTTTGTAATTGTTTGTTTGTTGGAAAACATGTTTGGCCCGTTGGTGATTTAGTTGAAACGTTAATCTCGTCATATATATATTTGTTTGGAGTGTTATGCTTGAAAGACATGTTTCAATGTCCCTTAGATGTTATATTGTATAATCGTTTGAAGTCCCAAATGTTTAACACTTAACTTGGAATTTAATTGTAAAACTGCTGTGTTTTGCGACATAAAGTGCGACACAAAAGTTTGTCATGCGACACAAGGGTTGTGTCGCATGAAGGATGCGACACAAGAGCTCTGCGACACAGTGGTTGTGTCGCAAAAGCTTGCGATGCTAATTCAATAGCGACATAAGGGTTGCGTCGTATAAAAATACGACATAATATGCGACATAGAGTGCGACACAATATTTTGTCGCAAAGATTACGACACTAAAGGTTTGGTACGACACAAGATGCGACATAACAGGCTTTATGCGACACAAGCGTTGTGTCGCAAAGATGAACACCAACCCAGAAACCCAGAAACTGACGCGATTTTCCGATCCAAAACCCAAATCTAACACATTTTTGGACTGTAAAATCGTGTTCTAATCATACATATGGATAATACTAAGTTTTGTAAACATTATAACATCCAAACATTACACCAAAATGAATAGATCTAGGAATTTAGATATTTTCTTACAATCGCAAATCGAGACCGAAGGAGGAAGAAAACGAGTATGGTGCCTTTGTTAATCTTGTTCCTCTATTGATGGTGATTCCGAAAATGTAACTCTTGTGGGTTGATTTATGTTGGGACATAGATTATGACAACAGATCTAGCTTGAAATAGGACTAGTGTAATTATTATTATGTTTGTATATTGGTTTAGATTTGTAAATGAATATTTGTTTTGTTAGTGATATTCGTTAAACATATTGTTTTGTTAAGTTAGACGAATAATTAAATACAAAATAAATATATATACGTTTGATGCTTAGCGAGTCGAGATCTCAGGTCGCAGCGAGTTGAGCTGTGAGATGAGATCTGAACTCGCGAGGTATCAGTCTGGCGAGCCGAGCTCCGAGTTGGGCTTGGGCTGCGAGTTGGACCGAACTCGCAGGCCTATGCGAGCCGAGCCGGGACCAGATTATATAATGTTTTTCTTACGTGAAAAACCTAAGAACTTTGGCATATTTTTCTGATCTGCGAATTCACTAAACCCAGAGAAAACTTAATCCTAACGGCTAGGCTTTGACGATTCGTTGTTTAAAGCTAAGTCTTATTAAACGCAATACGAACATATTCGTTGTTAGTAAGATAACACCGTATTGAGGGATTCGGCACCTTAATACTACAGATAACGAAGTTATCGATCCTAAAACTAGGGGACTTACATCTGGTATCAGAGCTTTCGGGCTAAATACGAGTGTGTTCATAAGTTTTAGTGTTATTGCGTTTTTGATTCGGGTCATTTTTACGTGCATTCTTGCAATACTAACGATCAAAATCATTCTCTGGACGTTTTAGGGTTTGTTTACAGCCGAAATTTTCAGTTTCAGTCGTAAAAATACCTTAAAAATTCGTTTTCGGGTTTAACAGCCGTTTCGCGAGTCGAGATTAGGGTTCCAGCGTCGCCTGCGAACCGAGTTGAACTAGCGAGTCGAACTGAGGCTTGCGAGTCAAACCGAGATCCCTCATGAATCGACATCACTTGCGAATCGACATCTTTTAGCAATCCGAACTGAGACTTGCGAATCGACTTGTTCTGCGAGTTGAGCTGAGATTGCGAGTTGAGCTGAGTCTTGCGAGTTAAGTTTTCTGAATTCGCTGAAACAGTTTAATTTTACGTTTTTAAGATGTCTGACTTAAGTAGAATGATCGAAATGGACCACGAGGTGGGAAAGTCAAACGTTCCACCTAAGTTGTTAAGAATCGAGGATTACTACAATTGGAAGGACAGATTTGAATCTTACTGTAGATTCCATGACCTGTCAATCTGGATGTGTATCAAGAGTGGATACACCGCACCTACTCAAACTGTTCAAAATGCCACTGTGGTTCTTACTTATCAGAACATGAGTGATCAAGAGAAGGAAGCTTTCAGAAATGAGAATAAAGCACATTCATGCATAAAGATGTGTCTTCCTAAAGAGATTGCTCATCAACTGAAGTCTTTTCATACTGCTAGAACGCTCTGGGAAGCTCTAGAGAAAAGAGGTGAGGGAAGTCCACAGGTGAGAGCTGGCAAGAAGAGTCTTCTTAAAAAGCAGTTTACTATGTTTAAAGCTTTAAAAGGAGAAGATCTTGATGCATATGTCACGCGTTTCTACCATCTGCTAAGTGAATTAGAATACCATGAGATTGTTGAAGAAGAAGTATCTAAAACCGACAAGTTTCTTGAGGGTTTGCCTTCTAAATGGGAAATGTATGGCGTTATGATAAAGGATAACGAAACCAGGTATTCTACTATGACCTTAGAGCAAGTCATTGACAAGCTGAAAGGTTATGATTTCTCCAAAAAGTCAAGAGATAGTGATTCTGATCAGGTTCAGAACCCTGGGTTGTATCATGGAAAGTCAAGTCTTTCGACTTCGTCATCTAGTTCGACCACTGCACTGTTAGTTGGTGATACTAATGAAAATGGAGAAATGATTTCTGAAGATCTGTGCTTTATTTCCTCCTCTGGTGATGAGACAAAGGGAAAGAATTCTGAGAAGTCACCTCAAGAGCATCAGAAGATGCCCATGAGTGTGAAATCTGCTGAACAGTAACTGTCTGTTCTTGCTTCCTTTGTGGCATCATATGAGAACTACATAGAGGGAAAGATCAATGATCCTATTCTGTTTGATGAGGATTATGAGCAGATAGATTCTGATTATCTTGAGGAATTGGAGCTTCAAGATCAACTTGCATTGATTTCTATAAAGGTGAAGAATTTCCTCAAGAGAACTGGTAGAAAGGTGTTGGGCAATAGATCAGGGTTTGATAAAACCAAGGTCAGATGCTTTAACTGTCAGGGTATTGGTCATTTTGCTAGAGAATGCCAAAGACCTAAAGTAGAAGCACAAGGAAAACAAGGTTCGGGAAGTACTCTTGCTTCCAAAGCCTTAGTGGTGAAGCAGTTGGATGGCTCTTATGATTGGCAAGCTCATTCTGAGGAAGCTTTGATGGCCGAGATTGAAGAGACAACTGCTGGATCAGTGTCCTACATGCCCACTGATATGGAACAGAAAGTAGAGGTGCTTGAGTCTGAAGTGAAGGCAAGTGATGATGACGTGCTCTATATGGATTCAGCTCCAGTTATGAGTCCTGAAGAATTAGTGGCACACATGGCTGAATTACAAACTGACAAGAAGAAGGTATGTTTAGATATTCTATATCTTGCTGATGTTTGTTACTTAGTTACTGATTTACAATCTCAAAATAGTGTCTTAACTGTATCAAATAGCAACTTGTCATCACAATTAAATATGGATAAGGAATCCTATAAGACTGTTAGATCTGAACTTGATCAAGCTATTATGGATATTCGTAGATTAAGTGATGATAAACAGGTCTTAAAGGATAAAATTAAGTCTGATACTTCGGATAGAACAAAACTTAGAGATACCATAAGTGAAAAATCTGTTGTCATAGATGGTCTCTATATGAATATCAAAGACTTAAATGAGACAATTGCTAGTAAGGATCAGGAAATAGTGAACCTTAACTTAAGGTTAATTGAGCAAAACCGTAAACTTGAGAATTATAGGACATCTCAAATGGATAAAATGTTAGATGCTCAACGTAGTGTAAAGGACAAGACTGGGTTAGGTTACAATGATGTATCCCCACCTTTTAATGCCAATTACACTCCTATTCCTGAAGATTCTGAGATGACTGAAGTTAATCCTGAGATTTCAGTAGCTAATAAACCTGAACAGTCAGAGGCACAGAAAGATGTTATTAAGAACGTATCATTAGATAATAGTAAGGTTTCTCATTTCACCAAAATACAATTTGTATCGGGTGGAGTGATTAACGATGCTAAGACTGATGATAAGGTTAATAAGGAACAGTTTAAACCTTTAGTGCCTAAGACTCCGGATGAGAAAGCAAAAGTGAGTAAATCACGCAAGCAGATGTCATGTTTCAAGTGTCATGAAAAGGGACACGTGGCTTCGTGTTGTCCTAACAAAAAGCCTGAAACATCACATAAGCTTGTGATGGATGAAAAGACACAGACCGACTCTAGTATGACTGTAGATGGGTTAGATACCAAACCTAAGTTAGGTATTAAACCTGTTAACATTCTTAAAAGAGACGGTAAGCATAGTGTCTCCCCACCTAAACCTAAACGGCCATATACTCAAAGTGATAATTCTGTCCATAAGTACAGGGATGTGACTCCGTCGAGGTTTAGAAATTCAAGTAGAGGCCATAGTCATTATGAGAGTGGTACTACTTCGCGATCACATGAGTTTAATTATAATTATTATAATAGAGCTCATAACTATGTGCCTAAGAGGTTCTCCTCAAATTCACCTCTTAAGGTTGATCGTCCACAACCTCAAGCTACTTCGAAAGTAACCAAAGCTCCTGATGGGAAGGATGGTTATTTTAAAGAGCTTAAGTTTGTTGATGATAAGGGACAAACCAAGACCGTAATGGCTTGGGTCCCTCTTGATAACTGATCGTATTTTGTGTTATGTGCAGGAGCATGCTGTGAACAAGGACAGCTGGTGGTATGTAGACAGTGGATGCTAGAGGCACATGACCGGTGAAAGAAGTCTACTGAAGGACTTCAAGGATAGTCTCAAGCAAAAAGTAAACTTTGCAGGAGATAAAGGAGGAGTAATTTCGGGAAAAGGAAAAGTTTCAAATGGAACTTTGACTCTTGAGGATGTGAACTATGTTGAAGAACTAACTCACAACCTAGTGAGTGTTTCCCAAGTCTGTGATAAGGGTCATCCAGTTTATTTCAATGAAAAGGAGGCTTTAGTCCTGAAGCCAGGTTTTAAAATTCCTGATGAATGGATATTGATGAGGGCGCCAAGGAAGAAGGACATCTATGCTATCAACATGGGTGTTCCTAACTCTTCAATGGTGTCTACATGTTTATTATCCAAGGCTTCGGAAACAGACGCATTGTGATGGCATAGGAGAATGGCACACCTAAACTGGAGAAAGATGAATTATATAACCAAAAATGGTTTGGTTCTAGGTGTACCACAAAAACGTTTCGAGTCTGAGAATAAGTGTGTTCCTTGCATGAAAGGAAAGCAGCACAAGAAACCACACAGACCTAAGACTGAAAACTCTATCTCCTCACCATTTGAATTGCTACATATGGATCTCTTTGGCCCTATAAGCAAGAGAAGTCTAGGTGGCAAATGGTACTGTTTGGTTGTCACAGATGATTATTCTAGATTCTCATGGGTATTCTTTTTGGGATCAAATGATGAGACTCCTGGAATTCTAATTGAGTTCTTTGATCTAGTAGAGAATGTCTATAAAAAGAGAGTTAAGCGTATTCGTAGTGACAATGGAACAGAGTTCAAGAATTCAACGTTGAATATCTATTGCTTAAGCAAAGGGATATTACATCAATTCAGTGCACCTTATGAACCTCAACAGAATGGTGTTGCTGAAAGGAAAAATAGAACGTTGATTGAAGCTGCTAGAACAATGCTTGCTGATTCAAAGCTTCCGGTCATCTTTTGGGCAGAAGCAGTGAATACAGCATGTTATGTTCTTAATAGAGTTCTTACGGTTAAGAGACATAACAAGACTTGTTATGAGCTTTTGAACAATAAGAAACCTAACTTAAAAGGGTTTGAACCCTTTGGAGTTTCATGCACCATATTAAAGACTGGACATCAAGCTAAGTTTGGTGAGAAGGCTGACGAAGGATTTTTTCTAGGTTATATGCCCAATTCGCCAAACAAGAGAGTCTTTAATAAAGTCACAGGACGTTTGGAAGTAGTTTATAACATTGAAGTTACGAGCTATTCACCGGATGTTCATAAGGGCTTAGATTGGCAATTTGATTATTCTGATCTTTTTGCATCATTTAAAGTTCCTATTAGTGACTATGTCAGTGATTCAGAGATAGCTGAACATTTATTGTTTGAAGATGAGAATATTGGTTCCGCTTCAACATCGAGTGTTAAGCAGTCTGGAAGTAATGCTAATGTTGACTCAGATAAAGCTTCCACAAGTGAGTCACAACTACATTCAGAGGATAAGTCTCAAGAAACAGAAGATCTTGATGATCTTCATACAAAGTTTGATGATATACTTACTCCTTTGAAACATTTAAGAATATCTTCAGCACGTACGGAAGATGTACCTGAATTGGAAGAGATTGGTACTAATTTAGAAGATGAGATACCGGTTGAACCAGTTACTACAACTAGAACGAGTAAGAATCATCCCGTTGAAAACATTATCGGTGATATTAATACTCCGGTTCAAACTAGGCATCAATCCAGAGCTAGTACGTCTGAGAATTCTGAATACCAAAGCTTGTATACTGCAATGAAAGAGACAGGGATTCCTAATCAATGTCTATGTTCATGCTTTATCTCACAAGTCGAGCCTAAAAATGTTCAAATGGCTTTAAAAGAAAACTCGTGGGTAGAAGCAATGCAAGAAGAACTATCTCAGTTCTCTAAATTACAAGTATGGGAGTTGGTTGACCTACCAAAGGGAGAATATCCAATTGGAACTAGATGGGTATTTAAGTGCAAGAGAGATGATAAAGGAAGCGTTACTCGCAATAAAGCTCGTCTGGTGGTTCAAGGTTTTAATCAACAAGAAGGTATTGACTACAATGAAGTGTTTGCACCAGTTGCTAGGCTAGAAGCAATTAGAGTATTCTTAGCATTCGCATCATATTATGGTATAAAAGTGTATCAGTTGGATGTTAAGAGTGCATTTTTGTATGGAAAAGTGGAAGAATTGGTGTATGTTTCACAACCGCCAGGGTTTGCTGATCCTGAGTATCCAGATAGAGTATATCGTTTGAATAAGGCTCTATATGGATTACATCAAGCACCAAGGATGTGGTATGGAACACTATCAACGTATCTACTTGAGAATGGATTTACAAGAGGATCTATTGATAGTACACTGTTTGTGAAGTGGAAAAAGAAAGACTTTCTTCTCGTGCAAGTTTATGTTGATGACATTATCTTTGGATCATCTGATGAAAAGATGTGTCAAGAATTCGAACAAGTTATGAGAAAAAGGTTTGAAATGTCTGCAATGGGAGAGTTGAATTTCTTCTTAGGATTACAAGTTGATCAAAAGAAGGATGGATTCTTTATTCATCAATCTAAATATACGTATGAGCAATTAGAACGCTTTAAGATGGATGAAAGTAAGGTCTACAATACTCCAATTCCAGTCAATCATGGACTAGGTCCAGATACATCGAGTGATAGCGATGTGGATCCAACTCTTTATAGAGCCATGATCGGATCATTAATATATCTTACAGCCTCTAGGCCTGACATAATGTTTGCTGTTTGTTTATGCGCAAGATATCAGGCTAATCCGAAAGAGTCACACATGCAAGCTGTTAAACGAATCTTTCGTTACCTCAAAGGGAAACCTAAGCTGGGTCTTTGGTATCCGATTGATGGAGACTTAGATCTCGTAGCTTATACTGATTCGGATTATGGAGGATGCAATCAGAATAGGAAATCTACGACCGGAGGATGTCAATTCCTAGGAGGTAGATTAGTATCCTGGCAGTGCAAGAAGCAAACCTCGGTAGCCATTTCTACATGTGAAGCTGAGTATGTTGCAGCTGGCAGCTGTTGCTCGCAAGTACTTTGGATTCAACAGCAACTACGGGATTACGGGTTAAATATAACCAATACTCATATGATGATTGATAACGAATCTACTATGTCGATCACCAATAATCCGGTGAAGCACAGTAAAACTAAGCATATTGATATTCGACATCATTTTATTAGAGATTGTGCTGAAAAGAAATTGATAAAGTTAGTTAAGGTTCCATCATTGGATAACTTAGCAGACTTATACACAAAGGCGTTCGACAGAGCAAGATTTGAGACGTTGGTTCAACTGAACGGAATGAGAAATCCAGAGTGATTAGTCTTCCAAGGGTATTTTTGTAATAGTTAGTATTTATGTGTTTATTAAAAAAAAAAAAAAAAGGCGTATGGCATTCATTTGCTTGTTACCTAAGGGGAATCGCCTTCATTTAAGTTTTTATTTGCAAAAATTAAGGGAAATGATAGTACATTAGGAGAATAAGCTTCACAATAATAAGCTTAAGTCCTAAGTATGATATGGTAGTAGGTTCAAATAAAGTTGCTTTAGAACTACAGCGGTTCTATCAGGTATGTGTTTATATTTATTTGATTATACACCTATATCCACAAGTTATAATTTGTCTATTTTTAGTAAAAATTTTAGATGGCTTCATCATATGATGTACTGGTAGGCAAATTATATGAAATTTTCTAAGTCTTAAGAAGTTAATTAACTACTTGTTTATTATCTTGTGTTACTATTCTATGATGTATGACATTAAGTCTTAATTGTTGAATGATGGTATTGCCATACACTGTTGTCATGCATATTAAATTAATTGACAAATAGTAGCAATATGGATATTAACTTAATTACTGGTAACTTTGTTGTACTAAGTACAGAACTGAAACCTTTAATTAAATTAATATTCTCAAATATATTTTGAATTATGCTAGAAGAGATCTTCTGTTGTACTACGTACAGACTTAGATAACATAGCATATTCAAAGTATGTTTGATATTTGTCTAATCTTAAAAATTCAAGTGTATGTTATATGTTTCGAAAAGATACATCATTTAGTAACCGCTACCTTGAAATTTAATGATGCAGTGTTATGAGTTTTACTTGAATTCTTCAGTATGTCATATAATAGGAAGCATTTGATAATATTCATACTAACAATAAAGTGTTATGCTTAGAAAATTGAGTATAATTTGTTTATGTGGATCATAATACCGGTAATCGTCTTGAACTATCTATAAAAATATTCACTTTATGTGATTAATGCATTTATCAATTATGCTATGTGGATAAAGGTACCTAAGATATAGTTTCATAAATATAAATGTATAAATGATAAATTTAGTTGTAATTTTACAGTAATGTATTTGAATTTAATGAGGTATGTATATTACCAATCTGCTTAGACTTTTAAATATATAATTAATTGCGTATTCTTTCTAATATGATCCCTAAGCAGATAAATTCTTATTCATTTTGTTTATGTATTTTATTTTGATCAAGTGATTAATAAAATGGTACTTGATACCAATGGTTATATAATTTTCTTTTTTATCTTATTTTTATTTGTTTTTTTATTTTGGTTTTACCCTTTCGGAATTCAATTATACTGTGTATTTTTGAGTTGAATAACGTTACAAATACAAGTGAAAATTAATTATAATTTAGACTTGTAAAAATATCGGGTTTTTGTTTATACTTAGAATTAAATTCGCGTTTTTTACTATTTCTGCGAGTTGGCATCAACTTGCGAGTCCACTTAAATCTCGCGAATCAAATATGAAGTATAAAGGGGGTCAAACGAGTCAACCGAACCCACCGAACCCACACATACTTCGCGAGTTCAGTAAAGCTTGCGAATCCGTCAAAAAGGCGAAACGAGGCGATTTTCACTTTTCGTTTGATTTCGAATTTTAGAGTACGGGAACGAGTTTTTCAATCCGTAGACTTTATACACCTTCATATTACGAACATTTTGAGGTATAAACCAACGGATATCACCGTAGAATTAACGAGAAATCGAAGTTTTAATAAACTTAGGGTTTCGGTTTATAATTCGAACGATTCACGTACATTAAAGGACTATTAGAACACGAATCCTTGTGGTTTATGTTAAATGGATGTTAATAAACGTAAATCAATCAATAGATCATGTTTAAATCAACGGATTAATTGATTTTGAAATCTAACTCGCGATGGCTGTTCATCGAACGAGTTGAGATTTTCCCTCGACTCGCAGACTAAATGAAACGAGTTGACATTGTGATTCAACTCGCAGCGAGTTGACTAGCGAATCCATGAGATTAGCGAGTTCACTTCAATAGTTACTTGATAAGTTTAGCGAGTTGATCAATGTAGCGAGTTGATGAATGAAGCGAGTTGATATGCGAAACGAGTTGATTTCGATTCGTTAGGCCAGTTTATGCGAGTCCATGACTTACATAAATTTTATTTTTAACTAGTTATATAATTGTTAAGATTTTAAATAATAACTTTTATATAATTAATTTAAATTAGACTTAAGACTTTTTAGTTATAAGTTAAATTTTTATATACGACTTGAGACTATTTATGTAACAAGTTATATATAATTTCAATTTTAAACTAAGATGTTTGATGAATCTCGATTCATAATACGTAATAGTTTAAAGATTTTTAATCTTGCATTAAATTATATCTGTTGTTTGTGTTTATTTTACAGATATGGCGAGAGCATTTGACAAGGGACATAATGTACTTGTGGATCTGAACCTTGAGGCCAAGCGGGCTGATAGGGTTGATGATATTCTACGTTTTCTAGCACGATCAAGGATTAGATACGCCATTACGGCCAATCCTCCGATCTCACAGGCTATACTGAACGATTTCTGGACGGATATTGTATATGACGAATCTATCAACCCGCCAGAGATTAGAGCTACGGTTAGTGGTCAGCCTGTTACGTTTTCAGCTGGTAATCTCCGTGAGATTTTACAGCTAGGTACGGTAGAACAGGAGAACGGGGATATTGAGTATCCTATGGACTTTATTGAGGGTGCTATTGGACGTATGGGATATACAGGAGACAGACGCGGACGTCAGTTCCAGAAGCCTCTGGTTATTGGTCAGTGGAGGTTTCTTTGGCACGTGATGAATATAGTTTTCGCAGCGAAGAAAGGTGGCTTTGATGAGTTAAGCCCTGCGATTCTATCGGCTGCACTGTCACTGGTTTATAATAAACCATATAGTTTTTGTGACTATATTTTTGGTGAGATTGCGAAACAGATATCGGGGTCTGTTAGATTAAGATTTTTGGTTTACCCGCGATTTTGCATGCTGATTATCCGTGCGCGTCTACCGGATTTGGCTATACCTGAACCACATCTAGTGGTTAATACGATTGATCATCGTGGGTATAACGCCATGTTTATGCAGACGGTTAGGAAAGAGGGAGTGGTGAAACCTGAAGCTAGACCACTTTTTGGGTATATTATTGACCCAAACTACATTGCACCGCCAAATCATGGTTGGTTGGATGCTGTTCCTGCTGGTGCTGCTGCTGCTGTTGTACCTGAGCCTGCTGCAGCTGATGTGGTTCCTCCTGAAGGTCCACAAGAGCTTCTTGAAGAGGTTTTGGAACAGGCTGGTCAGGTGGGACAGCAAGTTAATCAGGATGTTGCTGCACAGGTGGTACAGGAGGTGCTAGGTCAGAATGACGATACAAAAGATCCCTTGCTACGGGATATTGATCAGTTCTTTGAGATTGCACCTGAGGTAATATTTTAGTTATAAAATACTATAGATGCTTAGTTGATAGATTGTTTTTATTAATCATCAATGCATAATACTATTCTATAATAATTATGATATTAGATATTTAGTTAATTGGATATTATTTCTGATTTTAAAATATAAATATCATTAAACGAACAGGAAGCTGAAGCTGAGGCTGCAAACCTAGAGGTTGTAATACCTGAGGGGGAGCAGAGACAGCTAGATAGATCAGTTGTTGTACCGGCTGAGGTATTATATCTGATTAATCTTAAATATATAGAACTTGTATGATAGAGCTTACGCTAATCATAAATGTTTAATATATTTAAACTTTAGGATCCTGTTAGATCATCTAGAGGTCGTGATGGTGAGACGGCTTCAGATGAAGATTCTGACAATACACCTTCTCCTCCTCCATCTGCTTCTGAAAGGAAGAGAAAAGGAAAGGATATTCTGGAGGAAGGTACTGAGGAGGTTAAAATTCCTTTGAGGAAGAGGTCAAGAAATTTAACCATTCGAGAAGGTTAGTATTATACAAAGTTAGATAATCTTAACTTGTTGTTTATCAGGAGTTATACTGAGACAGTTAATTCTGTGACAGTAGCTCAAGATACACCGCAGGTCGAGACGGTGATATCGGTAGAGTCTGAACAGATGTCTGTACCTGTTAAGGTATGAGATTTAAGTTTAGTACTACAAGTATTACAAAATTAATTAGAGATTGAGACAGAGTAATCTGTAACAATTACTTATTTAATTTTTGTCTAATATTTTAGGAGATTGTTGACTTAGTACGTTCGGAGCCGATTCCGACTACTACAGCAAGCACATTTACAGCTGATCTTCTGAAGACAGCTTTGACTCAGCCACTTCCACCGCGTACATTTGAGTCGCATGTTGCTTCGCTGACACCACCTGGACCGACAATCATTCCTATCACTCCAGTGACTGATACTGAAAGGATTACATCCTTGGAGTCGAAAGTGAAGGAGTTAGAGAAGGTTGTTGCTAGAATTCCAGAGTTGGTTGTGAACAATCTTACGCTAGGCCAGCAAGTACTTGAACAGAGTGAAGCTTATAATACATTGCTGAAGACTCACAATACACTCCTTGATGATTTTACTGCTCAGCGACTGAAGCTTGATAACTTAGAACGTTTGGTGTTAAGAGTTAATTCAGGACAGTCTGCTCAGGGGGAGGTATTGGTATATCTGGAGTCTTGTAGAGAGGATGAGCTGAGAAGAAAGAAAGATTCTGACAAAGACGATGATCTCAATGCACCGAGTGGTGAGCAGACCGGTCCTTCAAAGACTGGTGAGCAAGCTACAACTCAGGGGGAGTCTGGTGCTGGTGCTAGTGGTTCTGGAGCTGGTACAAGTGTCGATAAGACTGCACAGGTTGATACAGAAGCTGGTAAGATAGCTTAGTATTAGCATAGTGTAGTAATTATTGGTAGTAATTTGTACAGAATAATTGTAATTTAATATTGTGGTAATATATTCGGCTTGAGATTGTAATTACAAGTTAAATGTATTAGATATTATTAAGTTATTTGATTTTATAAGATAAAATAGTGATCGAAAGACTTCCGACTCATTGAGTAGTCGAGCGGCGTGTTCCGATTAATTTCGGCGGTCAAAATTTTATTATAACATATGCATTTTAGACTTGAGAGTTTGTATACTGACAAGTTAAAAATGTATTAGTATTAACTAGACAAATGATATATAATTTAAAGGTTAAATTGATAATGAATTAGATCAATTAACACTTGGAAATTATATAAGGTAATTAATGGTAAATTTAAATGTTTGGTGATTATTCACAATGCATTAGAATTTAAAATTAATTAATATTTGTTAAGTAGACTTAAGAGATTTTGGATTGATTCAGAGTAATCAATAAAAGATTTTATAAGTTATATGTAAATTGCGTTTATATGTTAGGTTAAAATATACAAAAGAATTAATAAAGAAATTCTTAGGTTGATTCAGGGAAATCGATAAGAGAATTTTAATTATTAACAGTTCTTTGTATTTGTGGTTTTCTCTTAGGATTGGAAATGCTTGATCTATCTGATTCGGAAGATGACATTTTTGATGAGATAGATGAAGAGATTGATTATGATCTTGAGGAAGGAGAATTCCAACCACCTACAGATTGGACTGCTGTACCTGAGATTGTGCAAGACATGGGTGTAGATCTAGATGCGAATATTGATGAACACCATGTGAGCCCATCTAGGACAGAAGTTGTTATTGAAAATGAACAAGGTCCAACAATTGTTGATATAGATGAAGATATCGATGATTCAACCTCTGATGAAGAAGTAGAAGTTCTTGTTCAAACCAAAAATCCTGCTGTTGTACTTAGGAAACTTCCAAAGAAAAAGAAGAAGATTGGAATTTCTGAAGTTGATGTTACGAAAAAGCGTGTACCACGTAAAGGGATTATTGGTTGGTACTTTGACTCAGAACTAAAGCTTTTTGCGATCAAAAGGTTTGACGGAGTTCAATATTTTGAAAGAAAGCTTGCAGTTTTTAGTTCTCTACCACGTTATGAAATACGTGATTTGGCTAGATTAGAGATTAACAATCCAAGTCATGATGATTATGCTGATCGTGTTGAAAGAATCATTAGACATGAGGTTGGTACAAATAAGTTTGTTCAGATTAAGCCAAGAAAGGGAAAGACTGTGAAATTACAAGAGAGAAGTCAAAGAACAGGAAGAAGAAGAAGGAAGAAGATATATCCAGCTATTAGATGCATACAACAGATTCCACTGAAGACAATGCCACATGATATTTTGGGAAATATGAAGAGTTGGCACGTGGATTCAGAGAATGGAGAAGCTGTTATGGTTGAAGCTGATGATGAGGTTGAAGGTGGTGAAAGAGAAATCTTCAGAGTCTATGATCATCGACACCTAATGAACATGTCAAAGAAAGATTTGATTAAGTTGAATGAAAATAGAATCTTGACGACAGACGCATGGGGTGATATGGGACGAGATTATCAAATGATGGTTAAGACGTGTATCAAGATGAAGATTTACGCAGGAAGTAAGATTTACAAATGAAGACCAAAGACAGCGTGAAGATAAAGACGCTAGAGCTATTGTCAAGGGGGAGTCTGTTGGGACATAGATTGTGACAACATATCTAGCTTGAAATAGGACTAGTGTAATTATTATTATGTTTGTATATTGGTTTAGATTTGTAAATGAATATTTGTTTTGTTAGTGATATTCGTTAAACATATTGTTTTGTTAAGTTAGACGAATAATTAAATACAAAATAAATATATATACGTTTGATGCGTAGCGAGTCGAGATCTCAGGTCGCAGCGAGTTGAGCTGTGAGATGAGATCTAAACTCGCGAGGTATCAGTCTGGCGAGCCGAGCTCCGAGTTGGGCTTGGGCTGCGAGTTGGACCGAACTCGCAGGCCTATGCGAGCCGAGCCGGGACCAGATTATATAATGTTTTTCTTACGTGAAAAACCTAAGAACTTTGGCATATTTTTCTGATCTGCGAATTCACTAAACCCAGAGAAAACTTAATCCTAACGGCTAGGCTTTGACGATTCGTTGTTTGAAGCTAGGTCTTATTAAACGCAATACGAACATATTCGTTGTTAGTAAGATAACACCGTATTGAGGGATTCCGCACCTTAATACTACAGATAACGAAGTTATCGATCCTAAAACTAGGGGACTTACAATTTACGAATCCGAAAATTGGTGGGGATTTTTAGAGAGAATTTGTGTTTGTGTGTGTTTTTGTAAAATGAAAATGAAATGAAGAGAATGAGGTGTGGGTGGTGGTGATGGTTTGTTCCAAAGAGAAAGAGGGAAAACACTGCCCAAAATACAGTGTTTACTCCGTGTCCTAATCGTTTAATCGTTCGTTTTTAGTATTTAACCAAGTAGTTATGTTTTAAAAATGTAACTGGAGTATTTAAATAAAAATACCTTGAAATTAGTAATAAAAACATTTGTCGAAATATTTAATTATTAATTCGCGTTTAATACGTTTTTGTTGAATTATTTAAAATGTCGTCGCGGTAATATAAATACTGTTCGTTCAATTGCGTATTTTATATAACAAAATACGTTCTCATTATTTAAGTAAATTTCTGTCACCAACGTCCAAATAAACGATGTCGGACTCCGTCCGGTTAATTCGTACGATTCATCCAAATCGCGTAAGTACACACACACACACACACACACATATATATATATATATATATATATATATATATATAAATCACCTTATATATATATACAAATAGAGTCTGTAATTAGTCCTATTACATACTAATTACATCTAGTTACAAATAATTAGGCATAATTAATTATCCTAATTATGCAGGTGTTACATTCTCCCTTTGTTAAAGAAATTTCGTCCCGAAATTAGCTCTAGTGTACGGACGGTGCTTTGTCTGGGAAGAGATGTGGGTATTTCTGTCGCATTTGGTCTTCCCGTTCCCAGGTGAATTCAGGACCACGTCTAGAATTCCACCTGACTTTTACGATGGGAATACGACTCTGTTTCAATTGCTTGACCTCGCGGTCCATGATTTCCATAGGGTCCTCGACAAAATGAAGTTTATCATCGATTTGGATTTCGTCGAGCGGTATAATCAGTGTCTCGTCAGACAGACATTTCTTCAAGTTAGAAATGTGGAATGTGTTGTGAACACTGCTAAGCTCAGCGGGAAGTTGCAGGCGGTATGCCACTGGACCAATCCTTTCAAGGATTTCGAATGGTCCGATGTATCTAGGGTTTAGTTTGCCTCGTTTTCCGAATCGAATGACACCTTTCCACGGTGCAACTTTGAGAAGTACCTTGTCCCCTACCTGGAACTCAAGGTGTTTGCGTCTCACGTCAGCATAGCTTTTCTGACGATCACGTGCTGCTTTCAGCCGGTTTTGAATACTAATGATTTTCTCAGTGGTTTCGTGAATGATTTCTGGACCCGTGAGTTGGGAATCTCCTAACTCAGTCCAACAGATAGGTGATCGGCACTTACGCCCGTAGAGTGCCTCGAAAGGTGCAGCCTTAATGCTGGTATGGTAACTGTTGTTGTACGAGAACTCGCACAACGGTAAGTGATTTTCCCAAGAAGTACCGAAGTCAACTACGCAGGCTCGTAGCATATCCTCCAGTGTTTGAATAGTTCGCTCGCTTTGGCCATCGGTTTGCGGGTGATAAGCAGTACTCATATCCAGACGAGCACCAAGAGATTTCTGTAGTGATTGCCAAAAGTTAGAAGTGAAACGGCTGTCCTTATCCGAGATGATCGAGATAGGTACACCATGTCGCGAGATGATTTCTTTGACGTAGATTCGAGTCAGACGCTCCATCTTGTCGGTTTTCTTGATGGCCAGAAAATGAGCAGATTTCGTGAGACGGTCCACGATCACCCAAATGGTATCGCAACCACTCGAAGTTTTTGGTAGTTTGGTAATGAAGTCCATGGTAATCTGTTCCCATTTCCATTGAGGAATTTCAGGTTGTTGGAGCAATCCCGAGGGTCTTTGGTGTTCGGCCTTGACTTTGGAACAGGTTAGGCATTTACTGACGTACTTGGCGATGTCAGCTTTCATGTTAGGCCACCAATACAACCCTTTGACATCGTGATACATCTTGTCAGAACCCGGATGTATAGAGTATCGAGATTTGTGAGCTTCAGCCATCACCAAATCTCGCAAGTTTCCGAATTTGGGTAACCACACCCGGTTAGAGAAGTATCGAGTCCCATCGGGTTTGATTTCGAATTGTTTATCCAAGCCCCGTAAGGCTTCATTTTTCAGGTTTTCCTCGCTGAGTGCTTCGAGCTGAGCGGTAAGGATTTGAGCAGGGAGCTCGTTACGAATTGTCATAGAAAGTGCTCGGACTCGAAGGGGTTTCACTCGTTCTTTTTGGCTTAAGGCATCGGCAACTACGTTAGCCTTGCCCAGATGGTATTTGATCTCGCAGTCGTAGTCACTAAGTAACTCAACCCAACGACATTGCCTCATGTTTAGATCTTTCTGATCGAATATGTGTTGGAGACTTTTGTGATCGATAAAGATAGTGCTTTTCGTACCGTAGAGGTAATGTCTCCATATTTTCAATGCGAAGACCACGGCACCTAACTCGAGGTCATGGGTCGTGTAATTTTTCTCGTGAATTTTTAGTTGTCGTGAGGCATAGGCAATGACTTTTTCCCGTTGCATTAACACGCAACCAAGTCCTTGGTGTGAGGCGTCGCAATAAACTACGAAATCATCGGTGCCCTAGGGTAAGGACAAGATTGGTGCACTGCAAAGTTTGTTTTTCAATAGCTGGAAAGCTGACTCTTGCTTATCAGTCCAATCGAACTTCTTATCTTTCTGAGTCAGTGTCGTTAAGGGAACAACTATTCTTGAAAAGTTTTCAATGAATCGGCGGTAATAACCAGCAAGACCTAAGAATTGTCTCACTTCGGTTGGAGTGGTCGGTGACTCCCAGCCCTTGATTGCTTCAATCTTGGCGGGATCAACATGAATTCCCTGGCTGTCAACCACGTGACCAAGGAATTGAACGGTTCGAATCCAGAACTCACACTTAGAGAACTTGGCATATAACTCTTCGTGTCTAAGGAGTCCTAGAATGGTTTTCAGATGTTGAGCATGATCCTGCTCATTGCGAGAGTAAATCAGGATGTCATCGATAAACACAATGAAGAATTTGTCAAGATATGGTTTGCACACCCGATTCATAAGATCCATGAATACGGCCGGTGCGTTGGTTAAACCGAATGGCATCACTTGGAATTCGTAATGCCCATAACGAGTTCGGAAAGCTGTCTTTGGAATATCATTGTCGCGGACTCGGAGTTGATGATAACCTGACCGTAGATCAATCTTTGAGTAAACACTTGATCCCTGGAGCTGGTCAAATAGGTCATCGATTCTAGGAAGCGGGTACCGATTCTTTATGGTTAGCTGATTCAGCTCTCGATAATCGATACACATGCGGAAAGATCCATCTTTCTTTTTCACGAATAAGACCGGAGCTCCCCAAGGCGAGGAACTTGGTCGAATAAATCCTCTGTCCAGGAGTTCCTGTAGTTGGTTAGACAACTCCTGCATTTCGGATGGTGATAAACGGTATGGGGCTCGTGCCACGGGTGCAGCTCCTGGCACAAGTTCGATTTGGAATTCAATTTGTCTAGGTGGCGGAAGTCCGGGCAAGTCTTCAGGAAAGACTTCCGGGAAATCCCGCACGATTGGAACATCCTCAAGTCGCTTCTTCTCCGACTTCTTCTCCATTACTTGTGCGAGGATGGCTTGATACCCTTTTCGTAGATATTTTCTAGTTTTAAGGTAGGATACAATATTCAGATTCCGTCTGCCGGTCTCCCCTTGTAGGACTAAGGTTCCACCGGAGACGAGAGGTATGCGAACGATTTTATCATAACAGACGATTTCGGCTCGGTGCTTGGATAACCAATCCATACCGACAATAATATTGAAGCTGCCGATCTCGACAGGGATTAAATCAATGGAAAACGTTTCGTTCGTAAGGTTAAGTGTACAGTTGCGTATGATGCTAGCAGTCTCAATCAGTTTGCCGTTTGCTAGTTCTACAATGTATTTAGCATCTAAGGCAGTGGGAGTTATATCTAGTAAAGGGCTAAATTTCTCAGAAATGAAACTTCTATCGGCACCGGTATCAAATAATACAGAAGCAGTAAGGTCGTTGAGAAGGAACGTACCCGTCATGACATTCGGGTCTTGTCTGGCTTCCCCAGCCATGATAATGAATGCTCTACCGCGAGCAGGGTTGTTGTTGTTTTTCAGCTTTGGGCAATCTTTCTTGAAATGCCTAGAATTTCCGCACCCAAAGCAGGCCTTTGGTGCATTAGTGTTGGGGGTAGGAACATTGGCCCGGCAATCCTTGGCTAGATGCCCGAACCGTTTGCAATTAGTGCAAAGGCAGGAACCGTCATGATGGCGGTTGCATTTGGAACAGTAAGGTCTGTTCCCGCTATACCCCTTCTTCTCTGAAGTCCCCGATGAATAAGCCTTAACAGACTCAGGCTTTTTGTTGGAAGTTTGGTTGGATGAGTTGGGGTTCCCTTCCCACTTACGTTTGTTGTTTGCAGATGGGGTTGAAGTTGTGCCACGGCGGACAGAATTTGCCGTTAGCTCATGGGCCATACGAATGGCGCTCTGAATAGTACCCGGTTTGAATGAAGTCACCAGGTCTTGGAGTCTCTCGGGAAGTCCATCGAAGTATTTCTCGATCCTCTTGTACTCAGGATCGACCATGGTTGGGCACATAAGTGCCAGTTTGTGGAAACGGTTGGTGTACCCGGTGATATCATCACCTTGCATCTTGTGGTTCCAGAATTCTAACTCCAGTTGTTTCAGTTCATCCCTGGGGTAATACTCACCCCTCAACATTTCCTTCAGCTCCTCCCATGGGAGTTTGTATGCATTAGCAACACCCACAGTCTGGGCATATGTGTTCCACCAGGTGAGTGCGGTGTCAGTAAAAGTACTAACGGAGAACTTAACCCTGTCTCCCTCCGCACAGTTGCAGATAAGAAATACAGATTCGACTTTCTCGATCCAGCGTACTAGACCGATAGCTCCCTCAGTACCTGCAAAGTTCAGAGGTTTGCAGTTCTGGAAGTCTTTGTAAGAACAGGGTTTGGGTTGTGGTCCATTAGTAGCGGTATCTTCGCTACCAGGAGTTGATGTTCGTGTGGCTAGGGCTTGGGCCACACTACGGGCAATCAGACCCGCAATTTCAACTTCACTGAGGGTGATCTGTCGACGAGGAGGCATAATGTTGAACAAGAAAAGAACAAGGAAAGAGGAATAAGATATTTGCATGAAATTATGATATGTCACTGTGACAACCGTCAATTTAGGACTAGAATTTAGTGCCTAATCGAGCTTTATTACATGTAATTAGTTCTGTGTTAGGCTAATTAATGTATCAATTATTATATATATTGTTGAATATATATCTACAACTATGCGGTTTGTTTAAATCGTACAAGTTTCAAATCGAAGGAATTTCGATACAATAAATACGGACGTTGGTGAACAATTTATTTAAATAATACCAGGATTGTTATAACGTTATTGTACTTAAAAATATTATGTCAATAATATTTAGTATTCAAGTTTTATCACACAATTTATATAAACGCGAATAAAATGTAATTGCGCAAACAAAACGAAACAATTCACCTTTTATAATGTAATTATTAAAAAGTTAGTAAAATACTTCAAAAAAAATACTGAATAATTATTCGCATTTTAAAACGTATATTAAAACATAGAAAATAAATATTTAACGTTCAAACGACGGAGTAAACGAACACCGCACGGAGCGCAGTGCGCGGACTGAAAATGGGAGGTGATCCCTTAACCACCTCCCCACCATTTTTCTTTCTTTCATTTCTCATTTATCTCTCTCTCTCTTCCTTTTCTTTTCTCTCAAAAACCCAAACTCACAAAAACTCACTAATCACAAAAATAAGCACCTCAATCGACCTTGGATCATCATACTCGTTTGGAAGAAAACACTCACCGCATTCCGATCTACATTTCTATCTCTCCGGAATTTCATTTTGGCGATTTGTAAGTTTCCGACACAACTCCGAAAACTCTCGTTTTTAAGTTTTATAACTTGCTAGTTGTTTGTATAACCTTGTAATGTCCTAAAATGGGTTGGGTAAAAATATTAGACCGATCGATGGCCGGAAAATACGTTTTTGAAGTCGAAACTCCGATCAGATCCCGTACGTCGCATTTGGCCTGGCGTAAATGCGACGTAGCGACTTACGTCGCACAAATCCTCAACGTCGCATATAGCGACGCAGCACTCTACGTCGCATTGAATTGCGGACGTCGCACTTAGCGACGTAAACCCCAACGTCGCAGAAATCAACTACGTCGCCTATAGCGACGCCACGCACAACGTCGCATTAAATTGCGAAAGTCGCACATAGCGACGCCGTGCCCAACGTCGCAGTCCGGATCTGCGACGTCGCACCCAACGTCGCACAAACCAGAACCTCAAAAACACAGATTTTTACTAAGTGTCGAGGCTCAAAATTTTATCACTTGATTTCACCCAAATTCAAGTCCTGATGCGTTTTTCCTTAAAGCAATATAGTAGAAATAAAAATTTTCCAAGCTGACCTGGCAGCTCGACCCCAGCCAGGGGCTCTGCTCCTTGGACCCCGCTAACCAGGGGCGCTGCCCCCGGACCCCCGTACTTAGATTCCGTAAGCACATTTTTACAACAAGTGTCAAACTTGTACAACTTCAAAACGCTTACACGATACAACTTTTCAGTCATAATGGAATTTACTTTTCAGGGTTAACACTTTGAGACATAAGGAGAACATTAACATATTTAAATTCAAACAATCACCAACGGGCCGTATACATTTTCAAAACCTAATTCACAATCAAACAAGTCGTTGTAACTTGTATCAAGTCAATCAAACAAGTCGTAGTAACTTGTAACAATACAATCAACCAAATCGGGGTAATTTGGACATCAAGTTAAACAAACGATTTAAATGGTAGTCTTTCGAGATACCGGTACGATTAATAACAATTCAAGTGTCGTGGACACATTCAGGTTTCAAGCCTTTGGACATCAATTCACCGCTAATTACTTCAAGTTTACTAAATTAAACACTTCAAGACTCAGGTGAGTTTCATAGCCCCATTTTCACTGCTTTACAACTAGGGGTGTGATATTACTTCTCGATTTTGTTTTACAAGTAGAACGCAAGTGCCAAACTTCAAATACTACATGAGTTTCAAGCTAATCAATTTAAAGTCCTCCATAAGCATAGTCTCTAATATTTTAGCGTGAATGTTAGTATATGATATCATATGGGATTGACAATCCTCATCCGGGTTAGCACGCACTAACCGGTCAAACGGATGTATTAGCATTTGGGAAGACGAGTGTGGATTAGACACTCGTAGGAGGCATTTCAAGTTAGGTTTCCTTAATTGGGCCTGACAAATCAAGTTAAGCTCAGACTATGTGCTCATGGACAGTATAACTTTTATTTTGCTTAATTGCATTTTAAATTCAATATAAATCTTGCGGTTCTTACAACTATACATTGACATACAAACCTGTGAGCTCACCAGCGTTTTCGCTGACCCATTTTAGTATTTATCACAGGTACCCAGCAGTAGTTTGGCTGCACAAGCAGGAATTATTAGCTCGAGTCAGCATACATACAACTAGAGATTGGACTGCATTATTATATTTTGTAAAAGTAATTATGCTATGTAATCTCTCAATTTCAGGAACCGAGCTAATGTAACAATATTTTGATGTAAACATTTACTTTATCTATACAAGTTTAAAACGACGCATATAGTGGTCGTTCATTATATCTTATGTGCTTTGTATATTGATTAGTGACACCCAAATCAAGCTTCCGCAAATCTTTAAATTTGGGGGTGTCACAGATTGGTATCAAAGCCTAAGGTTATAGTGAACTAGGTTGCATTTAGTGGACCTAGACTATGACCGTTAGGCAGTATTCCCTATTAGGTATTACCAGTTCAGAGATTACAGCATACGAATCTAATTTAACATAGCCTGATCAACTATGTACAATTAAATAAAGATGATGTAAGATCTGAAGGAAGTTATGGCTGAACAGGATACATTAGTTGACTCTGACCTCGAGAGAAACGGGACTCAAAATACTTCTGTGCTAGACACTCAATAGGTTATTATGTGATATATATATATATATTTACATAAGTAGACCTCATTACAACTTTAGGCTATATTATATTATATGAATATAGGCCTCTTTCTCTCTAACGCTTTGTCTCGAAATGACAAACACACCACTAGTTCATCATACTCGGACTAGCATCTTATTTCATTTCCTTGTTCTTTCTTACTCAGCATCATGCCTCCTCGCCGTCAAATTACCCTTAGCGAAGCTGAGATCGCGGGAATAATTGCCCGCAGTGTGACCGAAGCCTTGGCTACCCGAACACCACCCGGTAGCGAGGACACAGCAACCAATACTCCACCACCCAAACCTTGCTCCTATAAGGACTTTCTTAGCTGTAAACCGTTATACTTCAAGGGCACGGAAGGTGCCATTGGCTTGATCCGTTGGATTGAGCGTATGGAATCTGTTTTCAGTCTCTGCGACTGCACTGAGAACAACAAGGTCAAATTCGCTGCTTACACCTTTCAGGAAGGTGCACTCACGTGGTGGAAAACCCACGCAAACTCTGTAGGCCTTGAGGTTGCAAATCGGCTTCCTTGGGCCGAACTGAAGAAGAAACTGACAGAAAAATACTGTCCTGAAGAGGAATTGCACAGGCTGGAAGAAGAATTCTGGCATCTGGAGGTGCAGGGAAATGATGTTGCTGAATATACCACCAAGTTTCAGCAGTTTGCCTTATTATGCCCGGGTTTGGTCGAACCAGAAAGTAAGGGCATTAAGAAATACATTCGTGGACTTCCCGAGAACATCCAGGGCAACGTCGCCTCATCCAAACCAACCACCACTGAGAGTGCCATTCGATTGGCCCACGAACTCATGGCTCTAGTTGTCAGCCGTGAGACCTCCAACACCTCATCCTCCAACAACAACAAACGCAAATCCACTGAACACCACCACAACTCAAACAAGAAAAACAACGCCATCCAAGTCTACACCTCCAACTCTGAAACCACCCGCAGCTACACCGGGGGCAGGCCTTATTGTCCCAAGTGTAACTACCACCATTTTGGTCAGTGCGGTACTCCTTGCAACAACTGCAGGAGGTACGGGCATCTGACTAAGGATTGCCGAGCCCCCAAATCCAACAACAACCCCTCTGACAGAAATGCCCGACAACCTAAGTCCTGCTATGAATGTGGACACCCAGGACACTTCAGGGATTCTTGCCCAAAATTGAAGAATAAGGGCAACAACAACAACAACAACCACCGCAACAACAACAACGCCAAAAGTAGCGCCTTCGTGATCAACTCAGGGGACGCCCGTCAGGACCGGAATGTGGTCACGGGTATGTTCCTCCTCAACAATTTAACTGCTTCTATTCTGTTTGATACTGGTGCCGATAGGAGTTTTATTTCCGATGAATTTTGCCCTCTACTTGACATTACACCTGTTGCTTTAGACGTTAAGTACACCGTAGAGCTAGCAAATGGCAAATTGATAGAAACCAATAGTGTGATACCTAATTGCACTTTAAATCTAGCCGACGAAATCTTCTCCATAGATCTTATGCCTGTTGAGATAGGAAGTTTCGATGTCATCGTAGGCATGGACTGGTTGTCCAAACATCGCGCCGAAATCATTTGCTACGATAAAATTGTTCGCATACCTCTCGCCGTCGGTAGAACCCTAGTCATACAGGGGGAGACCGGAGGGACGAGGCTTAACATCATCTCTTGTCTTAAAACCCGGAAATTTCTGAAAAAGGGTTATCCAGCAATCCTCGCGCACATCATGGAGAAAAAGTCGGAGGAGAAGCGACTTGAGGATGTTCCAATTGTTCGAGACTTTCCAGAAGTCTTTCCTGAGGAACTGCCTGGTCTACCACCACCAAGACAGGTTGAGTTCTCAATCGATCTTGTACCAGGTGCTGCGTCGGTGGCCCGAGCACCATACCGTTTAGCTCCATCCGAACTTCAGGAGCTGTCCACCCAGTTACAGGAACTCCTGGAACGAGGGTTTATCAGGCCGAGTTCTTCACCCTGGGGAGCTCCGGTCCTATTTGTTAAGAAGAAAGATGGTTCTTTTCGAATGTGTATCGACTATCGAGAGTTGAACAAGTTAACTGTCAAGAACCGGTATCCACTTCCTCGAATCGATGATTTGTTCGACCAACTTCAAGGGTCGAGTTGTTATTCAAAGATTGATCTCCGATCCGGTTATCACCAATTGCGTGTCCGCGATGCCGATATTCCAAAAACCGCTTTCAGAACCCGTTACGGGCATTACGAATTCCAAGTGATGCCATTCGGCCTAACCAATGCACCGGCTGTATTCATGGACCTTATGAATCGGGTGTGTAAACCTTACCTTGATAAGTTTGTCATTGTCTTCATTGATGACATCCTCATATACTCACGAAGCAAAGAAGAGCATGCGCAACACCTCAAAACCATCCTTGAACTACTTAAACACGAGGAGCTCTATGCCAAGTTCTCTAAGTGTGAGTTCTGGATCAAAACCGTTCAATTCCTTGGCCACGTGATTGACAGTCAGGGGATTCACGTTGACCCATCAAAAATCGAGGCTATCAAAGATTGGCAATCGCCAACCACTCCGACCGAAGTACGGCAGTTTTTGGGACTGGCCGGATACTATCGACGCTTCATTGAAAATTTCTCCAAAATAGCCATACCACTCACGACTTTGACCCAGAAAGACAAAAAGTTTGACTGGACTGATAAACAAGAGTCGGCATTCCAACTCTTAAAACAAAAGCTTTGCAGTGCTCCTATTCTATCATTATCCGAAGGCACCGATGACTTCGTGGTATACTGCGATGCTTCTCATCAAGGTCTCGGTTGTGTGCTCATGCAACGGGACAAAGTCATAGCTTATGCTTCTCGACAGCTTAAGATTCATGAAAAGAATTACACCACCCACGACCTCGAGCTAGGAGCTGTCGTTTATGCCCTCAAAATCTGGAGACATTACCTTTATGGTACCAGATGTACAATCTTTACCGACCATAAAAGCCTTCAACACATATTCGATCAGAAGGATCTCAACATGAGACAACGTCGATGGGTCGAGCTGCTTACCGATTACGACTGCGAGCTCAAATATCATCCAGGCAAAGCAAATGTTGTTGCTGATGCCCTCAGTCGAAAAGAGCGAGTGAAACCACTTCGGGTTCGAGCCCTCAGTATGACCATTCACAACAATTTAAACATTCAAATTCTCACTGCTCAACTCGAAGCCTTAAAACCCGAAAATGTCAAAGATGAAGCCTTGCGGGGCATGGATAAACAATTCGAAATCAGACCTAATGGGATTAGGTATTTCTCAAACTGAATCTGGTTGCCTAAATTTGGGAGCCTACGGGACTTGGTGATGGATGAAGCTCACAAGTCCAAATATTCTATCCATCCGGGATCCGATAAAATGTACCACGGAATCAAGGACTTCTATTGGTGGCCGAACATGAAAGCTGAAATCGCCACCTATGTCAGCAAGTGCCTTACTTGCTCCAAGGTCAAAATCGAATATCAAAAACCTTCTGGTTTACTTCAACAACCCGATCTTCCTGAATGGAAATGGGAACAAATTACCATGGACTTCATAACCAAGCTACCCAAATCCTCGAACGGTTGCGATACCATTTGGGTGATCGTGGATCGTCTCACAAAGTCTGCTCATTTCCTGGCAATCAAGGAATCCGACAAAATGGAACGCCTCACCAGAATCTACCTGAAGGAAATCGTGACCAAACACGGTGTTCCAATCTCAATTATCTCTGATAGAGATAGTCGCTTCACTTCACAATTTTGGCAATCACTTCAAAAATCTCTGGGTACTCGACTTGATATGAGTACCGCATACCATCCTCAAACCGACGGCCAAAGTGAACGAACCATTCAAACACTGGAAGACATGCTACGGGCCTGCGTAGTAGACTTCGGTGTAAACTGGGAAAAACACCTACCATTGTGCGAGTTCTCGTACAACAACAGTTATCATACCAGCATCAAAGCTGCACCTTTCGAGGCACTGTACGGTCGTAAGTGCCGGTCACCTATCTGTTGGACCGAAGTTGGGGATAGCCAACTCACAGGTCCAGAAATCATTCACGAGACGACCGAAAGAATCGTCGACATTCAAAACAAACTCAAAGCCGCACGTGACCGTCAGAAAAGTTATGCTGACGTGAGACGCAAACCACTCGAGTTCCAAGTTGGGGATCGAGTTCTACTCAAAGTATCGCCTTGGAAAGGCGTAATCCGGTTTGGCAAACGAGGGAAGTTGAATCCCAGATACATTGGACCATTCGAGATCCTTAAAAGGATTGGTCCAGTGGCTTATCGATTGCAGCTGCCATCTGAACTCAGCAGCGTGCATCCCACTTTTCATGTTTCAAATCTGAAGAAGTGTCTGTCTTATGAGACACTTATCATTCCACTCGATGAAATTCGAGTTGACGAGAAACTCCACTTTGTTGAGGAACCCGCCGAAATTATGGACCGTGAGGTCAAACAACTTAAACAAAGTCGTATTCCCATTGTCAAGGTTAGGTGGAATTCGCGGCGCGGTCCGGAATTCACCTGGGAACGGGAAGACCAAATGCGACTCAAGTATCCTCAACTCTTCATTGATTCAACCTCAAACACGACTTCAACATAAAATTTCGGGACGAAATTCTTCTAACAGGGGGAGAATGTGACAACCGTCAATTTAGGACTAGAATTTAGTGCCTAATCGAGCTTTATTACATGTAGTTAGTTCTGTGTTAGGCTAATTAATGTATCAATTATTATATATATTGTTGAATATATATCTACAACTATGCGGTTTGTTTAAATCGTACAAGTTTCAAATCGAAGGAATTTCGATACAATAAATACGGACGTTGGTGAACAATTTATTTAAATAATACCAGGATTGTTATAACGTTATTGTACTTAAAAATATTATGTCAATAATATTTAGTATTCAAGTTTTATCACACAATTTATATAAACGCGAATAAAATGTAATTGCGCAAACAAAACGAAACAATTCACCTTTTATAATGTAATTATTAAAAAGTTAGTAAAATACTTCAAAAAAAATACTGAATAATTATTCGCATTTTAAAACGTATATTAAAACATAGAAAATAAATATTTAACGTTCAAACGACGGAGTAAACGAACACCGCACGGAGCGCAGTGCGCGGACTGAAAATGGGAGGTGATCCCTTAACCACCCCCCCACCATTTTTCTTTCTTTCATTTCTCATTTATCTCTCTCTCTCTTCATTTTCTTTTCTCTCAAAAACCCAAACTCACAAAAACTCACTAATCACAAAAATAAGCACCTCAATCGACCTTGGATCGTCATACTCGTTTGGAAGAAAACACTCACCGCATTCCGATCTACATTTCTATCTCTCCGGAATTTCATTTCGGCGATTTGTAAGTTTCCGACACAACTCCGAAAACTCTCGTTTTTAAGTTTTATAACTTGCTAGTTGTTTGTATAACCTTGTAATGTCCTAAAATGGGTTGGGTAAAAATATTAGACCGATCGATGGCCGGAAAATACGTTTTTGAAGTCGAAACTCCGATCAGATCCCGTACGTCGCATTTGGCCTGGCGTAAATGCGACGTAGCGACTTACGTCGCACAAATCCTCAACGTCGCATATAGCGACGCAGCACTCTACGTCGCATTGAATTGCGGACGTCGCACTTAGCGACGTAAACCCCAACATCGCAAAAATCAACTACGTCGCCTATAGCGACGCCACGCACAACGTCGCATTAAATTGCGAAAGTCGCACATAGCGACACCGTGCCCAACGTCGCAGTCCGGATCTGCGACGTCGCACCCAACGTCGCACCCAACGTCGCACAAACCAGAACCTCAAAAACACAGATTTTTACTAAGTGTCGAGGCTCGAAATTTTATCACTTGATTTCACCCAAATTCAAGTCCTGATGCGTTTTTCCTTAAAGCAATATAGTAGAAATAAAAATTTTCCAAGCTGACCTGGCAGCTCGACCCCAGCCAGGGGCTCTGCCCCTTGGACCCCGCTAACCAGGGGCGCTGCCCCCGGACCCCCGTACTTAGATTCCGTAAGCACATTTTTACAACAAGTGTCAAACTTGTACAACTTCAAAACGCTTACACGATACAACTTTTCAGTCATAATGGAATTTACTTTTCAGGGTTAACACTTTGAGACATAAGGAGAACATTAACATATTTAAATTCAAACAATCACCAACGGGCCGTATACATTTTCAAAACCTAATTCACAATCAAACAAGTCGTTGTAACTTGTATCAAGTCAATCAAACAAGTCGTAGTAACTTGTAACAATACAATCAACCAAATCGGGGTAATTTGGACATCAAGTTAAACAAACGATTTAAATGGTAGTCTTTCGAGATACCGGTACGATTAATAACAATTCAAGTGTCGTGGACACATTCAGGTTTCAAGCCTTTGGACATCAATTCACCGCTAATTACTTCAAGTTTACTAAATTAAACACTTCAAGACTCAGGTGAGTTTCATAGCCCCATTTTCACTGCTTTACAACTAGGGGTGTGATATTACTTCTCGATTTTGTTTTACAAGTAGAACGCAAGTGCCAAACTTCAAATACTACATGAGTTTCAAGCTAATCAATTTAAAGTCCTCCATAAGCATAGTCTCTAATATTTTAGCGTGAATGTTAGTATATGATATCATATGGGATTGACAATCCTCATCCGGGTTAGCACGCACTAACCGGTCAAACGGATGTATTAGCATTTGGGAAGACGAGTGTGGATTAGACACTCGTAGGAGGCATTTCAAGTTAGGTTTCCTTAATTGGGCCTGACAAATCAAGTTAAGCTCAGACTATGTGCTCATGGACAGTATAACTTTTATTTTGCTTAATTGCATTTTAAATTCAATATAAATCTTGCGGTTCTTACAACTATACATTGACATACAAACCTGTGAGCTCACCAGCGTTTTCGCTGACCCATTTTAGTATTTATCACAGGTACCCAGCAGTAGTTTGGCTGCACAAGCAGGAATTATTAGCTCGAGTCAGCATACATACAACTAGAGATTGGACTGCATTATTATATTTTGTAAAAGTAATTATGCTATGTAATCTCTCAATTTCAGGAACCGAGCTAATGTAACAATATTTTGATGTAAACATTTACTTTATCTATACAAGTTTAAAACGACGCATATAGTGGTCGTTCATTATATCTTATGTGCTTTGTATATTGATTAGTGACACCCAAATCAAGCTTCCGCAAATCTTTAAATTTGGGGGTGTCACAGTCACAAGTGTAAATGATGAGATACACGATAACAGTACGAAGTGACAATCACATTTCATTTAGATAAACAAGTTGAATACAAGGTACGGGTTTCCAAAAGATTACAGAGTAATAGTAGTACAAAAGTGCGGGGGGTTGTTACATCCGGTTGAATTACACAGACCCTAATAAAGTAGTTAGCTGGTTACAAGTTACAGACTGATCTAATCTTGATGCAGATTAATCTGTTCCATCAGCGCGACAAGGCGGTCCACGGTTTCTGCTAGTCTGTTGGTTTGCCTGGCGTTGTCTTCAACCAAGGCCAGTCGTTGTACTAGTGCTCGAGAGTGCTCCTCAGCCTCCTGTGAACGCTGTTCACATTCCTCTAGTCGGTTTCTTACAAGTTCATCCGCACCTAATTCAGCGGTCATTGAAACCTGAATTATGCTTACAGAGAGGTTGGTATCTTCTTGTTCTCGCTGGAGTTGGGATATGTGATCAAGTGCTTGGCGAAGCAGGTAGGTCATTCGGTGATGTTCCCGTTCGAGATTTTCGAGTCTTTGCTCCTGACGGCGGAGTTGGGTAGTCAACACTGGCATCGTGAGATGTGCCGAGTTCTGAGAGTTATGAACAGAGTAGGGGTTGCTTCGAGGTGACCTAGTGGTCCTCCTGGCTATTCGCGGGTTTCGAGATCCATGTGAATGAGAGTGTGACGGATTGGGTGGTGTGTTTGCCATTCCTGTGGCAGAGTGTAAGTAAGACGAGGCTAATATATGGGTAAGTACATAATATCCAGCCTAGTGTCTAGCACGTATCAAGTAATGGTCCGGTTCTCTCATGGTCAGAGTCAACTAACGTATTCCCGTTCAACATAATCGTTTCAGACCTTACATCATCTTTCCTTAATTGTACATAGTTGATCAGGCTATGTTAAATTAAAGTCGTATGTTGTAATTCCTGAACCAGTTATGCCTAATAAGGAAATACTGCCTAACGGTCATAGTCTAGGCCCACTAAATGCAACCTAGTTCACTATAACCTTAGGCTCTGATACCAATCTGTAACACCCCCAAATTCACTGTTTAGCGGAAGCAGGTTCTGGGGTGCTACTAATCAAATATCACAGCACAAAGATAAAGCAAACGACATCTATATGCAACTTTTGTAAATTAGTTACATTCCATAGATATAATGTTTGAAAACTTAGTGTTTTCGTATACAAAAGTGTAGTTTCCTAGAGTCCACGCGTATAGCGGGAGATTCTATTACATAATCGAAATATACAAAAGATAATGCTAAGAATCTCCGTTAATGCAGTTGTGTTGAAATCATGCGACTCTAGCTAAAATCCTGGAGTAATCCTACTCCATCCGGGTACCTGAGAAAACATGCTAAAAAGGGTCAACACGAATGTTGGTGAATCTCACAGGTTTGTAAGTAATATCAGTTTTGAACACGAGATTTCATCAGTAGTGCCCGCAGGCGTAAAATCAGTAATTGCAATCCAGCAATCGTAAAACCAGTATTTGCAATCCAGCAAATGTAAGTGAGTAAGTTATACCGTTGCCATGAGGCTCATAATCGAAGCTTAACCTGTAAGTAATAAGTTTGCTCCCGTGACATGCTCGTAATTGAGCAAGCATCAGTAACGAATAATTAGTCACCCGTTTCTACGTGTAAATCAGTACGTGGCAGCGCTACTGCCCCGGGCGGGGAGGGTCATTTCCCTAATGGATCCATTAACTAGTGTTCGCGCTTAAGTCCATAACTAACGATATATGATGGAGAGACTTCTGTAAATAGTAAACAACTCATGCAATTCCGTTTGGTATAGTAAACAGTTTTAGTACTTGTGTTCAAAGAGAAAAGTAGTAGCATGTATCTCCCCCAATAAGATAAAACATTAAAAGTGGGGTCGTAAGACTCACCTGAGTCTTGTAATAAGCCGTAGCAAATAGCAAGTAGTAAATATAGCAAGTAGGTTCTCCGAACCCGTAACCTTCAAATGCCTAATCATATGAAGTTATGTAAGTATGTGTCTCGCGAGACGTTTCGTTTAGTTGTACACAACTAGTATATCCAATGTTTGTCCGTATGTTTGTAATTGTTTGTTTGTTGGAAAACATGTTTGGCCCGTTGGTGATTTAGTTGAAACGTTAATCTCGTCATATATATATTTGTTTGGAGTGTTATGCTTGAAAGACATGTTTCAATGTCCCTTAGATGTTATATTGTATAATCGTTTGAAGTCCCAAATGTTTAACACTTAACTTGGAATTTAATTGTAAAACTGCTGTGTTTTGCGACATAAAATGCGACACAAAAGTTTGTCATGCGACACAAGGGTTGTGTCGCATGAAGGATGCGACACAAGAGCTCTGCGACACAGTGGTTGTGTCGCAAAAGCTTGCGATGCTAATTCAATAGCGACATAAGGGTTGCGTCGTATAAAAATACGATATAATATGCGACATAGAGTGCGACACAATATTGTGTCGCAAAGATTACGACACTAAAGGTTTGGTACGACACAAGATGCGACATAACAGGCTTTATGCGACACAACATGCGACACAAGCGTTGTGTCGCAAAGATGAACACCAACCCAGAAACCCAGAAACTGACGCGATTTTCCGATCCAAAACCCAAATCTAACACATTTTTGGACTGTAAAATCGTGTTCTAATCATACATATGGATAATACTAAGTTGTGTAAACATTATAACATCCAAACATTACACCAAAATGAATAGATCTAGGAATTTAGATATTTTCTTACAATCGCAAATCGAGACCGAAGGAGGAAGAAAACGAGTATGGTGCCTTTGTTAATCTTGTTCCTCTATTGATGGTGATTCCGAAAATGTAACTCTTGTGGGTTGATTTACGAATCCGAAAATTGGTGGGGATTTTTAGAGAGAATTTGTGTTTGTGTGTGTTTTTGTAAAATGAAAATGAAATGAAGAGAATGAGGTGTGGGTGGTGGTGATGGTTGGTTCCAAAGAGAAAGAGGGAAAACACTGCCCAAAATACAGTGTTTACTCCGTGTCCTAATCGTGTAATCGTTCGTTTTTAGTATTTAACCAAGTAGTTATGTTTTAAAAATGTAACTGGAGTATTTAAATAAAAATACCTTGAAATTAGTAATAAAAACATTTGTCAAAATATTTAAATTATTAATTCGCGTTTAATACGTTTTTGTTGAATTATTTAAAATATCGTCGCGGTAATATAAATACTGTTCGTTCAATTGCGTATTTTATATAACAAAATACGTTCTAATTATTTAAGTAAATTTCTGTCACCAACGTCCAAATCGCGTAAGTACAGACACACACACACACACACACACACATATATATATATATATATATATATATATATATACACACATATATATAAATCACCTTATATATATATATATACAAATAGAGTCTGTAATTAGTCCTATTACATACTAATTACATCTAGTTACAAATAATTAGGCATAATTAATTATCCTAATTATGCAGGTGTTACACTTTCCAAAATCGGTCCCCACAATTCTGGGCAATGAAAGTCTATGTATTGTTCATATCTTGATCGCCAGTAAAGATAATCCATATCAGCAGCAAAAAGAGGAGGTTTACTACTGGTACCCACATCATTGTTGTGTCTCATCATCTCTTTAAAGCTTTGAAGACTATTGTGACAACCGTCAAAAATCTCAGGTCATTACTGCACTCGAATCTCAAACTACATTTACAGCATTCCTTGAATCCTATTGAAATTTCTAGATTATGACTCCGTAGGCCTACTAAAGTTGTAGAACGTCTTAGATATTGCTTAGTGAACCATAAGTTCTTTTAGACATGCTAAATTAGGTTAATAAGTGCCAAATAAAACAAAGAAAAATCTATCTCTGCAAGCTTTCATAAAATCCTTAATGATTCGCCAAACCAGAATTCCCGTGACTCGACAATGTAAATTTTAATCGGATGAATAATTCGTGAACATCAAACTTAGACAAATTAAATGTCTATTAATCTAATTCAAGAACTTAGAAATATAAAATCTAAATCCCATGATTTATCACAAAAATTCTATCACGTCGTAAAATCAAGGTTTGTTAAAATTCCGTAAATCCGTAAATGAAACTCGAATCTAACAAATTAACACTTTAATACTTATTGCAAGCAATTCAACTATAAATTAAAGTACTTTTATAAATTAAAGAACATAAACTTTTATAACTCAAATATTAATCACCAAAACATCACAAAATAAACGTTATACTATACAATATACTTACACATCTTTAATACAAACTTAATACATCTTTTAAACATTATATTTATAAAAAAAAATAAAGGGAAAATGACCCCTAGATCCCCTAAAAAAACGTTCAGCCCTTTATTCCTATGCATTCCATTCATTTCTCACACATTTCATAATTAAACTCATTTTCCCAACACACACACACACACTCTTCACTTTTCTCTTTCAAAAACACACACAAATCCTCTCAACTCCCTCTCTATTTCCAGCCATATTCAAGGGATTAATCCAAGGGTTTTAAGGTGTTCATCAACCAAATAAATCCTTCAAGGTAAATACAATCATCCATACTTAGTAATTCTTCCATTTTCTTGCCTTTTTCTTCATAAAATTTGGATTTTATGCCTCTTTCATGGCTAAAATTCTCATATAAAATCTTGATGTTTGTAGGTTATTCCTTTACACATCTTTATGTGTTAAAAGAAAGGGTAACCCATGATCAAACCGAAAATCAAGTGAAAAATCGATTATGGTTGTAAAATTGTTGTAATCTTGTTAATTTTTTTTTTCATCTTTATGTAAATTCTTCATCATATGTTAATAATCATCTCTAAGACATCATAGATGTATTTCAACACCATGCATGTGTTAGAACATGGATTTAAAGGTCAAAAGAATCAAAAATCAGTTCTATTTGATGTTTAATGCTTTTCATATTGCACAAAACACCATTTTGGGACTTGTTTGGTTTCTGTCCAGATTTGAGTACGAGATTCACCAAGGTGTTTCTCCCTCTTAACTTAACCAAATGGAACGTTTTATGAGTCCAAAATCAAGCCCAAGATGTAAGCTTTCAAACCCCACTGGTCTCATGTCATTTTGAGTTCGTTTACTATTTTTAAGAATTTTTGTTTGAACATGGGTATAATCTGATCTTAAAAGTCAGAAAAATTACCCTTAGTATTTTTGTGATATCTTGAGTAATACAGATCCAAATGTCTTGAAACCACCACCAAAAGTTTACAATTTTCGTCTGGAACAAAAGTTATTTGGATGACTTTTACTAGAAATGCATGCATTTTGCTCAATAATCATTGTTTCTTGCATGTATCCAGATTGGTCAACTGTTGGACCTCAGAGGACACATGTAATTTTAAAAAATACTTAAACTTATCTAAAATGTCTACATAAATTACTGGAAGCAAATAACACCTTGGGGATCATCTGTGATTTTTCTCAGATTCTATTTCGAATTATAAGATTTTTAGAAAAATCCGACAAAGAGATACATTTTCTGGAAATCATAAAAGTGGACTGTTTTGGACACAAAGAATAAACCGACACTTGTGAACATACTAAAAATGGAAGAAATGACTTTTTAAGACTTATGAACATATTTAAGGGTTGGGAAAATATTTCGGGTCAAACCGAGAAGGTTTGACCAAGTCAAATAAAACGGGACTCGATACTTGGAACATTGGCCAAACTATTCGAAACTAAGTATTGTACTTGCATATAACAACTTATTACACATAAAAACAACTCGATAACACGTGTCGCATTGTAAGGATTACGACGAACAAACTTAATATGACTTGTATGTGATTTTTGACAATTTTTGGATGTTATAAACTTATGTATTCATCATTGTACACAAACGCGATTATTGGACATTAACAAACTTCAAAGCAAACAAACCATTTTGGCACTTTGTAATCTAAATATTTAGCTAAGCAATCCTATCAAACCAAAATCATCGTGAATCTAATTGGAAACCTCGTGTTCATAGGACTTGGATAGGAATCATACCCGACAAGCACACGTGTTACATCCATCGGTTTACGCTTACGCTCAACAGTGAGTTTTCATAGCCCCTTTTTTTTACTTGTTTACTATTTTGGGGTGAAAAGCATGATTCTAAACTTTAACTAAATTGGTTATACTTTTTATGAACTTATTGAACTTTTGCTATGCTACTTATGCGAATTGGTGTATACTATCTATGTGAATTGAGTACTAATGTCCCTGTGAGGACATCATTGAGCACTAAGTCCTCGGTAACCTGTTACACTACTCATTAACTCGTCCTAGAGCCAGACGAGCAGTCTTTGAAAATCATGAATAATGTCATTTAGGGTAGACCAACTCTCACTCACATGGCTATGTGTGTGCATGTTATCACTCGCTCACATCCCCGATTGGATGTGTAGAATTTACCTTGTCCCCGATTGGACGGAAGGTAACTCATGTCCCTGTGAGGACATCATTTGGGGCATTCGGTCGGTAATCGGTTTAGTAGTGGCATCAATTGCATTAACACTCGTGTATATTACCTTTCATATTCGCAACTATTACAACAAATCATTATTATTCATGTCTTTTATGAACAAAGCTTTTAGATCATTTGTTGTAACATTAAACTTGTGAACTCACCAACTATGACCATAGTTGACCCTTTTGTTTTATCATGCTTTTCAGGAGAATGACAGTAAGGTGCACTCTAGGAGTACATTTGCATGGATGCATGTTCACACGTGTTTGCTTTATTTTGAAACCATGACTCTCTTTTGAAAACTTTATGAACTTATTGTAATTTCTTTTGAAACTGTGATTTGGACTCGTAGTAATGTGTAATATTTTCTCTAAATTATGTATGGTGTTACTTCTATATCTTATGCATTGCTACCCGGTACTGTTACATCTCGTGTTTCCGCTTTAGCGGGGTGTGACAGGTTTGGTATCAGAGCCTAAGGTTATAGAGAATGCCGGTTTTTCAAACAAAAACCCCAACTATAACCAACATATTTTTTTATAATATTTTCTTAAAACACCAAAAGTATTACCAGTTAAAATAAACCGAGCATATTACTTGTATAGCTAACCCGTGTGTTGCATTATTAGACCTCAATTAGACATAGCCTGATCACCTACGTTTAATTTAGGTAAGATTATGCGAGACACGGAGTAGGTATACTACGATTATGTTCGATTTTTCTTTTCTGCATAAACCATTGAAAAGCAAACTTTGTGTGTGTGCATTGCATATCGTAAGCATCCATATTAGCACTGTTAGTAACTAAGAATACCTCCATTTTAGTCTTATCATTTCGAGGTTAACATGTTAGTGCATAATGTCAAAGTAGCTTGTTTAAGGTATTAGTCAAATCTTGTGATCTTTGTAAGCGACACTAAGTACAGGATAGCAACACTTTGAGTGTTGCATTAGCTACTGTATGTATACAGTGGTTGTGTCTTGATTTGTGACAATCCATTATGTCTATGTTCAACCCAGATTCGGTGATATAGTCATCGTTCTTATTGATAATAAAGCAATAGTTTTACTTACTCTTGATTATATTATATTGTATTTTAATTTCGCATACATAAACTCGTTAAACAATATTCCGCACGTTTAACTAGCGAACCGAACTTTAAAGATCAATAGATCGGAAACTACACATCATTTTTCCCACACTGCTTACTCAACAAACGTGTCAGGACACATCACTAATCATCTTAGGCACTAAATCTTCTATTTGTAGTCTTACCTTGTCGCAACCCTCATCCCATGCTGCCATATCAACCGATGATTATGGTTACATCACCGGTCGCCCTCGCGACAACCTACCAAGTAACGCGGAGGAGAATCTATCCGAAAAATGACCCACTTGAGGAGGTTCCGCCTGAGGATGAACCAATAAAACTGGACCAACATGAAAACTCGTCACCTAGGCGCGTTACATCTAGTTCTTCTACATCACACTCTTCTTCCCACTCTTATCGAAGACCTATGAATCACGTGAGTTATACACGACTAGAAGGACTGACAGACCACCTCGAACTAGACCTTACACTATCTATACTACTACTGATACTCCACCCACTAGGACCCGTCGTCGGTAAGATGTTCGTCAATGAAATTGGTTACCCGCAACTCCTGAGACTTGGAGAACTAAAGAAGGAATACATATTCCTACAGATGACGAAGAAGCTTTCGACATGTATACCTTCCCATACGCACAGGAACCCGCTCACCATACCGTTCCGGTACTAGCTGCTAGGCTACGCCGCCACAAGAATAGAATAGACGCTATGGAGTTAGAACAATACGAAACCCATTAAGGATGGATGCACCTGCAACAGGACCGAGTTGCACAGATCTATGAGGATCAGCAGGGTCTTAGCGAAACCATAGAAACTACACATCTCCAGGTGATGGAGACTAGAGGCAAAGTTGTTGCCTTGCGATTAAGACTTATGTGCAAAAGAGAACTCACTTAAGACTAGTAGAAATTCCACTATACATGTACAATGTGTGGGAAACAGTTTCAACCAAATTTTCGTCAGACATTTTCCATGGATTTTTCATAAACATAAATCTTTCAACAAATTTTTGATAAAACGTAACTTTCAACACTTTTCAATGACCATGGCTTTCAACGTATTTTAATTGTCTCAAACTTTTCAACGAACTATAAGATTTCAAACAGATTTCATCATAAAATTTTCAACCAGATTTTACAACAACCTATCCACGAAATATTTTATAAAACTTTCAAAATTCATAAGTATATAAACTCATTTATATAAAACATATCATTTGATCAAGGTTTTATCACTATTTATACCTACAACAACTGATTTACAAACAAGTTTACCAACTATTTTAACAACTCTTTAGTCACGATTAGACTACTTTGTAAACGACTACTCTATAACGTTTTTGACTACGATTTGAACAACGAAACGGTCATGAATTGACTGCTTTTAAACATGACTAAGACATTGTTATGTCTACTTTTTAAATCAATGATTTGATTTCCAACTAATTTTTAATGCAAGACGTACTTGCAACGAACTTTTCCCCATAGACTTCATACCCGTCGAAATCGAAAGCATTGATATCATAGTAGGCGTGGATTGGTTATCTAAGTATCATGCCGAAGTTACTTGTTTTGAGAAAATCATTCGTATTCACCTCGTTACCGGTAGAACTTTGATCATACAAGGAGAGACGGTAAGCTGAGCTTGAACATAGTTTCCTTTATAAAAACCCGAAAGTACCTAAGAAAAGAGTACCAGGTAATCCTCGCACCCGTAACCGAGTGGAAGCTGGAGGAGAACCGACTTGAGGACGTACCCCTTTATGTTAAATTTTCCGGAAGTCTTTCCCCGAAGACTTGCCTGGCCTTCCCCTGCCTAGACAAGTCAAATTCCAAATCGATCTTGTGCCCGGAACTGCACTCGTGGCACAAGCCCCATACAGAATATCCCCTTCCGAGTTGCAGGAGTTGTCCACCCCATTTACAGGAACTCTTAGATAAGGGATTCATTCGATCAAGTTCCTCACCCTGGGGAGCTCCGATTCTATACGCTAAAGAAAAAGGATGGATCCTCATGAATGTCCATTGATTATAGAGAACTAAACAAATTAACATTTAAGAATAAGTACCACTCCCTCAAACAGATGATCTATTCGATCAGCTGCAAGGCGCCTCCTACTTCTCCAAACTCGATCTTCGGTCAGGTTATCACCAATTACGAATTCACAAAGAAGAAATATCCAAAAATGCATTCCGAACACGATATGTACATTATGAATTTAAGATTATGCCCTTCGGCCTAACCAATGCTCCTGCAGCATTCATGGACTTAATGAACAGAGTCTACAGAGCATACTTGGATAAGTTTGCGAATGTGTTTATTAATGACGTACTAGTCTACTCGCGTAGTAAAGAGGATCACGAGCAACATTTAAGGCAAGTGTTGCAACCATTCAAGGAAGAGAAGTTGCACTCCAAATCCTCTAAGTGCGAGTTTTTGGAACAGAGAAGTACACTTCCTCGGTCATATAGTGAACATAAAAGGGATCCATGTGGATCCAATTAAATCGAGGCGATTGAGAAATGGGAAGTCCCGACGACTGCTACGGAAATCCGTCAATTTCTAGGATTGGCTGGATACTACAGAAGGTCAATAGAAAAGTTCTCAAAGATCGCCAAGCCCTTGACAAAGTTGACCCAAAAGATGAAGAAATTCGTTTGGGATATTGAACAGGAGAAGGCATCCCAAACGCTAAAGGAGAAACTATGCAATGCGCCAATCCTATCATTACCTGAAGGAACAGATTGTGGTATATTGTGATGCGTCACACTAAGGATTGGGCTACGTTCTAAGGCAGAAGAATAAAGTAATTACGAATGCTTCCAGGCAGCTCAAGAAAAATGAGGTGAACTGTACTACGCATAACTTGGAACTAGGAGCAGTGGTCTTTTCACTTAAGATCTGGAGACATTACCTATACGGTTTCATATGTACTGCGTTTACCGATCATAAGAGTCTCCAGGACATACTCGAGCAGAAGATGCTCTGCATGAGGCAAATAAGGTGGATGGAGTTACTTAACGATTATAATTGCAAAATTAAGTACCAAAAGCTGTCAGGGTCATTACAACAACCCGAAATACCCCAATGGAAATGGGAACAAATAATAATGGACTTCGTCAATAAGTCACCTCGAACATCCAAAAGGCACGACTTCATTTGAGTTATTGTCGACCAACTGACAAAATTCGTGCATTTTCTACCTATCCGAGAGGATTACATATTGGAGAGACTTGCTCAAATCTATATTGAAGAAATTGTGTCGCGTCACGGAGTGCCTATTTCAATTATCTACGATAGAGATTGTCATTTTACATCACGGTTTTGGCTATCAATACAGAAGGTGTTGGATACCCAACTAAACCTGAGTACAGCTTATCACCCTCAAACAGACGGGCAAGTGAGCGAACAATTGAAATCTTAGAAAGATATGTTACGAGTTTGTGTACTAGACTTCGGAGGAATTTGGGATGTACACTTACCCCTGATAGAGTTCTCTTACAACAATAGTTACCGCACTAGCATCAAGTGTGCACTATTTGAGGCCTTGTATAGACAGAAATGCCGATCATCGTTGTGTTAGCACGAAGTCGGTGAGAAGCACTGGACAAGGCCAGACATCATTCAGGAAGCTATGGAAAAAAAATCACAACCATAAGAGAACGATTCAAGGCAACCCGAAGTAGACATAAAAGCTACGTTGACAATTGCAGAAAGCCACTAGAATTCCAAACGGGTGATATAATGTTCCTGAGAGTATCACCTCGGAAAGGACTGGTACGCTTCGGTAAAGAAGGCAAGCTAAGCCCACGCTAAATTGGACCATACAAAATATTGAAACAAATAGGCCCGGTGGCTTACGAACTAGAATCTCCCAAAGAGTTGGATGGCATACATGACATATTACATGTCTCAAACCTTAAGAAGTGTCTAGTTGACAACTCTCAGACCTTGCCCTTAGGAAGATTTAATGAGACGAAAATATCTGCACCTATTTTCGAGTTCATCGTCACCCAATAGGACCCGTTGAATTTCGGGACGAAATTCATTTTAACGGTGGGATAATGTGACAACCGTCAAAAATCTCAGGTCATTACTGCACTCGAATCTCAAACTACATTTACAGCATTCCTTGAATCCTATTGAAATTTCTAGATTATGACTCCGTAGGCCTACTAAAGTTGTAGAACGTCTTAGATATTGCTTAGTGAACCATAAGTTCTTTTAGACATGCTAAATTAGGTTAATAAGTGCCAAATAAAACAAAGAAAAATCTATCTCTGCAAGCTTTCATAAAATCCTTAATGATTCGCCAAACCAGAATTCCCGTGACTCGACAATGTAAATTTTAATCGGATGAATAATTCGTGAACATCAAACTTAAACAAATTAAATGTCTATTAATCTAATTCAAGAACTTAGAAATATAAAATCTAAATCCCATGATTTATCACAAAAATTCTATCACGTCGCAAAATCAAGGTTTGTTAAAATTCCGTAAATCCATAAATGAAACTCGAATCTAACAAATTAACACTTTAATACTTATTGTAAGCAATTCAATTATAAATTAAAGTACTTTTATAAATTAAAGAACATAAACTTTTATAACTCAAATATTAATCACCAAAACATCACAAAATAAACGTTATACTATACAATATACTTACACATCTTTAATACAAACTTAATACATCTTTTAAACATTATATTTATAAAAAAAAATAAAGGGAAAATGACCCCTAGATCCCCTAAAAAAACGTTCAGCCCTTTATTCCTATGCATTCCATTCATTTCTCACACATTTCATAATTAAACTCATTTTCCCAACACACACACACACACTCTTCACTTTTCTCTTTCAAAAACACACACAAATCCTCTCAACTCCCTCTCTATTTCCAGCCATATTCAAGGGATTAATCCAAGGGTTTTAAGGTGTTCATCAACCAAATAAATCCTTCAAGGTAAATACAATCATCCATACTTAGTAATTCTTCCATTTTCTTGCCTTTTTCTTCATAAAATTTGGATTTTATGCCTCTTTCATGGCTAAAATTCTCATATAAAATCTTGATGTTTGTAGGTTATTCCTTTACACATCTTTATGTGTTAAAAGAAAGGGTAACCCATGATTAAACCGAAAATCAAGTGAAAAATCGATTATGGTTGTAAAATTGTTGTAATCTTGTTAATTTTTTTTTTTCATCTTTATGTAAATTCTTCATCATATGTTAATAATCATCTCTAAGACATCATAGATGTATTTCAACACCATGCATGTGTTAGAACATGGATTTAAAGGTCAAAAGAATCAAAAATCAGTTCTATTTGATGTTTAATGCTTTTCATATTGCACAAAACACCATTTTGGGACTTGTTTGGTTTCTGTCCAGATTTGAGTACGAGATTCACCAAGGTGTTTCTCCCTCTTAACTTAACCAAATGGAACGTTTTATGAGTCCAAAATCAAGCCCAAGATGTAAGCTTTCAAACCCCACTGGTCTCATGTCATTTTGAGTTCGTTTACTATTTTTAAGAATTTTTGTTTGAACATGGGTATAATCTGTCTTAAAAGTCAGAAAAATTGCCCTTAGTATTTTTATGATATCTTGAGTAATACAGATCCAAATGTCTTGAAACCACCACCAAAAGTTTACAATTTTCGTCTGGAACAAAAGTTATTTGGATGACTTTTACTAGAAATGCATGCATTTTGCTCAATAATCATTGTTTCTTGCATGTATCCAGATTGGTCAACTGTTGGACCTCAGAGGACACATGTAATTTTAAAAAATACTTAAACTTATCTAAAATGTCTACATAAATTACTGGAAGCAAATAACACCTTGGGGATCATCTGTGATTTTTCTCAGATTCTATTTCGAAATATAAGATTTTTAGAAAAATCCGACAAAGAGATACATTTTCTGGAAATCATAAAAGTGGACTGTTTTGGACACAAAGAATAAACCGACACTTGTGAACATACTAAAAATGGAAGAAATGACTTTTTAAGACTTATGAACATATTTAAGGGTTGGGAAAATATTTCGGGTCAAACCGAGAAGGTTTGACCAAGTCAAATAAAACGGGACTCGATACTTGGAACATTGGCCAAACTATTCGAAACTAAGTATTGTACTTGCATATAACAACTTATTACACATAAAAACAACTCGATAACACGTGTCGCATTGTAAGAATTACGACGAACAAACTTAATATGACTTGTATGTGATTTTTGACAATTTTTGGATGTTATAAACTTATGTATTCATCATTGTACACAAACGCGATTATTGGACATTAACAAACTTCAAAGCAAACAAACCATTTTGGCACTTTGTAATCTAAATATTTAGCTAAGCAATCCTATCAAACCAAAATCATCGTGAATCTAATTAGAAACCTCGTGTTCATAGGACTTGGATAGGAATCATACCCGACAAGCACACGTGTTACATCCATCGGTTTACGCTTACGCTCAACAGTGAGTTTTCACAGCCCCTTTTTTTTACTTGTTTACTATTTTGGGGTGAAAAGCATGATTCTAAACTTTAACTAAATTGGTTATACTTTTTATGAACTTATTGAACTTTTGCTATGCTACTTATGCGAATTGGTGTATACTATCTATGTGAATTGAGTACTAATGTCCCTGTGAGGACATCATTGAGCACTAAGTCCCCGGTAACCTGTTACACTACTCATTAACTCGTCCTAGAGCCAGACGAGTAGTCTTTGATAATCATGAATAACGTCATTTAGGGTAGACCAACTCTCACTCACATGGCTATGTGTGTGCATGTTATCACTCGCTCACATCCCCGATTGGATGTGTAGAATTTACCTTGTCCCCGATTGGACGGAAGGTAACTCATGTCCCTGTGAGGACATCATTTGGGGCATTCGGTCGGTAATCGGTTTAGTAGTGGCCTCAATTGCATTAACACTCGTGTATATTACCTTTCATATTCGCAACTATTACAACAAATCATTATTATTCATGTCTTTTATGAACAAAGCTTTTAGATCATTTGTTGTAACATTAAACCTGTGAACTCACCAACTATGACCATAGTTGACCCTTTTGTTTTATCATGCTTTTCAGGAGAATGACAGTAAGGTGCACTCTAGGAGTACATTTGCATGGATGCATGTTCACACGTGTTTGCTTTATTTTGAAACCATGAGTCTCTTTTGAAAACTTTATGAACTTATTGTAATTTCTTTTGAAACTGTGATTTGGACTCGTAGTAATGTGTAATATTTTCTCTAAATTATGTATGGTGTTACTTCTATATCTTATGCATTGCTACCCGGTACTGTTACATCTAGTGTTTCCGCTTTAGCGGGGTGTGACAACTTTCCCTATCAGACATTGTAAATTCCTTACAAAGATTTCAAACACTCTGAAACTAGCGACGTTGAGAGAGACATCGCAGAAAATTGATGCGACGGCAAGAGTAATGTCGCAAAAGCCAATGATTCAATTAAGAATCGAAATAAGCGACGTTGAGATATACGTCGCGGAAGACGTCGCAGAAGACGTCGCAAAACCAAAGTACGTCGCAGCAAGACGTCGCAGAACCACTTAAGGTCAAAATAACGACGTCGTTAACGACGTCGCAAAGACTACTCAAAGTCAAAATCAATAACGTCGCAAGCGACGTCGCAACTGAAGTCACAGGTAACGTCGCAAAAGCGATCTGAGCTGCGGCCACAAACCCTAAAAAGGAAAATTTTAACCCCAAACGAATTCCTAAAACGAAAATCGACGAGAACCTTCAATTTTCCCAGTAAACTTGATCAAAAAACCTGTATAAACACAAAAACAAACGTAGTAATCACAAAAACAATATGAATATTACGCCTTTTAATCCCGAACTCGATCCGATACGTCAAAAACAAGCAAATCACTGCTCTGATACCAGTTGTTTGTCCCTATACTTGGATCTAACGGAAACGAGTCAATCAATTGTTTGCGGAATCAACAATTGAATAGTAAAACAATCACTTGAATAATCAAAACACAATAATTATCAAACCAAAAGTTGTATATTCGATTATAATCGATCAGATTACAGGGATTTCGACAAATGGCGTTTAGGGTTTCGTCAACCCTAAACAGAAAATGTAAATACGAATTTATACAAACTCTGGCACCTGCGACGTCGCTCACAACGTCGCAGGCCCAAGCCCATGCGACGTAGACTACGTCGCAGGCCCAAAACCTGACGTCGCACCTGCGAGGTTACAGACAACGTCGCAGGAGTCAGGAAACACAAAACTATTACAAAACTAACTACGAGCTAGATCAACTGACAGACACACAAATTGCATCAACATTTAGTTAATTTATTTATTATTTCAATTTAAATGTTCGACCGAACTAAAACGCACCCTGTTTACTGTTTTCTAGGTTAATCATTATTTTCTATTTTTATAAATAAACTACCGTTTCCTGTGTTCGACTCGGACTTACTGAATCTATACTAACATTCGATCGGGTATTCTTGCCGTGTTGTGTGATAGTATTAATAAGGTATTTCCATTTATAAATAATAAAACTAGATGCTTTCACACGCATCAAATACCTTCCACCATGGTTTGTAGTTGAAACTTGAAGGTATCAAGTAGCCACAACTTTAGACTTATAAGTATAACACCCCTTAAGTTTCATTACCATTTTTTTAAAACACTTAGTCGGAAGCGTATATCGATAAACACACATTTTATATTATATATAATTACATATCCAAGTTGAAAGGTTAACAAACATCACCATGAGTTGTATTAACATAAAACTAGATAAAACACATTGGGTGTTATATAAAATCAAAATACAACGTTAAACCATCAAAATATATCAGAGTAGGTAGTTGTCAAATATTTCATCAAAAATTAACTTCTTGCCCGACCCACTATCAAAAGCATAACCTGCAAGAAGTAATAAGGTGGGATTAGCACAAAGCTAAGTGAATAGATCTACAACTAACAACCTAACTTAGCCTAACAATTTTGTTTACCGCAAAGCATCATAAACACATAACTTCAAAGAGGATCGGTGGTCCCTTGGGTGTCCTCATGCCGCGGTGACCCCCAAGTAACACTTGAAACCAACTGCTGGCCTATACAGTGGTTTAACCGATAGTTTGGTACTATTATAACATACAAAATATATTCTATAAACAACACATGCAGAAAGCACCAGTGTTGTCCAAATAATAGTAACAAAACCCAAGCCATGTTGACCTCTGAATAATCACATATATCCTAAGATCAGGTATCACATAATCCATAATCTTCATGGTATCATGTCAAATCTAAACAATATATATATATATATATATATATATATATATATATATATATATATATATATATATATATATATATATATATAAACAGTAAAACCATGTTTACTCATTGTAACAAGTCTGCTACAACTAAATTAGACCGAGAGTCACAGATCCACTCACCTAACTATCTCAGTCTCCACTCAAAGATCTTATATTACTGAGTCTTCGGTCAATCTGAGAACATAATCAAAACACAAGTTAGTAACTCATTTTATAAATGGTTATAACTTACTCACGTATATACATCAAACAAATACACAATGTATGTAACTAATGTGCATGGATATCACAATTGCATAAGTCAACAAATCATTATATTTACTCTTTTTAGGCATGCAAACGCGATCCGGGCTCAAGAGGTTGGGATCGCGTTACACTGAAGAAAACCTTTCTGTTACCCTTTAACACTATGAAACGCGATCCAGAAAAGGGGTTGGGATCGCGTTCACAAGAAGGAAACTAATATGTGACCGAAATCAACTAGCTTACGCGATCCAGGAATTAGAAGTGGGATAGCGTTCATAAGAAGGAAAGCTTTCTGTAACCGAATTACACTTGTTAACGCGATCCGGACAAGTGGCTAGGATCGCGTTCCTAAGACCAAAACTCGACTGCAGCTAATTAAAACTATGAAACGCGATCCGTGTTCTAGGCTGGGATCGCGTAAAGACGTTTTAGAACAAAATCTTAGACCTGCACTTATATGTACGAACCCCAACACCATTTTTGTATCTAAAACAACATCAAACTCATTTTCTAAGGTTACCAACAACTCATTCAACACTAACCATCACCATATAATAAGATTCAAGCATCAATTTCACACATTCATCAATTTTTAACCTAACTCAATCAAATTCAACCAAACTCAATTTAAAGATAGGTATGAACAAGAAACCCACTTACATGTTTGAAAAGATGAACAAGATGATGAAGAAGAAGCTGATATATTGAATCAAATCCACATGCACTAGCTAGATTTAAAGTTGGTTATGGTGTTCTTGCTTTTTTGTGAGTTCTAAGAATGAAGAAGATTAAATGAAATTGGGGAAGAGTAAATGGTTAGGTCGGTATTCCTAAACCGACCTCAATATTAGTCAGTGTAGTTTTATTTCCGTTTTAAATCTATTGTCTGGAACCTAAAACCATTTACGAAACCAAATTATTTTATTTTACCGACAACTATAACAATTTAAAATAAACAATATTTTACTAATCACAATAAGTCATCTAACCTTTTGACCTATTATTCATAAACAAACAAATAATACAAAATTATTTCTAAAATATTTAAATAATGAATTTAAAGTTAGGGAAATTACCGTACTACCCCTAGGCCCTTAAAGTGGACGTTACAAATCTTTCCTCCACGAAATCTCGCCATGCTCAAAAAGACTAGGGTAACGCGACCTCATGCTAGACTCAGTTTCCCACGCAAGGTTAGGACCCAAACTATGTTTCCACTTAACTAACACCATAGGAATTTCCTTCTTTCGAAGTTTGGTAGCCTTTATATCTAAAAGCTCTACGGGTTCCTCAATCAATTTCTGACTTAGGTCAACACGTAAGAACTTGTGATTGGTCCTCCACATTACATTTCCTTAAATAAAAAACATTAAAAGTATCATGAATACCCAAGAGTTCAGGTGGAAGATCTAGTGTCACAGTTTGATCGTTAACCACTTGCCGAATTCTAAATGGCCCGATATACCTAGGAGCAAGTTTCCCACGCTTTCCAAACCGAATCACACCTTTCCATGGAGAAACTTTCAGATAAACCAATTCACCCTCAACAAAAGTAACGGGTCGACGTCGTGGATCGGCATACTGTTTCTGTCTATCTCGGGCGGCTTTCAATTTCTCGCGAGCAATAGCCACCTTATCAGCTGTAATCTGAACAATATCCGGACCCACAAACTGTTTCTCTCCCGCTTCTAACCAACAAGTAGGTGTGTTGAGTCACTGGTCGCTGACCATGTTGAGTCGCTGGTCACTGACCAACTCAACGAAACACTACTCGATGAAGAAATGGATTGTATCAAAGCTGCTGTTGCTGAAGATTGGTTTCGCTGATCGTCATTCATTATACTCTCAAGGAATTGATATGCCGAGGAAGATTAAAGCTCAACTTGGTGTGTCGCTGATCATGACAGTGAGAGCTTTACATCTTCAAATCAATAAAGGCAAAAGTCACTGCCAGAATAACTTCTAGTCACTGAAGATCTCTAGTTCAAGTCATTCTACAAGAGCATGTTAGCTCGCAGTGAGTGAGGAGGATTACTGCATCTTCAAGGACTATTCAATAAAGCCTCTCAATCATCAAGTACAGAAAGTACTGTACTTATCTATACATCAGCAAGAGCGTTCCAACTCGAAGTATGTCCGAAAGATTACGTGGCAGCGAATGATTGGTTTTAAGGTAACGAGATATTTGCGGTAACAGAATTGGGACCCGTAGAATGTCGGTTCATCAGAGATCAAGCCAATCAAGCAGCGACACGTGTCATTCCAAGATCCTATTTTATAGGAGATATTTTAGGAACTCTTGTAGTATAAATAGTCCAGTGTTTTGTACTATAGAAGCTAGTCATTCAATCGTGTTAATCACTTGTGTGTCAGTGAGTAGTTAGTCTAAGCACGTATTAACGATCCAGCGAGAGAATAGTCAGCGTGTTTGTCCACTGCTGTTCTTCTCAATCTGTAATAGATTAGCTAAGTGTTTGAATTGGATTAACTTTGGTTAATCCATTCCGCATTCAACACTAGTGAATTTTATGATCAATATAATTCACCATTTAAGCTACTGTTACTTTGTTACTTTGATATTGTCATATCTATATATCTGTTATACTCTGTTTCTGTTAATCAATTAACAACTAACTAAGTAACTTAAGTAAAATCAGAATTAGTTGTTAAATTGTATTCAACCCCCCTTCTACAATTAAACTTTACACTTTGCGATTCCAAATCACTAACTGATAGTGATTCTGGGACTCTCAATTGGTATCAGAGCAGAGTTGGTTTAAATTCAATTAACCAGGTCTGCAATGGAATCAGTAAAGTACAGTTGTGTAGACTCTGATTATCAGAAGGGAAATGGTTCTACAACCAAATCTCCAGCTTTTGATCCTTCAAGGATTGAAACTTGGATGTCCCGAATGATGATGTTTTTAGACCTAGTTGACGACCGTCTCTGTAATACAATAACCAATGGTCCCCACATTCTGTCGCACCCCCAAATTATGATGCTGAAGCGATTCGGGTCGGGGCGCGACAAATTACATATCACAGCACATAAGATATAATGAACGACCACTATATGCGTCGTTTTGAACTTGTATTGATAAAGACAAATGTTTACATCAAAAATATAGTTACATTAGCTCGGTTGAAATTGAGAGATTTAAATACATAATTAATCTATACAAAATATAATAATGCAGCTAAATCTCTGATTGTATGCATGCTGACTCGAGCTAATTTGCCTTGATTTGAGCAGTCCAATCTACTGCGGGTTACATGTGATACATGCTAAAATGGGTCAGCGAAACGCTGGTGAGCTCACAGGTTTGTATGTTGACGCATATTTGTGTGAACCGCAAGATTTGTAATTGAATTTAAAATGCAATTAAGCAAAATAAAAGTTATACAGCCATGAGCACATAGTCTGAGCTTAACTTGAGTTATCAGGCCCACTTAAGGAAACCTAACTTGAAATGCCTCCTACGAGTGCCTAATCAACACTCGTCTTCCCAAATGCTAATACATCCGTTTGACCAGTTAGTGCGTGCTAACCCGGATGAGGATTGTCAATCCTATATGATATCATATACTAACATTCACGCTACTATGTATTACCAGACTATGCTATGGAGGGCTTTAAATTGATTAGCTTGAAACTCATGTAGTATTTGATTTGATTTGTACTTGCATTCAACTTGTAAAACAAAACGAGCAATAATATCACACCCCTGATTGAAAAGTAGTAAAATAGGGACCATGAGACTCACCTGAGCCTTGAGTGTTTATCGATATAAACTTGAATTGATTAGCTGTGAATTGATGTCCGAAGACTTGTAACCTGTGGGCGTCCAATACACGCGATGGTTATTAATTGAATAGGTATCTTAAAAGACTACCTTTGTAGTTGTTCGTTCAACTATAATGTCCAAATTATCCCCATTCGGTTGATTGACTTGTCCAAATTACTACGATTTGGTTGAGTAACTTGAGTTTAGAAAGTGGGTACGGCCCGTTGGTGATTGTTTGTAATAATAATTTTCAACATTATTATTTTGGTTTAGAAGTGTTGTACTTAAAAAGTGCTTACAAACTTTTAGATGACGGGGGTCCGGGGGAAGCGCCCCTGGTTAGCGGGGTTCCAGGGGTGGCAACCCCTGGCGGGGTCCAAGGGGCTGGCCCCTGGTTGGAGTCGAGATGCCAAGTCAGCTCGAAAAATTTTTATTTCTACTAAATTGCTTTGGTGAAAAACGCATCTGGACTTGAATTTGGGTGAACTCAAGTGATAAATTTTAGGTCTCGACACTTAGTAAAAATGAGTTGCAAACCTTCTGTTTTTAGCGTCACTTATAGCGACACTTAGGATTTAAGCGACACTTAGGAAGTGTCGCATGAAATGACGGATTCTGATCTAATGGCGTCACTTGTGTAAGTGACGCATAGAGGGCGACACTTAAGGAAGTGTCGGTTGTAAGTGTCGGTATAAAGGTCATGAGTCACTAAGGTTAGTGACGGATGAGATCTGTTCTCGATTATAGGCGTCACTCAAACAAGTGACGCTATAAGTGTCGGTTTATAGTGACGGGTATTGAATTTGCGAAACTTAGGCAACTGTCGGGAAAAAGGGGTTTTATGCGGCACTTAGGCAAGTGACGCAAAATTAGGGCTTTTAGCGACACTCAATGCATCACTTAAGTGACGCATGAAGTGACGCTATACTGCAGGCTTCGTTGCGACACTTAAAGCTGTTGACGGGTTTTTGAGCCAAAAACGAGTTTTCCGGCCATAGTTTGGTCCGATTCTTTTACCCAACCATATAAGGACATTTTAAGTTTATATAAACAACTTTTATGTAAAAATAAATGAAATCGGAGAGTTTCGGGTTTTTGTCGGAAACTTACGCGGTGTCGAAATGAAATTCTGGAAAGATAGAAGTGTAGATCGTCGCGAGGTGGTTCCTTTTCTACAAAAATCTTGATGATCCGAGTGTGTTTGGTGGTGTTATTTGGTGATTGTATGTGATGGTGGTATGTTGGTGGTAGAAATGAGAGAAAAGAGAAAGAAGGAGAGAGAAGGGAAAGATGAGAATGAGGAGGGGAGTGGGTTCCCCACCCATTTTGGGCAGATTTCGGTGGGGGCCCACCACAGTGTGGGTCTCCACTTTTTAATTCCGTGTTTGCGCTCCGTGCGGTGTTCGTTTTCCCGATTGTTTGTACGTTAATCCGTTGTTTTATACGTTTAATTATAGGTTTTAAAAAATGCATTTTATTACTCGATATTTTTGCGAAGTATTTAACCAAGTACTTATTAATTGAGTTATAAAATATAACGTTAACTTGTTTTGTTTGTTTGCGCGTTTAATAATTTAATCGCGTAGGCTTTGTTTGTACGATACGGAGATGAATACGAAATATTATAAAATAATATTTTGGATATAATTGTGTCATTAATTAATATTGTATTACTTAATAAAATTGTCCACCAACGTCCGTATTTATTTGAACCGAATTACATTCGATTTGAAACTTGTACGATTTAATCAAACCGCGTAATTGTATATATTCAACAATATATATATTGATACATTAATTAGCCTAACACATAACTAATTACATGTATTAAAACTTGATTAGGCACTAATTTCTAGTCCTAATTTGACGGGTGTCGCACATTCCAACCACAATTATTCCTGCTGTCATTGCTACTGCTACTACTCCTGCTATACCAGAAATGGTTGTGCCCAAAAGAGAGGAACAATGGTCGGATGAGGATAGACGATTGGTTAGACTGGATAAAAAAGCTAAAATCTACATAGGCATGGCACTTCCTGATGAAGTGTTCGAATCTATCAGACTTTGTAAAACTGCTAAAGACATGTGGGACACCCTTAGGAATATATATATATATATATTGGAACTCCTGATATTATTCGCTGCAGGGAAGTCAATCTCACTCACCAGTATGAGCTATTTGCAATGGAACCCAATGAATCTCTGTCTTCTACTTACACCAGATACCAGTCACTGATGAACAAAATGGAGGACGCTGGTATAGGCAAGGAACAGAGATTTGTTGTTGAAAAGTTCTTGGAATTATTGCCAAGAAAAGTTTGGGGAACCATTGCTACATGTACAAGACAGAGAAATGATTATACAAATCTTAATCTTACTCAAGTCTATGGTATTTTGCTCAACTGGGAGTAGTCAGAAAAGCAAGCTGATCAGAGTGAGCATATTCGTGCAACACTTAGAAGTCAAAAGATATCAAACGCTCTTGTAGCTGATCTTGGAGAAATCGATCAGAGACAGAAGTCAAAAGTGTCTAAGAGAAGCTCAAAGTCACTGATAGCTGAAGAAGAAGGTGGTCAAGCTGAAGAACAATCAGAGTATGAATATGATGAGGGTCTGGAGAAGCTTGAAAAAGACATGGCCATGATGGTTTCTAATTTCAGAAGGAACACCAGATTAAAAAAGATTCACTGGTGCTCCATCATCTGACAATTTTCAATCCAAGGGAGAATGCTACAAGTGTGGCAAACCTGGTCATTTTGCAGCTGAATGTAGATCAAAGTCAGTCAATCCATTCCTTGAACAAAAGCCAATGTTCAGAAATGACAAGTATAACAAATACAAGGAAAAGTACAAAAAGCTGAAGGCTATGTCCAAATCAGGGAAGAAGAAGAGAAAAGGGTTTGTCGCTGAAGAAAGTTCACTCAGGGACTCTGATTCATCCTCTTCATCCGATGATGAAGAAGCAATGATTTGCTTGGACCAAGATTATTGTTTGATGGCTGATGACACTGAATTCCATGAAGACATCAAGGAAGTAGCTCAAAAATGTTCAGCATCTGGTTGGGATTCTGATAGCATCTACAAAGGTATTCTTAGAGAGACTATCTGGTACTTGGACAGCGGATGTTCCAGGCACATGACAGGATGCAAGTCTCTGCTCAGTGACTATCAGGATGAAAAAGGTCCTGATGTGGTATTTGGTGATAACAAGGTTGGGAAGACCAGAGGGTATGGAGTCTTAACCAATGGTAATGTGATGTTCAAGCGAGTGGCATATGTGGAGGGACTAAAACACAATTTATTAAGCATCAATCAGTTTTGTGACTCCAAGAACAAGGTACTATTTCATCATGAAGCAGGAGTTGTTTACACCAAGAAGGGAAGTGCTATACTTGCTGCTAATCGAAAAGGAAATACTTATGTGGTCAACATGGATTCAGCACAATCAGGAACATGTTTTTAATCCAGAACCGTTTCAGAAGAAAAATGGTTGTGGCACAAGCGACTTTCTCATTTGAATCTCAAAGCAATCAGTAAATTGAGCAAGAATGTTTTAGTCACTGGACTACCAAAATTATCTTATGTTAAAGATAACCTTTGTTCAGCATGTGAAAAGGGAAAGCATCACAGCTCATCTTTCAAAAGTAAGCAGACTTCATCAGTGACTGAATGTTTCCATTTGCTCCATATGGATCTATTTGGTCCAGTAAGTACTCCAAGTCTTGGTGGAAAAAGGTACTGCTTGGTAATAGTGGATGAATACTCCAGATACACTTGGGTATTTTTTCTCAAAGCTAAAAGTGAAGCTGCCAGCGAAATCATATCCTTTGTCAAGAAAATGGAGAATCTAAATGATGTCACGGTAAAACATCTGAGAAGTGATAATGGCACTGAATTTAGAAATATTGACCTGGAAAGTTTCTGTGATTCAAAAGGTATTTCTCAAAAATTTTCAGCACCTAGAACACCCTAACAAAACGAGGTGGCAGAAAGGAGAAATAGAACCTTGATTGAATCTGCCAGGTCAATGCTCATTGATGCTGGTCTTAAGACCTATTTCTGGGTTGAAGCAGTAAGTACTGCCTGTTACACTCAGAATAGGTCACTGATTGTCAAAAGACACAGTAAGACAGCAGATGAGCTGTTAAGGGGGAGAAAACCCGACATGAGTTTTCTCCATGTTTTTGGTAGCACTTGCTACATTTTAAACAAAAGAGATCACTTGGGAAAGTTTGATCCAAAAGCTGATGAAGGAATATTTGTTGGTTACTCAATTATCTCTAAAGCTTTCAGAGTTTACAATAAAAGAAGAGAATGTATTGAGGAATCAATGGATGTTACCTTTGATGAATCATATGATGAGTCACTCACTGATCCAAAAGAGTATGAAAATCTTATTTTTAATAAAATAGATGGTGACTCATCAGATGAAAGAAAAACAAATGATAAGAAATATGAAAATTTCTCATCAGACTCTAAAGGAGAAGATAGTGTTCCTGAAAACAATTCTTGCTCTACTTTAGCTGAAAATAATTCAGGGACATCATCTTTACTTACTGATGTCCCATCATCATCAACTCAATGTCCAAACAACAATAATCATGTTTATGATGCTGATCTGTCACAAGAACCATAACCAGATAAGACAGTCACTGCTGAACCTCAGCGAATGACTAAGTGGACAAAACACATTGATAATCAATTGAGTATTGGTAATCCACAATCCAGGGTTCAGACAAGATCAACAACTGCTAACTTTTATTTGTTTGTAAGTTTTGTATCACTGATGGAACCAAAGAAGGTTGATGAAGCACTCACTGATCATCACTAGATAGCTGCCATGCAAGAAGAGCTATCTCAGTTTGAAAGAAATAAAGTTTGGAATCTTGTACCTCAACCTGCTGGTAAATCAGTGATTGGAACACGATGGGTGTTCAGAAATAAGATGGATGTTGATGGTGTGGTAACAAGAAACAAGGCTAGACTGGTTGCACAAGGTTACTGTCAGCAAGAAGGCATTGACAATGATGAAACCTTTGCACTAGTGGCTAGGCTTGAAGCAATCAGGTTGTTTCTAGCTTATGCAGCTCACAAGAAGTTTAAAGTATATCAAATGGATGTAAAAAGTGCCTTTCTGAATGGCAAGCTGCAGGAAGAAGTGTATGTCAAGCAACAACCTGGATTCATTGATCCAAAACATCCTGGTTATGTTTACAAACTTGATAAAGCTCTGTATGGACTAAAACAGTCTCCCAGAGCGTGGTATGACACTCTCTCTGTCTACCTGATAAAATGTAGCTACGTCAGAGGTAAAATTGACAGCACATTGTTTATCAAAAGAGATAAGAGAGATGTCATATTAGTCCAGATCTTTGTTGATGATATCATTTTCGGGTCTACTAACAGTGACATGTGCAAGGAATTTTCTGATCTCATGACCAAAAGTTATGAGATGAGCATGATGGGTGAATTAACATTTTTCCTTGGTCTGCAAATAAAATAAACCAAAACTGGAATTTTTATAAGTCAAGGAAAATATGTTAAAGATCTCTTAAAGAAATTTGAATTTGCTAATTGCTCAACACTTGCTACACCCATGTCACCTGCAGTAAAGCTACATGCTGATCCTGATGGTAAATCTGTAAACATCACTGCTTACAGAGGTATGATTGGGTCACTGTTGTATCTAACTGCAAGTAGACCAGACATTATGTTTGATACATGTCTCTGTGCTAGGTATCAAGCTGATCCAAAGGAATCACACTTTCTCGCTGTCAAAAGAATATTTAGATATCTGAAGGGTACACCAAAGCTTAGTCTCTAGTACCCATCAGGTTCAGATTTCTCACTAAAAGGATATTCTGATTCTGATCACGCTGGATGTAAGCTGGATAGAAAGAGCACTTTTGGTAGCTGTCAGTTTCTTGGAGAAAAGCTTGTAAGCTGGTCTAGCAAGAAACAAAATTCAGCTTCAACTTCAACTGCTGAAGCTGAATATGTTGCTGCTAGTGCTTGTACGGCTCAAATTCTTTGGATGAGAAATCAGCTCGCTGACTATGGATTTGACTTCAAAGAAATTCCAATCTATTGTGATAGTCAAAGTGCCATAGCCATTGCAAACAATCCAGTGATGCACTCAAGGACAAAGCACATTGATATACGATATCATTTCATCACGGACCATGTGATGAAAGGTGCTATTGAACTCCATTTCATTCCAACTGATTACCAACTCGCTGATTTAATTACAAAACCTCTGGATGAGAAAAGATTTAACTTTCTTATCAGCGAGCTTGGTATGTTAAACTTCAATGAATAAATGAACTATTTGAGTTTATTTATTTATTGTCGTTTAAATTTATAAATGCTTTAAATAATATGTCTTTGTAAAATATAATATCAGTTGACCATACACACTGATGTTTTAATCTTTACTGAACTAATCAGCAAGATTAGTACCCAGCTTACTGTGATCATCTAATGTTATATTCCTATAAAGACTCATGAATATTTTCTCATGTCTCAATGATAGGTTTGTAGCATTGCTCTATGGTATCTCTAACTGATCTAGTTAGTATTCTAAGTTGTAACTAGATCAGTGAGGTGTAATATAGAAATATGGTATACATTTAACATATGACATAATCTATATTCATGTTCTTCTTAAAAAAAAAAAAACTTACAATGTAACAATGGTGAGTTGATAAGTTAAATTTATATCAAAACTGTAACTATTTCACAATGACTCAATCAGTATTCTAAGTTGTGATTAAGTCAGCGAGATCTAGTCTCAGCAAGATAAACATTTAAATTTATTATCTTACAATTGTTATATTTCTTTTGGGTGGTAAATCAAGAAATTGATTAGATATCTTCAGTAACTCTTTCTCTCTGAAGATATCATTTAATGGTGCTATTAAGTTTACAAATATTATTTATGGGTTGTGGTGTAAACGGTAAAGTCGTATTGTCTGACACTCTCTCTCTTACATCAGTGTACTTTTCCGGCACACCTCTCCCATCACCATTAATACCACCAGGTTCAATAATCATCACCCCTATACCACTTACCACCATCAATCATCACCTCTATACCACCTCTACTCACCACCATCATCGACCACGATGATCCATTTTCCACCACATGATTATCAAGAAGCACGCTATAAAATAGCGATTTAACTCATTTCCCTTTTTACGCCTTCTTGATTTTCATAAGAAAAACACTTTGTTTTAAAGGCAAAAATATTGCAAAACATCTTTATCACTAGCAAGATAAAAATCTTATTTTTATTTTCACCATCACTGTAGAGTTCAAAGCTCTTCGAGCCTTTGCAGAAACCAAAGATCTTGCTAAACCAGTTTTCAAATCAAATCATCAAAGAAACCTTTCGTGCTCAAAAACAGGGTATGTGGAGATACTAAATTTTTTTTAATATTTTTCTTCTCCCTGCCTGTTTTACGAATTTTCTTCAAAACTATGGGCACAAAATCAAAAGACTGATCAGTTGAGTCACTAATCAATTATCTCAGGATTGATTAAGCAAGTGCGATCTCTGAAAAACTGATCACTACAAAGTCATTCTCATGAAAAACCAAGGGGATACTTGCTCCCTAGCCGACAACTACTGTACATCCGTCCGCTCCTACCCTCCCATCGATCATGTCACTGAACACACCCCCAGTGACCACAGCTGGTCAACCACTAAAGAAAAATCCAGAACCATCAAAAGAAAATCCACATTAGGGTCCCTGACATTAATGGATCAAGGACATAGTAAAAAGATGACGTCTAGGACGCCAAGGGTGAAACAGGGTCTGAACGTTCAGTCACTATGGGCACCCTTGTTGAAACCAAGCCTTCAACCGCCTCACTGGATTCCCGAAAATCCAGTGACTCTATCAAGGGAAACCTACAGACAGCTACAATGGCTCAACCCATTGTTAGCAGTGATTCGGGTGCAACCCACACCCTCTTATCGAGTCAACCCATTAGCCACTCATCATCCTCACAAAAGGATGATGTTTTAAATAAAGGGCAAGTGACATCAGTGGGTGATAACACACCCATCGCTGGTGTCACATCACTGGCTACAGACCCGAGCTATCTCTCATCTAGCACTGCACCAGCTGTCAATGTCTCTCTCCAGTCATAGGGAGAGATACAGGCTGATCCCTCTATTTTCAATGATCCATCAGCTAAAACACAAGCTGATGATGACGAGAAAACCACTCACTTATTACAAAAAGATCAAACATTTGCTGCAGCATTTCATGCTATCATCAAGGGGGAGAAATATTCAATTATTGCTGATGCTACCAGAGAAATGCTGATCTACTTCGTGCTGTTATCAAGGGGGAGAGAATGTGCAAATAAATGCAAAAACCAATGTTGCTTATGCTCATATGAAAAATCGCTGATACTATCAAAGTTGATGACACTTGGGAATCATCTTTGTGGCTTCTATCACAAACTTACATATTCCCTGTATTTGAGTTACAATTTTCTTGGCGATTTTATTCAATATTTGTGCCACTTCAGCTTAGCAGTGAATCCTTCTCTATCCGGATCAGTATATGAAGCTTAGCAATGAATCCTTCTAATCAGTATCTGAAGGTTCATTTTCATTGATTTTCAGTCGGTTAAAGCTTCGTGAGAGGGTGTCATGCTGAAGATAGTAGGTTTGATATACCAAGAATCATTGTTTCATCTGATCGCTGAAGATAGTAGGAATCACTGCTATTTATCTAATCGTTAAAGATAGTAGGTTTGATATACCAAGAATCACTGCCTCATCTGATTGCCTCATCTGATTGCTGAAAATAATAGGTTTAAAACTTGTAATAGATTAGATTTATTGTAACTGAAAAACCATCTGTACTTTATATTTTACAGTTCAATGAAATCTGATCTTTTGAGAAAACCAAAGTGCAAAACTCAGATCATATCAAAAGAATCCAAAAAGATAAATGAATGGATCAAAGTGTAAGTCACTGAATGTTTAAATTCTTTAAACACTGACTATAAACTTTCACAGCAATAAGTTTGTCTAGGGAGCTTTTATCACAATCATTTAGGGGGAGATTGTTGAGTCACTGGTCGCTGACCATGTTGAGTCGCTGGTCACTGACCAACTCAACGAAACACTACTCGATGAAGAAATGGATTGTATCAAAGCTGTTGTTGCTGAAGATTGGTTTCGCTGATCGTCATTCATTCTACTCTCAAGGAATTGATATGCTGAGGAAGATTAAAGCTCAACTTGGTGTGTCGCTGATCATGACAGCGAGAGCTTTACATCTTCAAATCAATAAAGGCAAAAGTCACTGCCAGAATAACAGCTAGTCACTGAAGATCTCTAGTTCAAGTCATTCTACAAGAGCATGTTAGCTCGCAGTGAGTGAGGAGGATTACTGCATCTTCAAGGACTATTCAATAAAGTCTCTCAATCATCAAGTACAGAAAATACTGTACTTATCTATACATCAGCAAGAGCGTTCCAACTTTAAGTGTGTCCGAAAGATTACGTGGCAGCGAATGATTGGTTTTAAGGTAACGAGATATTTGCGGTAACAGAATTGGGACCCGCAGAATGTCGGTTCATCAGAGATCAAGCCAATCAAGCAGCGACACGTGTCATTCCAAGATCCTATTTTATATGAGATATTTTAGTGTAACAACCGCCAAATTAGAACTAGTAATTAGTGTCTGATTCTATGTTAATACATGTAATTAGTTCTGTGTTAGGCTAATTAATGTATCAAAATATATATTGATGAATATATACGAATACGCGATCGGATTTAATCGTACACAATTTAAACCGAATGTAATTCGATTCAACTAATACGGACGTTGGTGAAACATTTTGTTCAATAACACGATCATTTTCCAAGTATTATTTTAACAATACCCCAAGTGTGTATTATATCGTACAAATAAACGTCTACACGATTAAAATAGTTAACGCTCAAATTAAAAACAAAAATAAACAAATCTATTTAAAGATTTGACAAAATAATGCAACTAAATTATTTAACAAAGATCCGTATTTTTAAAATGAATAATTAACGCGAAAAATAAATATTTAACGCTTAGACAACGGAGAAAACGAACACCGCACGGGGCGCGGGGACGGAAGCTGAAAAGTGGAGGCTTTCAACAAAACCTCCACCCTTTCCCTTTTCTTCCTCATTTCACCCTCACCATCTCTCTCTCTCTTCCCTCTTTTTCTCTCAAATCAACAAACCACCACCACCTCACAAATCTTCTAAATAACATCACAAAACGCACTCGGATTTCAAGACTCGTTTGGAAGAAAAGCACCACCACAACACGATCTATCTTCCTATCTTCTCGGATTTTTCATCCGACACTTTGTAAGTTTCCGATAAATCCCTACATCTCTCGGTTTTTAGCATTTTTGCTTGTTTGTTGTTTAAAATAGCTTGTAATGTCCATTGGAGGGTTGGTAAAAGATTTGGACCAAAAGGAAACCCGAAAACACGTTTTTGGCTCAAAATCCGTCGATCAGACGTAAGTGACGCACTGACAAACCCATATATGCGTAACTTCGTGCGACACTGACTAAGTGTCGCATAAGCCCCTTTACCGACACTACATGTGTCACTTACATAAGTGACGCCTACCATCGTACCGACACTTGCTTAAGTGTCGCGACTACTTTACCCGACACTTCTTAAGTGTCGCATATAATTAATTTCAGATTGCTATACGACACTTGTTAAGTGACGCCTTGATATTTTACCGACACTTCCCTAGTGTCGCACGACCACGTTACCCGACACTTTACCCGACACTTCTTAAGTGTCGCCTGACCACCCTAAGTGACGCTATGAAGTGTCGCATAAAACAGAACCTTGAAAAAACCAGAATTCTTAAGAGATTTTCACTAAAACAAGGTAGTAAATATGAATTTTTCCCTTCGAGCTGACTCGGCAGCTCGACCCCGACCAGGGGCTCTGCCCCTTGGACCCCGCCAAAGGGTTGCCACTCCTTGGAACCCCGCAACCAGGGGCGCTGTCCCCGGACCCCCGTCGTTCCAGTACAAAATGTTTCAAAACAATGATAATACTTTGACAATTACTAATACCAACCGTCACCAACGGGTCAAAACATGTTTTTATAAATACAAACGGTTACAAACACTTGAACAAACATCGGGCATACTAGTTGTGTACAACAATTCTTGGTGGTCTTGCGAGACATCTACTTACATGACCTTATGTGTTTAGGCATTTGAAGGATTACGGGTTCGGAGAACCTACGGATTGATATTACTTACTCGTTTATTGTATAAACTTAACTTTCAAAGGCTCAGGTGAGTCTTACAGCCCCACTTTTACTGTTTTACATACGGGGTGAGATACATTGCTTACTTTTCTTGAACACAAGTACGAACTATACATTTTACTATACGGGATTGCATGAGTTATTTACTTTTCACTGAAGTCTCTCCATCATATATCGTTAGTTATTGACTTAAGCGCGAACACTAGTTAATGGATCCATTAGGGAAATGACCCTCCCCGCCCGGGGTAGTAGCGCTACCACGAACCGTTCAGTATAAACGGGCGACTATTATTCGTTACTTATGCTTGCTCAGTTACGAGCATGTCACGGGAGCAATTTATTACTTACGGGTTAAGCTTTGATTATGAGCCTCATGGCAACGGTATAACTTACTTACTTTACATTTGCTGGATTGCAAATACTTGATTTACGCCTGCGGGCACAACTGATGAAATCTTGTGTTCAAAAACTAACATTACTTACAAACCTGTGAGATTCACCAACATTCGTGTTGACCCTTTTAGCATGTATTCTCAGGTACACAGACTGAGTAGGATTACTTCAGGACATAGCTAGAGTTGCATGATTTCAACAAAACTGCATTAACAAAGATTCTCAGTATTATCTTTTGTACATGTTGATTATGTAATAGAATCTCCCGCCATACGCGTGGACTCTGGGGAACTACCTTTTGTATACGAAAACATTAAGTTTTCAAACATTTATTTCTATAAAATCGTTTTACAACGTCTCATTTAGAGGTCGTTTACTGTATATCTTGTGCTTTGTATATTGATTAGTAACACCCAAGTATGCTTCCGCAAATCATTAAATTTGGGGGTGTTACAGATTGGTATCAGAGCCTAAGGTTATAGTGAACTAGGTTGCATTTAGTGGGCCTAGACTATGACCGTTAGGCAGTATTTCCTTATTAGGCATGACTGGTTCAGGAATTACAGCATACGACTTTAATTTTACATAGCCTGATCAACTATGTACAATTAAGGAAAGATGATGTGAGGTCTGAAATGGTTATGTTGAACAGGAATACGATAGTTGACTCTGACCACGAGAGAACCGGACCATTACTTGATACGTGCTAGACACTAAGCTGGATATTATGTACTTGCCTACATATTAGCCTCGTCTTACTTACACTCTGCCACAGGAATGGCAAACACACCACCAAATTCGTCATGCTCTCATCCGCAAGGATATCGAAACCCACGAGTATCCAGGAGAAACACTAGGCCACCTTGAAGCAACCCCTATCCTGTTCATAACTCTCGGAACTCGGTACACCCCACAGTGCCAGTGTTGGCTACCCAACTTCGCCGTCAGGCGCAAAGGCTCGAGAATCTCGAACGGGAACAACACCGAATGACCTACCTACTCCGCCAAGCTCTTGATCACATATCACAACTCCGGCGAGAACAAGAAGATACCAGCCTCTCTGTAAGCATAATTCAGGATTCAATGACCGCTGAATTAGGTGCGGATGAACTCATAAGAGGCCGACTAGAGGAATGTGAACAGCATTCACAGGAGGCTGAGGAGTACTCTCGAGCACTGGTACAACGACTGGCCTTGGTTGAAGACATTGCCAGGCAAGCCAACAGACTTGCAGAAACCGTGGACCGCCTTGTCGCGCTGATGGAGCGGATTAATTTGCATCAAGATTAGATCAGTCTGTAACTTGTAACCAGTTAACTACTTAATTAGGACTTATGTAATTTGACCGGATGTAATAATTCCCGGTACTTTTGTACTGCTACTGTTCTGTAACCTTATGGAAAAACTTGTACCGTGTATCCAACTCGGTTATCTAAATGGAATGTGATTATCACCTCGTACTGTTACCGTGTATCGAGAAAATCGAATCTGTATTCCTAATCTGCAACTGCACGGAGGAAGACAAGGTCAAGTTCTCCGTCAGTACTTTCTCTGACACCGCTCTCACCTGGTGGAACACCTATGCCCAGACTGTGGGTATTGCTAATGCATACAAACTCCCGTGGGAGGAGTTGAAGAAGATGCTGAGGGGCGAGTACTGCCCCACAGACGAATTGAAACAACTGGAAGTGGAATTCTAGAACCACAAAATGCAGGGTGATGACATCACGGGGTACACCAACCGCTTTCACCAACTGGCACTTCTGTGCCCAACCATGGTCGATCCTGAGTACAAGAGGATCGAGAAATATGTCGATGGACTTCCTGACAGGCTTCAAGACCTGGTGACTTCATCCAAACCGGTTACTATCCAGAGCACCATTCGTATGGCCCATGAACTGACGGAAAACTCTGTCCGCCGTGGCACAACATCTACCCCATCTGCAAACAACAAACGCAAATGGGAAGGAAACCCCAACTCATCCCACCAAATCACTAACAAAAAGCCTGAGTCTGTTAAGGCTTATTCATCAGGGACTACGAAAAAGAAAGGGTACATCGGGAACAAACCCTACTGCCCCAAATGCAATCGTCATCATGACGGTTCCTGCCCTCGCACCAACTGCGAACGGTTCGGGCACCTAGCCAAGGATTGCCGAGCCATCATTCCTACCCCTAACACCAATGCACCAAAGACCTGCTTTAGGTGCGGAAATTCTGGGCATTTCAAGAGCAATTGCCCCAAGCTGAAGAACAACAACAACAACAACAACCGTAACAACAACGCCCAGAGCAGAGCCTTCGTGATCAGCTCAGGGGACGTCCGTCAAGACCCGAATATGGTCTCGGGTATGTTCCTCCTCAACAACTTATCTGCTTCTATTCTATTTGATACTAGTGCCGATAGGAGCTTTATTTCTGATGAGTTTTGCCCACTACTTGATATCACCCCCGCGGCCTTAGATGTTAAGTACACCGTAGAACTTGCAAATGGTAAACTCATAGAAACCGATAGTGTGATACCTAATTGCACTTTAAACCTAGCCGACGAAATCTTCTCAATCGATCTTATGCCTGTTGAACTAGGAAGTTTCGACGTCATCGTGGGTATGGACTGGTTGTCCAAGCATTGGGCCGAAATTGTTTGTCATGATAAGATCGTCCGCATCCCTCTCACCGTCGGTAGAACCTTGATCATACAAGGGGAGACCGGTGGGTCGAGACTAAACATAATCTCCTGTTTGAAAACCCGAAAACTTCTGAGGAAGGGTTATTCAGCAATTCTTGCACACATCACGGAGAAAAAGTCGGAGGAGAAGCGACTTGAAGATGTGCCAATCGTTAGAGACTTTCCCGAAGTCTTTCCAGAAGAACTACCTGGTTTACCTCCACCTAGACAGGTTGAGTTCTCGATTGATCTCGTACCGGGTGCCGCACCGGTGGCCCGAGCACCGTACCGCCTAGCCCCATCCAAACTTCAGGAGTTGTCTACTCAGTTGCAGGAACTCCTGGATAAAGGATTCACCAGACCGAGTTCTTCACCTTGGGGGAGCTCCGGTCTTTTTTTTCAAAAAGAAAGACGGTTCATTCAGAATGTGCATCGACTACCGAGAGTTGAACAAGCTAACCTTCAAGAACCGATACCCACTTCCCCGAATCGATGATCTGTTCGATCAACTTCAAGGATCAAGCTGTTATTCAAAGATTGATCTTCGATCAGGTTATCATCAATTGCGTGTTCGCGATGCCGACATCCCAAAAACCGCATTCAGAACCCGTTATGGGCATTATGAATTCCAAGTGATGCCATTCGGTCTAACCAACGCACCGGTTGTGTTCATGGACCTTATGAATCGGGTGTGTAAACCCTATCTTGACAAGTTTGTCATCGTCTTCATTGATGACATCCTCATCTATTCGCGCAACGAACAAGAGCATGCGCAACATCTCGAAACCATTCTGGAACTACTTAGACACGAGGAACTTTACGCCAAATTCTCTAAGTGTGAGTTCTGGATAAAAACCGTTCAATTCCTCAGACACGTGAGTGACAGTCAGGGAATTCATGTAGAGCAGTCAAAAATCAAGGCAATCAAGGACTGGCAAGCGCCAACCACTCCCACCGAGGTACGCCAATTCTTGGGATTGGCGGGGTATTATCGCCGGTTCATTGAAAACTTCTCAAAAATAGCACAACCGCTCACGGTACTGACTCAGAAGGAAAAGAAGTTCAATTGGACTGATAAACAAGAGTCAGCATTTCAACAGTTGAAACTCAAGCTTTGCAGTGCACCCATTCTATCCTTACCCGAGGGCATAAATGACTTCGTGGTATACTGTGATGCTTCTCACCAAGGTCTCGGTTGCGTGTTGATGCAACGAGACAAGGTCATTGCTTACGCCTCCCGATAACTCAAAATTAACGAGAAGAACTACACGACTCACGACCTCGACACTCAAAGTTAACGAGAAGAACTACACGACTCACGACCTCGAGTTAGGGGCCGTGGTATTCGTCCTCAAAATCTGGAGACATTACCTTTATGGTACCCGAAGTACTGTATTCACCGACCATAAAAGCCTTCAACACATCTTCGACCAGAAAGACCTTAACATGAGGCAACGTAGATGGGTTGAATTACTCACCGATTACGACTGTGAGATCAAATATCATCCAGGCAAGGCAAATGTGGTTGCCGATGCTCTCAGTCGAAAGGAACGAACAATACCACTCCGAGTCCGAGCCCTCAGCATGACAATTCACAACGACCTGAACATCCAAATTCTCACCGCTCAACTCGAAGCTCTCAAACCAGATAATGTCAAAAATGAGGCCTTACGAGGCATGGATAAACAATTAGAAATCAGACCTAATGGAGTTAGGTACTTCGCCAACCGAATCTGGTTGCCAAATTTTGGGAACCTACGAGACTTGGTGATGGATGAGGCTCACAAGTCCAAATATTCTATCCACCCGGGGTCCGATAAAATGTATCACGGGATCAAAGAGTTTTATTGGTGGCCTAACATGAAAGCTGACATCGCCATGTACGTTAGTAAATGCTTAACCTGTTCCAAAGTCAAGGCCGAACACCAAAGACCCTCGGGATTGCTTCAACAACCTGAAATTCCTCAATGGAAATGGGAGCAAATTTCCATGGACTTCATTACCAAACTACCGAAAACTTCGAGCGGTTGCGATACCATTTGGGTGATTGTGGACCGTCTCACAAAATCTGCTCATTTTCTGGCCATCAAGGAAACTGACAAGATGGAGCGTTTGGCTCGCATCTACATCAAAGAAATTGTTTCGCGACACGGTGTACCTATCTCGATCATCTCGGATAGAGACAGCCGTTTTACTTCCAACTTTTGGCAATCGTTATAGAAATCTCTCGGTACTCGTTTGGATATGAGTACAGCTTATCACCCGCAAACCGATGGTCAAAGCGAGCGAACCATCCAAACAATGGAGGATATGCTACGAGCCTGCGTAGTGGACTTCGGTACTTCTTGGGAAAGCCACTTACCGTTGTGTGAGTTCTCGTACAATAATAGTTACCATGCCAGCATTAAGGTTGCACCCTTCGAGGCACTCTACGGACGTAAGTGCCGATCACCGATCTGTTGGACTGAGGTGGGAGATACCCAACTCACTGGTCCAGAAGTCATCCATGAAACTACCGAGAAAATCGTTGGTATCCAAAACCGACTGAAAGCCGCACGTGATCGTTAGAAAAGTTATGCTGATGTGAGACGCAAACACCTTGAGTTCCAGGTAGGGGACAAGGTACTTCTCAAAGTGGCACCGTGGAAAGGTGTCATTCAATTCGGAAAACGGGGCAAACTAAACCCTAGATACATCGGGCCGTTAGAAATTCTAGAAAGGATTGGTCCAGTGGCGTATCGCCTCCAACTCCCTGCTGAACTTAGCAGCGTTCACAACACCTTTCACATTTCTAACCTGAAGAAATGTCTGTCTGACGAGACACTAATAATACCGCTCGACGAAATCCAAATCGATGATAAACTTCATTTTGTCGAGGAACCTATGGAAATCATGGACCGTGAGGTCAAGCGATTGAAACAGAGTCGTATTCCCATCGTAAAAGTCAGGTGGAATTCTAGGCGTGGCCCTGAGTTCACTTGGGAACGGGAAGACCAAATGCGACTAAAATACCCACATCTCTTCCCGGATAACGCACCGCCCGTGCACACGAATTAAATTTCGGGATCGAAATTTCTTTAACAGGGGGAGAATGTAACAACCGCCAAATTAGAACTAGTAATTAGTGTCTGATTCTATGTTAATACATGTAATTAGTTCTGTGTTAGGCTAATTAATGTATCAAAATATATATTGATGAATATATACGAATACGCGATCGGATTTAATCGTACACAATTTAAACCAAATGTAATTCGATTCAACTAATACGGACGTTGGTGAAACATTTTGTTCAATAACACGATCATTTTCCAAGTATTATTTTGACAATACCCCAAGTGTGTATTATATCGTACAAATAAACGTCTACACGATTAAAATAGTTAACGCGCAAATTAAAAACAAAAATAAACAAATCTATTTAAAGATTTGACAAAATAATGCAACTAAATTATTTAACAAAGATCCGTATTTTTAAAATGAATAATTAACGCGAAAAATAAATATTTAACGCTTAGACAACGGAGAAAACGAACACCGCACGGGGCGCGGGGACGGAAGCTGAAAAGTGGAGGCTTTCAACAAAACCTCCACCCTTTCCCTTTTCTTCCTCATTTCACCCTCACCATCTCTCTCTCTTCCCTCTTTTTCTCTCAAATCAACAAACCACCACCACCTCACAAATCTTCTAAATAACATCACAAAACGCACTCGGATTTCAAGACTCGTTTGGAAGAAAAGCACCACCACAACACGATCTATCTTCCTATCTTCTCGGATTTTTCATCCGACACTTTGTAAGTTTCCGATAAATCCCTACATCTCTCGGTTTTTAGCATTTTTGCTTGTTTGTTGTTTAAAATAGCTTGTAATGTCCATTGGAGGGTTGGGTAAAAGATTTGGACCAAAAGGAAACCCGAAAACACGTTTTTGGCTCAAAATCCGTCGATCAGACGTAAGTGACGCACTGACAAACCCATATATGCGTAACTTCGTGCGACACTGACTAAGTGTCGCATAAGCCCCTTTACCGACACTACATGTGTCACTTACATAAGTGACGCCTACCATCGTACCGACACTTGCTTAAGTGTCGCGACTACTTTACCCGACACTTCTTAAGTGTCGCATATAATTAATTTCAGATTGCTATACGACACTTGTTAAGTGACGCCTTGATATTTTACCGACACTTCCCTAGTGTCGCACGACCACGTTACCCGACACTTTACCCGACACTTCTTAAGTGTCGCCTGACCACCCTAAGTGACGCTATGAAGTGTCGCATAAAACAGAACCTTGAAAAAACCAGAATTCTTAAGAGATTTTCACTAAAACAAGGTAGTAAATATGAATTTTTCCCTTCGACCTGACTCGGCAGCTAGACCCCGACCAGGGGCTCTGCCCCTTGGACCCCGCCAAAGGGTTGCCACCCCTTGGAACCCCGCAACCAGGGGCGCTGCCCCTGGACCCCCGTCGTTCCAGTACAAAATGTTTCACCAACGTCCGTATTAGTTGAATCGAATTACATTCGGTTTAAATTGTGTACGATTAAATCCGATCGCGTATTCCTATATATTCATCAATATATATTTTGATACATTAATTAGCCTAACACAAAACTAATTACATGTATTAACATAGAATCGGGCACTAATTACTAGTTCTAATTTGGCGGTTGTTACATTTAGGAACTCTTGTAGTATAAATAGTCCGGTGTTTTGTACTGTAGAAGTGATGTGCAAAAACCGAGTTATAAATTTAAGTAAGAAAAGTATATAAGAATGAGCTATTACACAACTAGGCAAGTGTACCTAATCGAATAGTAGTATAGCAAAGATAAGTTTCCAGGTATCGTCCAAGGAACAATTTAAGTATTTTGAAGTTATTTTCAATTAATAGTTAACTAATAGAAAGCAAATAAAATTGGGATTTTATGTCTCTTAACGACAGACAGTCGAATGGGGTTTTAAAATTAAAGACGTAAATTAAATAAAGAAAATAAATGAATAGTTTACTCAAATAGATAAAATATGCTTGTTTAGGCCGTTTAACATCTAGCTATCGGATATTTGGATTAAGAACTGGATCAGATTTAGTCCACCTAGAAAACACTATTCGGATTAACAAGTTGTCACTGAATTAATCACCTAGTCAAGATTATACAATCCAAGTATCCTTGTAATTTTAAACCTCTTAACTATGAAATGTGTAATCAATGAAATCACAATTTAACTAATGATTATACTTTCATAAAAACCATTAACCATACAAGATGTCTCTAAATTATGGTTCACCAATACTAACGATCAACTAATTAATTCAAGTCTTCTAGTTACGTCTAACTAGAATTCACAATCAAAGATTTAATTGATAAAGGAACAATATCACACAAAAGTTATCACTAATTGCAAAGCAATAAAGTTCACTTCTTAAATTAAATAATCAATCAAAAGTATCAATCGTTCGATCGTTAACGTGAAATCAAAGTATTTAAATCCAATCACGAACGATTATCCGACATCTAGATGCTAAATAAACCTAAACAAACATTTGAGACTTAGCCCATAATGGTGGGTGAAGTCAAACAATGAATCAAAGACAAAAGTGTGTTCATCATTGAGTAATAATCAAACAAACCAATGATTTCGATGTGTTGTTATGATGTATGATTGATCTTCTCGCTTAGAACGGATGAAAACCTTCAAACTTGACTTAGGATATCTCCAAAAGTCGCCCTAGGTCGTCCCCATTCGCACCAACAGAAGTTAAACCCATAAATAGGGTTTAAATTCGAATTTATAGTGATAAGGTCGGCTACTGATTTCACCTGGCGAGATTCCCCATCGCCTGGCGAAAAGGGGTCTGTGATGATTTCCACCAGATTACGCTAGGCGAAATCATTCATCACCTGGCGAGATTCCATTTTCTCAGCTTTTCTTCAATTTGCATCACAAAGTTTTGTTTTCTTCTCATATCCTTTCCATATCCGTCCAAGTCAACCTAAAATGAATTCCAAACAAAATAAGTATCGAAAGTTCATATATTTAACTAAATAACTAACAAATAGGAATCGATATGGCTATAGAAAAGATGTATAAAACGAGCCATATCAAAATCCCCCACACTTGAACTTTGCTTGTCCTCAAGCAAACTTTAATTTGACAATACCAAACAACCCCCCTTGCAATTCAGAAACGGTGGTCAAGTTTTTCAAAAGAAATACCAACAATAATCACCTAAGTAATCACATTGATATTTAATATATAATTACTATAAAACTTGAGATGATTTTAAATGTCAAGCCTGAATGCACGACCTAGCACCTCACCAAAGGATAAGTGTATAAATCACACAACTCTCAACCTATTCTACAAGGTAGGAATATTAATGATAATAACACTCAATAAAGCCAAGTCGTGATGCAATAGTTACCATAAGCTTGCAAAAGGATCAAATCTCCACCGACTTGGCGTGAGCACCAAGTGAAGTATCAGACGAGGTATTTCAGTATGTGTTGTAATTATATAGGTGTGGATGGAATGGGTATGTCAGACTCTGTAAATTGGTGTAAAGTAGTAGTCAAGACCCGCTAAAATGTTTGATGGAATGTTACCTAGAAATTTTATGATGTGACTCAAAATAAGCTTAGGATTCTTATATGTTATTTCATTCAACTTCATCATAACAGCATAATTCACAATTCACTTCAACAATCTCAATAGACGGATATTTAATTAACAAACTTTATTGTAATCTATGACTTTCTATGAAACCCGTTTAGCGAACTTTCGGACCAACCATCCCAGACCGGAGAAAGACCTTAGGTGATTAGGTGTCAAGCACCCCTCGGGAGCTACTTGTTCGAGTTTCAAAAGCCATTTAGTTGATTACAATTTACTTTAACTTTCATTTCCATAAGCTTTAATTATTCAACTTTAAGCATTAACATTTTAACTTTAACACCATAAATTAGCACAATTAACTTATGGAATATAACATATTTAAGAATCCTTTTCAAAAAGTTTTTAAAAGTCACATTTTCACAAAATCAGTTCAAAATTCTAACTAGGCAACATTAACGAAAATATGGTTCGGGAATTAACTACACAAAAATAAGGCTTATATTATGATGTTGTGAATGTGGAAGTGTCTACGGGTTTCTAGCACTAAAAATGAGTGCTACGACCTGGGTGGACTGGATATAAATGGTTTTAAAGAAGAATAATCCCTAAATAATTGAGATTCCTTGACCGATTATTGAGGTTCGTATCGATCAAATGAGATCAATAACAGACTCGATAATTGGTTAGAAGATCAAAATTATTAGGCTTCAGCATTATCCTAAGAAATACCTCCTCATCATACCCCTTCACCTATATCACAAAATGTGATCTCACAGCGGCCTCGAAATGTATCACTAGGGCAAGTTCTAGAACAAAATTACAAACACCGGCACACTCATAGCAATACGAATTATAAACACTAATGATAAGTGTTTTCAATTAAGGCTCAAAATTCTCACATATTTAATAGTGGGGCTATAAGTGTGCTAGTCATGCAATTCACCCAATAAGGTTGCTTTTTTTTTTTTTTTTTTTTTTTTTTTGACACATCTCCTAATTAAAATAGTTAAGCAAGGGAAGAGGAGATTAAGCTAGACAAGCCATCCGAATGAGTAGGAACACCTACTGTCGAGGATTGGTGTTAGACTTATCAACTTACAGGTTACTTTTAATCTAATAAAATTAATCCTAAACATGTGAAGTAACCTATCTCCTAAGGACAAAATTAATGAACAAAGTTCAAGTGAAACACAACCCCCCCACACTTGAGTGATGCATTGCCCTCAATGCAAAAAAAAAAAAAAAAAAAAAAAAAAAATAGAAATGCAAAATAACACGTGTGGAAGTAAAAAGGGAACGAGAACTTCCCCCGGGTTATGAGCAGAAAATGATGGAATGATGAGAATATGATGACGCTGAACTTACTACCAGCTTACGCACGTGAACGAAATCCATCTTTCCAATGCCACATCACTAACAAAACACATCAACGTAACATATACTAAAATAAAATAGTGTCGTACAAACAGTACCAGTTGACACTACTTTTTAGGGGTCGTGATATAGTCTCAAAATGGACCACCCATTACACAAAAACAAAATAAAAAGTACGTAGTTCAAATAGAAACAATAAAAATAAACCAAGTCCGAACACATATTATAAAGTCTAAATGAAACCAAAACCGAGCTAAACTATGCCTCGGGATCCCCATGCGACTGCAAAGATGATGCTCTAGGTGTCCTGGAGCCGCGGGTGGGACAAGGGTCAACCCGGAAAGTGGAGTCTCGCTGAAACCATCGTTGCAAATGCTCCTGTATCCACCTACAATCATCCTCTACTCCATCCAAGCGGTGACGAATTTCTTCCATATCTCGGGCATGATCATCTGCTGATATTGGCACAACCTGGGGTTCGTCTTCCTCTTCCTCATCTGTGGCTTCTGCTGCAGCTAAAGAAATTTCCTTTGTCCTTTTCGTAATTATGATAACATTCATATCTTTCAACACCTTGCGATTGATCTTCAGCATCGGAGGTTCCTTATGCATAGATTTCACTTCAGGTAAAGAGAAAACACCAAAAGATTCTGCCAGAATGGTGATAAAGTGTCCACCACATATAGAACTCTCTAGTCGTAACCCATCAGCATTCTTCAATGACCGAGCCAACAAATAGGGAACATTAAGGTGTTTTTCTGGATCAAGCATCTGAGTCATAAGCCAAAGATCTGAATTGTTAACTTTATTATACCCTCCTTTTCGGCCATGTATGGAAGTAGCTATCATACGATGTAGTACACGATGAACCGGAGCCCTAATAGACGACTCAATAGCATTTGCTGCTGCATATGACCCATTTCCGATCCTCCTCCAAGCTGCTCTATAATCAAAGTTTTTCTCGGGTTCAATAAGCGCAACTTTAAGGTGAGCTTGAAAACCGTCATTAGTAACTTGTACTGATGTGTACAACCCCATCTTATTAGCAAAATCAGTTAGAGATATTTTTCGAGAAATGCCCCCCAAACGAAACTGTAACATCGTCTTACTAGTGAAATTCCGACATTTTTCATCGAACTCATAAGTGGCTAGAAACTCGTGACAAAGTTCAGTGAATATAGGAGCCTCGGCATTAAATACAACTTCCATTGGTTGAGAATCAAAACCATTCAGAGATCGCCTACAGAATCCTTCAATCTGTTCTTGAAGACCAACATGCGCAAGAACTTCCCAGTCAATAGTGAGACCTGGCTCAAATCGCTTTCCACGTAATTTCTATAATTTATCATTCCATTTGGTTCGGGTCGCAAGAGGAATGTTGTTCGGAAATTTCAGAAACTCGTGAACTTTAAGTGGAACTAGCAATGGATCCACATTAGATGTTTCACCTCGTTGACGACGGTTAGGGGGAGCATGAACTTCTTGGTCCTCTTTATCAGCAGCAGGTGAGCGACAACGAGCAGCTTTCTTAGCAGGTTTTCCCTGAAATAATAGCTTAACAAACAATGACAAACTACACAAAAATCTGGACTGATCACAAATAGTCTCACATACGTCTAAATGCCAATGACACAATTGTTATTATAAGTTTCAAACTAGGCAATTAGACAACCTACATGGATTAAATAATGTGGAAGTGTATCACGAGATCAACAATCGTAAGCAGGAACTACCACATTGATAAATAATTACATGAAATTCTAAGCACTTGTATAAAATCCATGCAAACTGTAATGTGGTCATAAACAATTAAAACTTCCAACACAACAATTAGCCACAAAATTGACAAGAAAGATGCAAGATAACTGTATACTACATCAAAGCAAAAACATTACATAAATAAACAGTTAACTTGGAATATATATCACTTTTTCTCACATAAAATTCAACACGTATAGAAGATCACCTTATTGGGTAGGAAAGAAAAATAATAAATAAAAAATTGAGTAACAATTATATACAAGTTACCAGCAAGTTATAACATGACATTCAATTTATTAAATGCCCCAGCAACATCAAACCCAACCCGATAGTTTAAAACCCTCCAATTCGACCATGAGAAAACCCTAAATCGCAAGACATGTTAAAGGATGTATGAATCGCAATTAGAAGAATCGTACCTTTGCCATGTTTAAGAAGAAGTAGCGATTTAGAGGTTTAGGGTTTATGTTTGATTTCTATGAACGTGTAGGATTATGTGAATCGGTTGGTTTATTTGAAGAAGAGAGAAGAAAAAAAAACGTTTCGTGTTTTTTTTTTTAAAGAAACAAAATAAAAAATAAAATAAAAAAATAATTAAATAATAACAAGTAAATAAGTACCCAACCCGATTTGACCCGCTTCTACCCGTTTTTGGACCCAAAAACGTTTCGCTTGGTGACAACTTATCTCGCTTGGCGAAGCAGCTTCTGTAAAGGAGCCCAAATAAAAGGTGTGAATTTCGCCAGGTGAAAAATCACATCGCCAGGTGAAACAGGTTCTGTAAAGGACTCCAAATAAAAGGTGTAAACTTCGCTAGGTGAAAAATAACTTCGCCAGGCGAAATTTAGCAAGTCCATCAAAACTTACATTTTTTCGTTTATAACCAATTAACAACCGAAGACACATTTAGATGGACTTGGGTACCAAAAAAAATCACTCAAAACTAAAAATACTTAGAAATAAAGCAAAATGAATATACACAATTTTTTTTATTTTTTATTTTTTAACAAAACAAAACACACCATGAGCTATAAATATACAATTACAAGGCTTGTTTATTAACGAGTCTCAAGCTTGACTCAACCCCAAATTTCATCGTTGAGTGGGGTGAAAATTGAGGTCAACTTCGTCCTCAACTTCTAACGGTCCATCCACATAATGCTTAATCCTATGACCGTTTACCTTAAACAAAACACCATCTAAGTTCTCTAACTCAACCGTACCATAAGGAAACACTTGTTTCACAATGAAAGGTCCGGACCACCTAGATTTCAACTTTCCGGGAAAGATTTTAAACCGAGAGTTAAAGAGAAGGACCCGATCCCCCACTTTAAACTCTTTGTTACCCTTAAGTCTTTGGTCATGCCATTTCTTGGTCTTTTCCTTATAAATGAGAGAGTTATCATAGGCATCGTGTCTAAGTTCATCTAACTCATTCAATTGCATAAATCTAAGGCGACCCGCATCTTTAATGTCAAGATTACATGTCTTAAGAGCCCAATAGGCTTTGTGCTCAATCTCCACCGGGAGATGACATGCCTTGCCATAAACAAGTCGGAATGGTGTGGTCCCTAAAGGCGTCTTATAGGCCGTTCGAAAGGCCCAAAGAGCATCATCGAGTTTGGTGGACCACTCTTTTGGGTTTGCACCTACGGTTTTCTCTAGGATACGTTTCAAAGCTCGATTTGTATTTTCAACTTGCCCACTTGTCTGAGGGTGATAAGGTGTTGAAATTCGATGGGTTACCCCATACCGTTTCAATGCCTTTTCCAGTTGGGAATTGCAAAAATGTGTACCACGGTCACTTATTAAGGCTTTGGGGGTACCAAACCGGGCAAACATACGTTTCAGAAAATTCACAACTACTCGTGCATCGTTAGTTGGGAGAGCTTGTGCTTCTGCCCATTTAGACACGTAATCGACAGCAACGAGTATGTAGAGATTAGCATGAGACTTAGGAAATGGGCCCATGAAGTCAATGCCCTATATGTCAAAAACCTCACAAACCTGAATAATGTTTTGAGGCATTTCATCACGTTGTGAGATTTTTCCGGCCCTTTGGCAAGGATCGCAAGATTTAACGAGAGTGTGGGCATCCTTAAAGATTGAAGGCCAATAAAAACCAGCCTCAAAGACCTTTTTACCCGTAAGTTGAGGTCCATAATGCCCACCCGTTGGACCGAGATGACAATGAAGTAAAATCTTCCTAGCTTCATTTCCAAACACACATCTACGTATCATACTATCCGGACAACTTCTAAAAAGATGTGGGTCCTCCCAAAAATAGTACTTAATGTCACTAAAGAATTTCTTCTTTTGTTGGTGTGACATACCTTTTTGGAGGACACCACAGGCTAAGTAATTCGCGATGTCCGCAAACCATGGAACTTCATCACTCTCGACTTTCATGAGAGACTCATCAGGAAAGTCATCATCAATAGCAGATTCGTTGAGAACCTCTAACTCGGGGTTCTCAAGTCGAGAAAGATGATCTGCGGCGAGATTTTCCGCCCCCTTTTTATCCCGGATCTCAATATCAAACTCTTGCAAAAGCAAGATCCAACGAATCAATCGGGGTTTGGAATCTTGTTTTGAGAACAAGTACCTAAGGGCGGAATGATCGGAATAGACAACCGTCTTAGCTAACACAAGATATTGACGGAACTTATCAAAGGCAAAGACAATAGCAAGGAGTTCTTTTTCAGTGGTGGTGTAATTAAGTTGGGCTCCTTGTAAGGTCTTACTAGCAAAGTAGATGGGTTGGAATCGTTTGTCGATTCTTTGACCCAAGACGGCTCCTATAGCATAGTCACTAGCATCACACATGAGCTCAAATGGAAGGGACCAATTGGGAGCAATCATGATTGGTGCATTAGTGAGCTTCTCTTTAAGGAGGTTGAAGGCTTGCAAACACTCGTCCGTGAAGACAAATGGCGCATCCTTCTCAAGGAGTTTGTTCATCGGGGTGGCGACTTTTGAGAAGTCTTTGATGAAGCGCCGGTAAAAACCGGCATGCCCGAGAAAACTCCTCACTCCTTTGACGTTTGATGGAGGTGGAAGTTTAGAAATCACATCGATCTTAGCTCTATCCACTTCTATACCTACACTCGATATCTTGTGCCCGAGAACAATGCCTTCTCGAACCATGAAATGGCATTTTTCCCAGTTGAGCACAAGATTGGCTTTCTCACATCTAATAAGCATTTTCTCAAGGTTAAGAAGACATGCATCAAAGGTGTTACCGAAGACGGAGAAGTCGTCCATAAACACCTCCATACACTCTTCTATCATATCATGAAAGATCGCCATCATGCACCTTTGGAAGGTAGCAGGGGCGTTGCAAAGACCAAATGGCATGCGTTTATATGAGAAAGTGCCATAGGGGCACGTGAAGGTGGTTTTCTCTTGGTCTTCGGGCGCGATTGGGATTTGGAAGTAGCCCGAAAAACCATCAAGAAAGCAATAGAAACTATTTCCCGATAACCTTTCCAACATTTGGTCGATGAAAGGTAGGGGAAAGTGGTCCTTCCTAGTGGCATCGTTCAGCTTCCTATAGTCTATGCATACCCTCCAACCCGTGACAGTCCTCGTGGGGATAAGCTCATTGTTTTCATTAGTGATCACAGTGATACCCCCCTTTTTGGGAACCACATGAACGGGGCTTACCCATGGACTATCAGAAATAGGGTAAATCAAACCCGCATCAAGCAACTTAATCACTTCTTTCTTAACAACATCTTTCATGTTAGGGTTTAATCTCCTTTGTCGTTGCACCACTGGTCTAAAATTATCTTCCATTAAAATTTTGTGAGTGCAAGACGAAGGACTTATACCCTTAATGTCGTTAATTTTCCATGCTATAGCCGGTTTGTGGGCTTTTAGCACAGAAAGGAGTTGAGACTTTTCACTTACAGTGAGAGAAGAGGAGATTATAACCGGCAATTGAGATTCGCCTTGTAGATAAGCATATTCCAAATGATCTGGAAGTGGCTTAAGCTCCAAAACAGGTGGTTCCTCAATTGAAGACTTGTAGCGATATAGATCCTCTTTCTTCAACTCTTCGAACTCTTCAGTCGTGGGTTCATAACCATCCGCCATGAGGGCGGTCAGCTCCCCCACACTGTCTTCCAGCAACTCATTATCCTGCTCTCCAAGTGGACAAACACCTGAACCCTGCAATTCTGGAAATTCCTGCAACAACTCCAAATGTGTATCTACAGTTTGTATATAATAACAAGAATCATCCGTAGAATTAGAGTATTGCATGGACCGGTCAACAGAAAAAGTGACACTCTCATCTTCTATGCTTAAGGTCAGTTTTCGATTAAAAACATCTATTATAGCCCTAGCCGTATTCAAGAATGGTCGGCCTAAGATGAGAGGTACTTGGTTGTCCTCTTCCATATCCAAAATCACAAAATCAGCAGGAAACACTAAAGTACCAACTTTAACTAGCATGTTCTCCATAATACCCCTAGGATATTTAATTGACCTATCCGCTAGTTGTATGCTCATTCGTGTTGGCTTTAAATCACCTAGGTCTAGTTTAACAAACAAAGAATATGGCATTAAGTTAATACTAGCACCTAAATCCGCTAATGCACGCATTGAACTAAGACTACCAAGAAAACATGGAATGGTAAAACTTCCCGGATCTGACAACTTTTCGGGTAGCTTGTTCAATAAAACCGTCGAGCATGTAGCATTCATGGTCACCACTGAAAGCTCCTCCATCTTCCGCCTATTGGTGAGTAAGTCCTTCAAGAACTTAGCATATTTGGGCATACCTGAAATCACATCAATAAATGGAAGATTGACATTTATCTGTTGGAACATATCCAAAAATTTGGATTGTTCAGCCGCAAGCTTCTCCTTCTTTAACTGGCTCGGGTAAGGAATAGGTGGTTGGTATGGCTTCACAACTGGTTTGACCGGAACTCTACTTTGTGAACTTTTAGTGTTCTCTTGGTCATCATCAATCACCGTTTCAGGTACCTTATCCTTCTCCTTCTCCTTAGCATGTACCTGTGACAATGGAACAGAATCATCGGAAACGTTAGGCATAACTGGTGGCTCGAGCACCTTTCCACTCCTAGTGATGATCGCCTTTGCTTGCTCATTCCGGGGGTTAACTTTCGTATCACTCGGTAAGGCACCCGGTTGCCTCTCAGCCAACATCCTCGAAATGTTGGTAACCTCTTGCTCCAAGTTCTGGATGGAAGCTTGTTGATTCCTGAACGACTGAGCTGTAATCTCATTTGTCTGACTTTGAGCAGTAACAAACTTATTAACAAGATCTTCCAAGCTTGACTTTTTGGCCTCTGTTTGTGGTTGTGGCTGTTGGTAGTACCCGGCACCCGACTGTTGATAAGACGAATTATAGTTTCTGTTGAAGTTGTTCCGATCCCTCTGAAAGTTATTTGGTCTCTGATTCATAAATGAAACATTCTCCAACTGATCCATGGGTTTATCAGCATCACAGTCTTTGGTTAAGTGCATACCCCCACAAGTCTCACAACCAACTTTAATAGCATGAATGTCCTTAGTCATCTTCTCCATTTGCCTTCCAAATGTCGCCATTTGTAACACCCCCAAATTTGATGATTTCGGAAGCATGTTTTTGGGTGTTACTAATCAATATACAAAGCACAAAGATATATAGCAAACGACTCTATATGCGTCGTTTTAACAAAATAGATTAATAGATAAAAAATGTTTACAAAGTTGAAGCGTTACATAGCTCGGTTTGTTGATAGAGAGATTTAGGTACATAAGTAATTATACAAAATATACTAATGCAGAGAAATCTCTAATGTTTGTATGCTGACTCGAGCTATGAATTCTTGAAGCAATCCAACCTATTGCTTAGTACCTGCGATACATGCTAAAATGGGTCAGCTAAAGCTGGTGAGCTCACAGGTTTGTATAAGTAATGTTGTATGAACCGCAAGATTTAAGTAAAGATTTGCCAGCAGCAAATAAAGTAGTAGTAGTTGTAGTTGCGTATACATCCATGAGCACATAGTTGAGCTTAACTCGTGGGTCAGGGTCACAGCCATGAGCGTTTTTGCCTCCACGAGTGCCTAATCAACACTCGTCTTCCCAAATATTAGTACGTTCGTTTACCCGGTTAGTGCTTGCTAACCCGAACGAGGAGGGTCAATCCTATATGGTACCATATACTAATATTCACGCTACAAACGTATTAACAACTATGCTTACGGAGGACTTTGAATGATTAGTTGAGTAAAAACTCATGTAGTATCGGTAGAAATGTTTTACTTGCGTTCACATGTTAAAATAAGCAGTGTATCACACCCCTGAGTAAAAATAGTAAAAAGAGGGGCCATGAGACTCACCTGAGTCTAGCGAGTTTAACAAAGTAAACTGATGTTGATTAGCCGAGTAGTAAAATCCAAAGTTTAGTAACCTGAGGGTGTCCACGACACGCGATGGTTAATTAGATAACTAGGTATCTCCGAAAGATCACCTATCCTAGTTGTTCACCCACAACTAATAATGTCCAAACTATATTTGGTTTAATTGTTTTGTTTGCGTTTTAGAAGTCGTGTACGGCCCGATGGTGACGGTTTGTAATAATAATCTTAACTATTATTATTATTCTTTAATTTGTATACTTTACAAAAGTATATTGGTTTTCGAGTAGTAGTCGTAATGTATTCGGTTTAGTAATTTGAAAAGTGGTTTCAACACTTAGAAAATATTCTTGTTTTTCTGTTCTGGGCAACATGCGACACTAACATGCGACACTAGGACAGTGTCGCAGACCATATGCGACATCAGGGAAGTGTCGTAAGAATTGTTTCTGATTTGACGATTATGCGACACTACTGGAGTGTCGTGGTCAAGGGGGCGACACTAAACAAGTGTCGTAAAGAGTTGATATAATGCGCGACACTTGACAAGTGCCGTAATAAATGAGATATCAAGGGCGACACTAACGAAGTGTCATAAAAAGTGTGATGTGCGTCACTTGAGTAGTGACGTGATGAAGTCATCAGTGGAAACTAGGCGTCACTAGTTCCCACTGCTAGTTGTGGTTTCCGCTGGTAATAGCGACACTAAAGAAGTGGCGCATAGTTCTCGCTGGTGGTTACAACATAGCGACACTAACGAAGTGTCGTGAGTTTCTGCCGAATGACATGGTTTCTACCGAAGGTGGCGACACTTATGGAGTGTCGCTGGATTCTGCCGAATGACATATGAGGGCGTCACTAGGCTAGTGTCGCATAGACCTGAAGCTCCATGCGACACTATAGTCTGTTTTGGGTTTGGCTTGGTTACGTGGTCAAACTTTCGGGTCTTGACTCGAGGCTTTTACTTAGGTCATATTATGGCCAAATATCACTTAACAACCTGTGGTCTCGTTTCTAAAGGGTCTCGAGATGTCGGTTTTTAACTAAACTTTTCCAAAAGTTTATCAAATTTACATATGTTCGAAGATCCGTTTTTACAGAAAAACGAGGGCATTTCTGGGCAAAACTTTATTCACGAAAGTTGTTGGCGACGAAAATACGAAGGTTTCTCGTTTAGAAAGTTTTCGCTAATTTTGAACGTATGATTTTATAAAAATTCGAGAAAGGGACTGATTTCAGTTTATGTTTTCGGTTTGAGTTTTCGAGTTCTAAAAACGAGTTTTAACGTATTATTTGGACATTATAAGGCTAGGGGAACAACATATACACAAAATAATTATAATCGGAAAAGTTTGCGAGTCGCCGGAAAACTTACAAAGTGGTCGTATCGAGAAACCGAAAAGATGGGTTTGTAGCTCTCGTGATGGTGATCGACTTTCTCCAAACGAGCCTAGCGTTTTAAGGTGTTTTAGTGATGGTTTTTAGGGGTGTTTGGGGCTGTCGAGTAGAGAGAGAGAGTGCAGATTTTAGAGAGAGAGATGAGAGGATTTTGGTGGTTGATTGAGTGTGAAATTGGAGAAGTGAGGAGGTGATGGGGTGGTATGGTGTTGGTGATTGCCTAAGTCAACAAGTAAAAGGGGAAGCCATCCCCCCCCACATGGTGGCCGGCCCCCCCCCCTGGGTCCCACCAAGGGCATTTTGGTCTTTTCCTAGTTTACGCAAATACGTGTTCGTTTCCTCGGTCGTTTAAACGTTAAATACGTTTTATACGCGATTAAATATACGTTTGAAATAATTTGCGTTGTCCCCTATTTTGTTGATGTATTTTATCAAAATACTTGCTTCTAAGTTACAAAATACAATTTAGTTTTCGTTTTGTCGGTTGGTCGCGTTTTGTACGTTTTCGGAGAGTTCGGTGACGTTTTAAATAAAACGTATATGTTTGTTATATTATAAACATAATATAAAGTAATAGTTTGTGTAATTAAATCACTTCGCATAATTTAATAAATGTTTCACCATCGTCCGTATTTTGTGAGTGTTTGTATCTTTGTACGATTTGCACGAATCGCATACGTGAGTATATATATATCACCTATATATATATAGTAAGTGAGTAACGTACTTAGTCCTATTTCATACAAAATACAAGCAATAAGCACGAAATTAGGAAATTTTAAATTGGTGTTAATTTTGGGGTTGTTACATTCTCCCCCTGTTAAAAGAATTTCGTCTCGAAATTTTGATTGAGGTAGTAGTCGGCAATTGTGTGGGAGAATAGTTCCCTGTCTCAGCCAGTGTGAGGAGTTTTCAGGAAAAGAAGTTCGTTTGTTGCTTCTAAAGTGCATAGTAAGTTTCACCGTAGCGGTTTAAGTAGTCGGTCGTTTCCTTAATCCTATCGGATACTTAGGGTCTAAGGAAAATACGTGGCGCACAAGATAGTTTGCATAGTTAGTTAAGTAGTGTGAGTAATTTAATAATGAGAGTACCCGGGTTGAGCAGGTCGCAAAGTCGCGGGTTTGGGTCGTCATCTTCCCTGGTTTTGATTATATAAGCCCTTCCCTTTGCGTAGTTGTTGTTGCTGGTGCTGCCTTTGTTTTTCAGCTTTGGGCATGCATCTCTGAAGTGCCCGGGGTTTCCACACTCGAAACAGGCTTTGGAGGACCTAAGGTTGCGGTTGGAGTTGTCGTTATCGGTTGGTGATCTACAATCCTTGGTAAGGTGGCCGTACCTCTTGCAGTTGGTGCAAAAGGGACCACAAGAGCCTTCGTGGTGGAGGCTGCATTTGGAGCAGTAGGGTTTGCTCCCAATGTAACCTCGTGGGTTATCAGGGGTAGGTTTCTTGTTTTGTTGGTTGGAGTGGTTGTTGTGGTAGTCAGACCACTTGCGTTTGTTGTTTTGGGAGGATGAAGTGGGTGGTTCAGAATCTTGGCTCATAGACATCAGGTCTTGGGCCAATGAGATTGCACCGTCAATGGTGGCTGGTTTTGAAGAGATGACGTGTCCCCGAACAAAATCAGGGAGACCAAGGGCGTACTTCCTGATTTTATCAGGTTCAGTGCTTACCATAGCTGGGCGGAGGGCGGCTAATTGTTGAAATCTGGTGGTATAACCATCGATGTCACCACCCTGAACCTTTAAGTTCCAGAACTCCTCATCTAGCTTCTGGAGTTTGGCGATAGAGCAGTACTTGGCAGTGAGTTTGGCTTTCAATTCCTCCCAAGTGATTTGGTAGGCAATGTCAGCACCCACTGATTGGGTATATGAATTCCACCAAGAGTGGGCATCATCTTCAAGAGAGCAGGTGGCAAAGTTTACTTTGTCGTTCTCCGCGCATTTACTGACACGGAAAACAGTTTCCATTTTCTCGAACCATCTGATCAGTCCGATGGCTCCTTCAGAACCCTTGAAACTCGAGGGTTTGCAGCTTTGGAAGTCCTTGTAAGAACAAGGTTTGGTGGCAGAGGTTCCAGCGGTATCGCTGTTTCTTGTGGAGTTGGGTGGAGTATTGCGAGCCAAGGCTTCAGTAACAGCCTGGGTTATGAGTGAAGTAATCTGTGCATCGGTGTAAGGTCTTGACTTTGGCGGCATGATTCTTCAATAACAGAAATGAAGATACATGAGATTTTGCAAGAAAGTTGTATTTATCTCAGATGTACATGTATAAAAGCAGTAATACATAACATCAACAGGAGTAATGGCAATCGATATGAGTTGAAACAGCAAGGAACATTTAATAGATAGTACGAGTTCAAAGGTTACATCCTACAGATGTATTACAAAAGATGTCGGGAACTGTTACATCCGACTGAATTATAGAGTAGCGCGTAGATAGTTACTAGATTACAGGATAGATTACAAGACAAAGACTACACTAGTCTTAACGTAGATTAATTTGTTCCATCATCGTGACAAGACGATCCACCGTGTTTGCAAGTCTACTGGTTTGTCATGCGTTATCATCCGGGTAGTCGTATGTCGAGAGGATGTCGTTTTTTTTTTTTTTTTTTTTTTTTTTTTTTTTTTTTTTAAAGTAGTTCTAATATAGTAGGAAGGAATCTCAGCCTTCGAAGGTAGATTTGTTATGTAAAGTCATAAAAGTTAGCTGAGAAGTGGAATGACGAGAATCGGGTTGTCGTTGTTTGGTGTAAGTCGTAAAGAGAGTTTCTGTAGATGTCGAGAGAGAGAGTATTTCGTTGTCGTGTGGAGGCCTATATACGTATATACAACTATATCACATAATAGCCTAGCGTGTGTCTAACACAAATCAGTTTGAGTCCCGGTTCTCTCGAGGTCAGAGTCAGCTATTGCATTCCTGTTCGCCATAACCCCTTTCAGATCTCACATCATCTTTATTTAATTGTACATAGTTGATCAGGCTATGTTAAATTAAACTCGTATGATGTAATTCCTGAACCAGTTATACCTAATGAGGAATACTGCCTAACGGTCATAGTCTAGGCCCACTAAATGCAACCTAGTTCACTATAACCTTAGGCTCTGATACCAATCTGTAACACCCCCAAATTTGATGATTTCGGAAGCATGTTTTTGGGTGTTACTAATCAATATACAAAGCACAAAGATATATAGCAAACGACTCTATATGCGTCGTTTTAACAAAATAGATTAATAGATAAAAAAATGTTTACAAAGTTGAAGCGTTACATAGCTCGGTTTGTTGATAGAGAGATTTAGGTACATAAGTAATTATACAAAATATACTAATGCAGAGAAATCTCTAATGTTTGTATGCTGACTCGAGCTATGAATTCTTGAAGCAATCCAACCTATTGCTTAGTACCTGCGATACATGCTAAAATGGGTCAGCTAAAGCTGGTGAGCTCACAGGTTTGTATAAGTAATGTTGTATGAACCGCAAGATTTAAGTAAAGATTTGCCAGCAGCAAATAAAGTAGTAGTAGTTGTAGTTGCGTATACATCCATGAGCACATAGTTGAGCTTAACTCGTGGGTCAGGGTCACAGCCATGAGCGTTTTTGCCTCCACGAGTGCCTAATCAACACTCGTCTTCCCAAATATTAGTACGTTCGTTTACCCGGTTAGTGCTTGCTAACCCGAACGAGGAGGGTCAATCCTATATGGTACCATATACTAATATTCACGCTACAAACGTATTAACAACTATGCTTACGGAGGACTTTGAATGATTAGTTGAGTAAAAACTCATGTAGTATCAGTAGAAATGTTTTACTTGCGTTCACATGTTAAAATAAGCAGTGTATCACACCCCTGAGTAAAAATAGTAAAAAGAGGGGCCATGAGACTCACCTGAGTCTAGCGAGTTTAACAAAGTAAACTGATGTTGATTAGCCGAGTAGTAAAATCCAAAGTTTAGTAACCTGAGGGTGTCCACGACACGCGATGGTTAATTAGATAACTAGGTATCTCCGAAAGATCACCTATCCTAGTTGTTCACCCACAACTAATAATGTCCAAACTATATTTGGTTTAATTGTTTTGTTTGCGTTTTAGAAGTCGTGTACGGCCCGATGGTGACGGTTTGTAATAATAATCTTAACTATTATTATTATTCTTTAATTTGTATACTTTACAAAAGTATATTGGTTTTCGAGTAGTAGTCGTAATGTATTCGGTTTAGTAATTTGAAAAGTGGTTTCAACACTTAGAAAATATTCTTGTTTTTCTGTTCTGGGCAACATGCGACACTAACATACGACACTAGGACAGTGTCGCAGACCATATGCGACATCAGGGAAGTGTCGTAAGAATTGTTTCTGATTTGACGATTATGCGACACTACTGGAGTGTCGTGGTCAAGGGGGCGACACTAAACAAGTGTCGTAAAGAGTTGATATAATGCGCGACACTTGACAAGTGCCGTAATAAATGAGATATCAAGGGCGACACTAACGAAGTGTCGTAAAAAGTGTGATGTGCGTCACTTGAGTAGTGACGTGATGAAGTCATCAGTGGAAACTAGGCGTCACTAGTTCCCACTGCTAGTTGTGGTTTCCGCTGGTAATAGCGACACTAAAGAAGTGGCGCATAGTTCTCGCTGGTGGTTACAACATAGCGACACTAACGAAGTGTCGTGAGTTTCTGCCGAATGACATGGTTTCTACCGAAGGTGGCGACACTTATGGAGTGTCGCTGGATTCTGCCGAATGACATATGAGGGCGTCACTAGGCTAGTGTCGCATAGACCTGAAGCTCCATGCGACACTATAGTCTGTTTTGGGTTTGGCTTGGTTACGTGGTCAAACTTTCGGGTCTTGACTCGAGGCTTTTACTTAGGTCATATTATGGCCAAATATCACTTAACAACCTGTGGTCTCGTTTCTAAAGGGTCTCGAGATGTCGGTTTTTAACTAAACTTTTCCAAAAGTTTATCAAATTTACATATGTTCGAAGATCCGTTTTTACAGAAAAACGAGGGCATTTCTGGGCAAAACTTTATTCACGAAAGTTGTTGGCGACGAAAATACGAAGGTTTCTCGTTTAGAAAGTTTTCGCTAATTTTGAACGTATGATTTTATAAAAATTCGAGAAAGGGACTGATTTCAGTTTATGTTTTCGGTTTGAGTTTTCGAGTTCTAAAAACGAGTTTTAACGTATTATTTGGACATTATAAGGCTAGGGGAACAACATATACACAAAATAATTATAATCGGAAAAGTTTGCGAGTCGCCGGAAAACTTACAAAGTGGTCGTATCGAGAAACCGAAAAGATGGGTTTGTAGCTCTCGTGATGGTGATCGACTTTCTCCAAACGAGCCTAGCGTTTTAAGGTGTTTTAGTGATGGTTTTTAGGGGTGTTTGGGGCTGTCGAGTAGAGAGAGAGAGTGCAGATTTTAGAGAGAGAGATGAGAGGATTTTGGTGGTTGATTGAGTGTGAAATTGGAGAAGTGAGGAGGTGATGGGGTGGTATGGTGTTGGTGATTGCCTAAGTCAACAAGTAAAAGGGGAAGCCATCCCCCCCCACATGGTGGCCGGCCCCCCCCCTGGGTCCCACCAAGGGCATTTTGGTCTTTTCCTAGTTTACGCAAATACGTGTTCGTTTCCTCGGTCGTTTAAACGTTAAATACGTTTTATACGCGATTAAATATACGTTTGAAATAATTTGCGTTGTCCCCTATTTTGTTGATGTATTTTATCAAAATACTTGCTTCTAAGTTACAAAATACAATTTAGTTTTCGTTTTGTCGGTTGGTCGCGTTTTGTACGTTTTCGGAGAGTTCGGTGACGTTTTAAATAAAACGTATATGTTTGTTATATTATAAACATAATATAAAGTAATAGTTTGTGTAATTAAATCACTTCGCATAATTTAATAAATGTTTCACCATCGTCCGTATTTTGTGAGTGTTTGTATCTTTGTACGATTTGCACGAATCGCATACGTGAGTATATATATATCACCTATATATATATAGTAAGTGAGTAACGTACTTAGTCCTATTTCATACAAAATACAAGCAATAAGCACGAAATTAGGAAATTTTAAATTGGTGTTAATTTTGGGGTTGTTACACCATTTGAGCAGTTAAAGCAGCTATACTATCATTGGCTTCGGCACTTGCCACTTTGGATGATCTGGACTTCTCCTTCTTTTGATGCCACTCGTGAGTGTGAGCGGCTAATTCAGCGATAACTGTATGAGCTTGGGTAGCTGTCTTCTTCATTATAGAACCCCCCGCTGCAGTGTCTATAGCCTTTCTAGTATCCACATCGGCTCCCTTATAAAATATCTGCACTTTCTGAAAGGTATTCAAACCATGTTGAGGACAACTTCGAAGCATCTTCCCAAACCTAGTCCAAGCTTCATACAAAGTTTCGGCGGGTTTCTGTTCGAATTGACAGATTTCTCCTTGTAGCTCAGCTGCTTTTGAAGCAGGGAAAAATCTCTGTAGAAACCTGTCAACCATGCCTTCCCAAGTGGTGATCTCTCCTTCTGGCAAGGAATCCAACCAGTCCTTAGCCTCTCCCGTGAGAGTCCAAGGAAACACTCTGAGGTATACCACTTCATTGTCTACAGCTCTCAATTTAAAGAGAGTGCAAATCCCCAAAAATTTCCTCATATGTTCATTTGGGTCTTCCTTTTCAGCTCCACTAAACTGGCATTGGTTACTGATCATATGCAAAAATTGCCCCTTGATCTCAAAATCATCCGTAATCGCGGGCTGATTTATAGCTGAACCCTGACCATCCCGAGTGGCCTTCATCCGAGCTTCCATTGTTTGGTTATCCATTGTGGGTTCTGGTGATTCTTCCTTTTCTGTATTTGGTTCTAACTGAAAACTGGTAGCTGAAATGTTTATCCGCGCTAATCTCCTAAATTCTCTTTCCGGGTCAAAGAATGGCTCAAAAAGTGGTGATTTGGAGGAACGGGTCATACACTACCTGTGATCTGTCAAAACAAAACCAAAAACTGGTTAAAAGCACCGACACTATGAGAATAAAATAAAAATAAAGCAAGTAACTTTCAAAGGAACGAATTCCCAAGAAAGGATCTATTAACTAGAAATTAAAAACAAATTCACAATGACACAACTGTTCCCCGGCAGCGGCGCCAAAAACTTGATGTGCAAAAACCGAGTTATAAATTTAAGTAAGAAAAGTATCTAAGAATGAGCTATTACACAACTAGGCAAGTGTACCTAATCGAATAGTAGTATAGCAAAGATAAGTTTCCAGGTATCGTCCAAGGAACAATTTAAGTATTTTGAAGTTATTTTCAATTAATAGTTAACTAATAGAAAGCAAATAAAATTGGGATTTTATGTCTCTTAACGACAGACAGTCGAATGGGGTTTTAAAATTAAAGACGTAAATTAAATAAAGAAAATAAATGAATAGTTTACTCAAATAGATAAAATATGCTTGTTTAGGCCGTTTAACATCTAGCTATCGGATATTTGGATTAAGAACTGGATCAAATTTAGTCCACCTAGAAAACACTATTCGGATTAACAAGTTGTCACTGAATTAATCACCTAGTCAAGATTATACAACCCAAGTATCCTTGTAATGTTAAACCTCTTAACTATGAAATGTGTAATCAATGAAATCACAATTTAACTAATGATTATACTTTCATAAAAACCATTAACCATACAAGATGTCTCTAAATTATGGTTCACCAAAACTAACGATCAACTAATTAATTCAAGTCTTCTAGTTACGTCTAACTAGAATTCACAATCAAAGATTTAATTGATAAAGGAACAATATCACACAAAAGTTATCACTAATTGCAAAGCAATAAAGTTCAATTCTTAAATTAAATAATCAATCAAAAGTATCAATCGTTCGATCGTTAACGTGAAATCAAAGTATTTAAATCCAATCACGAACGATTATCCGACATCTAGATGCTAAATAAACCTAAACAAACATTTGAGACTTAGCCCATAATGGTGGGTGAAGTCAAACAATGAATCAAAGACAAAAGTGTGTTCATCATTGAGTAATAATCAAACAAACCAATGATTTCGATGTGTTGTTATGATGTATGATTGATCTTCTCGCTTAGAACGGATGAAAACCTTCAAACTTGACTTAGGATATCTCCAAAAGTCGCCCTAGGTCGTCCCCATTCGCACCAACAGAAGTTAAACCCATAAATAGGGTTTAAATTCGAATTTATAGTGATAAGGTCGGCTACTGATTTCACCTGGCGAGATTCCCCATCGCCTGGCGAAAAGGGGTCTGTGATGATTTCCACCAGATTACGCTAGGCGAAATCATTCATCACCTGGCGAGATTCCATTTTCTCAGCTTTTCTTCAATTTGCATCACAAAGTTTCGTTTTCTTCTCATATCCTTTCCATATCCGTCCAAGTCAACCTAAAATGAATTCCAAACAAAATAAGTATCGAAAGTTGTTGAGAACTGAGACACTGCTAGATTTGCTCAGAATACAAGTATTGTGCCGCTGTTAGAAGTACAACCACTGTTAGTAGTTGCCACTGCTAGTTAGTAGCTGCCGCTGTCAAAGTAGTTTGTCTAACAGTGCCACTGTTAGTGTGTAGTTTGTATTTTGTATCAAGTACTCAACCACTGTTGATAATATACGAGTACTACCCCTGTTAGTAATATAGATAACCACTGTTGGTTAGATATAGTTGAATAGAGAGAATTATGGAATAGATATGATTCCATAATAGTTTGATTCTGTAAAGGACTCTATATGTTATAAATAGAGATCCTGTAAAACCCTAGACTAGGACGAATTCATTCTAGTTATTAGCTTCAAGGTTGTAAACCCTAACACAAATTGTGTGTTCGTATTATTGTTAATAATATTGAAGCTTTTGGTTAGATATTCTGTTATATACAAGTTTGTTCTTCAAGTTATTAATAAACTATTCCGCAAGCTTATTAATAATCAATCAAAGTAATACATACTAAGATCTCTAGCTGGGATCATCAAGTGGTATCAAAGCTTGATATTACTTTGATCTTGAAGAAGGTAATTGAATTTCGCAGCTTTTTCAACAAATAACAAGATGTCTACTGAATCAATGGAAGGTATACAAGCTACAAAGATTCCCATGCTCAAACCTGATGAGTTTGAGCTATGGCAGACTAGGATTAGGCAATACATGTTGCTTACGGATTATATGATGTGGGAGGTGGTTACTAATGGACCAAACTATACTAAGGATGCAGATGGTAAAAAGGAAGAAAGACCACCACCAAAGTCTGATGCAGAGAGAAAAGAAAGAGCAACAGAGTGGAAGGCATTAAGTACTCTACTTTTGTCTATTCCTAATGAGTATCAAAGGAAGTTTGAAAACTGTGAAGATGCACAGGTTCTTATGCAAGCAATTGTTAAGAGATTTGGTGGTAATGATAACACCAAGAAGAATAAGAGATCTCTTCTCAAACAACAGTTTGAAAACTTTGCAGGTGTAAAGTCTGAAACTCTGACTCAGACTTTTGATAGGTTTCAAAAACTTGTGGGTGATTTAGAAAATCACAGTGTCAAGATTGATAAAGATGACTTGAACAGGAAGTTTCTAAGATCACTTGGTACAGATTGGAATATGTACACTGTGGGACTTAGACAAAGTCCAGATCTTGAAGAGAAAGAGATTGAAGACCTGTACAATGATCTGAGGAATTTTGAGCCTGAAGTTCTAGCGTTGAAACAGTCCAATGGTAGCTCTAACAATGCTGCTTTTGTTTCTGTTGGTGAATCTGGTAGTTGTAGCACATCTGGTGCTAATGATAATGTATTGGAAGCATTCTTTGCAAGCCATGTGAATTCATCATTAACTACAGAAGATTTGGAGCAGGTTAGTGAAGAGGACCTGGAAGAGATGGATTTAAGATGGCAGATGGCCATGATTACAATCAGGGCAAAGAGGTTTATGCAGAGTTCTGGGAACAGAAATTTTTCTTACAAGAGAGATGGTGTAGCTGGTTTTGACAAGAGCAAGGTGGAGTGTTTCAATTGTCACAAGATGGGACACTTTGCTAGGGAATGCAAGAGCACACAGGCTGGAGGATTTCAGAATGGTTTTGTAAGAAATAATTCTGGTCCTCAAAGAAGATTGATACCAGTTCAGAATACCACTTCAGATTCATTGGTTGCTCAAGATGGAATGGGAGGATTTGACTGGAGTGATCAGGAAGAGCTTGTAACCACAAATCAAGCTTTGATGGCTGTCACAGAAGAACCAGAGTCTTCAGACATTCCATATGAGGTACAATCTAAATTATGTTCTCCTACTTGCAAGAAAATGGTTAAATTTTATAGGGATCATAATATGGTTGTGTGTAATGAATTAAAAGCTTGTAAGGAAAAGAGTCAACATGCCACTTTAGCTATTGAAAACTTAGAAAATCAGATAAAAGCTTATGAAAAGAATGAATCTCAATTTCATTTAGATATTAAGTATCTAAATTGGGAAAAGAAAGCTTTACAAACAAAAGTTGATATGCTAAGTGCTAAGTTGGCTGAGGCAATTTCTGATAAGGAGTCAATAAAATTGAAAGTTGATGAATTGGAAAATGTTTCAAAAGGTGTTCAAAACTTAATCAAGTCTCAAATTCATGATAAATTAAAACTTGGATTAGGTTACAACCTTAATGCTGTTCCTCCACCTTATAATCATACTTATTTCCCACCTAAAAGTGATTTTGTTTTAGAAACACTTAAGGTAGGTGTGTCTGAGGAGGTTAAAAAGGTAGATCCAGTTGTTAATTGTGCTGATAATGTGAATTTTGATAAAGTTGAGGTATCTGATTGGACTGAGGAAGATTGAGTGATAATGATAGCTCATCAGGTGGTAATTCTGTAGATGGTAGTGTTAAGTCTATTAATGGTCTAGTTTCTGAACTTAATAGTACTAAACTAGAAGAGGGTAAAAAGATGTTTGTTGAGAAAGCAAAAGCTCAAATAGATCAAGTCAGGAAAACCAACAAGGCTAGTTCAGGTTTAGGATATGTACACAAAAAGGTCAATACTGAATCAAAAGACAAGTTGAAATCTGAGTGTGATAAGTGTACATGTAAATCAAAGAAGTCTGAGTTACATACTGCAAGTAATGTGAATAAATCCATTCCCAGGGGTAATCAAAGAAATTGGAACCAATTGGTTTCACAAAGGTTGGGTAATGGGTTTGAATGTGTGAAAAGAAAGTCATGTTTTATTTGTGGTAGATATAATCATTTTCAACAGGACTGTTACTACAATCCTAAAAATAATAGGAACAGTGGTACAGGTCATGTGTTGATAAATAAGCCTAACAGAGGCAAGGCTGCAGCCCCTGTTAATGCTACAGCAGTGCCCCTGTCAACGGCTAACAGAGGCAAGACACGAACAGGGGAGGGTTTGACCACTGTCAGGCATGGTACCTCTGCTGGTATTAAACATTTCAAAAGAATGTATATACCAAGTAAAGCTACCACTGCCAGGGTAATCAATACAAACTTAAAGGTGACCACTGTCAGACCATTAACCCCTGTTAGGTCTAAAATTGATTGTTTTTGGAGACATAAAAATGAGTGTAAATCTGAAGTGTCCAAAACCAATGCAGCACTGAGATCAATCACTGTCAAAAGGGTTGATATCAAAGGTGCTCATGGGAAACCCAAAGCCAAATTGGTTTGGGTTCCCAAGAAAAACTAATTGTTTTTCTCATATATGTGCAGGGCAAGCCACCAAGCTTATGGCATATTGATTCTGGCTGTTCAAGACACATGACTGGAGACAGGAGAAAGCTACAGGACTTTAAAGCGTTTGATGGAGGAGATGTAGCATTTGGAAGCAATCCTAAAGGAGGTAAAATCACAGGTAAAGGTAAGGTAAAAAGCAGTAAGCTCACTTTCAATGATGTTTATTATGTTGAGCAATTGAGATACAATTTGCTTAGTGTGAGTCAAATCACAGATAAGCAAAATCCTGTATATTTCACTGACACAGAATGCCTTATACTTTCTGAAAAACTCAAAATACCTGAAGATAAGATTTTAATGAGAGTTCCAAGAAAGGATAATGTATACTGTAGTGATTTAAACAAGATGGAATCTCAAAATGTTAACTGTCTCATTTCTAAAGCTACTGTATCTGAATCTGAACTATGGCATAGGAGGATGTGTCACTTGAATTTCAAGACCATGAATAAACTTGTTAGGAATAAGCTAGTGAGAGGCTTACCTGAAAAGTTTTTTGAATGTAGTGACCACTGTGTAGCATGTCTCAAAGGCAAGCAACACAAGACCTCTTATAAGACCAAGCTTGTAAATACCAATATCACTCCCTTACACCTGTTACATATGGATTTGTTTGGCCCTACCAATGTAGCTAGTCAAGGGAAGAAATCTTACTGTTTGGTAATAACTGATGATTACTCTAGAATGAGTTGGGTGTTCTTTCTTAGGACTAAGGATGAGACAGGTGAAATACTTAGATCATTCATAACTAGGATTGAGAATTCAACTAATCAAAAGGTTAAGATCATCAGGTGTGATAATGGGACAGAATTTAAGAATCATGAGATGAATAAGTTCTGTGAGGATAAAGGTATAGAAAGACAGTATAGTGCACCTAGGACTCCACAACAAAATGGAGTAGCTGAGAGGAGGAATAGGACACTAATTGAGGCTGCTAGAAGCATGCTAGCAGATGCTAAACTTCCAATGTCCTTTTGGGCAGAGGCAGTTAGCACTGCTTGTTATGTTTTGAATAGGATTTTGATTATTAAACCTCATAACAAGACACCCTATGAGTTATTCTTTAAGAGAAAACCTTTGGTTAGCTTTTTAAAACCATTTGGATGTCCTTGTACTGTCTTAAATACCAGAGATCATCTTGGTAAGTTTCAGAGTAAGGTAGATGAGGGTGTATTTGTTGGATACTCTATTCAAAGCAAGGCTTATAGAGTATTTAACAAAAGGACTAGGATCATAGAAGAGACCATGGATGTGACCTTTAATGAACATACATCAAATGTAGAAGGAAAAGGTCCAGAAGTTTTGTTTGATATTGATGCACTAACCCATGCTTTTAGATATCCAGATTTGTCTATTAGTGCAGATACAGATGCAGGTACAGATGCAGGTAATGATGCAGGTAAAGATGGGAATTCAACCTCAAGTCAAACTAAAAAGGATGACTTGAAGTATGTCTTGTTTCCTATTTGGTCTCCAGATCCTCCAGAAGCATTCCAGTTAGAGCAAGATGAACCTTCAGATGATTCAAGTGGGTCAAGTAGCAAAAATGGTTCAAAGGATGAAGATGGTTCAATTCAAACAGAAAATCAACCATTTACTTCAAAGGGTTCTCATATAGTTTCAGAGCATGATTCAGAAGGAGAGCTCGATTCTCCAAAATTTGTTGAACAAAGTCCTCCATTTCAAGTTTTGGAAAGGACTTCTTTGTCAGATTCTGAAGCAACTCCAAAGCCTTCAAAAGAAAGAGAGGAAAGAGAGTCTTTCTCAGACTCTGAGGTAGATAATCTATTGGGTTCAAATTTGGAAAGAGAATTACTTGATACTTCTACCTCTAAGTATTTGGTTCATAAAGATCATTCTTTGGATTTGATTATTGGTGATATTATGACTCCTGTTCAGACAAGACATCAAACCAAGGTAAGAGAAGAAGATGTACATACTTCATTATATGTATGTTTTCTTTCTCAGATGGAACCAAAGAAGGCAGTGGAGGCTCTCAAAGATCCAAGCTGGATTGAATCTATGCAGGAAGAATTGTTGAAATTCAAACTGCAAGATGTGTGGGATTTGGTTGATCTTCCAAAAGGAAAGAAAGCTATAGGCACAAGATGGATCTTTAAGAACAAGAGAGATGAAAGAGGGATAGTGATCAAGAATAAGGCTCGGTTGGTAGCACAGGGGTACACACAGGAAGAAGGCATAGATTATGATGATGTCTTTGCCCCTGTTGCTAGAATAGAAGCTATTAGATTATTTTTAGCTTATGCATCTTATCAGGATTTCAAAGTCTATCAAATGGATGTGAAGAGTGCTTTTCTTCATGGTCTAATTGATGATGAGGTGTATGTATGCCAACCACCAGGGTTTGAAGATCCAACATATCCAGATAGAGTGTGCAGATTGAAGAAAGCATTGTATGGATTACATCAAGCTCCAAGAGCTTGGTATGATACTCTATCTGAGTACTTGCTCAAGAATGGATTCAAGAGAGGTACTATTGACAAGACATTGTTTACCAAGAGGGTTCAAAGAGATATATTGCTGGTACAGGTGTATGTTGATGATATTATTTTCGGGTCTACAAGGGATTCATTGTGCAAAGAGTTTGAGGATTTAATGCATAAGAAGTTCAAGATGAGTTCAATGGGTGAACTCACATTCTTTTTAGGATTGCAGGTCAAGCAGAAGTTAGATGGAATCTTTATTAACCAAGGGAAGTATGTGAAAGATATTTTGAATAAATTTGGTTATAAAGATGTGAAGGTAGCTAGCACTCCCATGGAGGCACATAAACATCTTAATTCTGATCCTGAGGGGGAGGAAGTAGATGTGCACTTATACAGGTCAATGATTGGTTCATTGATGTATTTAACTTCATCTAGACCTGATATAATGTTTGCAGTGTGTCTTTGTGCTAGATATCAGACCAATCCAAAGCAGTCACACATGTATGCTGTGAAGAGGATCTTTAGATACTTGAAAGGTCAACCAGACTTGGTCCTTTGGTATGCTAAAGGATCAGATTTTGAGCTAAAGGCTTTCACAGATAGTGACTATGGTGGTGAGAATATGGATAGGAAATCGACTAGTGGAGGTTGTCAATTTCTTGGAAATAGGTTAGTGTCATGGCAATGCAAGAAGCAAACCACAGTTTCCACTTCTACAGCAGAAGCAGAATATGTTGCAGCATCAAGTTGCTGTGCACAGGTTCTTTGGATTCAGAATCAAATGCTGGATTATGGTTTGACTTTCATGAACACTCCTATTTATATTGATAATACTTCTGCTATTAGTATCATTCAGAATCCAGTTAAGCATTCAAAAACCAAACACATTGAGATCAGATATCATTTTATACGAGATTGTTATGATAAAAGATTGATTCATATTTTTAAAATTCATACTGATAATCAACTTGCAGATCTTTTTACAAAAGCATTTGATGTAGGAAGATTTACATTTTTGATAACTAATATTGGTATGATCAATCTCATGTAGTGTTTTGGTCTGGATTTGATACTAACAGGGGTAAAATATATTGTATGTGACAGGGTCAGGTGTTGCCACTGTTAGCTTCATCATGATAACAGATGGTGCCACTGTTAGTTTACCTTTGCCACTGTCAATGTATTTTAAACCCCTGTTGTATATGTGTGTAATTTAACCCCTGCTAGTTGTTTTTCTTAGTTTAATATTGCAGGTTTCAGCCACTGTCAAGAGACATCACTTGAGCTGGAATTTAATGTTTTATTTGTTTCTTCTTATTTTTTTGGTTAAAAAAAAAAAAAAAAAAAAAAAAAAAAATTCGTTGTCTAATTAAGCTAAGTTTATGCCCCTGTTAGTTCTAAGTTGGCGTTTCCTTTGTCGGATGCCCCTGCTAGACTATCAGCCGCTGCTAGCTTTGTTAGATGGTTAGAAAGGGTTGACTATAAATTGAACAAGTGAGGTACCCCTGTTGGGTTTGTTTGTAAATTGTGCCCCTGTTGGGTATAACCAGAAGTGCCACTGCTAGTTCTATTTTTAGGGCTTGGCACTGTCATCAAATAAATACTCAAATACTTCACTTTTTCCATTACGCTTTCAAAATTTTCAAAACCTATCAATAATCGCTCTCGCTTTGAGTTGTTTATTGTAATTCACTCTTCGTTCGTTCATCAATTTCTTCAATGGCATCGTCATCTTCGTCTGATTCTGGTACTTCTATGCTAAGTGTTCATTCTGAACACAACATGAGGGTTTTCTTGAATAAAGAACTTGCCGATGAGTATTTTCACCCTATCATCGATTTCTTGAGTAATTGTCCAGTTACTTATGCCCTTACTGTCGCTCCACGATTGATTCGATCACATATTCAGGAATTCTGGCAGAATGCAAAGGAAGGGAATGTTAATGGCATTACTCACATTCATTCCATTGTCAAGGGTAAGAAGGTAATGGTTACTGAGATTGTTCTAAGAGAGCTTTTACAGTTTGATGATGAAGGTGGAATTCTGGAATTATCGAGAGAAGATTTGTTTAAAGGCATTATGGATATGGGGTATGAAGGTTCAGGAAAGACAAGATCAGAATATACTTTCTTGAAGTCATGGTTTTGTCCTCAAAAGAGAACTAGTTTTAATGAATTTAGTTCTACTATTGCATATCCTATTATCTGCTTGGCACAGGGTATTAAATTTAATATGTCTAGATTTATCTTAGATAATATGGTTAAGAATGTAAAGGGTGATACATTTGTTATGTACCCTAGATTTGTTCAGCTTTTATTGAATAATCAATTGTCAAATCTGCCAGCAGAGGATAGTGTGATTGTTAGTTCTACTCTATCTTTGAGGACTATTAAGGCTATGAATCAGTATCAGAATGCTTTTTCTAAGAAGGAAACTGCATTATTTTCTACAATGCTAGTTACTCCTTCTGCCACTGGTGGTGTATTACCAACACCATCTGGACCAAATGATGACAGACCAACAACACAAGTTGGTTCTGAACACACATCAGGAGGTGGCATCAAAAGAAAACAAGGGAACAAACAGCCTACCCAATCTAAAGCCAAGAAATCCAAGAAGGCTACACAGGCTATGGAGATTCCTGTTTCTCCACAGTCTCAGTCAACTGTCCCAACACAACAGGTGAACATACTTGATGAAAATGTTCATTCTGGAAGGGCTGCCACTACTGTTTCTAGCCCACTGGCAGGGCAGGATAGTGGTAACATTAATCAGACCCAACCAGAGGCAACTATGTTTGATGAGCCTATGGGTGATGATTCAAATGTAGGTCCCAGTACCAATAACCAAGGGACATCTGCAGTGGCAGATGTGGGCAAGGATTCAACTAAGAGGTCACACTCTAATGTTGATGAGCCTAGTGATACTGATGAATTGACGATTTCCTATCTTGTACATGATATCAATAAACTGTGGAGCAAATATGAGAGGGAAAGGGCTTACAGAAAAGAGGCTCAACAGAAAATTCAAGCTCAGGATGAGTTCATTGCTAAGCAGAAGGAGATCATTGATCATCAGAAGGCAGAGTTGCTTGATGTGCAGAATAGATTGCTAATGCTTGAGGAGGCTGTCAACAATATTCTTCTACCTGCGAATAAGTTAAAGGAATCTTCAGGCAAGGGGGAGAAGAAAGCAGATGATGATAATATGCCTGAAGATGATGGTTCAAGAAACGCAGGTGATGATGATGATGATGATTCATATGGACCTCATGATGATATGAGTGGAGCAATGATAAATGTTGATGAGATGCATGATGATTCTGCAGCTACAGAGGTGCTTGAGCTTGATGATAACACAGTTGAGATGGATATATGTGAGCATAATGAGGCACAATCAGAAGACACTGTGGAGTTAGTGTTTGATGATAAAGATGATGATTATGTGCAGAGCAGGCATAAGGCTGAGGAGGAGCTCAATGTCTCTGATTATGTGATACATGAAAGTTTAGATGATGAGATGGTAAATGTTGCAGATGACAGAAAAATGGTGGTATATACTGGTGAAGATTCTTCTGAAAATGTTAATACAGGTGATGGTGCATGAGCAGAGCAGACTGATGAAACAGTTTATCAGGTATTTCCATTGAATAAAGGGTTGCCTGAGAAAGCTGCACTTAGATTATATTTTTGGGATGTGATGGGTGCTAACCTGGAAAATAAGAAAAGAGTCAGTTTCAGTGATAGGCCAGTGTATGAGGTGGTTGATGATGTTGAAAAAGAGATGAAAGAAGGAGAAGTTGAGGTTAAGGGGGAGCAATCAAAGTCAATTGATGAAGAGAAGAAGTTGCAGACCTTTACAAGAAAGAAATCTATTCCTAGAAGAAAGCCAACTAATACTTTATCCCCTGTCAAAACTTCTACCACTGTTGTCACAATTTCAACCCCTGTCAACACTAACACTACCACTGTTACATCTACCCCTGTTAGTACACCAACACCTACCACTGTTGATACACCAATCACCACTGCTGTCATATCAACCCCTGTCACAACTACCACAACAACAAGACCAAGAGAGGTACCTGTTACAATAAGAGAACCAACTTCACCACTCAAGCCTAAGTCTAAATTGCCTGTGATTGATCCAAAAGACAAAGGTAAAGGAAAGTTAAAAGAAAAATCAAAAGTGAAAGAAATTAAAGAACCTCATATTGAGTCTCATGATATGCTAAGGATGCAAGTAGAAGAAAGGGAAAGGTTGATAAGGAGAGCTGCAGAAGCTAAAGCTGAAGAAGAGGGTGATGATGTTAAAATGATTTTGGATGATTTGAGTGTAGTGACTATTACACAGAAAGCTGCAGAGATTGTTAAAGAAAAGACTGCACAAGGATTAAAGCTTCCTGCTCAGAGAGTTCATGATTATTTAAAGAAGAAGAAAGGTAATGAAGAGGAAGAGTTATCTTCTGGATTTTTGTTGATGAAAAGGTCAAATGAGGAAAGGGCTAGAAAGAAAAAGCAAGAGGAATTAGCCAAGAAAAGGAGTAAACCTTTACCATATGCTGAAAGGAGAAGACAAATGATCAATGCTCTGTCTGAAAATTATGCCCCAGCTAAAATTGTTAAAGGATGGAATATGCAGAAGCTGCAACAGGCATATGATAGGTATATGGGAAGAGATGATGAGTGGACCAAGAAATTGGAAGAGAATAGGCATTTGAATGCATTGATAAAGGAGAAGAAAGAAAAGGCAGATAGGGAAATGGTAAAGTTTTTGAAAGAAGAAGAAGAAAGAAGAGAAAAAGCAGCTACTGAGGCAGCAGAGAAAGCCTTAGAGGATAAGCAGAATGAAGTCAGAAGAAATTCATGGAAAAATCAGATTTCTAAAGACAATGTTATTCCTGACATTCCAAGATTTGATCCAGAGCTGAAAAAGAGAATCAAGATTCTGACTGATAGCAAGGAGATTTCTGAAGGACCAAGAAAGGCTAGAATTATAAATTGGGAAGGAGTAGCAATTGATTATGGTTTCAGAAAAATGATCCTTGAGATCAAGATTGAAAGGGAAAGAGGATTTGATGACCATGTTGGGAGTATGATTGATTTGCTCAGAATTTGTACAAGAGATGATCTTATGGAGTTGTATCAAGTGAGCAGAATCAGGAATAGAAAGAACTCTGAAGCTGTGATTGAAAGACAAATGATGGAGTTGTTGCAAAGCATGTTTGAACCAGCAAGCATGTATCACTTATTCTTTCACTGTCATCAAAGGGTTATAACCTGGAGATATTTTGCCAGAGCTGGAGTACACATGGTAGTATTTAACAATGGGCAGGTGATCTACATGTTTGATGATCGACACTATGTGCTGGGAACAGGGCTGCTGAATAGATTGATTGATTTGAAGTTATCTACAACCATCATTACTGAAGGAGCTTACAAAGCTTTATACATGGTGTTCAATCAACTGCATAAGAGGCAAAAGATGAAGGAGATAGAAGAAGAAAAGAGGGATTGAAACTTGAATCATTACTCTGAATGATCAAGTTTAGGGGGAGATTGTTGAGAACTGAGACACTGCTAGATTTGCTCAGAATACAAGTATTGTGCCACTGTTAGAAGTACAACCACTGTTAGTAGTTGCCACTGCTAGTTAGTAGCTGCCGCTGTCAAAGTAGTTTGTCTAACAGTGCCACTGTTAGTGTGTAGTTTGTATTTTGTATCAAGTACTCAACCACTGTTGATAATATACGAGTACTACCCCTGTTAGTGATATAGATAACCACTGTTGGTTAGATATAGTTGAATAGAGAGAATTATGGAATAGATATGATTCCATAATAGTTTGATTCTGTAAAGGACTCTATATGTTATAAATAGAGATCCTGTAAAACCCTAGACTAGGACGAATTCATTCTAGTTATTAGCTTCAAGGTTGTAAACCCTAACACAAATTGTGTGTTCGTATTATTGTTAATAATATTGAAGCTTTTGGTTAGATATTCTGTTATATACAAGTTTGTTCTTCAAGTTATTAATAAACTATTCCGCAAGCTTATTAATAATCAATCAAAGTAATACATACTAAGATCTCTAGCTGGGATCATCAAAAGTTCATATATTTAACTAAATAACTAACAAATAGGAATCGATATGGCTATAGAAAAGATGTATAAAACGAGCCATATCAAGAAGCTAGTCGTTCAATCGTGTTAATCACTTGTGTGTCAGTGAGTAGTTAGTCTAAGCACATATTAACGATCCAGCGAGAGAACAATCAGCGTGTTTGTCCACTGCTGTTCTTCTCAATCTGTAATAGATTAGCTAAGTGTTTGAATTGGATTAACTTTGGTTAATCCATTCCGCATTCAACACTAGTGAATTTTATGATCAATATAATTCACCATTTAAGCTACTGTTACTTTGTTACTTTGATATTGTCATATCTATATATCTGTTATACTCTGTTTCTGTTAATCAATTAACAACTAACTAAGTAACTTAAGTAAAATTAGAATTAGTTGTTAAATTGTATTCAACCCCCCTTCTACAATTAAACTTTACACTTTGCGATTCCAAATCACTAACTGATAGTGATTCCGGGACTCTCAAGGTGTTCTACAACGACGCCTATATAGCATTTCATACGGAGGCATACCAATGCTCGAGTGATATGAATTATTATAAGCAAACTCGATCAACGGTAGGTGCGAATCCCAAGACCCACTATATTCCAAAACACAAGCACGTAACATATCCTCAAGAGTCTGAATAGTACGCTCGGATTGACCATCTGTCTGTGGGTGATATGCTGTACTCAAATTGATTCTAGTACCCAATTCCCACTGTAAACTCTGCCAAACCCAGATACAAACCGCGAATCTCTGTCTAAAATAATAGACAATGAAATTCCATGCCTCGAAACAATCTCATTTATATACAACTGTGCCAAATTACTCAAGGATGCCGTCTTACAGGTAGCAAGAAAGTGAGCACTCTTAGTCAATCTGTCCGCTATTACCCAAATCATATCATTACCCCTTACCGTCCGTGGAAAATTAGTCACAAAATCCATAGTTATATGCTCCCATTTCCACTCGGGAATCTCAAGTTGTCTCAATGATCCATATGGTTTCTGGTGTTCAGCTTTAACTTGAGAACATATATGACAAGATTCCACAAACCGAGCTACATCCGTTTTCAAAGTAGGCCACCAATACAACGGTTTCAAATCATTATACATCTTTGTACTCCCCGGGTGAACCGACAATCTAGATTTATGAGCCTCCATCAAGATTACATCATGAAGACCACCAATCAAAGGAACCCAAACACGTGACTGGAAAGTCTTTAATCTTCGAGAATCGTCGTTCAACAAGTCCTTTCTTTTCAACATAATTTCATATTTCAAATTTTGATCCATCAATGCTTCCAATTGCGCAGTTTTTAATTGATTTATCAAATCCAAAGATATCTCCAATCGCATAAAGTAAATCCTGTCAGAATTTCCTTTCCGACTTAATGCATCTGCAACAACATTAGCCTTACCCGGGCGGTAACGAATCTCACAATCATGATCTTTGTTCAATTTTAACCATCGTCTCTGACGCATATTAAGCTCTTTTTGTGAAAACATATATTGAAGACTCTTATGATCCGTACATATCACACATTTAGTACCATATAAATAATATCTCCAAATTTTCAAAGCAAAAACCATAACCGCAAGTTCCAAGTCATGAGTGGGATAATTTCTTTCGTGAGGTTTAAGTTGACGAGAAGCATGTGCAATAACGTGATCTCGTTGCATCAATACACAACCCAACCCCGCAAACGATGCATCACAATATACAACAAAATCGTCTGATCCATCGGGTATGGCTAACACCGGAGCCTGACATAAAAGTTGTTTCAAAGTCTGAAAAGCCGTTTCCTGCTGTTCATTCCACTGAAATTTCACATCTTTTCGAGTCAATTTAGTCAACGGGCCAGCAATTTTAGAAAAATCCTTAATAAACTTTCGATAATATCCCACTAACCCAAGAAAACTCTTAATCTCAGAAGAAGACTTAGGCACATTCCAATTCATAACAGCCTCAACCTTAGACGGATCTACCTTAACCCCATCTTTACAAATAATGTGTCCCAGAAACTGAACCTCCCGAAACCAGAATTCGCACTTGGAAAATTTAGCATATAACTGTTCTCTTTTCAAAGTCTCAAGAACCAAACGCAAATGCATTTCATGATCAGATTCAGTTTTCGAATAAACCAATATGTCATCAATATATACGATCACAAACTTATCAAGAAAAAGCCGACATACTCGGTTTATTAAATCCATAAAAATAGCAAGAGCATTTGTCAACCCAAACGGTATAACCAGGAACTCAAAGTGACCATATCTAGTACGAAAAGCAGTCTTAGGAATATCATCCTCATGAACCCGTACTTGATGATAACCCGACCTCAAATTGATTTTAGAGAAATAAGAAGACCCTTGCAACTGATCAAATAACTCATCTATTCGGGGCAAAGGGTATTTATTCTTTACAGTTCTTTTATTCAATTCCCTATAGTCTATACACATACGAAAAGTTCCGTCTTTCTTTTTAACAAACAACACAGGTGCACCCCATGGAGAAGAACTAGGTCTTATAAACCCCTTATCTAACAACTCCTGAATTTGATTAATCATTTCACGGATTTCAGAGGGAGCTAATATATAGGGTGCTTTAGCTACAGGGGTAGAGCCTGGAATTAAGTCAATTCGATATTCTATTTCTCTAACCGGAGGTAAACCAGGCAACACATCCGGGAAAACTTTCGAATATTCAGATTCCATACGAACATCAGGGACATATTTCTTTTCTAACTTAGCATCTATAATATAGGCCAGGTAAGACTCACAACCTTTAGCTAGAGATTTTCTAGCTTTCATCATCGAGATCAAAGGAATATTACCATTCACCCGTTCCCCTCGAGCCACTACGTATGACTCATCAGAAATAGGGATTTTGATTAACTTCTTATGGCATTCTATGGTTGCTTTATTCTTACTTAACCAATCCATGCCTAAAACAGCATCAAAACCGGGGATGGGCATTAATAGAAAAGAAACCGGGAAACTATAACCCTCGATCAATATATTTGCTCCAGTCACCGATGTGGTAACCGAAACCACTTTACCATCGGCTACCTTTACCTCAAGGGGATTAACAATTACAGTGGGAGTCAATTGTAATTTATCACAGAAAAGAACAGACATAAATGAGCAATTTGCTCCTGAATCGAATAAAACACTTGCTGGTACAGAGTTTACAAGAAAAGTACCAGTTATGACATCGTCTGTTCTGACAGCTTCATCCACCGTCATTTGAAATGCCCTACCAGTTGCTGATGGTGGATTTTTCTTTTTCTGGACAGAAGATGAAGACCCCCCGACCGTACCCGATTTCTGTTTACCCGCCTCCGGACATTGACCCGCTCTGTGACCCTCTTTGTGACAATTCCAACAAACATGCTTAGGAAAAGTACAATCCTTGATATCATGACCAAACTGACCACATTTAATACATCTAGCTGTCTGCGGAGTACATGGTCCGGTGTGTTTGGATTCACAATTATGACACCAATTAGATTTATCCACTATACCACCACTGGTATTCTGTCTCCTATTTTGCTGAGTACCTTGCCCTTTCTTCTTCCCTTAATTCACCGAAGAATCACTTTTGGATTTCAATGATGACCTTTCTTTAATTTCCAAATCTCGAGCCTGAATATCACAATCCACAGATCGAGCTAAGGTAAAAGCTTGTGAAAGAGAACCTGCTAATCTCACCGTTGTTCGATAGCTAGGAGGTAGAGTTCCTACATGATGTTCTACTTTGGTCTTATCATCGGGGACCCATTGTTGAACAAATCTCAACTTTTCTGAAAACTGGGAAACGAGTTCATCAATAGACATATGATCCGTCATGTGTAAATCCATAAATTCCTTCCGAATACGAGACATATCAAAATCTGAGCAATATTGCTTACACATCTTATTGTAGAAATCCAACCATCTAATATAATCCCTTTGTTGTGGTGTCAAGGTTGATGTGATTGAATCCCACCAAGTCATAGCCGGACCTTTGAGAAGTTGAACCGCATAAGGAACCTTAATTTCTTCCTCATACCTACAAACCTCAAATTTCCTTTCCATATCCCTCAACCAATCTAATGTAATTGAAGGATTTTTACTACCATGGTATTCCGATGGTTTGCTGGCCATAAAAGTCTTAAAAGAACAAACTTTGTGCTGCTGGTGAGGAGGAAACACTGGTATCTGATAACCAGAAGGCCCAGAAGATGAAAATGGAGCTGAAGTCTGATAAGTACTGTATGGCGGTTGTTGGTGATAAAAAGGTAATGATGTAAATATCTGTGATGACACCAAAGGAGGTGGTACCGAACTCACAATCGGTGGTAATGACTGTGAAAGTTGTTGTGAAGATCTAACTTGTTGATCTTGCAAAGCTTGTTGTCGAAAACTTCTAAGTTCAACTAATTCATCCTCTAGTTGCAATACATAATCAACTCGATCTAAGTCACCTACAGCTGAAAAAGAAGTACCAGTCTGACCCTGTCTCTCATTCTGATTCTCTGGAGGAGGACGAACGTCAGTTCTAAAGGCATTATTAGGAGTATTGGTTGGGTGTTCATTCTCTGTCATTTCTGTATCAAAACACAGCTTACAACTTGTTAATTGTTAGTACATAACATACTAACCAATTCTCATGCAATACTAAATCCCATACCCTGAAATGTTTGACTAACAACAAATAGATTTGGGATTGAACACCTTACTAATGTTCAATTCACCCAAACCATGCTCTGATACCAATTTATAACACCCCTTAAGTTTCATTACCATTTTTTTTAAACTTAGTCGAAAGCGTATATCGATAAACACACATTTTATATTATATATAATTACATATCCAAGTTGAAAGGTTAACAAACATCACCATGAGTTGTATTAACATAAAACTAGATAAAACACATTGGGTGTTATATAAAATCAAAATACAACGTTAAACCATCAAAATATATCAGAGTAGGTAGTTGTCAAATATTTCATCAAAAACTAACTTCTTGCCCGACCCACTATCAAAAGCATAACCAGCAAGAAGTAATAAGGTGGGATTAGCACGAAGCTAAGTGAATAGATCTACAACTAACAACCTAACTTAGCCTAACAATTTTGTTTACCGCAAAGCATCATAAACACATAACTTCAAAGAGGATCGGTGGTCCCTTGGGTGTCCTCATGCCGCGGTGACCCCCAAGTAACACTTGAAACCAACTGCTGGCCTATACAGTGGTTTAACCGATAGTTTGGTACTATTATAACATACAAAATATATTCTATAAACAACACATGCAGAAAGCACCAGTGTTGTCCAAATAATAGTAACAAAACCCAAGCCATGTTGACCTCTGAATAATCACATATATCCTAAGATCAGGTATCACATAATCCATAATCTTCATGGTATCATGTCAAATCTAAACAATATATATATATATATATATATATATATATATATATATATATATATATAAACAGTAAAACCATGTTTACTCATTGTAACAAGTCTGCTACAACTAAATTAGACTGAGAGTCACAGATCCACTCACCTGGAAGGTATTAATTAGCCTAAACTTTAGATTTATAAGGGACTCAAACTTCTTATCTCAAACCGATATGGGACGGGTTGTTACAAACTCCCCCTCTTAAAATCCCGACATCCTCGTTAGGCAGAAATATAATCAGGATCCATACCCCAAGAGATCCACGATTCACGTGCCCGTCACAACCTGAGAGGCTATGGCTCTGATACCATATGAAACGCCCCCGCAAAGCAGAAAGCATGGCTAACCGGATACCTTCAGGTTTCAACTAAAAACCATGGTGGAAGGTATCAATTAGCCACAACTTTAGACTTATAAGGGACTCAAACTGCTTATCTCAAACCGATGTGAGACGGGTTGTTATATTGTAGCTCTGATTCACTAATCCATAGTGAATCGGGACTCACATTAGGTGTTTGAATAAAGGAGATGGTCAGATAATGTCTTCTTTATCAATTAAAATTAGAATATGTATTGTCTAATTTTTCTTTTCTAATTATAAAAGCCACCTCATTAGCTACTTTTGTACTTTTTAGACGAATCATCGTAGAAATGACTCTCTACTTGCTACTTATTCCATATCAAATAAATCTCTACAATATTATTTATGTCTGTCACAAAATAATTGCTCATTTGCAAAAATTAACTATTAAAAAAATTATTGAACTCCTTATATGAAACGCCCAATTTTTTTTTTATACATACCAAATTACATATGTGTAGGTCCCATCAATCATAATAAGTTCAGTATATTGTTATTAAAATTGTTAGACAAGTATCAAGACTTAAAACAGAGGAAACAAAACACAGACGGGTACCCGCAGGGTACCCAGTCTACCCGCCGGGTAGACTCAAGGATTTCCAAGCCCAGACTCGCGGTAACAAAATACACTAAGGCTACCCGTTTGGGGGTAGCTTACCTGCCGGATATGGGTGTCCGGCTAAGGATACCCGCTGGGTATAATGCTTACCCGCCGGGTAAGAACCCTGCACAGCATACCTGCAGCAACTTCATAACTTAATGCAAAAATACGAAACTCAAACGCACGTAACTTCTAAACCGTGAGGAATTAGGTTCTAAAATTTTGCGGGCACCTTCATATCACCAAAATGAAGGTTTCTATTTTTGTACTTTTTCAAAATTCACAAACGCGAGATTTGGACATATAATCCAATTTCGCCCATTTTGGACATTTTTGGATAACAACTCAAAACACATATTACTCGTCTAATGAACCTGAGCTTTTGAACACTTTATCAATATAACAAAACACACCCAATGCAATTAATCAAGGTTCCATACCCTTGATCGGATTTAAACTACTCACTAGGGTCATTATTGACCCGTTTTGACACTTTTCACCAATTCACTTATCAATGACACATACAAAGACTTCTATTCCACTTTCAATACATAATTACCTTGGTTTACAACTGTTTTGACTATAAAAGTCAAATATATAATAATATTTTGTAATACTTATATTTCTGGATACACTAAAATAATACCTTGAATATTGGGGTGTTACACGTGTGCACATATTTACTACTACTTAAATATGAGATTTGTGAAATAGTGTTGTTTACCGCAACAATGTTGTTTGTCGGAGTCACATTCAGGTCTTCAATTCCCTCATTGAGGATGTCATCATTCGTGAGGTCAACAATCGGTACAACAGTTGGAGGTAGCCTCGTGTTCACATCGATTGGAACATGCATTGGAGTTACTAACATATTGGATTCTTTGTTGTTGCATTGAGTGATTTGATTCATATTGAGATGAGTATTTGTTATTTGTTAATAATAATTTTTATATTGAAGTCCGGTGAGTATTTATATCAGTAAGTTTGAAGGTATTTGGTTCAATGAAATTGATTTTATATTTATGATCAAATCGTTCCATTGAAATGGGTAGAGAATGTATTTTGGGATTGTTCTTTGTTGGTGCAAAAATGTATAAAACTTGATTTTATTCTATTTTATAAATGCCCAAGTATTATGCGACAATAGATTGATTGTCCGTGAGTAGTGTTTTCCGTGAATGTATTCCGTGAATATGTTATTGACGGAGTAATTGGTCACTCCGACAATGGCATTGTCGGAGTTTACCAGGTCAACTCATTAAGTGTTATTGTCGCACAGTCTGTTTGAATGAGTCTATAAATAGGCTTTTGTAATTCATTTGATGTAAGTCTTTTGTATGTTTGTTCAAGAAATTCTCTCTGTAATTTCTTATTAATACAAAAGCATATTTGATTGTGTAACACCCTCAAATTTCGGTTTGCGGAAGCGATCGGGTCGGGTGTTACCAAATTAAATATCACATCATAAGATACATAATGAACGACTCTAAATGAGACGTTTGAAAATAGTTGTACATTTCCAAAATAAAAGTAATTACAAATTTTAGGTTTGTGGAATAATCTCAAATACATAAGTTGAAAATACAAAAGTAATGCAGAGTAGTCCCAATTGTTTGAAATCATGCGACTCGAGCTAGCATAATCTTGTAGAAATCCCTAATCCTGCTGGGCACCTGAGAACACATGCTAAAACAGGTCAGCTATAAAGCTGGTGAGTTCATAGGATGGTTAGTTGAAATCGTAAAGTATAAATCCAGTATGTTTTGAAATGTAGTTCAGAATCCACGATTCTGATTTGTACCAAATTGTAGTTGTAATTACCAATGTGCAATTCGAAAATCTAGGTATCTAATACCTAAGCAATTGTGGTCCGTACCTAAGTACACAATAATTGAGGCATACCGAGCCTGAATACTTATCTGGTATGGGTAAGTGTATAATGGGAGGCAATACCTGCCTAAGTTGTAACCAAATAACTGTATGACCGAGTCATATGACAGTAAGTAACTGTAGTCCCGCAGAACTATGATTTAATATATGAGGTGTTGCATCCAGCAACAAGTGATTGTGGATCCGCAGATCTATTTTTGAAAACGTTTAGCGTGTCCGTTTACCCGATTAGCATAAACTAACCCGGACATGAATTGAGCTAACGGCCTCGCGTGGCAGCACCACCGATCCGTTAACTTATTGTGAATCCCGAGTATCACTCGCTGATCCATTGATTTCGTTGAAATTTCGTCCACTGCAATACCGTGGTTTCGTTTTGTGCCCACTTTACCGTGGCATCGTTTGGTGCCCGCTGCAATACCGCGGCATCGTTTTTGGAATTGCTCGCAGCAATTTGTGATTGAGCCGGCAGTACAACGACATGCCCGACTAAGTTGTTTGAAAGCCAGCAGTATGCCTGACTAAGTAGATTGTATAATAGTATGTTAATATTCATCAGGTGACACCCCCACGGTTGGATTACATCCTGGGCCGGGGGACCATCCCTGGTTGGATTACATCCTGAGCCAGAGTCGTCACCAGTTGAGTTGTATTGATATAAGAAGTCTGTACTAACGTGTGATGCTATTGTATACTCCTAGCCTAAAGCCTAGCAAGTATATATAACGGAGTCTTGGGAAAATGTTCACTTAAGTACAATTTCCATTCTAATAATCGTAAGGTGTATCGACAGTTTTAGCTCTTAAAAGGGAAACTAATCCTGTAAAAGTATAGTCGTTGTCATGTTGGTAGAACTAACCAGTTCTAGTATATGTGATAATGATAGTTATGTCCCGCGACAATATGGTCATTGACTAGTGATAACTTAGTCAAGTTATGTATTGGTAATTGCTTTCCAACCATCTAACAGTGCACGATTTGTAACCTATCTAGGTTAAGTATTGATATTGTTCTACAACAATATTGCGGGTGTAATTCCTAAGTATTACACATTTCGTATTACATATAGTAATATAATGTACCACCTGGTCAAAAAGTCAACTTGCGCGTCTAATTTAAACTTTTTATAATTGTATTATTATATACAATTATAACTCAGCGAGCGAAAACTTTTCATTTTATATAATGAATAGTGATTATGTAATAATCACAAATAAAACCATTTGAAGTCACATTAGATTTTAAATTGAATAAAACTATTTTTAATTTAATTAATTACTAATCGAAAGAACGGAAATATAAATCTAAAAATATTAAATTTATATATATTATTCGGGTACAAAATACGGGTATTTTACACTGCAAAATAGGAACGAAGTGGGGGAAAACTCCTCCCCACCCCTTTGGATCAGCCACCCAACCCCCCAGACCCCTCCCATTTCATTTCATTTCTTTCTATCTCATTTTCTTTTCACACACAAACACTCTCCACCCAATTACCACAAATTTTCGGAACTACAAATCGACACACGAAATTTACATTTTCGGAATCACCAACAAGAGAGGAGCAACATTAACAAAGGCCACACCTTCGTTTTCTTCCTCGTTTGGCCTCGATTCGCAATTGTAAGAAATTTCTAAATCTTTAGATCTAATCATTTTGGTGTAATGTTTGGGTGTGATAATGCTTACACAACTTAGTTATAACCTAAACAACAAAGAAAACATGATTTTACAGCTTGAAAATACGTTAGATTTGCGATTTTGATCGGAAAAACGCGACAGCCGCGAGTTTCTGGGCTGGTGTTCATCCATGCGACACAACGCTTGTGTCGCATGTTGTGTCGCATAATTCCATTTGTGTCGTATCTTATGTCGCATAAACTACCCATGCGACATAACGCTTGTGTCGTACTCTATGTCGCACCTTGTGTCGTATTTCCATACGACACAACCCTTATGTCGCTATTGATTTAGCATCGCAAGCTTTTGCGACACAACCACTGTGTCGCAGAGCTCTTATGTCGCACTCCATGCGACACAACCCTTGTGTCGCATGACACGTTTTTGTGTCGCATGTTATGTCGCAGAAAACAGAAAGTTTAAAAACTCACATTTCCACTAAGTGTCGAGACCCTAAATTTTATCACTTGATTTCACCCAATTTCAAGTCCAGATGCGTTTTTCCTTAAAGCAATATAGTAGAAATAAAAATTTTCCAAGCTGACCTGGCAGCTCGACCCCAGCCAGGGGCTCTGCCCCTTGGACCCCGCCAGGGGCTGCCGCCCCTTGGACCCCGCTAACCAGGGGCGCTGCCCCCGGACCCCCGTACACCATTCCCAGACTTCAACAACAAATGCATACATGAACAACTCGCTTAGACAAACTGATTTGTCTCATACTTATATAACCTCACGTGTTTAGGACACTAGAAGGTTACCATTCGGACGTCGCGCGTATCATCGTATCGCTAACAACTCACAGGTGAGTTTCATAGCCCCACTCTTTCAACTGTTTTACTTTTTTTTTTGGGGTGAAACACATGCACAACAACTGTTTTCGAATTATATTAATAATCTTTTATAATTCACAATCAATTATATTACTGTATGTAATACAAATGTGTAATACTTAGGAATTACACCCAACACGTCGTTTTGGAACAATATCAAGACCTAATCTAGATAGGTCACAATCGTACACTATCAGATTGTTGGAAAACAATTACCTAGACATAACTTGATATAGTTAGTACTATTCATTGGCCATATTGTCGCGGGACAATATTATCCAGTACATTAGAACTAGTTAGTTCTACCTACACTAGATGATATAGATACAATTACAGGATTAGTTGCTCTTTTAGGAACTAATATTTTCAATACAATTCAGGAACCTCAATATACTTGCTAGGCTTTAGGCTAGAAGTATACGATAACATAATATGTTAGTATAGATTCTTCATACTAATACAATTCAACTAGGTAATGAGCATTCATACCTAGGACCAACGTACTACTTAATATCTAAATATTTGCTTATACGTATTTAGATAAAATCAATTATTTTCATGCGTGTCATGATTGTTACTTACGTTTGCTCATTCGACAAACATATATATATATTTATATATATATATATATATATATATATATATATATATATATATATATATATATCTACATGTTTAGATATTATCATTAGCACTTGGTGCTAACTTCAATAGTATTTATGTATATTAGTATACATACAATCATACACACATTCAAGCCTGACGCGTCGTTGTACGGTCGGCTCTTATGTGCAATAGCTAGTATGTCGTTGTACTGCTGGCTCTACATTTCAACTATGCTCTCGAGCACTTCATAAACGATGCCGCGGTATTGCAGCGGGCACAAAACGATACCACGGTAAAGTGGGTACAAAACGATGCCACGGTATTGCAGTGGGCACAACTTCAATCAAACAAGTCGTTGTAACTTGTATAACTTAAATCAAACAAGTCGTTGTAACTTGTATAACTTCAATCAAACAAGTCGTTGTAACTTGTATCAGTATTCAATCAAACAAGTCGTTGTAACTTGTATAAATTCAATCAAACAAGTCGTTGTAACTTGTATCAATATAAGACAAACAAGTCTAAGTAACTTGTAACAGTGCAATCAACCAAAATCGGGGTATTTTGGACATTAAGTTAGACTTTTACACATTGGTGTTATAAACTTCAACGTATTACATATCAAAAATCACTGATTTTGGAAACAACTTTACAAAACATAAATTGTTTTATTACTTTATGTTTTCAACTAACCTTCCTATGAACTCACCAGCTTTATAGCTGACCTGTTTTAGCATGTGTTCTCAGGTTGCCCAGCAGGATTAGGATTGCTTCAAGGCTTAATTAGCCCGAGTCGCATATTTTCAAACCATTGGGACTGCTCTGCATCTACTTTAGCATTTTCAAATTTTGTACTTGGAAATCACTGTTAAACTTATAACGTTGTAAACGTTCTATTTTGGAAATGTATAATTATTTTCAAACGTCTCATTTAGAGTCGTTCATTATGTATCTTATGCTGTGATATTTGATTTAGTGACACCCGACCCGACAGCTTCCGCAAACCGAAATTTGAGGGTGTTACATATAAATAGTTGTAAATTATAAACGATTGTTAATATGATTTGAAAACAGTAATTGAGCATGTGTTTCACCCCGAAAATAGTAAAACAGTTGAAAGAGTGGGGCTATGAAACTCACCTGTGAGTTGTTAGCGATACGATGATACGCGCGTCGTCCGAATGGTAACCTTCTAGTGTCCTAAACACGTGAGGTTATATAAGTATGAGACAAATCAGTTTGTCTAAGCGAGTTGTTTATGTATGCATTTGTTGTTGAAGTCTGGAAATGAGCGCCCTTGGTAGCGGGGTCCAAGGGGTGGCAACCCCTGGCGGGGTCCAAGGGGCAGAGCCCCTGGCTGGGGTCGAGCTGCCAGGTCAGCTTGGAAAATTTTTATTTATACTACTTTGCTTTAGAGAAAACGTATTCGAAATCCAAATTCGGGTAAAATCGAGTGGTAAATTTTGGTTGTCAATACTTAGTGAAAAACATAGGTTTTTAAGGTTCTGCGACGTCAGCTGCGACGTCAGAGGCGACGTAGGGTCTTGCGTCGCTATGTGCGACATTCGCAAGTCAATGCGACGTTATGGGCTACGTCGCTATATGCGACGGTGGTAGGTTATGCGACGTTGGTTGCGACGTTGACTGCGACGTCGCAACACTGTTTTTGGTCCCTGCGACGTTGTCGTCTGGTTCGACGGGTTTTTACCCAAAATCAAGATCTAACTCGTTTTTGACCAAATCTCGTTGATATAAAGCTAATACATGCTATATTAAGTGTTTTTATGAAGAAATAACAAGGAAAAAGTGGAGAAATCCTTACGATTCGAATTTTGAAGGTTTGAAGATGATGATGAACTTGATGAAGAAGATGAAGATGATAATGGTGATGATGGTTGCTTGTTGTTGCTGTTGATGATGGTGACGACGACGGTGGTGGTGGCAGTCGGTGGTGATGGCCCGACAGTTGGTGGTGGTGATGGGTGGTGGAAGGGTTTTTAGAGAGAGAGAGGGTAGAGAGAAAATGGAGATAGAGAGAGAAAGTGAGAGGATGAGAATGGGGTGGAAATGGGGAGGGATTTGGGTTTTTATTTGAACTCAGATCCCTAACTCTTGTACTGTGGTCTCCAACCACAGTACAAAATGTCCGTGATTTTATACCTGATTAAAATGTAGATTTATTACTTTAAATCTATAATTTTGTTTATGTTATTTTGTAAATATTTTTAATAAAAATATTTCACTTGCACTATAAAATGTAATTATTCAAAGTTTAAAATCGGCGCGAAATTTGACTTTTTGACCGGGTGTTACAGATTGAATACTTCCTGTGATCACTTTCTAATTCATTTCTCTTGTTTGATTAACTTGAATTCCGCACTTGTTAATCTGTTCTAATTGCGATTCGGAGATCTACGGCGTTCACAAAGTGGTATCAGAGACGTACGAATAGAAATTAGGACTATTTGAGAGAATTAGAAGTTGTATTTGAGGTATTTGTTTGATAAAAAGGACTCGGACGCTTCAGAATTGATCGTTTAGTTGCTGGTTGACACTATTTGATTGATTTGGACTATTTTTGATATCTTTTGAGCTCAATTTGCTTCGGATTTGGACGAATTACTGCTGTAAGTGATTCTGTGATCATAATTCTTCTGAATTTGATCTTAAGTTGCTTCAATCTGCTTTGGAATTGCTTCGGATTGTTCGTGTGTTCATCGTTAAGTGTACGCATTCTTAAATTTGACGGTAAAAGATTAATTTGAGTGCTTACGAGTGTCGGAAATCAAATTCCGAGTTCAGTGATATCAATTTTAGCTAAAACGAGCTAGAATTGAAGATTTTACAACACTTTTCAATTTCTGGAAAATTATTCTGTGATTAGTATTCCGTGAGTAGTAAAATAACCGTTTTCTTCCGTGAATAAGTATTCCGTGATTATTTTTGAGTGTGTGGTCCGACAATAGCTTATTGTCGCATGAATAGTAACTATTGTCGCATGAACAGTAGTTGATATTCACGGATTGTATTGACGGACTTGTATTCTCGGATTTTCATTGACGGATTGGTATTGTCGTATAAACAGTAATCAGTATTCTCGGATTAATTGGATTCACGGGTTGTTTGTTATTCACGGATTGATAGTATTGACGGAGTGTTAGTATTCACGCTATTAGTATTGACGGACTACTGACAGATTGTGATTCACGCATAAGTGTTATTCTCGGATATTTCTTATTCTCGGATACTTCTTATTCTCGGACTTCTTAATCTCGGACTTCTTACTCTCGGATTTCTTCTAAGTGTTTTACAATGGCTCAAGTAAATTGGCAAGCTATGATGAAGAATGAACAGGAAACTGGAACTACAACCAAACCACCAAAGTTCTTGTGTCAGAATGATTATGATGATTGGCGGTATCGGTTTGAGTCATTTATTGCTCTATATGATCCAGATCTTATGATTCCTATCTTAGAACAATACATTCATCCTCGTGCTGAAGGAGTGTATAGGGATAACAATCCTCCTCCAAAGTCACTCAAAATGATGACTTCTGAAGAACGGAAAGAACATGATAGAGACAAGAAGGCTAAATCAGTAATCTCTATGAGTCTTCCCAGTGATGTTCTTGCGGGATGGAAGGATTTGACCCACTGCTTATGAACTCTACAATGCAATGGCTCAACGTTTTTCTGGTAATGACAAGTTGAAAAAGAGTAAACGTGACTTGTTGAAGAAGCAATGGGATGTATTCACATGCATACCAAATGAATCTTTCAATGACTTAATTGTCCGTTATTCTCAGTTGATCAGTGAACTCAAAAGACATGGTTTGATTATGGAACGTCTTGAAATCAATGAGAAGTTGATAGAAGCCTTACCTTCAAGATAGGATATAAAGGCTAACATTTTGCTGGAAGATGAGTCATTGGGTGAATATGCATATGAAGACTTGATCAACAAATTGCAAGTATATGATGTTGCTTTACAGAAAAAGGAGACTGGAAAGATGATGCAATATTCTCAATTTAGTTCTAAGAAGTCTTCAGAAACAACCGCCTTGTTCTCTAGTAATGAGGCATTCAATGTTGGGAATACTAGTAGGTCTACAAGTGGATATTCTAGCTATGGATTTTATGAAGTTGGAGGTGCTTCAACTTCCAATCATTAACAACAAAATTCCAACCAACATGTTTCTAAGATTACCGAAGATCATGCAAATGTTGTCACAGCTTTTCTTTCATCATATGAGGCCTTTATTGCTGGAAAGGTTGGCAATATAGATTTGACAGAAGAGGAGTATGATCAGTTACATCCTGATGATCATGAAGAAATGAATCTTCAATGGAATCTTGCTATGTTAACAAGAAAGGTCAAGAAGTTTCTTCAAAGAACAGGAAAAAGCAAGCTGGGGGGTAAACCGGGATTCGATAAATCAAAGGTCAGGTGTTACAATTGTCAGAATTTGGGACACTTTGCCCGTGAATGTGAGAAAAGCAAAGCACCTTCTTCTGGTTTCACCAAGCCTTCTACCTCCAAAACCTATTCTTCTTCAGCTCCACAACAATTTTCTAGAAAAGACACAACTCCTGCTCCTACATCATCAGCACTGGTTTCTACAGTTGACGAATTCTATGATTGGAGTGCACATGTAGAGGAATATTCTCAAAACCAAGCATTCATGGCAAATGTTTCTGAGGTTGATTCTTCTCCATTTGAACAAATCTGTTCAAAATGTACTGATCTGAGTGATCAACTCAGTCTTTACAAAACTCAAAATCAAAAGTTTTTTACTGACATTGAATTGATTAAAAATCAAAATAAGGAGTTGGTGGAAAACAACAAGCTTTTCACTAAGCGTTTTGAGTCAAATGATGTTGAGAAACATGATTTAAAAGCTAAAATTTTAAATCAGCAAACCATCATCAATAGTTATTTGGTTGAGATGGATTTACTCAAACAAGAAAAATCTGAAGCTGAATCTAAAACTTTAGATCTTGAAAGACAATTATTGAATGTTTATACATCAGCTGTGGTTTTTGATGAGATTATTCATAAATAGCGTTTAAATACCAAATCTAAATCTGGTATTGGATATCAAAATGATTTTCAAGAGAAAACCAAAGCTTCAATGGCTGCTTCTAAATCTGGAATTGGATATCATTTTGTTCCACCACCACCATCTTATTCTCAATTGTCAGTTAAAGATGAATATGATTCTGAGTTTGTGTATGGGAAGGGAAAAGTTGATGACTCAAAACCTCAAAATGAAGAAACTCAAAAGGTTTCTTCTAATGAGAGTTCTGAATCACCACAAATGACTCAACGTTCTGAGATGAAGAATAATGATTGTGATGATTGCAAAAAGAATAAGAAGTGTGTTTTGAATCAAAATAATAAAGAAAAATCTAAAACTTGTGATATTTCGAAACAACCTTTCAAGATTTTGAAAAGGACTTCTTCTCCAATCAATTCACAATCATTTTCTTCATCAACAAAAGGTCCATATCATGCTTTCAAATGTGAAACTTCAACATGTGAAGCTTCTACTAGTAAAAGCTCATATTCTAAATGTGATGCTTCTACAAGTAAAGTTTCACATCATGGTTCTCATAATCGTTTTCATACTCAAAGAAAGTATGAAACACGAAGTTGTTTCTATTGTGGTATTCGTGGACATCTTTTGAATAATTGTCATAAACTTGCTAAAAAACGTTCAAGACAAAATTTAAAGCAAGCTAAATCTTCAAATACCAAAGATGTTCATAAATCCACAATATCTAAGAACCCACAGAAATCAAGACCAAATACCTTTGTTTCTTCAAAGAAGAAATCATCATCTAATGATGCGTCAATTAATCATTCCAATGATTTCAAAAAGAATTTCAAAGAGATTGACGTTTTCATCTTAGATGAAGTCACTGGACGACCCAAAGCCTCAAAGGCTTGGGTCTCCATTAGCAACTAACCGTTTTCATCAAATGTCTTGCAGTCATCCCGAGCTATCGACAACGTATGGTACATTGATAGTGGCTGCTCAAGACATATGACCGGGAATCTCTCCTTGCTTGAAGATGTTAAATCTAAAAATGGAGGATTTGTTGCTTTTGCGGGAGATAAAGGAGGAATGATTTCAGGCGAGGGAACAGTTACAAATGGTGAAATTAGCTTTGACAAAGTGAATTATGCTGAACAACTTCAACATAATTTATTTAGTGTTTCTCAAGTGTGTGACAAAAAGCTGTCAACATGGTTCAATGATGAAGAATGTTTGATTCTCAAGCCAGGGTTTGTTGTACCAGAGGAATGAATTCTTATGAGAGCTCCTGGGGTTAAAGATATGTATGTTCTTTACATGCGATCAATAACTCGAACAGTGGAGCATACTTGTTTATTATCCAAAGCATCAGAGAAGGATTCAGTTTTATGGCACAGAAGGATGGGTCATATCAACTTTAGGAAAATGAACTTTTTAGTCAAAAATGATTTAGTGATTGGAGTTCCTGAACAGACCTTTTCACTAAATGATCATTGTATTTCCTGTAAAAAGGGAAAACAAACTAAAAAGTCTCATAAACCTAAGTTGGTGAATTCAATCAACAATCCATTGGAACTTCTTCATATGGATTTGTTTGGCCCAGTTAGTGTCAGGAGTATAGGTGGTAAATCCTGTTGCTTGGTAATCACTGATGATTTTTCAAGATTTTCATGGGTTTACTTCCTAAGTACCAAGGATGAGACGGCTGAGAAAATCAAGTATCTGATTTTAAAATTGGAAACTTTATTTTCGTTAAAGGTAAAGAGGTTACAAAGTGATAATGGAACGGAATTTAAGAATTACATCTTGGAAATGTTCTGTCTACAACATGGAATTTCACATCAATTCAGTGCTCCTCGAACTCCACAACAAAATGGAGTTGCTGAAAGAAAGAATAGAACTTTGATAGAAGCTGAAAGAACTATGCTTTCAGATGCAAAGTTACCAACTACATTTTGGGCTGAAGCTGTTAACACGGCTTGTTTCGTGCTGAATAGAGTTCTTGTGGTCAAAGACAAGAAAAAGACGAGTTATGAGTTACTGAATAATCGAAAGCCGAATATTCACTTTTTGGAACCTTTTGGATGTCCGTGTTTATTGCTGAAAACTAAAGAACGTCTTTCAAAATTTGCTGAGATATCTGAATCTGGTTTTTTCTTGGGTTACTCAGCAAATTCCCATAACAAAAGAGTTTATAACATGACATCTCATCGAATCGAAGAATGCTATGAGGTTGAATTCTTACGGTATTCACCTCCATCCGATGGGATAGGTCCAGAATGGTTATTTGATTATGACTCGTTCTTCAATTCTCTAGCTTCTTTTCATGAAGATGTGTTCTCTCCTGTTGCAGCTTATGATGATTTTGTTATTCCGGTTCTTTCTTCTCTTGCTGAGCCGATTCTTACTCCTGCTACACCTGTGTCTACTTCTAATCTTCCTTCTCCACCACCAACAGAGGATTCTACTGTTAACGCATCTTCTCCAACAATGTCAAATGATGCAGATGATACAACCTCAAATCCTGATGATACTGACATTTTTCAAGAACCTTCTACTGAACTAGAAAACATCACTCGTGATGATTCTAGTGATGAAGTAGTGAGTAATCCTGAGGATTCACAATTAGGAACCAACTTGCATGTGGATCCTGTTCCTACGTTGCGTATTAATTCTGAGCATCAACATCCACTCACAAATGTGATTGGAGCTGTTAATGATGGAATCAAAACTCGTCATCAACATCAAACTTCTTGCTTGTTTCTTATCACAAATTGAACCAAAGAATGTTCAGATAGCTTTATCTGACTCTTCTTGGGTTCAAGCAATGCAAGAAGAATTGCAACAGTTTGTTAAGTTGCAAGTTTGGACATTGGTGGCACCTCCCAAAGATATCCATCCAATTGGCACGCGTTGGGTTTTCAGAAATAAGAAAGATGATCGAGGAGTTATGGTTCGCAATAAAGCAAGATTAGTGGTTCAAGGATTCACTCAAATTGAAGGTTTGGATTATGATGAGGTTTTTGCTCCGGTTGCTAGACTAGAATCCATTCGGATTTTTCTAGCATATGCTTCATTCATGAAATTCAAAGTGTATCAGTTAGATGTCAAGTGTGCATTTTTGTATGGGACAGTGCATGAAGAAGTGTTTGTCAAACAACCACCAGGTTTTGAAGATCCTAAATTCCCAAATTATGTGTTTAGATTGGATAAGGCCTTATACGGATTACATCAAGCTCCCCGAGCTTGGTATGAGACTTTATCTCAACATCTTCTAGCTAATGGGTTTTCAAGAGGTCAGATTGATAGTACACTCTTCATTCGGAAAACAAAAGATGATTTGCTTCTCGTTCAAGTATATGTGGATGACATTATATTTGGGTCTACGAATGACAGTTTGTGCAAAGAGTTTGAGAGTATCATGAAGTCTAAGTTTGAAATGAGTTCAATGGGGGAGATGGCTTTCTTTCTTGGTTTGCAAGTTCAACAACTTGATAAGGGCATTTTCATACATCAAACAAAGTATGTTAATGACATCTTAAAGAAATTTAAGATGTTAGATGCCAAAGCTATTTCTACTCCCATTGATCTTGTGGAGAAAATTGGACCTGCTCTTGATGACATACCAACAGATCAAAAGGAACATCGGTCAATGATTGGTTCTCTTATGTACTTAACTGCTTCAAGACCTGATATCATGTTTGCTGTATCTATTTGCTCGCGGTATCAAGCAAATCCCAAAGTCTCACATTTGAGGGCCGTACACAGAATCTTCAGATATTTGAAGGGCAAACCTGATCTTGGTATATGGTACTCGAATGATGATGATTTTGCACTTTCAGCATACTCTGATTCTGACTATGGCGGATGCGGTATTGATTTCAAGTCAACTTCAGGAGGATGTCAATTTCTGGGAAATAGACTCGTGACATGGCAATGCAAGAAACAAAACACGGTTTCTACCTCTACTGCGGAGGCAGAATATATTGCTGCTGCCAGTTGTTGTTCGCAAATCCTTTGGATTCAACAACAACTTCGGGATTACGGTTTATTACTCACCAAAACTCCTTTAAATATTGACAATATTGCTGCCATAAGTATCATACGCAATCCCGTTCAACACTCAAAAACTAAACATATTGAAATACGTTTTCATTTTATTCGGGATTGCTATGAGAAAAACTTGATTATTTTGGTTCATGTTGAAACATCGAAACAAAGAGCTGATTTATTTACCAAAGCTTTTTCCAAATCACGATTTGAGGAACTGATTTCGATGCTCGGCATGAAACATTTAGATCAAATTGAGTAAACTTTGGATATGTAATTTTCTATTTTTGATTTTGTGAATATTGTTTTTCTTTTATAAAAACAAAAATCCAAAAAATCAGAAAATCTATAAAATCCAAAATTATTTAAAAAAATATAAAAAATCGGGGGAGATTTTGTGTAAAAAGATTGGGAAATGATAGTACATTGGGAAATGTATTAATAAATAAAACCTAACATAAATGATAAGTACTATATTTGATGTGTTAGTAGGTTTATATAGCATTTTTAATACAAATTTTCTACTAATTAATTTTATATGTGATATATTGGTAGGTATTTTTGCATTTAAAAGTATCTAGTCTAAGAATTTTTAATCATATATGCATATTATTTTATATAAACTAAAATAATTAGTATATGACAAATCAAAGATCTAATTAAAAGATCAAAGGTTATCACAATGATAATAAAATGTCTTAAATTTTGGGGAATTAGTATATTATGATTCATGATTTAGGGTCTTAATATTATGATATCTGGGGAAATATATTAACTATTTGTTATACTATGTACAGACCTTAGTTGATATATTTTTATAAACGGACTTGCAAATATTCAAAAAGTTCATGTATCAAATCAAAATAAACTCTATCACTTTGTTATACTATGTATAGACCTGTGATACAGTTTATAAGTCCAACCAGGGGTATGACATATGTGACTAAAAGTCATTCCAACATATGTGTGTACTTCTAAAGATATCATCATATTCTCACCCTTTATATGGAAATACTAATATATTATGAACTCAAAAGATTATTATTATTTAGATTATATAACGTAATATGCATGCTAATAATAAAAGAATTAAAAGATATTTAAATGCGAGAGTGCTTAAGAGGACAAACATACCAATAATCACATATAGAATGATTTTTAGAAAATATGTTTTATTAATGCTAAATAAATTTAAAGAGGACAAAAATACTAACAATCAAAATAGACTTTCATTTCTAAACAATAAAAATAAATACATTCATTTATCCCAATATGATCCCAACTCATGAGTTTTATCCCAACAAAAATATTTTGCATTTATTTTTAGTTTGTAAATATTTAGTTTAAAGATTTTTTACATTTTTCAAAATTTTTAGTGATGATTAGTTTAGATAATCTCCAAAGTATATTTGATTTGTTTAAAATGTTTCATTAAAAAGCTATTGACGGATTTTATTTTTTATTGTCGGAAGTCTGATTCACGGAAAAATAAAAAGGTGTATATATATTTCAAATTTGTAATTTTCACACTTTACATTTTTCAAAACCACTTTATCTGACAAAAAGAAAAATATCCGACAATATGCTGCCGATTGGTTTTTCTTCGATTACTCTTTGTGTATTGCATTTCACTCGATTCTTCCGACAGAATTGTGCGCCTCTTTATTCCGCTTCGATCGGTATAATTTTCCCTCTTTATCTCTCTGTAAATATGCTTTAATCGTTGATTTTATACGAAAAACACTGTTCATGAACAGTACTCTAACTCGTTTGTCCGACAATATCATTCACGGATGAACAGTGAATTAGGGTTCTTGCGTGAATAGCTTATTCACGCATGAACAGTGTTCCGTGAATGTGACTTAGTTGACCATTGATTTGTTTGACCATGACTTCCCGACAATACTATATTCTCGCATGAACAGTACATATTCACGCATGAATAGTACTCCGACAATGTTATTCATGGATTACTTGTGTTGATACTTTTGAATTTCCGTGAATATATATTGTCGTATTGTTATTGTCGGAAGTACAGTACTCCGATAATAATACTCATGGATCATTTTGTATTGTCGTATTGCTATTCACGGATGAATAGTTCCAATTTGTTATTGTCGCATGGATTTTTACACTTAGGATATTTTTCAAAGTGTTTGACAACCTTGACATTTTTTAAAGTATAGTTAGGTTTGTTGTTTAACATATACTTTATGCAGCTTGTTTATATATATCATGGCAGAACTAGATCCTGTTGCTGCTGAACAACCTGATGTTCAAAGAAGGGCTGTCATTTTTGAGAAAAGACACAATTCCACTGCTTATCTTCTTGAGGCTCCGGATAAACCTGAAAATAGGAAATTCTTTCCTATAATTAGGTTTTTGTTACGATCACGAATTTCCCATGCTTTATCAGTTCAAGTGGCAAATCTTTATGAAGATCATATGACAGATTTTTGGATGACTGCTGAATATCACACGGATGTTCAACCACATTGTGTCACGGCTACGGTTGATGGAAGACCTCTGGTGCTTACTGAGGAATTAATCAGGCATACTTTACAATTCGGAGATGATGTTAATGCTTCAAATGATATTCCGAGAAATATTATTGATGAATGTCTTCAACAAATGGGTTGTACTAAAGGACCTCAGGATGTTCAGATTCTCAAAAATCATTTCTGTCCACATTGGAAGTTTCTAGCTCATACACTGATCTGTTGTATTTCTCCAAGGAAAGCTGGTTTTGATGCTATGAGTTATCATCTAGCTGGTTTGATGTCTGCTCTTGTGCTTGATGCGTGTGAAAGCGCGTCTTGTTTTATTATTTAGAAATGGAAATACCTTATTAATACTTTTCACACAACCAGGCAAGAATACCTGATCGAATGTTAGTATAGACTTGGTAAGACCGAGTCGAACACGAGGAACGGATGTCAATTACAAATAAATTGGAAATTGTCACACAATTAAAATAATACAAATAGAAGGGGGACGTTTTAGTTCCGATCGAACAATTGATAAACAATTATGAAAGAAATGATTTATTAAATAAAACTTAATTATAAAATAGAAAAATAGTAAAATGACTTAATTAAACAAAATATTTAATTCAAATGATAAAGGAAGTACAATTGTTTAGACTATTTTCCTCAGATTCTGATTATCACTTTATTGTATTGCAGATATATAGATCTTATTGTGACATGACAAAGATACCAATTATCCTTACAAGATTAATTGATTAAACACAATCAAGAAAGATATGAAGTTGTTTTCAACCCGCTAACAGTTCAATTTAACGTTATCCACCGAATTGTGTTATAGATTAAAACTACACCGTCTATATGATTTACTTTTGCAACTATAAATCAACAAAGTTATAACTAACAAGTAGTTATCATGTTCATTACCAATCGTTAACCATAAGAAACCCTAGCCTATCAAACTCAATCTATTTAGTGATAATTATCAATTAAAATCAACAATCATCAATAATGACCAATCAATAGAGAACTCAATCATAAATCAATGGATCATCATGCTAGGTTATCATCAACAATCAATAATTAAACATGGATCATCAAGTAAACATATAAACATTCATAAAAACCGATATAAATCCGCAATTCAATAATCAAATCATCATCTGAGTATTATCATCTAAACAATTGTAATAAAAACTTAGCCAATCATATTACTACAGAAAATCAGTTTCATAAACATCTCAATATTCATAATCAAATGAAAGAAAGAAACGTATTCGAACCGAAATATCAAAATAATGATTGAACGAATGAAAGCCTTCGATTATCCTTGATCTTTTGCCTTCAAAATGCTCCCGAAATGGGGAAAAACCCCCTCTGGTCGGCTGGTATACGAACTAGGGTTTTGGGGATAAAGTTTTCTAGTTAAAACCCTAAAATCGGACTAAAATAGTTGCAAAAGTCATCCATACGGCGTATGGATTTCCATACGGCGTATGGATGCAAAAGCCCATAAGTCCAGCCCGCGAAATCTTGATTCGGCCCAGTTTTCAATCCATACGGCGTATGGACATCCATACGCCGTATGGATGCATTTTCAGAAAAAGTGCCAAAAACGAAAGTTGTAGCCCTCTGAGTTAGCTAAATTCTCCAAGTTGAATCACCTCAATCGGAGTTCGTATGAAGAAGTTATGGCCAAAATACTAACAGCGCGCAGAAAACTCAGCATTTAACTTTTCTTCCATTTTCAGCTCGTCTTTCATTCTTTTTCCAATTTGAGCTTCACATACAACTTCAATCAAATCCAATCTTTCATATCTTCACTCTTTTAGCTTATTTTCTTTATGATTTAGCTCGTTTTCTGTTCCTTTTTGATCCAAGCTCCGAATTAACTTCTAAATGCAAATATGAACGAAATAAGTATCTTATTCATATAAAATGCATTAAAAACCTATCAAACAAGGGGGTAATTAGTACTATAAAATAGCACATTTTGGCGTTCATCAAACATCCCCCACTTGAATCCTACTTGTCCTCAAGTAGACCATCAGTTGAAAATTCAAAACTTTAAATATGAACGGCAAACAAAAGTGCAAAAGGACTTACATACTACACAACATTCGTCAAACCAAATTGCTAACTTAAAATCGATTCTACCTTAAAGCTTAGCAATCAAGAAACTCTCTAGGGAAAACAACTTCTAATACATTATTATTATGCATAAAAGATAATTCACTTAGATTACCGATATTGTTGTCCACTTAAACAATCTAAACTTCAGAAATTGAGCTTAACTCATTATTATTCTAGCAGGTTTTACCCTAGATTCACAGATAGCAAAATACTCTTATACCAATAACGTGTCACAATTCTCCAAATAATGAACATCCAAATAAATCAATCATTTTTCAAACCAAGACATTGGTGACAGGTTTGTACCTCAGTACAACAGAGCGACATAACTTGGCTTTGGTTTTTCAATTTATGAGTCCTTTGTACTCTTCTTTATTTTCTTTAATTTTCAAATATACTAACGGAAACCAGGTCTGTACTTTCGTACAACAGAGGAGACAACACCCAGTATATTCCCAAATGATGATAATTAGGATCCCAAAATTATGGATTATAACACGCTATCATATGAGAATTAAGATTATCATACCTTGCTAAAAGATCCTCATAGGATAAATCCTACTTTATTCATTAAATTTCTTAATAGCTCAACAACTTCCATAAAGATTGCCTATCGATACATCAAAAAATGAACTATCTAATATTTAAAATTAAATTTATTTCATTCTTTGCATTCCCAAAATATGTTACAAGATTCGCTAAACTTTAACGCAGAAAACAATTTTAAAAGAAAAATTTGGGCTGAAAAATGACTAACATGTAGAATGCCCTTTAGCTTTAAAATTTGCCAATATTTACCATTCATATCTTAAGGACAAACAGACTTCTTTTCCCCCATCCCCCACTTAAAAATATGCAATGTCCTCATTGCAAAAGAAAACAATAATATAGGGAATAGAAAAGAAGTGAACAGAAACTCCCCTGATCTTGGAAGAAAACTTATTGGCCAACACGCTTCAAAACTATACAACAGCACACTTCCGTAGGCAACACGGTTGCATTTATCGTATGCAACAAGCCTTTAAACCCCTCAGTATCCTGAGTGGACGAGTTGTAGTCTCGCGAGGGTTTCCAGGGAACACACCCACAAAGTTCAAACCTGCAAACAAAAACAACAAAACAAAATAACAAAATGACAGAATAACGGGCTGTCTCCCGAAAGCGCTTTTGTTTATCACGTCGGTAAGCTCGACATCTTGCTCCACAACTTAACTCAATTTCATCTCCAAATCACGTTTGGAGTCCCTTGCATCACCATAGTATCTCTTCAAACGACTTCCATTAACCTTAAAAGTTTTTCCAGAATGACCTTGCAGATCAACAGCACCAAGAGGATAAACTTTCTCTACCACAAAAGGTCCTGTCCAGCGTGTCTTCAACTTACCAGGAAGCAAATGCATACGAAAACTGTATAGGAGAACCTTATCACCTTTTTCAAATAAATAAATTGATTTAAAGCGTGAATCATGCCATTTCTTGGTGGCTCCATATATAGCCGATCGTTAACATAAGCATTCATCCCTAACACTTTCTTCAATTGTGCATTCGAAAAATGTGTTTCACTGTCACTGATAAAAACCTTTGACGTTCCAAATCGTGAAAACAATCGCTTACGGAACTTCACCACAACCCGTGCACCTTTTATAGGTAATGCCTTCGCCGTCAACATCTTTCGTGACGTGTAATTAGGTTCATTATTCCCTTTAGTAGGACCATTGTGACAATGACTTAGAATTCGCGTCTCCATTTTGATCGAAATTCCATTTGTCAAAATCGACTCTTCACTCTCCCTTAACTTAATGCCTTCATTTTCTAAATCTTTCTCGCACGTTTTCTCGATCTCCACAGGCAATTTATCAAACTTGTCGATGTCACGGATTGTCGCGAGGCTTCCCTTCCATCCTTCAAGAATCATTGGGTCTAAATCTACGTCATCCTTCAAACTTTGCAAACTCTCGTCATCCTCAGATAATTCTCTCATGCTAGCAAAGTAACAAGTCTCATCCACTGATTCTGGATATTGCATAGATTCATTCACATTAAATACAACCTTCTCATCCCCCAATCTCATGGTTATTTTCCTATCAAAAACATCGATCAACGCTCTGGAAGTGGCTAAGAAGGGTCTACCTAGAATAATAGGCACCTTAGGATCCTCTACCATGTCAAGAATCACAAAGTCACAGGGAAACACAAACTTATCAACCTTGACTAAAACATTCTCAACCATCCCTCTGGGGTATTGAACAGAGTGATCAGCCAACTCGATGCACATTCGGATGGATTTAGGTTCTCCTAGCCCAAGTCTAGCGTACATAGTATAAGGCATAATAGATATGCTAGCCCCAAGATCCGCTAGTGCATTCGCAATGTCCAAATTACCAATTCGACGGGGTATAGTGATACTTCCTGGATCCTTCATTTTTGGTGGCAACTTGTTTTGCATCACGGCTGAGCATCGCTCATTCATCATTACTGTGGTTGCTTCTGCTAACTTGCTCTTATTAGTCAAGAGCTCCTTCAAGTATTTCACATACTTAGGCATTTGGGCAATGGCTTCCACAAACGGAATGTTGATGTGAAGCTGCTTCAGATTCTCTAGAAATTGATGATAATGAGCTTCATATTTTCCTCTCCTCATCAAAGCTGCTGGGTAAGGTGGTGGTGGCGCATGATCCTTCTCATATTGCTTATTCCTAGCAAATTGATAAGCTTTTGTGTCCACCCTTGACTTTTTGGCAACCTCAACTTCCTTCTCTTTCTCGGGCAAAGGCTGATGTGCAGGCTTCTTTTTAACAATTGGGTCTTCATGAACGTTTCCACTTCTGGTAGTCACTACCTTTGCATGATCTCGTGGGTTGGTTTCGGTGCATCCTGGTAAAGTTCCCAGGGGTCTCTCTTGGAGAACTCTAGCTATGCTGGAAATGGTTCTCTCAATTTGCTTGATCGCCGCTCCTTGATTCCGAACTAATGCTTCAATGGCGTCCATCCGCTGTCCAGACTTAGCAATAAAATTCTCGTTAGCGATCAAAAACTTCCCCATCATTACTTCCAAATTGGGTTTCTTGTCAGGGAAGGTTGCCGAGGGTTGTTCCCTAGTGAAAAACTCTGGCTGAGCCTGGCTGAACTGGCGACCTCCTTCCTGGTATGGTCTTAGGAAAAATTCTCTTCTGTCTTGGCAGTAGGTTCCATGAGTTTTCACATATTTAACTTCCTCTCTCACTCCTCCAGAATTCATTTCGGGACAATCCTTGATTAAATGCGTTCCTCCACAATTGTCACACCCTACTTGGATTGCATGGACAGTCTCGGTCACCTTTTTTATGTCTCTTCCCATGCTGTCCAGTTTTGCAGTTATGGCGGCGAGTCCATCGTCATTGCTAATTGACCTCTTTCTCCTAGAGGCACCATCATCCCATAACAGAGAATGCTTTGCTTGGTCGCGTATAGCAGCTAAGGCGTCCCTAGGAATCTTCTTCGGGATATGTCCTTGAGCATCTAATTGCTGTCTTGTAGCACGATCCACTCCCGTGTAGAATACCATTATAATTTGTTGGTCGTTTAGGTCGTGCTGTGGACATTTATTATAACACCCTACTCGAAAATACAAGGATATTTTTTTTTTTTTATAAAGGAAGTGCAAGTTTAGATACAAACCATTGAATTGCATATTTACATTTCAAAATGGCAATCCAAATACATACAGTCTTTAAACTAGATTATCCTATACATTACACACGATAAGATTAGTGTTATAGAAATCCGAAACATAATGTCATAGTATTAACATAGTTAACAAAACAGAGTGAGCTTGTCAAACATTCCATTCCTATAGTACTTCTTGCCCACCCACATACCAAAGTAAACCTGCAAGAAGTAATGAGGGGTTAGCACGAAGCTAAGTGAATAAATCTCAAACTATCACCTAACTTAGCTTAACAAATGAATACAGCAAAGCATAGCAACAGTTAATCATGAAGGATCGGTGGTCCTTGGAGTACCCTCATGCCGCGGTGGTTCCCCAAGTAACACTTAAAACCAACTGAAGGCCAAATCAGTGGCTAAACCGATAGTTCGGTACTATTACTACTTACAACATAATTTCAGTGAACAACACATGTACAAAGCACTTATGATGTCCAAAGTAATAGTACTCAAACCCAACACACGTTGACCCCCGACATTCATATAGTCCACAACCATCAAGGCAATCAAGGACACCAATTATTAAGCTAAATATAACCATCATGGTAAAATATTAACTTAACAATGAAAACAGTAAATTCACATTTACCCGTTGTAACCATATTGTTACAACCAAATTAGACTGAGAGTCCAAGATCCACTCACCCTTGCCGAATACGATCACCACTCAAAGTTCTAATATTATTGAGTCTTCGTCGTATCTGAAATCACAACAAAGGTTACAAGTTAATAACTCATTTCAAATGTTCATAACTTGAAATAAATGTACTATTGGCATCAAACTTGTTAATTAAGTTCACATCCCATCAATATGTATATAATTCCATATATTAACCCTTTATGATACTATTTTGCAGGTTACTAGATCATTTAAACATATCACATGTTAATTAGAAGGGTTTTTAAATCAAAGCTTTGTTTGCTGAAACCGAGCTCATAACCGCCGGCTGGGTCACTTGACCCGCCGGGTAGCCACCACCAGCCGCCGGCTTCTAACGCAGCCCGCCGGGCAAATTAAATTTTTCACAAACAGAAACATATTGCATTTTAAAGGTTTTAGAGGCCGCCGGTTATGGTTCAAAGCCGCCGGTCATATAACACAAGCCGCCGGCTAGGGCTTATCGCCCGCCGGTTCCCTTAAGGGATGAACAAGCCGCCGGCTAGGGTACATGACCCGCCGGTTGGTTCTTCGTTTCCAGCACCTGCTGGTGCAGTTCACAACCTGCTCGAACATCAAATCATAATTTCGACATTTTCAGCTAAGGAACACATTTTTAACCATACAACAACCACAAGTAACATCTATGAACATGTAATAACAACAAATAGAGGTCATCACACCCTTAAATCCACACATGCATCAACTTTCAAGATATTCAAAAACCTAACTTAATCCATTTTTACAACTCAGTAATTGCAACAATCTGTAATGCAAGCACATAATCAGTTTACTATGTTCATATAACACCTTTCAAGTACGAATTTAACTCCATTCTATCATCAATTCACCAAACTCAACATTTCAAGTATTAAGTGAAAAGAATGGGTATTTCACTTACAAATTTAGGTGAGGAGGTTCTAATGAGAGTGAAGAACAAGTTGCAATCAAAATCACAGCTTCAATTTGCTAGAGAATCAGATTATGATTTTCATTTTCTTTGAGAGCTTTTGAGTATGTGTTCTTGAGGTGTAAGCCAAAATCAGTGAAATGAAGAAATGAGACTAATTAACTCATTTAACTCAAGCCAATACAATGTAAATTATACCCGTCCTAAATCTATTGTCTGGAACCTAAAATCATTGGCGAGAAATAAGTTTTTATTATACCGTTGACTAATTAAATTTAAAACAAATAATAATTCATTTATCACAATAAGCCAATTGACCAATTGACCTATTCATTTAGCTATCAAAATACACCAAGTATTTAAAATACAATTTAAATAACAATTAAATTAAGGGAAATACCGTATTTCAACTAGGCCAATTTGAGGATGTTACAAATCTTCCCTCCTTAAGAAGATTTCGTCCCCGAAATCTCGCCACGCTCAAAAAGATTGGGATAACGCGTCCTCATACTAGACTCGGTCTCCCAAGTAAGATTCGGACCCAAACTATGATTCCACTTAACCAATACCATAGGGATTTCCTTCTTTCGAAGTTTAGTCACCTTACGGTCCAAAAGCTCTACGGGTTCTTCTACAAGTCTTTGACTTAGGTCAGCACGCAAATCTTGCAATGGAAGAACTTGGGATTGGTCCTCCACATTGCATTTTCTTAGATAGCACACATTAAAAGTATCATGAATACCCGACAATTCAGGAGGAAGATCTAATGACACCGTTTGATCATTGACGACATGTCGAATTTTAAACGGTCCGATGTATCTAGGAGCCAGTTTACCACGTTTCCCAAACCGGATAACACCCTTCCAAGGTGAAACTTTCAAATAAACCAACTCACCTTCTACAAACGAAACTGGTCGATAACGTGGGTCAGCATACTGTTTCTGTCTATCACGGGCAGCTTTTAATCTATCTCGGGCTATGGCTACCTTATCGGCTGTAATTTGAACTATGTCAGGACCCGCAAACTGCTTTTCACCCGCCTCTAACCAACAAGTGGGTGTTCTACACCTACGACCATACAACATTTCATAGGGTGGCATGCCTATACTAGAATGGAAAGAATTATTATAGGCAAACTCAACTAATGGTAAATGGGAATCCCACGACCCACCAAATTCTAATACACATGCCCGCAACATGTCCTCCAAGGTTTGAATGGTGCGCTCCGACTGACCATCTGTCTGAGGATGATAAGCCGTACTCAAGTTGACCCTAGAACCCAATTCACGCTGTAAATTCTGCCAAAAACCCGACACAAATCGAGAATCTCTGTCTGAAACAATCGACAACGGAATCCCATGTCTAATAACCACTTCATTAATGTACAATTGCGCCAATTTACTTAATGATGCCGTCTCACAAGTAGCAAGAAAGTGAGCACTCTTGGTCAATCTATCGACAATTACCCAAATCATATCATTACCCTTAACAGTTCGAGGTAATTTGGTCACAAAATCCATGGTAAAATGTTCCCATTTCCACTCGGGAATCTCGAGTTGCTTCAAAGCTCCATAAGGTTTCTGATGCTCGGTCTTTACTTGAGAGCAAATATGGCAAGATTCAACAATTCGAGCGACATCCAACTTCAAAGTAGGCCACCAATACAATGGTTTTAAATCCTGATACATTTTGGTGCTTCCGGGATGAATCGACAATCTGGATTTATGAGCCTCCATCAATATCACATCTCGAAGTCCACCAAAAAATGGGACCCAAACACGAGACTGAAATGTCTTTAATCCACGAGAATCTTCTACCAATAAATCCTTCCTTTTAAGCATGATTTCAGATTTCAAGTTATGATCCAATAGGGCCTCCATCTGAGCCAATTTCAATTTATCGATCAAGTCTGAAGAGATTTCCAAACGCATTAAACAAATCCTTTCAGATTTACCTTTTCGGCTAAGCGCATCAGCCACCACATTTGCCTTACCCGGATGGTATCGAATCTCGCAGTCATAATCCTTAATCAATTCTAACCATCGCCTTTGTCGCATATTAAGCTCTTTCTGAGTGAACATATACTGGAGACTCTTGTGATCCGTACAAATAACACACTTTGTACCATAAAGATAGTGCCTCCAAATTTTCAACGCGAAAACCACAGCCGCTAGTTCTAAGTCATGGGTAGGATAGTTAATCTCATGAGGTTTCAACTGTCGCGAAGCATAGGCAATAACACGGTCTCGTTGCATCAAAACACAACCTAAACCCGCATGTGAAGCATCACAATATACAATAAAATCCTCAGATCCGTCAGGTAAAGCTAAAACCGGAGCCTGACACAACAATTGTTTCAAGGTCTGAAAAGCCGATTCCTGTTGATCACCCCACAGAAATTTCACATCCTTACGAGTTAGTTTAGTCAAAGAACCTGCAATCTTGGAGAAATCTTTAATAAATTTTCTGTAATAGCCTGCCAAACCCAGAAAACTCTTGATCTCTGACGGAGATTTAGGTGATTGCCAATTCATGACAGCCTCAATTTTTGATGGATCCACTTTAACCCCATCTTCACAAATGATGTGCCCCAAAAACTGAACTTCACGAAGCCAAAATTCACATTTCGAAAACTTAGCATACAATTTCTCTTTTCTCAAGGTGTCAAGAACTAAACGCAAATGTACTTCATGATCAGATTCACATTTAGAATAAACTAAAATATCATCAATGAATACAATGACAAATTTATCGAGAAAAGGCCGACAAACCCTGTTCATCAAATCCATGAAAATTGCTGGAGCATTAGTCAACCCAAAAGGCATAACAAGAAATTCATAATGACCATAGCGAGTGCGAAAAGCTGTTTTAGGGATATCCTCCTTACAAACCCGGACTTGGTGATAACCCGATCTCAAGTCTATCTTAGAGAAAAACGAAGACCCTTGCAATTGATCAAACAATTCATCTATTCGGGGCAAAGGATACTTATTCTTTACGGTCCTCTTATTCAACTCTCTATAATCAATACACATACGGAAAGTGCCATCTTTCTTTTTAACAAATAATACAGGAGCACCCCAAGGAGAAGAACTGGGTCTAACAAAACCCTTATCTAATAATTCCTGAATTTGATTCATCATTTCACGGATTTCGGAGGGAGCTAATCTATAAGGTGCCTTAGCTACCGGAGTAGAACCAGGAATTAACTCAATTTTATATTCTACTTCTCTAACCGGAGGTAAACCAGGCAATTCATCAGGGAAAACATCTGAATACTCAGAAACAACTCGGACATTACAAGTGGCTTTCTTTTCTAGCTTAGCATCGACAACATAGGCTAAATAAGAATCACACCCTTTAGCTAGAGATTTTCTAGCTTTCATCATAGAGATCAAAGGTATACTACCCCTCTCCCTTTCCCCTCGAGCCACGACATATGACTCGTCCGAGATTGGGATTTTTATCAGCTTCTTATGACAATCTATATTGGCTTTATTACGACTCAACCAATCCATGCCTAACACAACATCAAACCCATGAATAGGCATCAACAGAAAAGAAGTAGGGAAACTATGACCCTCAATCAAAATACTAGCTCCAGTGACCGATGTGGTAACCGAAACTAACTTTCCATCCGCTACCTCAACCTCAATTGGTTGTGAAATACATGTGGGTGTCAATTTAAGTCTATCACAGAATAACAAGGACATAAAGGAACAATTTGCCCCTGAATCAAATAAGGCGCATGCCGGTCTGAATTAACAAGAAAAGTACCAATTATGACGTCCTCAGCTACCATAGCTTCATCCACGGTCATTCGAAAAGCCCGACCAGTTGGAGCTGGAGGATTCTTTCTTTTCTGGCCAGAAGACGATGATGACCCTCCGACCGTTCCCGATTTTTGCTTCCCTGCCTCTGGACACGCACTCGAACGATGTCCTTCCTTGCGACAATTCCAACACACTGGCTTAGGAAAAGGACAATCCTTGATGTCATGACCGAACTGACCACACTTAATACACCTAGCAGTCTGAGGTGTACAATGTCCCGTGTGCCTAGACTTGCAATTCTGGCACCAATTTGATCTATCCACTGAACCACCAACAACATTCGGTTTACGGTTATTACTATTACCTTGCCATTTCTTCTTCCCCTGACCTGACGTAGATTCACCTTTAGGTTTCAATGGGGACTTGTCTTTAATTTCCAAATCATGAGCTCTAATGTCGCCGTCCACAGAACGAGCCAAATCAAAAGCTTGGTTAAGATCACTTGCAAGTCTCACAGTAGTCCGATAAGTATGGGGTAACATTCCAACAAAATGGTCAGTCTTTGTCCTTTCATCCGGTACCCATTGATGTACAAATCTCAACTTATCGGTAAACTGGGAGATAAGGTCCTCCATAGTCATGCTATCAGTCAATTGCATATCCAAGAATTCACGCCTAATGCGAGTCATGTCATACCCGGAGCAATACTTCTTACAAACCGCGTTATGGAAATCAGACCATGTAATGGAAGCTTTTTGCTGAGGTGTTAAATGAGATGTGATAGAATCCCACCATCCCATTGCCGGACCCTTTAAAAGTTGCACCGCATAAGTTACCTTGATCTCATCCTCACATCGGCAAACCTCAAATTTTCTTTCGACATCCCTTAACCAATCCATGGTCACAGAAGGATTTGTACTCCCAAAGAAATCTGAAGGTCCACTAGATTTAAAGGTCTTAAATGAACATAATTTTTGTTGAGATGGAGGAGGAAATACCGGAAACTGAAATCCCGAAGGTCCTGAAGAAGAAAAAGGAGCTGATGTCTGGTAGGAAGTAGGCAGTGGCATAGTAAACTGTGATGTCACTAACGGAGGTGTAATCGTACTAACAGCAGGAATCTGCCTGGATGTTCTAGCTTGTTGTTCAAATAACTCCTTATATTTGTTTAACTCATCCTCCAAATACAAAGTGTACTCATCACGGCTCAATTCACTTGCAGGGAGTGTATTAGTAGTCTGACCTTGGCTTTGAGACTGAATTTCAGGAGGAGAGTCTCTCACTCTAGAAGCATTGATCGGGGTACTGGTCGGAGCGTTATTTTCTGCCATATCCTGTATCACAACACATCTCATAACCCGTTAATTGTTAGTACTTAGCAATACTAACAGAACCATATTCACTAGTTCAATCCCCTTCCCAGGAATGTTTGACTAACACAAATAGATTTGGGATTGAACACTTAACCCATGTTCAATTCACCCAAACCGTTGCTCTGATACCAATTTATATCACCCTACTCGAAAATACAAGGATATTTTTTTTTTTTTTATAAAGGAAGCGCAAGTTTAGATACAAACCATTGAATTGCATATTTACATTTCAAAATGGCAATCCAAATACATACAGTCTTTAAACTATATTATCCTATACATTACACACGATAAGATTAGTGTTATAGAAATCCGAAACATAATGTCATAGTATTAACATAGTTAACAAAACAGAGTGAGCTTGTCAAACATTCCATTCCTATAGTACTTCTTGCCCACCCACATACCAAAGTAAACCTGCAAGAAGTAATGAGGGGTTAGCACGAAGCTAAGTGAATAAATCTCAAACTATCACCTAACTTAGCTTAACAAATGAATACAGCAAAGCATAGCAACAGTTAATCATGAAGGATCGGTGGTCCTTGGAGTACCCTCATGCCGCGGTGGTTCCCCAAGTAACACTTAAAACCAACTGAAGGCCAAATCAGTGGCTAAACCGATAGTTCGGTACTATTACTACTTACAACATAATTTCAGTGAACAACACATGTACAAAGCACTTATGATGTCCAAAGTAATAGTACTCAAACCCAACACACGTTGACCCCCGACATTCATATAGTCCACAACCATCAAGGCAATCAAGGACACCAATTATTAAGCTAAATATAACCATCATGGTAAAATATTAACTTAACAATGAAAACAGTAAATTCACATTTACCCGTTGTAACCATATTGTTACAACCAAATTAGACTGAGAGTCCAAGATCCACTCACCCTTGCCGAATACGATCACCACTCAAAGTTCTAATATTATTGAGTCTTCGTCGTATCTGAAATCACAACAAAGGTTACAAGTTAATAACTCATTTCAAATGTTCATAACTTGAAATAAATGTACTATTGGCATCAAACTTGTTAATTAAGTTCACATCCCATCAATATGTATATAATTTCATATATTAACCCTTTATGATACTATTTTGCAGGTTACTAGATCATTTAAACATATCACATGTTAATTAGAAGGGTTTTTAAATCAAAGCTTTGTTTGCTGAAACCGAGCTCATAACCGCCGGCTGGGTCACTTGACCCGCCGGGTAGCCACCACCAGCCGCCGGCTTCTAACGCAGCCCGCCGGGCAAATTAAATTTTTCACAAACAGAAACATATTGCATTTTAAAGGTTTTAGAGGCCGCCGGTTATGGTTCAAAGCCGCCGGTCATATAACACAAGCCGCCGGCTAGGGCTTATCGCCCGCCGGTTCCCTTAAGGGATGAACAAGCCGCCGGCTAGGGTACATGACCCGCCGGTTGGTTCTTCGTTTCCAGCACCTGCTGGTGCAGTTCACAACCTGCTCGAACATCAAATCATAATTTCGACATTTTCAGCTAAGGAACACATTTTTAACCATACAACAACCACAAGTAACATCTATGAACATGTAATAACAACAAATAGAGGTCATCACACCCTTAAATCCACACATGCATCAACTTTCAAGATATTCAAAAACCTAACTTAATCCATTTTTACAACTCAGTAATTGCAACAATCTGTAATGCAAGCACATAATCAGTTTACTATGTTCATATAACACCTTTCAAGTACGAATTTAACTCCATTCTATCATCAATTCACCAAACTCAACATTTCAAGTATTAAGTGAAAAGAATGGGTATTTCACTTACAAATTTAGGTGAGGAGGTTCTAATGAGAGTGAAGAACAAGTTGCAATCAAAATCACAGCTTCAATTTGCTAGAGAATCAGATTATGATTTTCATTTTCTTTGAGAGCTTTTGAGTATGTGTTCTTGAGGTGTAAGCCAAAATCAGTGAAATGAAGAAATGAGACTAATTAACTCATTTAACTCAAGCCAATACAATGTAAATTATACCCGTCCTAAATCTATTGTCTGGAACCTAAAATCCTTGGCGAGAAATAAGTTTTTATTATACCGTTGACTAATTAAATTTAAAACAAATAATAATTCATTTATCACAATAAGCCAATTGACCAATTGACCTATTCATTTAGCTATCAAAATACACCAAGTATTTAAAATACAATTTAAATAACAATTAAATTAAGGGAAATACCGTATTTCAACTAGGCCAATTTGAGGATGTTACATTTATGCATCAAGTCCTGGTACCTTTCCCATGCTTCGTGTAGCGACTCATCAACTTCTTGCTTGAAATTCCTAATCTCGTTGATCATCTTCGACGTTTTGGATGGTGGGCAGTACATTTTTAGAAACTTCATGCGGAGATCTTCCCACGTGGTGATGGATCCAGCTGGTTCATTAGTAATCCATCTTTTTGCGGCTCCCTTGAGTGTTCTTGGGAACACGCGGAGCATGACTTGATCGCATGTAATGTTTGGGATGCTGAACATATCGGCAATCTCCTCGATCTTTTCCACGTGCTCGTTAGCATCTTCTCTCTCCTCTCCTCGAAACGGATTTTCCCTAAGCTCCTTTAGGAATTGTCCCTTTATCTCGAACTCGACGTTTTCTGCAATTGCGGGCCTCACAACTCCTGGGCCAAGGTCGCTACGCCTTCTGCTCGAATATTCCTCGAGAGTCATGTTGGCGATGTCGTCTGCCATTTCTAAATCTGGTTCCGATTGATCGATAGGTGGTGCAAAGAGAGATCGTAAATATTCTCTGAAATCGTCCTCCAAATACGAATGGTAGAACAAGACTCTTAAAAATAAAACAATTTATCAACTAATCCCTAACACAAGATAAAACAAATAAACAGGAAAACAAAACTAAATTCAAACAAATAATATACAGAAAACAAATTCCAATTTATCAAATTGAATCAAACCGTTCCCCGGCAGCGGCGCCAAAAACTTGATGCGTGTGAAAGCGCGTCTTGTTTTATTATTTAGAAATGGAAATACCTTATTAATACTTTTCACACAACCAGGCAAGAATACCTGATCGAATGTTAGTATAGACTTGGTAAGACCGAGTCGAACACGAGGAACGGATGTCAATTACAAATAAATTGGAAATTGTCACACAATTAAAATAATACAAATAGAAGGGGGACGTTTTAGTTCCGATCGAACAATTGATAAACAATTATGAAAGAAATGATTTATTAAATAAAACTTAATTGTAAAATAGAAAAATAGTAAAATGACTTAATTAAACAAAATATTTAATTCAAATGATAAAGGAAGTACAATTGTTTAGACTATTTTCCTCAGATTCTGATTATCACTTTATTGAATTGCAGATATATAGATCTTATTGTGACATGACAAAGATACCAATTATCCTTACAAGATTAATTGATTAAACACAATCAAGAAAGATATGAAGTTGTTTTCAACCCGCTAACAGTTCAATTTAACGTTATCCACCGAATTGTGTTATAGATTAAAACTACACCGTCTATATGATTTACTTTTGCAACTTGAATCAACAAAGTTATAACTAACAAGTAGTTATCATGTTCATTACCAATCGTTAACCATAAGAAACCCTAGCCTATCAAACTCAATCTATTTAGTGATAATTATCAATTAAAATCAACAATCATCAATAATGACCAATCAATAGAGAACTCAATCATAAATCAATGGATCATCACGCTAGGTTATCATCAACAATCAATAATTAAACATGGATCATCAAGTAAACATATAAACATTCATAAAAACCGATATAAATCCGCAATTCAATAATCAAATCATCATCTGAGTATTATCATCTAAACAATTGTAATAAAAACTTAGCCAATCATATTACTACAGAAAATCAGTTTCATAAACATCTCAATATTCATAATCAAATGAAAGAAAGAAACGTATTCGAACCGAAATATCGAAATAATGATTGAACGAATGAAAGCCTTCGATTATCCTTGATCTTTTGCCTTCAAAATGCTCCCGAAATGGGGAAAAACCCCTTCTGGTCGGCTGGTATACGAACTAGGGTTTTGGGGATAAAGTTTTCTAGTTAAAACCCTAAAATCGGACTAAAATAGCTGAAATAGTCATCCATACGGCGTATGGATTTCCATACGGCGTATGGATGCAAAAGCCCATAAGTCCAGCCCGCGAAATCTTGATTCGGCCCAGTTTTCAATCCATACGGTGTATGGACATCCATACGCCGTATGGATGCATTTTCAGAAAAAGTGCCAAAAACGAAAGTTGTAGCCCTCTGAGTTAGCTAAATTCTCCAAGTTGAATCACCTCAATCGGAGTTCGTATGAAGAAGTTATGGCCAAAATACTAACAGCGCGCAGAAAACTCAGCATTTAACTTTTCTTCCATTTTCAGCTCGTCTTTCATTCTTTTTCCAATTTGAGCTTCACATACAACTTCAATCAAATCCAATCTTTCATATCTTCACTCTTTTAGCTTATTTTCTTTATGATTTAGCTCGTTTTCTGTTCCTTTTTGATCCAAGCTCCGAATTAACTTCTAAATGCAAATATGAACGAAATAAGTATCTTATTCATATAAAATGCATTAAAAACCTATCAAACAAGAGGGTAATTAGTACTATAAAATAGCACATTTTGGCGTTCATCAGTGCTCAACATTCCGTATAACTTTTCTAGATACGTGTTTGAGAACTTGGTTGGAAACATCAATGAAGATGGATTTTTCATGTATCCACGATTTCTTCAATTGATTTTTGATCAACATATATAGGGAATTACTTACCATGGAGATACTATGAAATACACTCCAATTCCAAAACGAGTGTTTGCTGATTGCAATAGTTATCGTGGTATACCTGTACCACCAACTATTGAACTTTTTGGACACGTGATTGATGACAACTTTCTTCCACCTCAAATTGATTTTCCGATAGAATCTGATGATGATAGTGAAGAAGTTATGTCTGAGGGGGAGCCAGAACCAGTGAATGATCCTTAAGAGGAACCAGAGAATTTACCTCCGCTTGAACATGAGGCAGTTCCTTTGGTAGAACATATTGAAGAACCGTTAGTAGAACATGAGGCTGAACTTGAAATGAATGAACCTCCAGAGAATCCTGAGATTGAAGTTGGTGATGTTATTCAGGACACTCATGATGATAGTACTGAGGTTGAATCCTCTAGTTCTGAAGATGATGAACCTATACGTACTCAGACCGTTGCAGAGTCTTTGGAATCTCAAAGACGGACTGAGGAGCGTATAGAACAAGAAAGACAAGATCTGAGACGTCAACGGGAAGAAAATAAAGATCCTGAATATGTACCTGAACCCAGATTACCTAAGCGAAGGAAATTACTTGTTTCAAGAATCTTTGCTTCTGAGACTGGAACTTCATCCACTTCACTACCAGTGACTTCTTCTGCAGCTACTTCTTCTGTTTTTACACCAGTATCTTCTTCTATGACTTCATCAACGATCTCTACTTCTGTATCTATACTTGTCATGTCTTCTACATCTGGTATCTCTATTTCTCTTTCTACTTCATCTTCAATACCTGTTTTATCATCTTCCGCAGCTACTGGCACATCTGCTTTTTCATCCACTACTACTGCTACTCCGACTGTGAGTATGACAGCTCTTGATGCTTCTCTTCAAAGAGCTGTCAACCCATTAATGGAGTTAGTGAATAAGATGCGAGATGAGTTATCTCATACATTTGGAAGGATTAGTGCCCAAGATGTCATTATTGCAAATCAAGGACAGAAAATTCATGATCAAACATTATGGATTGAGAAACTTGAACAAGAAATCTTTCTCTTGAAAGAAAAATTAGGTGATCAGGGGGAGAATATCCACAATGATGATGACAAGGATGATGATAATAATCAAGGTGAAGATCAAGGATTGAATGATCAAGGTGGAGATCATGGATTGAATGATGATGATAGCATTGAACATTTTGATGATGATGATAATGGAGATGATGGAGATGATTTTGATGGTAATAATGATGATAATGATGGACATGATGGTGATCAGCATAATTTTTCTCAAGCACTCGTACTTGTTCCAAGCAATGACATGGAACCTATGTATGTTGAACCAATAAGTGTTGTTCTTCCTGCTATGGTTATGTCTCCTGAACCAAGCTTTGAAGATATTGAGTTTGATGATCTAGGTGTCGAAGACTTAGATGCTGCATATATTGGTGATACGTTTGATGATTTCAACATTGGTGGAACTTCTACATTTGAGCTTGGAGAATCTTCAAGAAAGTTTGATCAAGAAGAGTTGTCGGATAGTGTTGATGAAGAAAAAGAGATTCTGTGTCCTACTCCATTGAATATTGAGGTTGATGATTTAATTCCATTTGTGGAATTATGCAATAATGGAGATTATGAGTTTGACGAATCTGATTCAGAGTTACCACCAGGGTTTGAACCAGGTGATGATTATGTGAATATTGAAGATTGGGTTGATTCTGAAGATGAATTACATCCAGAAGGTATTTTTGAGCATCCTAATACTTTTACGGGTTCTCATGATAGTTTTTGGATTAACTCAGATGAAGAACAAGTTCTAGAAAGAACCTTTCCTTGGTGGTTTCCGAAACAACCTATCAAAGTTAGAAAATTTTTCAAGATACCTAAACAAGAATGTGTTGGAAGGATAATCAGCTGGAAATACGATAATGACAATAAAGTCTTTATTGTCAAAAGGACTGATGGACTTCAATATTTTCGAAGATCATTCAAAGAACTGGGGAGACTTCCAAAGTGTGAAATAAATCATATAGCTCAACTCTACATTGTAAATCATTCTTAAAATGAGTTAGTTGATTGGATGGCTGGAGCATTATATCGAGAATTTAAGAAAGAAAAGTATACATGGGTGGAAGAGGTATTCCCAAGAAGAATAGTGGATAATTTTGATGTGGAACCAATTTCGAATCAACCGAGAGTGATTACTACTTATCCACGGGTAAAGTGTATGAGGAAAATTCCACTTGAAAAACTTCCAATCAATTTTTGGAAATTTGTGAGTTATTGGAGATATAATGGAAGCACAGGTGAAGCTGAGATTGGATGCTACGACAGAGATTACAAAGGAGATATAATGTGGAATCGTAAAACCGTCGTATATTGATATCGCGTAAAAAGTCATGTTTTTACTGCCGATATCTATCTCATTCTGGAACGATTCTTGGCATATTGATTCAAAAACATTACAAATCAGTAACATTATGCCAAGATGATTGAAACGAGGTTGCACTAGAAAAATCAAGCAAAACGGATGTAAAATGAAGATTCCACACACGTTTGAAGATTCAAGGCACAAAATCGAGATTTCAAGACCAAAATGCCCTCCACCAATATCCATTATTTTCAAGATGTTCGTTTTCAAAATACGAATCTAACAGAAGAAGAATCAACCAAAACGGGCAAAGAATGAAGATTTCGCGCCCGCCGGAAGATCCAAATGATCCGTACGTAATATCTGGAGCTATGGACCTCATTTTCAGGCATATCCTATGTCAAAATCTTCGTTTTTGAATTACGAATCCAACAAAAAAAGAATCAACTCAAACGGACGTATAACGAAGAAAACACGCACGAATCAAGAAACGAAGCAACAAATCGCTCAACGGGGCGGGGCAGGGCCCACCGCCGCCGGCCACCAGCCAGCCGCCGCCGGCCACCTGGCTGGCACCGCCGGCCACCCTTCCCCCGTCCCGGTTTCCGTTTTTGGCAAGTTTTGGTACCTGGTGCGGTCACTTTTCGCGTTGTACAGTACCTGGTGCGGTCACTTTTCGCGTTGTACGATCCACTTTTAGCTAGTCTTTCTAACATACACCTCAAGGCTTCATGATGCTAAAATGAGCCAAGACTCACCTATAAATAGGTTGTTTGAGTTCATTTGTAAAAAAACAAAAAAACACACCAACACACCTACACACACAATATGCATATATTCTAGCATATTTCACTCTTTCTTTCTCACTAGATAATCTTTCGTAGTCTTTTAGTCTTTCTCATTCTAGGAATATTGTAATTAGTCCACGGACTAACATTGAAGCTAGGGCGAACGCTAGAGATTCGGAGATCAATCTTTGTACGTGTGAAAGAGTTTGTCAATTATAATAATACGCTGCTACGCATTTAATTCCGGGTGATTTCTAAACCATTATTATACTTGTCTAATTTCATATTTGAATATGTATTATTGCCTGGTATGTGATTTATTTATTGCCATGAATTGCGAGTAGTCTATTATTGTGATTGTTGATGATGTAGATAATTATAAGTAAGGATGTCATTACATAATTAATGCACGATAATCGTAAAATAATATGACGGCCCCTATTCGACTGTTTATTCGGTATAGTGCTGGAAATGCGTTATGCAAAGTACAAACGTACGGAAGCCGGTAAACGACCGAAGGTAGTTATATCATTGGAATCAGCTCTGGTTTAACAGTTGGAATTCCGAAAGGATAATACAACTTCACAACTAATTGGTGTATCCTACGAGAATCAATGCATTACAAAATAATGTCCGTTAAATACGTTCAGATAAAATAGGAGATAATAACCCTTGCACTGTTTAGACTTTATGAATTTTAAGTCTAGTTTATGGAGTACCCTTTCCAGTTATCCACGTGACTATAACCTAGTAATTAGGACCTGATCAACCTTAATTATGGTAAGTAGTTATCTGTGCCCATGACATGCAATAAGTAAGACACAGTGAAATCACTCGTTGTATATATTAGGTTTACTTTCCTGCACTGCTTTACATTTAATTAGTTAGAGTGTCACTTTCACCGTCAATTACTCTTGACCGCGTGTTGGATATAAGAAGCAGTGGAAATCTCATGCAAAGTACACTGTCTATTATTGAAAGGCATGGTCCTCGTATGAAACATGTTTTAACAAACTGCGAATAACCTGGGGATGTATAACTGTTTGAAAAGGAGAACTTAAATCATAAGTCGAAGTAATTAAAGCTTAATTGAACGAAAACAAGACTTAGGAATAGGAGTAAAACCCTGGTAACCTATAAACCTTAAAACCCTAAGTCTTACATAATCGACGGTCTAAACATGCAAAGTTATTAATCTTCGTGCTAATAGTGTAGTAAACTACCTTAGGGGTCAAGAACGGTCGGACCTATGAGACGATACGCTACTGATTCATGCGCCTCGGTTTAAACCAAGATGGGTTGTTCATCTTTCAACTAGATGAGTATTGGAAGTTTGCGTATTGCTCCGACCAGAATCACGATAACCTAGTTCCATGTGACATGCCAATGGGAAACTGAGTTGGTAGGGTTCTAGAGTTTACACCTAGTAGTTTATTGACCACATTAGTATCAACCCTATGCGTTCTGTCATCCTGAAATATTAATTATCGAAATCTCAGCAATCACATCTTTATCTTTATCTGTTTTCCTGCATTTTAATTTCCTGCAATTTACTTTTCTGAATTTTAATTATCTGTCTTTAAATCCCAAAACCTACCTACTTTGTGCCATTCTAAATACTCCCCTACTGAAAGTGTTAACTTTAATCGCCCACACGTTTGGATTCATAGAACGATCTTAGGTCATACTTACCGCTTACTAACCAGAGTAGGTAGTACGTATAATTTAAGCCCCGCAAAATATAAATTTAAAACCCCTGCTGCGCTCGCATCATCATTTGAAAAACAACGACACTGTGCGTGCACAACAAGTTTTTGGCGCCGCTGCCGGGGAATCTCAAACGTAGATTTAAAAGCCACCTTAAGTAGTTGTATTTAGGAGATCCTTCCGATTGAAATCTTCCTAGAAATCCTTCGAAAGTTAATTTGCGTAATTTTAGTTTTAGTTCACGATTAATTTAATACTGGTTAACTAGGATAATATTAGTTTAAATATGGCGTCTCGAAAACCCACTTCTAGTTGTACTTCAAGGGATGAATTGTATGCTTCCCTAGAAGAGTTTAGGATCCCACATTCCATTCCAAATCATTTCCTGGATTTTGATGTCACGGATCGACTACCTGACTTGGCATCATCTCCAGAAGATCACTCTCCAACTTTGCACATGCCTGAATTGTCGAATTCTTTCCACTTCGATTATCTTCCCGAAGAAGATTATGAAGTAAAACCTCCGAAAACGTGTGACCTGATTACCCTCATTCCTGAGACATCAGTATATTCCCAAACCACATCTGATTCTCACAATGACGGTATCTTTCCATTTTTTTCATACGAACGTAAGTACACCATTTACCGAGTGGTGGACAAAGTTCCATCAGCTGAACCAGAAAACCCTTGTTTTGAAGAACGCACCCTAGGCGCATCTTCCAATCCTTCCCGTAGAGCGGACGTCTATAAAGCATTCGTCAAGCAATTGACCTATGCCGAACTCCCATTTTCTTTCGACCAACGAGAAACGATTACTGGATTAGAAAACCAAGTGGACCTTCTTCTTCACCTGTCAAATCAAGAATGCAAAAATCCCTCCACGAGTTTCAGAGATCAAGAACTAAAGTTTGTAGCAGATTTAGATCTACTCCTCCAATCATTTGCCGACATGGATTACCTCCCAACATCTATGATATTAATCAATCACAATGTCACTGCAATGATCAACAAACTTGAGTTTTGGACAGAACAAAACCCGATGATTCCTATTAAAATCCCATTCTTTGTTGACCCCGCTTCTTACATAATCTCAAAATTGCGAGAAGTTTTTCCCGATTCCAAAAAGGAAAGAATCGACACAAGCTTCTTTAAGAAAAGAAAAGACCTTCACGTCAAGCTTGTTCAAATCTTCACCTTTACCAAATACCCCTTCACTTCCACTCAAAAAGCCAGAATTAGTGAACTCTGTAAGCTAGTTGAACTTGTAACCGGAGAACCTGATTCACCAGAAGAGAATGCGTTTATGGAAGCTATGAATAAACTCACTCACAATTTGAACTACAAAAACAAAGGAGAACGCGACGGTCTGTCAAACCCCAAGAAGATAAGAAAGGCGTACAATAAGTTGATTAACGATCTTGTCAATTTAGGGTATGAGGAACGAAAAATCCTAACGGGTCTAGAGGATCGTCATTTTCTAGTTTACAATGTCATCTGGGAGCTATCAAAATGTTTTGTACCGAATAACGTTCAATTAAGGGAGCAAATCTCGGCCCTTGCCTTATGGAAGGGTCAGAACGAATCATAAATCAAGTCCTTCCGAAAACGGTCGAGGCTCGCGACTTTAAATGAGCATATTTTAATACATATATATATAATAAATTTTTGAAAGTTTCCCTTAACAGAAAACGCTCTTAGAAGTCATTGTCTGCAGATTCGCACGTCTAAAGGAAAGTACAACCCTTAAAGCATTTTGCCTAAATAGTTGTACATTCTATAAACCCGCGCCAGACAAAGATTTCTAATGACACCAAAAATAGCGTAAGTTTAATGTTTAAAAGTTGATTTTAAGTGTTCCGCAAAATTTTGCACGTTTCTTAAAATATCTGCGACGTAACAAGAAACTAACAAGTGACTAGTTACAAGTCATATATTTAAGATTCACCACCATTATTAGTGAACATTGGAAATTAATTTGAGATATTAGTACTTGATATTTAATTCACCTTAGGGACCATATGAGTACCATAGTACTTAGGGTGAGTACATGTACCCTAATGGACCACTATGAACCTCCTTAACTCCCCATAATTCAAATCATTCAACAAACTTCATCTTCCTCCTTCTCCCTCTCTAAAAACCGGCCACCATGAACCCACCATGAATCCATCATCAAAACTCTATCAAATTACATAATCTCTTGTCCTTTTGAGCTCCTGGTTGCATATACTTCGCGATTGTACTTTCGTTTTTGCATTTCATTCTCTAAAAAAGTAAGGTATGATCACAACACCCACTTTAAACTTGAAAGAACTTGTTTCTTGTAGTTAGCTAAGCTAGTAACTAGGAAATAGAGTTTTTCTTGATCCAATGCTTAGTTACTACATGTTCCCACCACTTAGCCATATGTTTGACTCTTTCAATAGGAATGACTTAGACCAATTGATTTAGTTTAAGAACTTTGCTTAAGTGAGTGTTAGTATGTTAAGTACCTTGGTAATTATGATGTTTTGTGTAATCCCTCTATGTTAAATGCTCTATGTGAACAAGTTAGGTTTAGCAATTGTGGCTTTTGATAATCAACAATAAGTTGACTAGCTTATATGAAAAATATGATAAGTTAAAAATTGCATGACCATGTTGTACTTGTTTTGACTAGTCAAATTAAGCAATAACTAGAGAATCTTTACTCTTGAATGAAAAGTCTTGGACCACACCAAACACATGAGCATGATAACTTCTTTTATGCATAACTTAGTTTGCCTATCAAATAGGAAATGCTTAAAATGACTTAGAATATGCATGCATGCATCGGTTAAAATTATGGCATGCGGACATCATTTAAAGGAAGCTTTGACATAAAAGAATCAACTTGAAGTATTGAACTTTTAAGACAAAATATTTTATTCAAAAAAAAAAAAAAAACCTTACTTCAACTGGTACTTTCAAAGTCAAAACTTTTCCACAATGATGTTGTCATTATTCGTGAATTCTCGTCATTTCAAAATTGGTTTGCACCAAACTCCGTAAACGACAAGTACTTCACAGTAAAACGACTGCCATTCCATGACTACATTTCTATGAGTGATGATATTACCTTGATGATTAACTGTCTGTTGCATGGGAGCATTACATGTTCAATGAAGTCTTTAGATTGCCTAGAAATTAAAGCCCTCACTTCGAAATTCTTCGGAGCGTGCTTTGAATTTCTCTTTCTTAAAGAATCCATTACTTTAAATGTTCTCAGGTACAATGACACGCAAGAAGAAATTAAATCCAGCACGACCCCTTGCAGGAACTTTAGCATATATGAGTGCCACGCCAGCTTATGACAAGATGGCCCGTATATGGAGGGATAAAAAGTTCGGGCGTCTCAGGCACATTGATTGGGATGTTATGCAAGCTTTAGGACTCAAGCAGCGACTCGAAGACCTGCTTAGCTACACAGTGAATGGGCAGCAGTTCGAGCCCTTGAAAAGATTATTTAGCATTGATGAGCCCGTATATGTGGAAATGGTTACGGAATTTATGACCACCTTCAGTTTTCAGGAAAGGGGGAGGATTGAAGATTGTTCAGTATCATTTCAGTATTTGGGCAACCCGCACACTCTGTCACTCGCACAGTTCTCACTCCACATGGGCCTGTACACACCTGAGGAGATACAGTCACCTTTATTCACCACGGGAGATACCTCTGTTTCTATCACCACAAGTTGCGTTGAAATATGGAGCCAATGGTCCCCCACACCGTATTTTTCAGGAATCAAGGCAACCCGACTCAAGGACCCAGTCCTCCAGATTCTTCACAAGCTCATAGCTTGTTCCCTTGACGGAAAACACACCACCAGCGGACGAGTCTCCGGATTCAATGTCGCTCTCATGGCAAGCATTCTCGAAAAAAGAAACATACAGGTTGCCTATTTAGTCGCTCAGAGACTTCTGCAGGAAAAAGATTTCGGCAAGAGAAGATCATACCTAGGAGCAGTAATTACTCGCCTGATCCGAAATATGAGATTGCTTCGAACAGCGGATGTTGAACGATTCAAGGCAGGATGGAGCTCCAAGCCACTTGACTACCAATTTCTTAGGAGTATGGGTATACTCCGGATCACAGCAGATGGTACAGTCTACATCAAAGCACGGGCAGCAGATCCTGACAGTGTGGACATTTTAATACCAGATTTGGTCCTACCAAGAGAGACAAAGAAAAGGAAACGACATCAAGGGCCCAGTGAGTCAGATACCGATGAGGATGACAGTGATGACAAGAATGACGATGAAGATGATGACATATCACCACCACCACAAGTAGAACCACCACGTACTAGGGCAGGACCTTCTACTCCTGCCCCAAGACCGAAAGGGCCTTCATTCATCTATCACTACGGGGCGCCTACAGGTCCCGACTACTGGTACTGGAATATGCAGATGCAGACTAGGATCTATACAGCATTGCAACAGTAGGCAGCCGGTATACCCATGACCCCACTGGCACACTTACCATGTGGAATGGGTCGAGCACCACCACACCTGTATCCACCTGTAGTTCCTACTCCAGCACCTCGACCACCACCGGGCCGTAGGCATGTTATGCCACCACGGGTTATCATTCCTAGACCTCAGCCACCCCCAGTGCAGATCCCAGTCACCGGACAAACCATTCCGTCAGTTGTTGGTTCATTCAGAGTCCACACATCAAGAGGAAGTAGGACATCCAGAGTATCGGCACGGGCTGTCACAGTTCAGAGCCCCAGAACTGGCAGACAGACCATCCCTTCAGCTACTGTACCTATTCCAGTCTCCTCTCACAGGCAAACAGATCTATTCCAGGACAACACACACCAAGGGTCAGCCATGTTCCCGTTCGGTAGTTTCGAGATACCATCCGGACCACTTATCGATCAGCTAGTAGACCAAGGAGCTTTTACCATTGGCATGCAAGACGAAGGAGCTAATCATGATGCATCAAACGAAGGCACCAATGATCAGTATGATGACTCCTCATCAGATGAGACCTCTCCTGGACCCACTACATCTACAGTAGCAGTATGACCATGAGCAGAGCAATGGATTGCTCCTCTTTCTGACTTCTTTCTACTTTCTACCAAAACTTTTTACTATTATTGTCTGTATTGATGTACGATTGATGATTCGACATCACATTTATCTATTTACTATTTTATTATGCTTTCACTTTACTTTTTCTTATTAGCAGCTATTATTTAAATGATTGAGTGGATTGTTTGTTGAACCAAAACGACTATTTATCGGAGACCAAATCAAAGGAAGCAACGGACCCAACGATGAAGAACACGGAGAAACATAAGCTACAAGTCACGGACCAGCAAACTTCTAACACACAGAAAACAACGCGTACAACAAAAGCGGTACACCGTTCCAATAACCCTTATCCGTTAAAGCTTTGATTATCTCGCCCAATATTCCAACAATAAGTGTGGGATACCTCATACCACATAACACTTATGAAACAATCCAAAGATAAGTAGAATCTCTAAGTGTGGGATACTTCGTCAAGAGGTGCTCAACAAATAGATTCGAACATTAGGGACAATGTTCCTCTAAGTGTGGGATATTCGGTCTACAACCGCAAGTTTCACCTCTAGTCCGTAAGCCAAACAAGATTTTCATCAAAAGGCTAAAACTGGGAAAATTTTCAAATTTTTCGGATTCAAAAACATCTCTTTAGAAAACCTATCTTTCAAAACTATGAATTACGGCGAGAAACAAGTTTTAACAAAGAAACAAAATTGTTTTTAGAATAAGATACGGACGAGAAAGGCAACACATGGCTAGGTACATACTGACCAAAACATTCGATTCGTGAGGATTGAGTCCATAATTAGCATTCATCTTTAATGCTTCACTTTTCGTTTCATGTGTGTGCCGATGTATGCATTTGAATTAGAACTTGCTCTTGTAATGCATTTCGAGATCACATCAATGAGTGCCACACGTGGCATAGATACAACCTATCTTGATAGCTTCCAAGGAATCAAAAACACCTTTCCACCACCAAACATCCAACCACTCAACACCCACTCTTCACACCCAATTAAGATCTCCTGTCATTTATCCCGAACCTACAAAAGTCTCATCAACCCGAAAACCTTCAAAAGACACTCCTTAGTCCCTAAGACCTTTGCAAAGAAAAGCCAACATAACTTAATCCTTCCAGGCCATGAAGAACATCATTAAATTCGGCAGAGTAAAAGAAAAGAAAATGAAAGAATCACGCCGATACAATCATGAAAAGGGCCAAGAAAAAGGAAGAATCCAGAAAAGAAAGGTTATGTAGTCCTTTCGAAAACTTAAGGAATTTCAAGAAAAAGCTTCAACATAATACAAGGAAAACCATCACACCCTTCACCACCTACCTATTTCAACCCAAAAACCCGATTCCTTCGAAGATGTCTCGATAGAATAGTATCGTCCTCGTCAAAAGTGATGGAGAATTGATTCTTGATCAAGCCTATGACGAAAATGCTGCATGACTGGCTATCCGAGTGATTGACACTAGTGAGTAAGAAACCCTAAACACTTTGAGTGATTTGAGCGACCCACTTGTGAGGATTGCCTAGTCATGATCATTATATAAGTTGCCCGAAGAAGGTATCAAATTCTATAAATCTTTAGTTTCCAGTAAAAACTCTTTCATAGGCCATAATTTATATTTTCTGAAAGTAGTATTTTCTAACAACCGATGCAATCAGAATCTTTCCAAAAGTTTTTTATGAATAAGTTTGCTTGAGGACAAGCAAAGTTCTAAGTGTGGGATACTTGATATCGCGTAAAAAGTCATGTTTTTACTGCCGATATCTATCTCATTCTGGAACGATTCTTGGCATATTGATTCAAAAACATTACAAATCAGTAACATTATGCCAAGATGATTGAAACGAGGTTGCACTAGAAAAATCAAGCAAAACGGATGTAAAATGAAGATTCCACACACGTTTGAAGATTCAAGGCACAAAATCGAGATTTCAAGACCAAAATGCCCTCCACCAATATCCATTATTTTCAAGATGTTCGTTTTCAAAATACGAATCTAACAGAAGAAGAATCAACCAAAACGGGCAAAGAATGAAGATTTCACGCCCGCCGGAAGATCCAAATGATCCGTACGCAATATCTGGAGCTATGGACCTCATTTTCAAGCATATCCTATGTCAAAATCTTCGTTTTTGAATTACGAATCCAACAAAAAAAGAATCAACTCAAACGGACGTATAACGAAGAAAACACGCACGAATCAAGAAACGAAGCAACAAATCGCGCAACGGGGCAGGGCAGGGCCCACCGCCGCCGGCCACCAGCCAGCCGCCGCCGGCCACCCTTCCCCCGTCCCGGTTTCCGTTTTTGGCAAGTTTTGGTACCTGGTGCGGTCACTTTTCGCGTTGTACAGTACCCGGTGCGGTCACTTTTCGCGTTGTACGATCCACTTTTAGCTAGTCTTTCTAACATACACCTCAAGGCTTCATGATGCTAAAATGAGCCAAGACTCACCTATAAATAGGTTGTTTGAGTTCATTTGTAAAAAAACAAAAAACACACCAACACACCTACACACCCAATATGCATATATTCTAGCATATTTCACTCTTTCTTTCTCACTAGATAATCTTTCGTAGTCTTTTAGTCTTTCTCATTCTAAGAATATTGTAATTAGTCCACGGACTAACATAGAAGCTAGGGCGAACGCTAGAGATTCGGAGATCAATCTTTGTACGTGTGAAAGAGTTTGTCAATTATAATAATACGCTGCTACGCATTTAATTCCGGGTGATTTCTAAACCATTATTATACTTGTCTAATTTCATATTTGAATATGTATTATTGCCTGGTATGTGATTTATTTATTGCCATGAATTGCGAGTAGTCTATTATTGTGATTGTTGATGATGTAGATAATTATAAGTAAGGATGTCATTACATAATTAATGCACGATAATCGTAAAATAATATGACGGCCCCTATTCGACTGTTTATTCGGTATAGTGCTGGAAATGCGTTATGCAAAGTACAAACGTACGGAAGCCGGTAAACGACCGAAGGTAGTTATATCATTGGAATCAGCTCTGGTTTAACAGTTGGAATTCCGAAAGGATAATACAACTTCACAACTAACTGGTGTATCCTACGAGAATCAATGCATTACAAAATAATGTCCGTTAAATACGTTCAGATAAAATAGGAGATAATAACCCTTGCACTGTTTAGACTTTATGAATTTTAAGTCTAGTTTATGGAGTACCCTTTCCAGTTATCCACGTGACTATAACCTAGTAATTAGGACCTGATCAACCTTAATTATGGTAAGTAGTTATCTGTGCCCATGACATGCAATAAGTAAGACACAGTGAAATCACTCGTTGTATATATTAGGTTTACTTTCCTGCACTGCTTTACATTTAATTAGTTAGAGTGTCACTTTCACCGTCAATTACTCTTGACCGCGTGTTGGATATAAGAAGCAGTGGAAATCTCATGCAAAGTACACTGTCTATTATTGAAAGGCATGGTCCTCGTATGAAACATGTTTTAACAAACTGCGAATAACCTGGGGATGTATAACTGTTTGAAAAGGAGAACTTAAATCATAAGTCGAAGTAATTAAAGCTTAATTGAACGAAAACAAGACTTAGGAATAGGAGTAAAACCCTGGTAACCTATAAACCTTAAAACCCTAAGTCTTACATAATCGACGGTCTAAACATGCAAAGTTATTAATCTTCGTGCTAATAGTGTAGTAAACTACCTTAGGGGTCAAGAACGGTCGGACCTATGAGACGATACGCTACTGATTCATGCGCCTCGGTTTAAACCAAGATGGGTTGTTCATCTTTCAACTAGATGAGTATTGGAAGTTTGCGTATTGCTCCGACCAGAATCACGATAACCTAGTTCCATGTGACATGCCAATGGGAAACTGAGTTGGTAGGGTTCTAGAGTTTACACCTAGTAGTTTATTGACCACATTAGTATCAACCCTATGCGTTCTGTCATCCTGAAATATTAATTATCAAAATCTCAGCAATCACATCTTTATCTTTATCTGTTTTCCTGCATTTTAATTTCCTGCAATTTACTTTTCTGAATTTTAATTATCTGTCTTTAAATCCCAAAACCTACCTACTTTGTGCCATTCTAAATACTCCCCTACTGAAAGTGTTAACTTTAATCGCCCACACGTTTGGATTCATAGAACGATCTTAGGTCATACTTACCGCTTACTAACCAGAGTAGGTAGTACGTATAATTTAAGCCCCGCAAAATATAAATTTAAAACCCCTGCTGCGCTCGCATCATCATTTGAAAAACAACGACACGGTGCGTGCACAACATATATGTGTTTGATCCTTTGAGTTTGATTAATCTTTCAAAAGATGATTTGGAAGCTCTAAGAGATAATCACATCACTTATGACGATTCATTTGATGATGAAGCTATGACATTAAAGTTTCAACGTGTGGTCGATGTTTGTTGTGCCCAAGGAGTTCACGCCGGATGCAATCTGCCAGGATATAAATAAAGCTTAAGTTTTGGAAGAAAATCAAGTATTATCCAAGGGGGAGTTTGTTGGTGCAAAAATGTATAAAACTTGATTTTATTCTATTTTATAAATGCCCAAGTATTATGCGACAATAGATTGATTGTCCGTGAGTAGTGTTTTCCGTGAATGTATTCCGTGAATATGTTATTGACGGAGTAATTGGTCACTCCGACAATGGCATTGTCGGAGTTGACCAGGTCAACTCATTAAGTGTTATTGTCGCACAGTCTGTTTGAATGAGTCTATAAATAGGCTTTTGTAATTCATTTGATGTAAGTCTTTTGTATGTTTGTTCAAGAAATTCTCTCTGTAATTTCTTATTAATACAAAAGCATATTTGATTGTATACTTCCTGTGATCACTTTCTAATTCATTTCTTTTGTTTGATTAACTTGAATTCAGCACTTGTTAATCTGTTCTAATTGCGATTCGGAGATCTACGGCGTTCACATTCTTGACTATTGAAAATGATTTAATGTTGACAGGTTCTTGAATAAAGAAATTGCAGTGTCGAGGACAATATTCATTAATATTCATTTGTTGCACTTTTTAAGTGGAAGACTTTCCTAAATAATTGTGATAAGTGTGATTTTCTTCTTATTGAAATCAAGGAATGACGTGTGTAATTAATTGTGATGAATGTGAGTGGGTTTTTTTATATAGAAAGTGTCGTAGCTGCTATTGTTTTATAAATTATATTAATTAATATATTAATTAATTGTAAAGGAGTAGGGAGTAGGGGCAAGTTAGTAATTTTAATTAGGTTTAAGAAGTTTAAGATTCAAGCATCAACATGCTTTATAAGTAGTTAAGATTAAGATAAGATGATGTAATTGTGTGAATAAATGACATGCTTTATTTCTTTCATTCATATTACAGTTTAGGCGCCTCTAAATGCACACTCATTTGACCCATTTTTAGTCCGTAATAATCTTTTTAATTCTGATGGGTCAGTACGGGTTCAGGTTTAAACGGGTCATTCTTATATAGTTCTAGCTTTATAAACTGACTACGTTAATTAAAAAATGTTCAAATATAACTTTCCATGAAATCTTTAATGTACGTCTAGAAAGCTACAATGCAGCTACTGTTTGAGCATCCTTAGGACCAAATGTTTCTTTGAAGGGTTGTCTTTTGTCTAGGTTTCCATTGAAACAGTAGTTGAAAGAGAAGTTTAAGGAGGATCGAAAGCCCTAGGAAGAACTTGACTGATGCAGGTTCGTTCTATTTATGCACAACGTATATGGTATGAACTTGAGGGGGGCCAAATGGACGAGTTGGGTTGTCCATGAACACTTTTTGTGGAATTTTTAAATTTCTAATTACAATTATTGTGTTTAAAATATAATAAAAAAACTATAATATTTCAGTATAATTTAGTTTTAAAAAAATTAACAGGAGGTTATATGCGTAAAAATTACTCTGATAATTTGGGCAACTTTCAACCCATTTGATCTTTTTAGCTATTGCTTTTAATGCTAGACCCACTAAACATACAACATATATTTCTACTCGGTGCATTCACAAGTAACTGACCCACACTTATATTATTGTGATTCATAATCGGTATATATTTGTACTTAGGCTAACTTCTATATATGCCAATTTGGTTATATAAAATACAATGTGCATGTTTGTGCTATGAATGATACTGAGTCAACCTCTTTCACCATTATGGGTTGACATGTCATGAAATTGCTCAAAATAAAAGAAATACATAAATGATGAGTTTGCCTTTCTCGATGATTTAAACAAGATGATTGGTAATAAGTTGTTGGTAAGTATGTCAAGATATCCGTGTCATCCTACAATGTTAGGTTGAACTATCAAGTTTACACTGTTCAAAACTTTACTGATGATGAAGGCACAATCAAGTAGTTTAACGAGACTCCATGGCATTGAATAGGTAATATTATGTACAAACTTGGTGCACTTGATTAACATTCTTATATTGGGTTTTATTGATCCTTAATAGCCTTTTTGTTATTCCTTTATAGGAGGATGTCATGGAAATTACACGTGTTTCAAGGCAGTTTGGTATGAGAAGAATGTAAAACTCCCTAGTGAAAACACATCGTAGCTAACCATTTTTGACCAAAAAATATGATTTAGGCGGTGAGTCGGTAACATTTTTGTTTAAAAAATAAACTTCATGCGCGGTGGCATTTTCTTATTTATTGATAAGTTCGGTGAATTTTTACGGTCGTCTGTATGGGGTTGAAATTCTATTTATTTATTTTTTACTACGGAGTATCAAGTATGTTCAAAAAGTGGTTACTACTAAAGTTTATTGTAAATGATATGTATCCAGCATCACAATTGGTTATATACAATTAACAAAACTGTATCTAACCCGTTTTATGTTATTCAATCTGACTTTTGTTATAGCTACGCATCTTATGTTTATTTTCATCCAAACAGCATGAAAACATATATATATATATATATATATATATATATATATATATATATATATATATATATACTGCTACGTGTATGATTATGAAATACATAAATGAATATAGCATTATTGTATGGCCGTATGGAAAAGTTCTATGTGCATGAACTTTACAATATAAATTAAGGTTTGTTTTACGGCATTCATTTAACTGGGCAACACCTGGGTTAAATACTAGTTTGATAATTTTAAGACGTATTAATCTCTCCATCTATTAAAAAACATTTTTGCAATGTCAACTGCATAATTATGTCTTCTATTTTTAAATTATATAATCAAATAAAATATATATATATAACTCTTGTGTTAAAATTAGAGCATACGGTGTCGAGCCGTTGCCGTCGGCGTTATAGCCCGAGAACGCCGTCGGACGGCGTTCAGCCACCCCGAAACAGCGTTCCCGACGGTGTTCTCGACGGCGTTTACCCCTCACCGTTCCATTTCCGACGCCGCGAGCCATGCCGTTTTCCTCTTTTCTTTTTCTTTTCCTTTTTCTTTATATGTTTTCCTTTAATTTTGTGGGTATTTTGTGTTTAATTTTGTGGGTGTTTCACTGTTTTGTGTTGCATGTGTGTGTTTTCAGTTTACAGGGTATGCATATATGTATGTATGTGTCGTCTATAGGAGGAAGAAGGATGAAGTAAATAGGTTTTAAAATTTTATTGGGCCTAGTATTTTTAGTAGGCTAATATTTTAATTAAATGGGTTAATTTTTATCACATTAATTTTAATGTACGTACAAACTTATTAATTTGTTTAAATTTATTTATTTATTTAAGCTTTTAATTTTTTATTTGTTTATAATGAATCAAATGTTGTTTTATTTGATTGATTTGTTTTTAAATATTAACTTACATATTTAATTACATTTAAAAAACAAATAATAAAATATTCCAGAACACAGAACATTGTCCACAACACTGTCACCACACCACAAAATTCTGACTCACAACATTCTCGAGAGCACTGTACTGAACACTGTGAAAACAGTATTACCACACCCGGTGCTCTTATGTGGTAGCCCGCGAATTCGCGGAATATGACGTAGTATTTACTAAAAATCGAGCCTTAAATATTGTTAACTTTAAACTTCGTGACATTTGACAGGGACAATTTCTTCGTCCACAGGAGGATATGAATTGACATATTTGCCCTCTAAATCTTTTACCCAGAATTCTCACACAGACACACACCCTCTCGTTTTCTAACCCTGAAATACGGAGTAGTATACAACATCGAAGTAGTATATTCGGCTCTTGATGAATTGTGGCAAAAGCCCTAATTTTTGGTGGGTTATATTCCACCTTATTAGTCGGTGGCTAGGCAACGGGATACAGAACGACGTCGTTTGATGTCTACCAAAGATTGTTGAAGAAAAGTGAAAAACTGGGTAAAAGAAAAACCGTATGGCCTTTGACTCTTCTAAAAGGGTATATTCGTCAGTTGGCTTGATTACGAACTACTATTGATTATGGCGGCGATCGATAACTCAGAAATCGGAACCCTAAGTCGCCGCCGGAGAAGGCCACTTCGTAGCCGGACTTCCGATGCACTTATCCGTATTCTCTCCCTTTGCTCTTCCCTTTCACCAGGTATATTCAGCTGCCTTAAATTTTGGATTCTTTTTTTTTTTACGACTTCAATTGTAGGGTTTAAGACATTGATTACGTGTTACTTTTTCACACAAGGTTTATAATCATGCTGCAAATTTTGACTTTGTATTGTTGAATATTTGTTTGTGCTTCTGATCATTTATTTATGGTGTCATATTAATATCCGTGATATCAACTTGTTCATTTGAAGAATCTTGAATTCTACTTGACCCAGTTGTTATTTTTTTTTTTTTTTTTTTGGGTGTGTCTATTGTTGTTGGTGATGATATATGAATAAGGTCTCATATGAACTTAGTTGGGTAGGAATTGGCAAGTAGCACAGTTGGAGCAGTGGCGGATCTAGGAATTTGGCCGTGGGTATGTATAACAATGACATACGTCAATTGGTCGGGCGTGTTCGGTATTTCGGTTTAGATTTCGGAGCGGGTTATTATTGGTCGAGCCCGTTTCAGTTGTGGGAAAATGTGTACACAAAACTTTCATAATGCATGGTACTTATTCATACTAACATATAGTACTCACAAAAGATGACTACATTGCACGACAGAGTCGGTCCTGCATGAAGAAGTTTATTTGCATAAAGCTCTCATATAGTAGTACAGTTTTGTAAATTTCCGCTTATATTCTCAAAAGTCAAGAGTCAAAACCCATCTTCAGATTATAGAGTTAGATAAGTACTTTTGTTATTATTTATTCTTCGAAAAGAACACTGGCCAAATGCTAGTTTATTCGTCTTGATGCCTCAAGAAAAACAAGAATTACACATCGATAATCAGAGGTCAGCAACGCTAGCTATTACATAATGAAAGGCAACCGGAAAAAGATTCTACATGGTCTATAGTGTGTTAATATTTTTATTCAATTTTATATCTGGTTTGTGATTGAATTTGTGGATAAACAGGGTATGCAGCCATATTTGAATGGTGTGCACTTTAAGGAAAATACTTAGCAATCAAACATAATACACAAAGTTTACATAGGGTATGCAAAGGCATACCCTAGATTGAACGTACATCCGCCATTGAGCTGGAGAAAAGGTTGAGATGAAAGATTAATGAGTTATGAGTTTATAATTCATAATAAAATCTTTATGTCTCTATTTCTAATAAAAGAATTGGAGGGACGTGATCGTAGTAGCTAGTTCTTGGGATTGGTTTGTGTATTTCGTTATTATGAAGTGAAGTTGTTAGTTGTCACATATGAACATGTTAAGAGGGTGATTGGTTAATATCCACAATCGCTCAAGTATCAGCAGTAGATTTGCTAGTAGCTCCATCTGTTTTAGAATTTTGTTTGATTAGTTTAGAGATATTTGCAACTATGTTATTATTTTTTTGGCAAAGAATTTTTGTCTTGCAAAATGGAAATTGAACACAGTATGTGAAAAGTGAGCGATATTAGACAATTATGGAGTATGGACATGTCAATGCAAAAAAGACTCGCATACTTTATTTTTCCCCCCTATAATCACCTAATCTTTGCAAAGCATAGTGTTTCTGGGGTCGAATAATACAAATTGATGAAACGTAGAATTAAGTTATTATAGTGAATCCCCTAAAGAAGATGTTATTGTAATGCTTACCTTGGTTGTAAATACTGGATCCGCCACTGTCAAGCTAATCATTTGCCATTTTGTTATTATTTTTTCATAAAGATAAAGACGGAAATCATGTAGGATCCATTACAAAGGATGATGTTCCCTTGGATTGCACTCATATCATACCTAATGATACTATATGTCGAGAGGAAATATCTATTGATGAAACCCGAGTGGTTTTGGATATCCAACAAGAAGGTTTATCTAACAAACATGCAGAATCAGCTGAACGTGATCATAACATTTCAGGAGAAAGGGAAGATCTTTCACACAAATTTGATACCGATCGTTCAAGCTCATTTGATATAATAAATGAAGATAATCATGATATGACGAGTTTGGCCCCTCAATTATACGCAGATAAAGGTATTGAGGAAGGTGAAATTTCTGGAGAGTTTATGAATTTAATGCCTGACGATGATACACAATCTGTGGAAAATACTGTTCCCGAGCGCGAAGATCTTATTGGCATTGAACCAGGAGTTAGAAACGTCAATAATTTAATGCCTTTACTAACAGACACAGTTGAAGATGTTGATAAAGATATGAAGGGAGCAGTAAATAACAGAACAAGAAGTTTGGTGGATTATTCCGAAATAGCTGTTCATGGAAGATCCAGAGAGTCTGCAAAGCAAGTGGCTACTAAACAGGTGCTACCGCTTCAAAGCATTTTTAAAGACAGTGCTACCAAGAATCAGGATCTTGCATACTCGGCAAAGGTTTGTAGTTTTTATCTTTGTGTGTGTGTTTGTTTGTTTGTTTTTTTGGCTCTTATTGCTTGATAGAACTTATTAATATAGTATTTCTATGGGAATTCGTTATTCCACAACAAATATGTTCAGGATTTTCACCTGGACCGATAGAGAACCAAACATTGAGGAGAAATGAAAGTGAGAACTGGTTTGATTTGACATCGGTCAAGTTCTGCTTTCGAACCTCTTTGGTTCCAAACTTGAATGTAAGCCATATACATACTTGGGGTTAAATAGTTGATAAAATGGTACCATTTTCCATCTGAACCTTACTTAATCGAGAAATGATTTTTCTGAAATCCAGGACCTCATTGAATGTAGTTGGTACGGGGTCCTTTTGGTTCCATCACAGTTTGGTTATTCGCTTTTGTCAGTCTGAACTGAATTTTGCTCACGTCTAGTGGTGCTTGTTATATGGCCTTATATGAGAAATTGTTTTTGCATGATCATATGACAAGTTCAATTATCTTCTTTCTAATATTGGAAGTGTTTGGGGAAATTAATAGTTTAACATTATCTTTCTATCATTGGCTTCAAACTAACTGGTTATCTGATGTTAATCTTGATTTTTCAAGTTATTATAGTCATTTTCATAGTTTAACACTTTTGTCTCAAATTGCTGTCTGTTTTCACACTGGTCACCAGTCTGTTTTACTGTCTCCAGTTTTTTCCTACTTTTGTGTACATTTCCTCCCTTAATCCATGGCGTTGCTATTTTTTCACACTGTGTTGAAAGAGTTGAAAGAGTCAAACAATCAAAATCGCAGTCTGTTTTTTACTGTCTCCAGTTTTTGATATACATAATCGTTAGAAGTATGGTTTCTCGATGTACCTAAGTCTTGCATTTAAAACTTTGACTTTAATTATACGAAGCTCAGAAATAAAGAACAAAGAGTCTGTAAAACTACTAAATTATACCCTATTTCAAGTTGTTAATGCTTCAGTGACCACATATAAGAGTATCAACGCCAAAAAAACAATAGCAATTTTAAAAGTACTAACAAATCAGAAGGAGTTTTAGGGTGTTGTGTAATATCATAATTAAATAGATTGATCTATAGATTGCAAAACAACTTTTATTTTGATTGTTTGACTTCTCGTATTATAGTCCTTTCATTTTTGTTGTCAAAGTGGTTATGTTTTTGCAAAATGCCAAAAAAGCTTTAGTGTGGTAGTGCGCACAGATGAGCTATTTTGAACATATATCGCACTTTTTGCTCAAAATCGCTGATTCTTGCTAACTGTAGTGTGTATTATGACAACAACGATGGCATGTTTGTAGCGAAAAAATGGTTTGAAAACATGCATACTTCTTTTCTAAAACAGAACACTCATCGACTCATATAGCTTTGTCCTACTTATATACTATTTTGAAGAGTTATCACATGATTACTGGATACCTCATTTATTATGGGTACTTGTGGCTTTTACTAAGATGATTCCATGGATAACAGGATGGCAATGCACAAAATATTAGAAAGAGGCAGGGACCTCTCATCGAAAAAGATAGAACAAACAAAAAGGCGAAGAAGTCTGTTGACCCTGCACCCATTTCTGAAAATTTAAGATCACTTGGTGAACACCTTGAGGACACCTCTAAAGAAGTTGTTGATGCTTCTGCAAACAAGGTTCTAACTTTTTTGTACCATTACATCAGGCGGTGAAAAATGGGTGGCCTTGGTAATGGTCAAAATGGGCCAGAGTCATAGGGCTACGTATTAAATATGATCACTTGGGGCATTTTTTAAATATAGGTCAGAACGAGTTGACTGGCTTGTCTTACCTTTATAAAAAAATAGCTGATACATCACATATGATGATAATAAAAACTATGCTTCTGAAATAAGAATTATATTATGGCTAATAAGTGATTACATAGTTGTCAGCATTTATATAAAGTAGGCATATATCAACGTTTTAAGCCCTTCTCCTTAGTAGCTAAGTATTCAAATTTATTTTAGCGGGTCAAGATGAAATGTAACCCAGATGGCTTCCAATTACGTTGTAGAACTTAAAAGAGACCGCACTCTTATCGACGGTTGTATTACTTAAAATGATATATGTACAGTCTTTTCCAATGCATATTTGAAAGGTTGATCATAGTTGGTGTGGCGTACCCTACTTTTTTTAATTGTATCGTATATGAATTCCAAGAATAACACTTTTTCAGGGTACAAGCAATGTCCTTAGGTTTCATTCTTACCTTTTTTAGCTCATATTTCAACCATAACCATTGTGCTTTTATGCTCTTTTTTTAGCGTAGTAATTGGTATTTTTGTATACAACAGGATGATACTAATGAGAAGAAAAAGAAGCGAACTTTAACCAAGGAAAGAAAAGCAAAGAAAAAGGTTACCTTTACATTACTTTGATGAACTTTTCTTAATTGTCAGTTAGAGTTGAATTTAATTTATGCACTTGTTTTGCATCCGTATTGCATGTTTTACATAATCTTTGTACTTTGCTTCTGAAAGTTACTAATGTGACGATTAAACTCATTGATACGACTGCAAATTAATATTAGGAAATAATTTTAAAAGTATTATATTTATTGAATAAGTTTTGTTAATTAGTTGCAAAGTTATAATTTCTAGTTGCGATTATTAATATCATTACAAGTGTTATTAGTATTATGGTAAGTTTAGGATATCATATTTTGGCAACTTTAGGATATATTTTTAGCATAAGGAGAGCTCTAGAGTTGTAACTGAATGATGTTATATTTGATTAATGATTTTTATATCATTGGGAGAGTTGGTTTACCTCTTGAAAGTAAGCTGTAGGAGAGGTTATTGACCTCCCGAACATCAGTTACCTATCTTATTTTTTGTTTTATTTGTTCCCATACCAAAATTGGTTCGTATCACTCATAGCTGATGACAAAAGTTAATTGAGTTCATGTATTTCCCTTTATGCAATTTAGTGAAGTATGAATATATAAATGTCACAAATTGTTTTTGTTACAGTATGTGTAAATTACTTGTTACATCTCTGAAAACAATTGATGACAGTTTATCGATATAATGTTTGCAATGTGGTACTTTGAAGTGACTTTCCCCTTAATAAGAAAGCTACAAATACTTGTGATATAATACCATTAATATTAGTTATTGAGAGATTCGTCCCAATTAGGAAATAAGATAAAAATTATTAGGGGTGCTTCTATGTAACAACATCAATGAGTGACATCTATATCATGATACCACAATAAAGCAGATAAATTAGGGTAGATCACATAATCAACAAACGTGACATTAATGTAGAAATACTTCACAAAGATTGCTTGATGAAATAACCCTTACTATAGAACAAGAATCATGAAGAAAAATGGGAACATCTATAATCGTCTATTTTAATTTGAAAAATAAAGAAACATGACATTAATGATTTACCAACTCACTGCAATTGATTCAATAAATGCATATTTTGTACCCATCTGTTATCCGTCGTAAATGCCAAGTTGTTGTTTGTAATTAAGGCATTTTTAACAATGTATGCATTTGATTTAAAGTACTTCAACTAATCCCTTTACCACATGTGCACGTTTCAGCGGAATGAAAGAATTAAAAGAGCAGAAAAGAATAGAAAGCTTGGTGTCAAAAGGCTGAAACTTGAACCGGTGATAAGAAAGAAGAAGGTTACATATTGTCGTCATTATTTGATGGGAAGGTGTAATGAGGTTGTCTTTTATTTTTCACGCGCTTTTCCATCTCACTTGCAATATCCAACTTTTTGTTCTGCTTTTTATGTAACACTGCCAATTTGTTCGTTTATGACAGGGTGAGAAGTGCAAGTTTTCTCATGATACGGTTCCCTTAACAAAATCCAAGGTATGTAATTCCGTACTTCTTATGCATTATTTGTCATAAACATAGCACTATTTTTATTTTTTAAAAGAAAAAATAAATTTATTTTATCTTAAACATCACATTTATGTAGAGGCGGCTATTTCGACCTATGAACGGTACGATTTGGGTTACATTTTATCTTTGACGGGTAAAATCAGAGGGGTTAAATAAAGAAGGATCGTGGCCAAAAGTTGACGGAAGTATATTATAAATGCATAAATCCTTCGGAATCCTAGCCTTTTTCTTTCTTTATAAAAAAAAAAGTTAGATCAGCATTAAATTTACTCTTGCAATCAGTCAATCATATTTGATACACTAACTAGTAATGAAAGCCCTGAAATTTTCGATAGAGTGTTTTTTGCGACCTGACTTGACCTGACCGTCCGTTTCGACCTGCTAAAAAAGCACTGGGAATGACCCATTACTCAACCCTCCCCGTTCCCCAATTCCGCAGCCTCTGCTTTTTATAACTGTAATATTGACGAAGTTGTAGCTTGATTTGTGATTAATGTTATTTTGGTGTTTCTAAAGATTTGTTAACTTGTTATAATCAAATCAAAATCTAGTCTCTATAAGATTTCTCAACTTAAGTTGGTGAAATTAAAATCAAAATTGAAAAAATCATATTATGTGATTAAGATATAATGACTTGATAAATAAATGTGAATAACATAATTTGATACTTATAATTCATACAGGAGCGTTCATAATTTGGTTATTGTCCAAAACTGAGTCATACTTGCATATATTAGTTGTCTCATTATGAAAGGTTTAGAAATTTTGGACAAAATGTGTTTTGGGCCAGCCTTGCAAGGCCTGAACTGTCCATTTTAACCTGTCAAAAAAGCACGGGTATTGACCTGTTAGTCAACTCCCCCGATCCCTCCATTCGGCTGCCTCTGCTTTTTATGATATTGTAATTATGTATGAAGTTGTAGCTTGTTTTGTGATTAATGTTTATTGGTGTTTCAGCCGTGTTGTCATTTTGCTCGTCACGCTTGTATGAAGGGCGATGACTGCCCATTCGATCATCAACTTTCAAAGTATCCATGCAATAACCATATGACGAAAGGTTTCTGCAGCCGAGGTTCAGATTGTATGTTTTCTCATGAGGTATACTTTATGTCATTTGCGTGTTTCAACTTAAATTGTTGTATGTGTTATCTCATGAGGTATACTTTATGTCATTTGCGTGTTTCAACTTAAATTGTTTTATGTTATCTCATGAGGTATACTATTTGTCTTCTGCGTGTTTCAACTTAAATTGCTTTCCGATTTTCGTCATCATATTTTTTTTTATCTTCCAGGTACAACCAACTGAAGGCCTCTTAAATGCTTCAAATGAGTTGAAGCCTGATCAAAAGCCTCCTTCAAGTTCAGGTTCTGAAACAGTAGACACAAAATCTTGTTCCCTACCCATTTTTATTGCCAGTAACACGGAACGTAATTTAGTGAACACTACACCAAAATTGCCTGTTCGACCACCAAAAGGTATAAGCTTTCTTCCTCGAGAAAAGCTACCACTAGAATCCCACTCGTCTCCTAAGGTAGATGGCGAGGTTAAAGAAATTACCAAAGCGCCCCCTATAAATCAAAATTCAAAAGAAATTACCAAAATGACCCCTATAGTTCCACGGGGGATAAACTTTCTGTCGTTTGGTAAAAAACCTGGTTTGGACCATTCAAACGTTGGATTTATTATCAAGATGAACAACGCAACTGGAAAGCCTCAATTTAGCAACTTGGAGGGTTCAGGTTCAGGTTCAAAGTCTGAGTCATCGGTAGATGGGATGAAAGTTGACATTGCAACCGATAGACCAATTTCTTCTCTAAATCCAGTGCCTATGCTGTCATTCATGTCAAGTGCATCACAGAAAGCGCTTCAGTCAACTTTGGATTTTGCATTAAAGTTTGAGTCAGGTGTAAAGACAAAAAGGATATGATATTTGTCTCATTAGGTATGAAAACTTTAACTATTGTGAATGTCGGCTTTGGGCATAACAGTATATATCCAACATGGCCAATGGAAAAATGGACGGATTTTTAACTTTAGGAGCCTCAAATGCACAAAAGTAAGTGATGTTGTTTTCTTTCGGTTCTATATATCTTGTTATTTGTTCATCCCCAATGTGCTAATGATGTTTTTGTTTCTCTTTTTGTGTAATGCTCAAAGATTGCTTGTGTCGTACAAGCTCCGTTGAAGAGATTACACCCCTACATTTTGATCTACAAGCTGGACTTCGTTATGGTTTTTAATCTCATTTCATGTATATAAAAACCGACTGCCTACTGTTTTTCGTTCATCCACAATCAAATTGTAAGTAGCATATCATGTCATGTTAAATAGTTTGATATTTATGAAAGGTTCCATAATAATGTAATATTATCTGACTAGTTACTATCATCTTTTTGCAGATCTAAGATCACTTTCAGAGGGCTTGAAGGCTGAACCTGTCATTTTCTTTTTGAAAGTTAGGCCTTGGAACAGAGACGTGAATCGCACAATAAAAGCGGATTCAAGTTATTAGATAATTGGTTATTCATTCAAATTGAAACTTTATATCTATAGTTTCATAAAAAAAAGCTTACAAATATGATTTCTGGGGTAAATTTATATGCTTTTTAATACCAATCATTACTTGATCACAGCAGTGAATTAGTTAATAGTTAAAACCCAGTCTCTGATTGCAAGACTTTCGCATTTTTATAATTTATATGGGTACGCCAGATTACTCTTGCACTGGCAGGAATAATAGCTAGTTGTGAAAATTTTGTTCGTTGATAAAAATTTAAATTTCTTTAGTAGGGTTGTTTAATATTCGGTTTGAAACCTTTTAAACTAAATGCCAAATTGAATCAAAATTGATTCAAAGCAAACCTAATTTGAAAAGCAATTTTTTGGATTGACTAGAACCGAAATGAATTTAATATTCGGTTTTTGGTTTTAATTTTTCAGAATTCATTTAAATTTAAATCTAAGATTAAATTCAAAACCGAATTCAGACTATATAAACAAGTTAAGTTATTAGGGTGTGGTTCAAATGAGAATATGAATTTGTGTGAGAATGAGAGAACCAATGATATTGTTCCATGTGTACAAAGAGAATGTTTCAAATGTACAAAATTCATTTACCTTCAACATCAATTATCTCACAAACGACAAATCGAAAAATTATGAAAATTGCACCATTAAATTCAGCGTTTTCTACCTCTTCGATTTGCTTTCCCTCAAGGCATACTTTCGACGAATGTTTTTTTTCCATCTTTTTTTGTAGGTTTCACATTTATTAACACATGTGTTAAAGTGTTGCGTTTAGGGTTTGGGGTTAGGGGTTTGGTGTTTCGCCCAGAAACCCCAAACCCCCAACCCTAAACTCTAACCCCTAAACGTCAAACCCTAAACCATAAACACTTTACAAAACTCAAAACCCTAAATCATACTAAACCCTAAACCCTGCTAAACCCTAACCCTAAATCCTAAACCCTAAACCCTAGCCCTAAGCCTTAGTAAGCCCTTACCTTAACCACAAATCAAATGTACAACCAATCACTAACACATGTGTTACTAATTTTTGTAAAACCCACCAAAAAATGAAACAAAAAGTTGTCAAAAGTATGCCTTGAGGGACGGCAAATCGAAGAGGAGAAAACGCTGAATTTTATGATGCAATTTTCATGAATTTTCGACTTACCGTTTGTGAGATATTTGAGTTTCAAAAATGTGGAGAAATGAGTATTTGATTAAAATGAGTGGTTGAGATTGATTCCCCTGTTCTCACTCAAAATTGATGTATTCATTTGAACTCTACTCTAAGTTGTTAATCTACAAATATACGTGTGATATATTTTTTATTTGGTTGAATACTTGATTAGTGTCTTGAAAATTTAAAACAAGTTTGTTAAACAACATTTGTATTACTTGCATTTTAATTTTCACGTATATTGTTAATTCAATTTTGTGGACTTGAATAAGGTTTAAATGTACCACTTATTAATGGTTAGATTTATTGATTTATTAGTTCAAATAGCATAATCGTCAGGGCCGGTCCGTTGTTTTTGGATGCCCTGTGCGGCAACTACAAAATGGGCCCTTTAACCTTAAACATGTACGGAGTATTCGCTTAGAAAAGTTAGCTAGTACGTTATATAGTGATTAATTGCAATTTGTCTTCTTCTTTTGAATAAAGCAGATTACCATTCAAAATAAACAATATACGATTTACAACATCACCATACCACTAAGTTACTATGAAATTTAGAATAAATATTTTTTATTTTTATTTTGAAACATCGTTATATCCAAAATTTATATTTTGCTATCTAAACACTGTAATTAACCTTCTAAATAAAATTATATTTGTTATAGTCTAAAGTCTAAACTTATCTAAAATTTCAAGATAAAAGTTTCAAGCTTTATGCAAATATCGAGATATATAAAAATTGACATTAAACAATTAACTAAAAGATGAAGGGGTTAACATGTAACTCTTAGTATTTATAGGGTGTTGAACTGAAAATATGCACAAAAATCAAGACTGGAGTCGTCTTCTTCCTCACCCACACCTCTGTAACATTTTTCCTCCATTAAAACTCAAAACGCAGCTTTGTTCTAAATTATATTTTCGATAATTAGTTCTTTGTTATGTTAATTGTGCATATATCATCACACAATACCTTGTTTGGTTGCTTAAATCGTCAGAAAATTAGTGCAACTCACCGTAAAGCTTTAAAATTTCGGGGCTCCTCAAAAGTTTTGGGCCCTGTGCGATTGAGCACCTTGCACATGCTCAAATCCGGCCCTGATAATCGTATACATTTTAAAACTGTATAACCACGACTGAATTTGTAAACCCAACGGATCAACACCCGTAAACCAAATTTCACGTATATTGTTAATTCAGCTAATTCTTGATCTCTTCACAAGAGGTCCTAGGTTTTTACGTACCTAGGGTTACATTTTGGAGATGGCCAGATATTTGGTCAGCAACGGTAATGGGATAAATGATCCGCAATGGTATTGTGAGTAAAAAAAAAGGATCCGTCCTCGCCAATTAACCTAGGTAAGAAAAACTCTATATTGTTACTAAAATAAAAGTTGGCCTACTACGAATTCAATGATATAGCCATTTACACATGTTGGACTTAAAATAAGAAGGAACAAATTATTCTGTGAGGCAACCGTTCAAACTTTATATGAATTGATCTATCCTTAATCTGTTTTGGTGTACATATCGGCTAGGACTACATGTTCTAACATGCGGAGTAGTGACTACTTCACCTGAGACACTTTTAACTTGAGATAGTTTTAACACCCAAATGAGCTAGTAACATACTTTGTTATGTAATTTGTATTGCACCGGAAGGAAAAAAAAATCGAATTAGCTGAATAGTAACTGAATTAACCAAAATTTTTTTTGGTTAACCGACAGTTCGTTTATAAACTTTAGTTACCAAAATACGTGATTAAATGATTCGGGTGTGATTTTATATGTCAATCATAACCCAATTATACGAACTAAGGAGAAAACGTACTTAGCCACATCTACACTATTATTTATTTCATGTTTTTCATATTGTAGCACCAACTTTTTATTTATTTTTTCCCATATAAGCCATCTAAAATATTATACTTATTATAGAATAATAGTATTATCGACACTTCTATAGTTTTTTACTCACATTTTGACCCATATAGAAAAGTACATACTGTGACCCGGACCCAGTTGGCCACCTTTAGATCTCAACATAAGATAATCTCATGAATCTGAAATCTGCAGACTCCCCGCTTTCTCAAATTATCCTTCAATATGAATACTGCTAAAATATAAGAATCAACAGCATTATATTTTGGTCGTTAACCCAATGTAGTAAACAATATTTGACATAGATGCCAAAATAAAGTGTTATAGCAGTATCAATTAGTACAAGGTCATTAACACTCTACAAAAATTTGTACAACTGAAACACTCTCAATCAAGAACAGAAAAAATATCGATCAGCAAAGTACCATTTTTAATCTCAAACTCTAAATCTGTTATATCTTGTAATGAACTTTAGCACCATTGAGAAAGGCACAAGACTTTTAGGGGTCTTGTCTCTCGGCCTGAGCAGCCATCACAAGCTCAAATTGTTCTAAAGAAACCGATGGAAAAGAATGTATGTCGGTTAGTTGAAGATGATTCAAGTTTTTATCAGGGTTTGTAGTCATAGATCCATCGTAGCCTATGTGTGTGACATGCTTCACATCTGTTGGAAATCCTATTTCCATCTCTGTCTCGCTCTGGATATCCTCGATATCTTTGTAAGCTGACAAAAAAGTATCATTGGAAAGACATTCAGCCTTCTAAAAAGTATATATCAAAGAAACACTATTTTTTTTTGCGATATAATTTAAGATTATGTTTTGATCGCATTCTATGCTACGAGATAGTGTAGATAAAGGACGTTTACTCATGTTACCATCAAAGTTTGAAGCAACAAAATTTCATCTTCGGGTTGCATTGGGTATGTTTGAACCCTCAATTTTATTGAAGTTAATTCAGAAATAATTAGCATATTGAATACGATTTCGATTACAAACTATCATGTTAAATAATGATTCAGCCTTTTCTGTATGACAAAATCAGTTTATTATCCTAAACACTTTCTTCTGTAGACATTGTTTAAACCATTTTTAGCTAAACTTTATAATAATTGCACTAATTTAATTCATGGTTTAACATTATACTCCTATCACATAAACCAATTATCATTATATTATAAACCTACTGAATTTGTAACAATTCACCACTTACCAAATATATGAGTAAAGCTTTTGAATGTGACTCTGATTAGTCTTCCCATGGCTCTAGAGATGTTAGATCTACTTGGAGCTACAAATTTCCATGATTTCTTGATTTTAACCTTTGATGAACCTTCTTCTTCCAAACTCATTCTTGTTGTTGCAACTTTAGTTTGTTCCATCTTTGTAGTTGATTGAGACAAACATCCCATATAAAAAGGAAGAACAAGAAATCTTGATGTTGTCTCTTTCATGACTTCATAAAATCTTTGACACCAATCTAAACTCAATTGCCTAAATGTCTAAAAATAGATCACATGATGAAGAAAGTTGCTAGCATCAAACATAATACCTTTCTAATTGGCCCTCTTGACTTTATAAACAAGCTTCCATCATTTGTCAAGGTAATAAAAATTCCATGATAAAAAAGTGCCAAATCAAGAATAATGTAATTATAGTGACTTGTGCATTGTGCATTTAAAGTTGTACACTGATCTGGATTTAGGTGTTTTGGATCTGCAGAGTAAGAACAGGTTGGTACTAGTAAGTAGGTTAGGATGTACAATTCAACCAACTGAGTTGTGATTGCTGGACTAATTATGGTATGAGTTAGTGAGCCCACAAACTGAATTATTTGTCATTATGCTATGATTGTGTTTATGGTTTTATAGTTAGGTTCATGTGTCACATCACCATCTTTTTGCTTCTGATTCATTATTATGTTTACTTATTAAGGGGTGTTTGGGGCAGCCGTAAGCTTTTAGCTTAGGGCTGTAAGTTGCAACCCAAAAATTGGGGCTTTTTAGCTTTTAGCTTTTTAACCCTTTAAAACCCCTAAAAGCTTCCTATATCCAAACACTAAAATAGAGCTTTTTAACGTTAACATACCGCAAAAGCTAAAAAGCTTCCCCTTACCGCTCCCCCAAACACCCCCTAACCCACCAATCCACCATTATAGATTTATAGGAGGAAACCAAAGGTCCAAAGGGGAGTTGACAAATATTGACTTTTTCAAAGTCAAAGACTGAGTAGTTTGAACATGAAAATGTTTAAAGTTTAAATAAAGCGTGTAACCAAAATTCTTAGGTTTATTATGCACTAATTGATACTCTAAATCAAGTGCAGCATAAATCAATGGTTCTTAAATGGGTTTAATGGAAAATTAAAATATTATAATAACTATCATCCAAGATATAACTCTAAATAAGGCTTTGCAATTCAGCACATACAGTATACTATGTTTGCTGGTACGAATGTGATATTTCCGTTAGTTTGCAAACGATTTATCGTCTTGAATATATATCCCATAATGACACATCCATATGACATCATTTTTTTGCCACAATAAACACAACTAGTTTATTGACCCGTTATTACACGGGTTTGATAAAAAAATCCAAATTATTAGATTATATTTATAGATATAATGGGTAATAAGTTTTTATAATTCAACTTAATACTAACATAATTAAGATCCTCTCAAGAAGTTATTTAGAACTAACTTGGCATACTCAAAGAGGACCTTGTTGTACATTGCACACAAACATCACAAAATACAACCTATACTATTATGACCATCCATATGCCATAACCTATGACCTTTCAGAAAAACCTGTGCATTGTATTACAAAAGACCAAACCTGTAGTTGACTTTCAACAGTGAAACTATACATAAAAAGATATCAAAATCTTCTATTATGTATTCAATCTTAATTGCTCACTTAAGTATGTCACCAAGCCCATTCTCTGCAGTCCATGACTTTTGCTATTTTTGCTTTCCATTTGCCCAGCAACATTCGCATTCCATTCATGCAACAAACTATGCCCATTTTGACTTATAAAACTCAAACTGCACAAATCCACTTTCCTTGCCAAATTTATAAAAGCCCATTCCTTATGTCTATATATCATGGTCTGCTATATCAATACTTCTATCGGCTTTCAGAGTTCGGATCAAAATCATTTCCATCAAATATATCACTTTATTCCATTTGATAATACGAAGTCAAACAGCTAATGTTTTATAGGTCCTAATGCTACATAGGTCTTAACTTTACTATTAAAATCAATTAAATCGATAGCACATAAAAGTACCTGATGCAGATAACCATACTGATAACAATAGCACCAAGACTTGCTTCAACATTAGCCAAGTCTTCACCACATTTGACCTGCAACAACCCATCATAAATTAAACTAAATCAAACAACACATAAAATTGTAGATAGATACGCATCAAATATTAATATGGATTGCATGAGTTACAAAGTTTTAGAGATGACCAAGCTGACATGGCTGCATTCTTTTCAGCTTATATATTATTTTTGGCTGGTTCCCACGTAATGTACATCCAACTAATTCTACAGTGCATGTGAAAACAGGCAAATGCCAAAGACCCCATCTAAAAGTTGTGTAGGTTGATAGAGATGTCCCTACTCTTTGAGAAACCTCCGGCAAAAGATTCTTGTACACTCATGTCTCATCCTGTAAATTGCAAAATATGGCAGCGTAAGAAGATTTACCTGTATATATATTCGAGACATAGTTAAAGGTCTAAATAACCATCGAATGTGAGTTCGTAACACCATAGAAACATTGTTTCGAATTATTATAAAATTGATGTAAAACTTGTGGAACATGTTGACTGTCATAAATACTTTTTGTACCAATGAGACCTCAGACCAACTAATATTAATTTAGAGTATGGCCAAAATAGGGGACGTCACAACAGTCGGATTGCTGCACGGATTTTATCCCCATGTCCAAGCTGCCCTTTCTGCACACATACACACAATGTGATTCTTCAGTAATCCACCAAAGTTCTTTTTGCATCACAAAGCATACCAATCTTAATCTTAGATTTAAGAACATATTCATTTAACTTATCTTTCTCAAAATTAACAGATTTTGTGTTATTTTTCTTCCAATCCCAATTTTGCAGTACCTATAACAGATGTCAATTTACTTATTTTGCAGTACTCATTTATAACCTTTGTGATAACCCATATTTTGCCTACAACAAAAACAAAACTACAGAAATTCCCAACAGTGAGAGAATTATTATAAACCTCATAAAGACTTGCAAGGGAAAGAGTTTTTCACCTCATCTGTGATAAGTTTATCTATTTCCTTATTCAGTTTATCTACTTCAAGTTCTTTGTACTAAGTGAGCCAATAGAAGTCCAGTGCAATAGGCTACAATCAAAGGAAAAGAGATTAAAGAAAACTATTTTATACATCACCATGACATTATGAAAGATCGTAAAGTGATTATTTTAAATACTAAACCCGTATCATAGTTTGTGAGCCCAACTATGAGAACATATTGAGTTATCTGATATGCACATATATTAACTTTGCTACTCCTATTAGTAAGAACATTATTAATATTAATTTAGTTAGAAGGCCATCTTTATAATTAAAATCATCTAGACTACAAAATATCTTTCACCATGACTACAGACAACCTGAACTACCAAAGAACTAATGAGCCAGTTTTAGCAAAGTTTTACACTACCATTTTAGCTAGTGGTAAAGGGTAATAATTTTTACATTATAGTTTTCATTCAATGAGCTCCTAACGGCAGTCCAAAAGTAATAAGAGGTAAATAATGGAACTCACAAAAATAAATTAATGGATTGTCTACATGCTTAACATTAGAAGATCAATTAATAAATAAATTTTTGCTCTAACCTCGTTTTTCTCCATGCCATACTGATGTATTTTTCTCTGTCCTTCAACAAAAGCAAAAAACAAATAATCATTTAAATATTAGCAAAACCTCTTTTCTTTGTATCATAATGTCATCACAACTAAAACTTTGCAAATCAAATATATTGACAATAGATTCACCTACTAAAGGGGAATACCAGAATACATTGTTTACTTCAAGAACACAACAAAAGCTGTGAAATTTGGTATCAACTTTGATAAAGGAATTACAACTCTTTGACATATGTATAAATAGCTACAAATCTCAAATTTGCAAACAAAAGTAGTTCCTCATGTTCAAAGAAAGACGACAGATACGGAAATATGAGTAAATGCATTTGCAAACTTTTAAACCATTGCCTTTCAACATCTTCGCTGTTTAAACAACCAAAATCAATTTTTACAAAATTTTAAACTCTGTTTGATTTAGACGTTTTATCAAACATATGGTGTGCATCATGTTGGTGTTCAATAAATAAATAAAAACAGCACCTTTTCTCAACCTCACTCATCAAAGCTAAATTCATCAAAATTGTGAAGCACAAAGAACAACTTTTGAAGGAAAAAGTTAAAGCATGAAGTTAACTACAAATTAGCAGAAACATGAATATAAATCAGACCTGATGTACACGTAAACATAATAGGAGAAAAAAAAGATAAAACTCAAAAGAAAAAAAAAATACCAGCTATCCACCAGTTCTCAATCCACATTAGGATCGACCATGTAATTCATTTCGGTGCTTCAGCTAGAAACCTTCAAATAAAAACTAAGACAAAAATAAGATTAGAACAGAGATAGATAGATTGGAATATTCTTAAATAGCAGCCATCACATGGATCGATCAAGCAATTAAGCACAAAAAACAACTAACTTTTACTTAATTTGAAGGGTTGCATACTCAACGGAATCTCCATATATCAGACCGTTAATATCATCGTCATCTTCATCCTTCTAACGATTCATCATCATCTTCGTTGATCAAAACGAATCACCTTATTATCCGAAGCCAGCGCTACATTGATACGGAGAAGAAATAAAAACCGATTTATACAAAGAATCGAAGAACTGCTCCATTTATAACTTGTGATATATCAATTGAACAAAGATAAATCTGTAATCCTTTACTCAAAAAGGAAGATGAGTTCTGAGATATACATGATGAAGAGTGATTAATTTTGAGAGACTCAGGAAAAACATGGAGGAACGATGGAGATGCAGATAGAAAATATGATAAGAGGTGAATTTTAAAGGGAGAATAGAGATAGAGATATGAAAAATGTGAATTCTTTGATTGTAGAGATGCCAGTAGAAAGAGGGGGTCTGCAAAACATTTTCTAAAAGCATAAAATCACGTTTCATCATTATCTTTGAAAAAAGCATAATTAAGTGTAACAATAAAGAAGGGTCTTGCTATAGATACCCCATGGCCCACTTTTTTCCATCTTTTACCCTTGGCCCATCTAATTAATCACATATGTACTGAACTGGGACTGAAACTGGAACCGATCTTAAATAAAACTGGACTAAAAAAGAACTGCACGGAAGTCAAATGAGCCAGGGGTATCCCCTATTACTGGGGGTGGCTTTAGAAAACCCCATAAAGAAGCTAGCTTCATGCAGAGCACATAGGAAATAGCAAAATGAATAAAGGTAGGCATGCATTTTATGTAAGGAATGTATTTATTATGAGTAAAAAAATTTTGTATGCATTTATTTTATTTTCTAATTTAATGAGGAGTGACATCAGCAAATTCATGGTAGGAAGACACGTAAGCAAGACATTAGCTTGAGAGTGTGACAAGTCAGCGAAAATGATGTCATCTTTATTGACATTTTGTATATAAGATAGATTGGTAATGACGCGTAGCTCAGTTGGTAATGGATGGGGCATCTTTGACACAATAAGCACAAGGTCAGGGGTTCAAGCCTTGGCACCCTCATAACCACAACCGCTGAGTGAGTCAGGTATGCCCCCACATTATGGAATTGGCAGCCGATTGTGGGCTGGTCTGGGTTGCCGGTTATTGTCACACCCGCCAAATTAGGACTAGTAATTAGTGCCTAATCCTATGTTAGTACATGTAATTAGTTCGGTTCTAGGCTAATTAATGTATCAAAAATATATATTGATTAATATATACAATTATGCGATTTGATTAAATCGTACGCAATTTAAATCGAATGTAATTTTGATTCAGTAAAATACGGACGTTGGTGATCAATTTTGCTAAATAACGTGACTTTATATAATAACACTATTATATCCAAAATATTATTTTGATAATATTTCATATTCATTTCGTATAATACAATGGACAATTTACGCGATTTAAAGTTTTAACGCGCAAACAAAACGTAACAAACTAAAGTTAAAATCTTATAACCCAAATATAAAGTATTTAATAAAATACTTCAACAAAAACATTGAAGAATTATTTGTATTTTAAAAACGTGTATTTTAACGTATAAAATAGTTATTAACATTTAACGAGCGAGAAAACGAATACCGCACGGAGCGCAAACACGGAGGCGAAAAATGAGAGCCAACTACACATGGGTGGGGCCCATGTGGGCCGGCCCCCTCTTCCCCCTCCTTTTCTCCTTCTTCTTTTCCTTTTCCTCACTTTATCATCATCACTTCCATCTCATCTCTCTCCTTTCCAAAATCACCAAACACCCACCATCTCACAAATCATCAAAATAACAACACAAAACGCACTCGGATCATCAAGCTCGTTTGGGATAAAAGAACCACGGCATCACGATCTATCTTTCTATCTTTTCGAAATTTTCATTCGACACTTTGTAAGTTTTCGACAAATCCCGCAACTCTTTGATTTTAAGTGTTTTTGACTTGTGGTTGTTTAGATAAACTTGAAATGTCCATCTAAGGGTTGGGTAAAAGAATCGGAGCAAACAGAAACCGGAAAACATGTTTTCGACACAAATTCCGGCCATCAGACCGTAATGTCGCATCTGTCCCAGCGACGTTGCGACATCAGCTATAATGTCGCAACATCTCTCACGATGTCGCATGGCGCGACATCAGCCTCAGCGTCGCATTAAGTTGCTAACGTCGCATATAACGACATCGACCTTTACGTCGCAAGAACCAACAACGTCGCCTATAGCGACATAACACCTAATGTCGCATTAAATTGCGAAAGTCGCACTTAGCGACACTACGATCATTGTCGCAGTCATGACCAGCGACATCATGCCTTACGTCGCACCTAATGTCGCAGGAGACAGAACCTTGAAAACTCAGATTTTACTAAGTGTCGAGATCAAAATTTTATCACTTGATTTTACCCATATTCAAATCCCAGATGCGTTTTTCACCAAAGTAATATAGTAGAAATAAAAAATTTTCGAGCTGACTTGGCATCTCGACCCCAACCAGGGGCAAGCCCCGTGGACCCCGCCAGGGGTTGCCACCCCTGGAACCCCGCTTACCAGGGGCGCTGCCCCCGGACCCCCGTCATTAAAAGTTGTAATCACTTTTCCATCTAAGTGTCAGGCAATTACTACAACAAAACCTTATACAATACAACGAAATATGTAATAATACTTTGAGATTACTATTACAAACCGTCACCAACGGGCCGCACATGTTTTCAAAACACAAACAAACAAACAATCAAACCAAATGTAATTTGGACATTCTAGTTGGACGAACAACTACAAGGGTGATCTTTTGAGATACCCAATCATGTTTATAACCATCGCGTGTCGTGGACACCCTCAGGTTACAAGTCTTCGGACACCATCACTCGGCTAATCAACTCAAGTTTATTAAGTTAAACTCTCTAGACTCAGGTGAGTCTCATGACCCCTCTTTTTATTGTTTTACTCAGGGGTGTGATACAATGCTCTTATTTTAACATGTGAACGCAGGTACAACCTCATCATATACTACATGAGTTACTCACGACTAATCATTTAAAGTCCTCCGTCAGCATAGTTGTTAATACGTTGTAGCGTGAATATTAGTATATGGTACCATATAGGATTGACCCTCCTCGTCCGGATTAGCAAGCACTAATCGGCTAAACGGATGTATTAATATTTGGGAAGACGAGTGTTGATTAGGCACTCGTGGAGGCAAAAACGCTCAGGCTGTGACCCTGACCCACGAGTTAAGCTCAACTATTGTAACATCCTCGACTTGGGCCTAGTAGAAATACGGTATTTTTCCTTACTTTATTGTATTTAAATTGTATTTAGAAATAATAGATATTATTGAAATAATTGAAATTAATAAGTCAAATGGTCAAAAGACTTAAAGTGATAAATGAATTATTGCTTGTTTTAAATTAATTTAGATGACGGTATAATAAAAGTATTTTCTCGCAATTGATTTTTAGGTTCCAGACAATAGAGTTAGAAGAGGGTATATTTTACACTGCTATTGCCTAGTGTAAATTACATATGTCGACCTTTATTCCTCATTTCCCATTTTGCCTAACTCTTCCAAAACACACACATATGCTCTCAAAGGAACTCTTGCAAATCTGATCTTAAGATTAATTGAAGGTAGATATCATCCAACAATCTGATCATCATCATCACTAACAACATCTTTGTTTGGTTCTTCAAATTGTAAGTGATTTTCTAGGTTATTCATGAGTTCATTTGATTTATTGAGAAAGTGATGATATAATGTTAAATTGTGATTGAATGTGTGCACATGATGCTTGTGTGACTGATTTCATACTAAATTTCAGATTATCATGCTTCCATTAGTTGTAATTTATGAAATTGTGAGTTAGGTTTTGAATGGCTTGAATGATTGATGCATGTTTAGATGTAGGGCTTTGATGACCTTTGTTTGTTGTTATAACATGTTGGTAGTTGTTACTTGTGGTTAATTTTTGGTCAAAATCGTATCTTGCAACTGAAAATGGAGATTTGGGATTTATGGTTCGAGCAGGTTGTGACCAGCATCTGCTGGTGCGGGAAACGAAGATCAAGCCGGCGGGTGGATAACCATAGCCGGCGGGTTCTTTGTGTTGTGTTAGAAACCGGTGGGTAGATACCCATAACAGGCGGCTTCTAGAGGCTTTAAAATGAGTTTTGTTTCTGTTACCACAAAAGTTAATTCACCCGGCTGCTAGCAGGGGGAACCGGCGGGTGGAGGGGTGGAGCCGGCGGCTCCTAGACCCAAACCGGCGGGTCTGTGACCATTTTCAGCAAAACTAGTTTTATTTAATTTCTTTCAAATTAATATGTTATGTGTTTACATGATTAGTAACATGTAATATGATATCATGACAGGTTAATTTATGAATTTATATACATGTTGAAGTGTTGTTAATTGAGTTATCATGTTAAATGGCAATGATGCACTTTTATTCAAGTTGTGGATAATTGTAATAGGTTATTGACTTGTGTATCTCTGTTGTGTTTCCAGATACGACGAAGACTCAATAAAGTTAGAACTTTGAGTGGAGATAGTAGTCATCAAGGGTGAGTGGATCTTGGGCTCTCGGTCTAAGTTAGTTGTAACAACATGGTTACCACGGGTAAACTTGATTTATTGCAATGATTGCTTAGATAATATAACGACCTGATGATTAACCTTGAACGATTGTTGGTGTCTTATATGCTATGATAGTTGTAGACTATTTGAATTGTGGGGGGGGTCAACTAATGTGTTGGTTTGAGTACTATTACTTTGGACAACGTAAGTGCTTTGTACATGTGTTGAACACTGAAATTATGTTATATGTAGTAATAGTACCAAACTATCGGTTAGCCACTGATTTGGCCTTCAGTTGGTTTAAGTGTTACTTGAGGAACCACCGCGGTATGAGGGTATCTCAAGGACCACCGATCCTTCTTGATTTCTGTGTGATACTTGATGTAGGCAATTGTTAAGCTAAATCAAATTGTTAGTCTTGGATCTATTCACTTAGCTTCGTGCTAATCCCACCTCCCTACTTCTTGCAGGTTTTGCTTTGATTGTGGGTACTTGGAGTATGGGTTGAGGAATGTTTGGCATCGCCCTCTGATTTGGATATGTTTGTGTTAAAAACATTTTGTGTCGGATTTTATATAACACCTAAGTATGTATTTAACAAATTATGATAATTTGGTATTATGGATTGTACGTGTATCGGGTTGTACTCTTAATATGTATTATATGCAACCTATGATGTATTTCAAATGTTCGCTTCCGTATTTCAAAAAAAAAAAATGCCTTGGTATTTTGTAGGGTGTTTCAAGTTGGTATCAGAGCATAGGTTTGGGCGAGTTGGACAATTGTAAATGTTCAATCCCAAATCTATGGTGTCGGTCAAACATTCCAGGGTGTGGGATTTAGCTATGATAGTATAATTGCTTAGTGTATGAGAACTAACGATTAACGAGTTGTGAGATATGTTGTGGTGCAGGACATGGCTAACTATGAGAACCCGACCGTTTCTATCATCAATGTCCCGGTATCCGATGTCTCTCCTCCTGAAACCCAAAGTATTAGTCAAAGGCAAACCGGTACTTCCTTTTCGGCTGAGGATCTAAGCCAAGAGGATTATATGTTGCACTTAGAAGGAGAGAATGTTAGACTCAAGGCTATTGAGCAACAGTTTTTAGAACAACAAGCTCGGATATCTCAACAGTTTTCACAGACCTCACCGCCAGTTAATAGTACTGTACCACCTATTGTGGTGACCTCTCAGACTTATACATCATTACCGCCTTACTACCAGCAACCTCATGGAAATGTCTTTCAGACATCGGCCCCATTTGCATCTTCTAGGCCCTCGGGATTTTAGTTTCCGGTTTTTCCTCCTCCGATTCACCAGAAGCTTTGTTCTTTCAAGACTTTTAAATCTAGTGGACCATCAGATTATCATGGTAGTTCAAATCCCTCCGTAACTTTGGATTGGTTGAGGGATGTTGAAAGGAAATTTGAGGTGTGTAGATGTGAAGAGGAAGTCAAAGTTCCTTATGCGGTTCAGCTTCTAAAGGGTCCGGCAATGGGTTGGTGGGATTCCATTACCTCCCATTTGTCTCCTCAACAAAGGGCTTCCATTACGTGGACTGATTTTTATAATGAGGTTTGCAAAAAGTACTGTTCAGGATATGATATGACCCGTATTAGACGTGAATTTTTGGATATGCAATTGTCGGATAATATGACGATGGATGACCTTATCTCCCAATTCACTGAGAAGTTGAGGTTTGTGCACCAATGGGTGCCGGATGAGAGGACCCAGATTGACCACTTTGTTGGTATGTTGCCCCATACTTATCGGACGACTGTTAGGCTTGCAGGTACTCTTAACCAAGCTTTTGATCTAGCCCGTTCAGTGGATGGTGATGTTAGGGCTCAAGGATTTGAGGTGAAGGAAAGGTCCCCAATGAAACCCAAGGGTGAGTCTTCGGGTAGTCCGGGAAAGAAAAAGTGGCATAGTTCTCCCCGTGGTAAAGGGCAAGGTTCGAGTGGTGGTGCTATAGTGGATAAATCGAACCGGTGCACTAATTGTAAATCTAAGCACTCGGGTCTTTGCACTCCTCAAACGGCTAGGTGCATTAAGTGTGGACATTTTGGTCATGATATCAAAGATTGTCTTTTCCCTAAACCTGTGTGTTGGAACTGTCGCAAGGAAGGTCACCGTTCGGGTTTGTGCCCGGAGGCGGGGAGACTGAAAACAGGGACGGTAGGTGGTTCTTCATCTTCAGGCCAGAAAAGAAAGAATCCACCTTTGGCAACGGGCAGGGCATTTCAAATGACAGCTGATGAAGCTGTCAGGACAGAGGACGTCATCACTGGTACCTTTCTTGTTAATTCTGTACCGGCATGCCTTCTATTTGATTCTGGAGCTAATTGCTTGTTTATATCCATGTCCTTCTGTGATAAACTGAATTTGATCCCCTCTGTTATTATAAATCCTATTGTGGTAGAGGTAGCAGATGGTAAAATGGTTCCGGTTACCACATCGGTGACTGGAGCTAGTATTTTGATTGAAGGCCACAGTTTTCCCGTCTCTTTTCTTTTAATGCACATTCCCGGATTTGATGTGGTATTGGGTATGGATTGGTTGAGCCAAAATAAGGCCAACATTGATTGCCATAGAAAGCTAATAAGATTTCCTACCTCAGGTGAGTCATATGTCGTGGCTTGGGGTGAGCGGGTAAGTGGTAGTATTCCCATGATTTCAATGATGAAAGCTAGAAAATCTCTAGCTAAGGGGTGTGAATCATATGTGGCGTATGTGGTTAACGCTAAATTAGAAAAGAAAAAGGTCACCGACGTCCGAGTAGTTTCGGAATACTCGGATGTCTTTCCCGATGAATTGCCCGGCTTGCCTCCAATTAGAGATGTAGAGTATAAAATTGAATTGATTGCTGGTTCTTCTCCTGTAGCTAGGGCTCCTTATAGACTAGCTCCTTCCGAAATTAGAGAAATGATGAGTCAAATTCAGGAGTTGCTAGATAAGGGTTTTGTTAGACCTAGTTCATCTCCTTGGGGTGCGCCCATGTTATTTGTGAAAAAGAAGGATGGCACCCTTAGGATGTGTATTGATTATAGAGAGTTGAATAAAAGAACCATAAAGAATAAGTACCCTTTGCCCCGAATTGATGAGCTGTTTGACCAATTGCAAGGGTCTTCATACTTTTCTAAAATCGACTTGAGATCGGGTTATCACCAAGTGCGGGTTTGTGAAGAAGATATTCCTAAGACGGCATTTCGCACTAGATATGGTCATTATGAGTTCCTTGTGATGCCTTTTGGATTGACTAACGCTCCTGCAGTTTTCGTGGATTTGATGAATAGAGTTTGTCAACCTTTTCTTGATAAATTTGTGATAGTGTTCATTGATGATATCTTGATTTATTCTAAATCTAAATCCGATCATGAGATGCACTTACTTTTGGTTCTTGATACTTTGAGAAAGAAAAAATTGTATGCTAAATTTTCGAAATGTGAGTTCTGGTTGCGTGAAGTATAGTTTTTGGGCCACATCATTTATGAGGATGGAGTTAAAGTGGATCCATCAAAAATTGAGGCCGTCATGAATTGGCAAGCACCTAAGTCTCCTTCTGAAATTAAAAGTTTCCTTGGTTTAGCTGGGTATTACAGAAAGTTCATTAAGGATTTTTCTAAGCTCGCGGGTCCTTTGACTAAGTTAACTCGTAAGGATGTGAAATTTTTATGGGGTGATCCACAAGAATCGGCTATCCATAATTTGCAACGATTGTTGTGTCAGGCTCCGGTTTTAGCATTGCCTGACGGGTCCGATGACTTTATTGTGTATTGTGACACATCTTCTGCAGGTTTGGGTTGTGTTTTGATGCAACGCGACCGTGTTATTGCTTATGCTTCACGACAATTGAAATCTCATGAAATAAATTATCCTACTCACGACTTGGAGTTAGCGGCGGTGGTATTTGCCTTAAAAATATGGAGGCACTATCTTTATGGAACTAAATGTGTTATATGCACGGATCACAAGAGCCTTCAATATATGTTTACTCAAAAGGAGCTTAATATGCGTCAAAGGCGATGGTTGGAATTGATCAAAGACTACGAATGTGAAATTCGCTATCATCCGGGTAAAGCAAATGTGGTGGCGGATGCGTTGAGTCGAAAGGGAAAATCAGAAAAAGTTTGTTTTATGCGTATAGAGATTTCTTCGGATTTGATTGATCGATTGAGAATGGTACAAATGGAAGCATTGTTAGACCATAATTTGAAATCTGAGGTCTTACATAAAAGAAAGGATTTGTTGGTTGATGACTCTCGTGGATTAAAGACTTTCCAAAATCGAGTTTGGGTTCCTTTGCTTGGTGGTCTTCGAGATGTGATCTTGTTAGAGTCACACAAATCTAGATTGTCGGTTCATCCCGGGAGTACCAAAATGTATCATGATTCGAAACCATTGTATTGGTGGCCTACTTTGAAATTGGATGGAGCTCGACTTGTAGAATCATGCCATATTTGTTCTCAAGTAAAAGCCGAACATCAGAAACCCTATGGAACTTTGAAACAGCTCGAAATTCCCGAGTGGAAATGGGAGTATATTACCATGGATTTTGTGACTAAGTTGCCTAGAACGGTTAAGGGTAACGATATGATTTGGGTGATTGTGGATAGATTAACTAAGAGTGCTCATTTTCTTGCTACTTGCGAGACGACATCTTTGAGTAAGTTGGCCCAGTTGTACATCAATGAGATTGTGGTTAGACATGGTATTCCGTTATCGATTGTTTCCGACAGAGATTCTCGGTTCGTATCGGGTTTTTGGAAGAGTTTGCAGCGAGAATTGGGTACTAGAGTTAACTTGAGTACGGCTTATCACCCTCAGACGGATGGTCAGTCGGAGCGCACCATTCAGACCTTGGAGGATATGTTGCGTGCATGTGTACTAGAATATGGTGGGTCTTGGGATTCCCACTTTCCGTTAGTCGAATTTGCTTATAATAATTCATATCACTCTAGTATAGGTATGCCACCAAATGAGTTGTTATATGGTCGTAAGTGTAGAACACCCACATGTTGGTTAGAAGCAGGCGAGAAACAGTTTTTGGGTCCAGACTTAGTTCAAATTACCGCCGATAAGGTAGCCATAGCCCGTGATAGATTGAAAGCGGCTCGTGATAGGCAAAAGCAATATGCCGATCCGCGTCGTCGACCTGTGTCTTTTGTAGAGGGCGAGTTGGTTTATTTGAAAGTTTCGCCTTGGAAGGGCGTTATACGGTTTGGGAAACGTGGTAAGTTAGCTCCTAGATTCATTGGACCGTTTAAAATTCGACAAGTAGTCAATGATCAAACGGTGTCCTTAGATCTTCCTCCGGTATTGGCAGGCATTCATGATACCTTTAATGTGTGCTACTTAAGAAAATGCAATGTGGAGGACCAAACCCAAGTTCTTCCATTGCAAGACTTGCGTGTTGACTTAAACCAGAGACTTGTAGAAGAACCCATAGAGTTGTTAGATCGTAAAGTGACTAAACTTCGAAAGAAGGATATCCCTATGGTGCTGGTTAAGTGGAATCATAGTTTGGGATCAAACCTTTCGTGGGAGACCGAGAGTATCATGAGAACGCGTTATCCTAGTCTCTTTGAGCGTGACGAGATTTCGGGGACGAAATCTCCTTAAGGAGGGAAGATTTGTAACATCCTCGACTTGGGCCTAGTAGAAATACGGTATTTTTCCTTGCTTTACTGTATTTAAATTGTATTTAGCAATAATAGATATTATTGAAATAATTGAAATTAATAAGTCAAATGGTCAAAAGACTTAAAGTGATAAATGAATTATTGCTTGTTTTAAATTAATTTAGATGACGGTATAATAAAAGTATTTTCTCGCAACTAATTTTTAGGTTCCAGACAATAGAGTTAGAAGAGGGTATATATAACACCCCTCATTTACACTCATTTAAATATAATAAATCGGAAGCGTAAGTCCAAATAGATAGTAGTAATTTACGTCATTTTATAAAAGCTATAAAATTCAACCTTTCCAAAAACACAATTTCTCGACAGAGGTGTTATATAAATCATGTTAAAACATTATTTTATATAATCCACTATCAGAGTAAAGCCTCGCGGTCAAACATTCCTGCTAGCCCAACTTCTTGCACACCCATTATTCTAACCGAAACCTGCAAGAAGTGTTAATGTGGGGGATTAGCATAACGCTAAGTGAGCAGATAACTAATCAACAGTCTAACTTAGCTCAACAACTTTGCATACAACAATTAACACTAAACCAACAAGTACACAATATCACTATTTAGCAAAGCAACAGGCAACTGTTCAACTGGTCAACTTAGCAACTAGTCAACTATTCAACAAAGCAACTATTCCACAACCAGGACTTAATAATGAGGCATCGGTGGCTCTTGCGATATCATAATACCCGGGGATTCCACAAGAACACTTACCCAACCATATCCGTATGGCCATAACGGACGAGACCGATAGCTAGTGGTTAACTTCAACTAACACAGGAGGTGTGTTACATCTTAAATAACCGACTAGCCCAACCAACAGTTCAACAACTCGTTGACCTCATTAACAACTGATGCCCGAAGGCCAACAACAAGTTCAGTGATCACATAATCAACAAATCACATATTCAGCAGGTCAACGTTATCATATCAACGATATTATTACTAGCTATCATAATTATCATGGCAACTACAATAGTAATAATATGTTACTTGTTGTAACCAAACTCGTTACTACCAAGTTACACTGAGGATTAGAGATCCACTCACCGACCACCTCAGGCATCCACTCAGTAGTCTAATATCACTGAGTCTTCTGCTCAACTGAAATTACAACAAAATAGAATATAACACCCCTCATTCCATAGTAATAATATTATAGGTAATACGGAAGCGCAGGTAAATAAAACACAATACTTAATTACATATTTTTCCAAAGTACTAAAACAGTTTAGATGTTTAAGTCACTATACTTTAAAACTTGTTCAAAAGACTTGCATGACGGGGTATTATATGAACTAAACAGAGTTGTTACAAAAATAATCAGAGTAGCTTGAATATCAAACATTCCATGCTTCCAAGGTTTGACCTTCCTGCTACCCACCCGCATACACAAAACCAAAAGTCTGCAGGAAGTAACAACGAGGGATTAGCACATAGCTAAGTGAGTAAATCCAACACTCAACATTTAACTTAGCTAAACCAATTAACTACAACAAGTATTCGCAACAACAACAATCAACAACAACTTAATGAGGATCGGTGGATCCGGGGATAACCTTAGCACCCGGGCGGCTCCCCAAGATCACTTATCCAAACATATCCGTATGGCCATAACGGACGAGACCGATAGCTAGTGTTTATCATACTTAGGTACAGTTCAGCACACACAACAAATGAAGTACATCCCTGTACCGTTCACACAACAACACACTAACCCAACCAACAGTTCATCAACTCGTTGACCTCATTAACAACAATGCCCGAAGGCCACACTAAGCACATATAGGCATATAGCCAACAATAACAACTAATCAATTCAATAATCAAGTCCACTTTTACCCATTGTAATCAAATGATTACAACTAGGCCAAACGGTGAGTTTTTGAATCCACTCACCAATACCTTCGTCTTCACTAACTCAGATTCTCGGGGCAACTTTGTCTTTCGGAGGATCTGAGATTCAACATCAAATATAAGTTAGTAATCGTCAACGTCCAAATATAATCTATAAAAGATTTACCTCATTTGGAACTCATTACTATAACCATATAGATTACTAGCTACTAATCATGTACATTCAATCCTAATGCATCATATAATCATCGATTAGTTATTAGTATTATATTGAAATAGGTTGCAAGAACTTAAAAATCAAAACATCCTGAAAACAGCTCCAAGCCGCTGGCTTCCTATGGAAGCCGCCGGCTTCACACCTAAGCCGCCGGATTCACTTATAAGCCGCCGGCTTCAAGCCTTTTTCCCCAAACCCAGACTTTAACCCGCGTTCCAAATTAGAAGCCGTTTGTGTGGTTTTTCTGGCTTTAAACCCAAGCCGCCGGCTTCATGATCAAGCCGCCGGCTTCCCCCCAGTTGCAGGTCTTGCCCAGTTTTCTTAGAACACAAACCCGAAAACCAAATAACCAAAATCACAATTTCGACCAAATATGCAGAAAACTCGATTTCGAAACTTGTAATAACTTCATACAATACTTATCTAACATATAACAACTTCCATAACATCTAAAGATTCAAGATTTCACCAAACATTATGAAATCAATTAGGTTTTCAACCATTTCCAAATCAAAGCTCATAAACATGAATTCGATGTGTATAACTAGTTAATAATCATCACCTAGTATCACATATCACATATAATCACCAACTAACACCTATATCCACATCAAATTATCAATTATCATCAATTCTAACATTTGGGATAAACCCCCATTTACCTTTAAGATGAAGGAGATGATGAATAGAAGAAAAAGAAGAGGATGATAACTTGTAGATTACAACCCCCAATCCCTTTCTAGTTTGATGATTCCACTTGATTTTACTAGTTAGGGTTTATATGTTTTATTTGAGAGAGAACTTGGGGGAAAGAATTGGTAAAGTGAAAATAAAAAGATCGGCCCTTCCTTTTTGACCATTTAACATAGTGGTCATTTTATACCCGTTCTAAATCTATTGTCTGGCACTTAATTACTCAATGCGAGAAATTTATTTTATTGTTCCGTCAACTTCAATATTTTAATATAAGCAACATTTTATTATCCACAATAAGTCCTAAGACCTATTTCACCCACTTTCACAATTAAACAATTATATCAAATAATTTCTAAAACATTTAAATACTCAATTATAAATAGAAAAATACCAGACTATCGGAGAGGATGTTACAAATCTCCCCTCCTTAAGGAGATTTCGTCCCCGAAATCTAAGCCCTATCAACAAACAATCCAGGATATCTGGATTTCATCGACTCCTCGGTCTCCCAAGTTAGGTTGGAACCTAAACTATGTCTCCATTTGACTAACACCATAGGAATTTGTTTCTTCCTAAGTTTGGTAATCTTTCTATCAAGAATCTCAACCGGTTCCTCAACCAGTTTCTGAGTTTGATCAACCTTTAAATCTTGCAATGGAAGAATTTGCGACTGATCCTCGATATTACACTTTCTCAAGTAGCATACGTTAAAAGTGTCATGAATACCAGAGAGCTCTGGAGGAAGATCCAATGCCATTGACTGATCATTTACAACTTGTCGTATTTTGAATGGACCAATGTACCTAGGCGCCAACTTTCCACGTTTCCCGAATCTAATCACACCTTTCCAAGGAGAAACTTTAAGATACACTAATTCACCTTCAGAAAACACAACCGGTCGTCTTTTAGGATCCGCATACTGTTTCTGCCTATCTCTTGCGGCTTTCAACTTCTCACGTGCGATAGCTACTTTGTCAGCGGTTATTTGTACAACGTCAGGTCCAGCAAACTGTTTCTCACCTGCCTCTAACCAACAAGTAGGTGTGCGACAACGACGACCATACAACATTTCATACGGAGGCATCCCAATACTAGAATGGTACGAATTGTTATAAGTAAATTCAACCAACGGAAGATGTGAATCCCATGAACCCCCATATTCCAAAATACAAGCACGAAGCATATCCTCTAAAGTTTGAATTGTACGTTCTGACTGTCCGTCTGTCTGAAGATGATAAGTTGTGCTAAGATTTACACGTGTACCCAACTCTTGTTGTAGACTTTGCCAAAAACGAGAAGCAAAACGAGTATCTCTATCTGACACAATCGATAAGGGAATACCATGCCTAGAAACAATTTCGTTAACATACAATTGAGCAAGTTTAGTCAACGATGTTGTCTCACTTGTAGCAAGAAAATGCGCACTCTTTGTCAATCGATCCACTATAACCCAAATCATATCATTGCCTCGAACAGTACGCGGTAATTTAGTCACAAAATCCATAGTTATGTGATCCCACTTCCACTCGGGTATTTCCAACTGTTTTAACGACCCATACGGCTTTTGATGTTCCGCTTTGACCTGAGCACAAATATGACAAGATCCCACAAACTTTGCAATATCGGTTTTCATCGTTGGCCACCAATACAACGGTTTCAAATCATTATACATTCGAGTACTACCCGGATGAATAGACATTCGCGACTTATGAGCTTCATTCAAAATCAAATCCCGAATACCACCAATAGAAGGAATCCAAACACGAGACTGATAAGTCTTTAATCCCCTTGAATCATCAACTAATTCGTCCTTACGTTTTAACATGATTTCAGATTTCAGATTCTGGTCTTTCAATGCTTCAAGTTGTACAACTTTAATTTGATCAATCAAATCCGAGGAAACATTCACTTTTAAATAGAAAGCTCGTTCAGGAGTATTCTTTCGACTTAAAGCATCAGCGACCACATTAGCTTTGCCCGGATGGTATCTAATTTCACAATCATAATCTTTTATCAATTCCAACCATCGTCTCTGTCGCATATTCAATTCTTTCTGGGAGAACACATACTGCAAACTCTTATGATCGGTACAAACAACACATCGAGTCCCATATAAGTAATGTCTCCAAAGTTTTAGGGCAAATACAACTGCTGCGAGTTCTAAATCATGCGTAGGATAATTCTTCTCATGTGGTTTCAACTGTCGAGAAGCATAAGCGATAACTCTATCCCTTTGCATTAACACACAACCCAAACCCGAATATGAAGCGTCACAATATACTACAAAATCATCAGTACCTTCTGGTAAGGCTAAAATCGGTGTCTGACACAACAATTGTTTCAATGTCTGAAAAGCTTGCTCCTGTTGATCAGTCCACATATACTTCACATCTTTACGGGTTAGCTTGGTTAACGGAACGGCTATCTTAGAAAAGTCTTTGATAAATTTTTGATAATATCCCGCTAACCCAAGGAAACTCCTTATCTCAGAAACAGATTTCGGCGCATTCCAATTCATCACAGCTGCAACTTTTGATGGATCCACTTTCACACCATCTCGACAAATTATATGACCCAAAAACTGAACTTCTCGAATCCAGAATTCACATTTGGAAAACTTTGCATACAACTGTTCTCGTCTCAACGTTTCAAGAACCAATCTCAAATGCGTGGCATGCTCAGTTTCAGATTTCGAATAAACAAGTATATCATCAATGAAAACAATCACAAATTTATCCAAGAATGGTCGACACACACGATTCATCAAATCCATAAATACTGCCGGAGCATTTGTCAAACCAAAAGGCATAACCAGAAATTCATAATGCCCATACCTGGTTCGGAAAGCGGTTTTAGGTATATCTTGTTCACAAACACGGACCTGATGATAACCCGACCTCAAATCAATTTTTGAGTATACCGAAGAACCCTGTAACTGATCAAATAAGTCATCTATTCTAGGAAGAGGGTACTTATTCTTTACCGTTCTCTTGTTTAATTCCCTATAATCAATACACATCCGCAATGACCCATCTTTCTTTTTCACGAATAATACTGGTGCACCCCACGGCGAGGAACTAGGTCGGATAAAACCTTTATCCAACAACTCCTGAATCTGATTCATCATTTCACGAATTTCCGAAGGAGCTAACCTATAGGGAGCTTTAGCAATTGGCGATGATCCCGGAACAAGATCAATTCTGAATTCTACTTCCCTAACTGGTGGTAACCCAGGTAATTCATCGGGAAACACATCGGGGTAATCACAAACAACCGGAACATCTGAAACAGTTTTCCTTTCTAAGTTGGCATCAACTACATAGGCTAGGTATGACTCGCAACCTTTTGACAATGACCTCCTAGCTTTCATCAAAGAGATCAAAGGAATAGCTACACCGTCCCGTTCTCCTCGAGCCACAACATATGACCCTTCGGAGATTGGGATCCTAACCAACTTCCGATGACAATCAATACTAGCCTTATTCTGACTCAACCAATCCATACCAATTATTACATCGAAACTAGGGATTGGCATCAACAAGAAGGAAATAGGAAAAACATGATCATCAATAGTAATATTAACTCCAGTCATCGAGGTGGTAACAGGAACTAACTTACCACTAACTATTTCTACTTCTATAGGCTTTGTTATCACAGTAGGGGCTAATTTCAACTTATCACAAAATTGCACAGAAATGAAAGTACAATTAGCACCCGAATCAAACAATACACATGCAGGTACAGAGTTTATAAGAAATGTACCCGTGATAACATCTTCAGTACGCACGGCCTCATCAACCGTCATCTGAAAAGCCCTACTAGTTGCTGGAGGAGGGTTCTTTCTTTTCTGACCGGAAGATCCCGAACCTCCGACCGAACCCGACCCCGACGACCTTGCCTCCGGACATTGACCAACTCTATGCCCTTCTTTCTTACATGTCCAACAAACAAAGTTTGGATAACGGCAACTCTTTATCTCATGACCCAATTCACCACACTTCATACATTTGTTCGTCCTAGCCGTACACGTACCATCATGCCGAGACCTACACAAACTACACCAGTTGGAACTATTATAACTTCCCGAAGAACTACTTCTTCCAACAAATTTCTTACCACCTTGTCGATTCCCTTGCCACCTAGATTTATTCTTACCCGACGATTCTGTTCTTGCCTTAGAGGAACTTGTATCCCTTCCTTGCCATAATTGCAAACCTCTCAAATCACTATCGGCAGACCGCGCGAGGTTGAAAGCATGTGATAAATCCTTAGCCAATCTCACAACCGTACGGTAGTTATCAGGTAAAGCATCCACAAACTGTTCTATCTGGGTCTTCTCATCAGGAACCCATTGTTGCACGAACCTAAGCTTATCCGTAAACTGCGCAATCAGTTCATCAATAGTCATGTCATCATTTAATCGAAGATTCACAAACTCTCTTCTAATCCTAGCAATATCAAAATCCGAACAATATTGATTACGCACAGCCTGATGAAATTGAGACCAATTAATAGATTCCTTTTGTTGTTGCGTCAAGTGTCCGGTAACGGAATCCCACCAAACCATAGCCTCGTCCTTCATGCATTGAACCGCATATTTGACCTTAAGTTCCTCCTCACAACAAGTCACATCAAATTTGCGTTCCATATCTCTCAACCAATTTAACGTTACCGTAGAATTCTTACTTCCCTGAAATTCCGGTGGTCGACTAGCCATAAAAGTCTTGTACGAACACTTCTTTTCTGACTGAGAAGATGAACCAGAACCAAAGACCGAGGTTTGCTGAAATAACTGTCTAGTCGCAGCTTCCTCAGCTTTCCTCTTAAATTCCCTAAGAAATATTAACTCATCTTCCATCTCATGAATATACTCGTCTCGGTTAGATTGTTGTCCGGTTGGTTGAGAAGTACCATTATGATCTTGTTGCTCGGTATGAGTCCCAATTTGAGGAGCGACAATCCTGGAGGCATTGTTGGGGTTGGTGGTCGGTGGTTCGTTATCTGCCATTTCTGAAATTCAACACAACACTTGAACTTTTGTTAATCGTTAGCATCTAAATACTAACTACCATCAACTAATACTAATCCCATACCCAAGAATGTTTGATATATCACGCTCCGGTTTTGAGATTGATCATTCAACAATGAATAATTATCCCAAAACTATGCTCTGATACCAATTTATAACACCCCTCATTCCATAGTAATAATATTATAGGTAATACGGAAGCGCAGGTAAATAAAACACAATACTTAATTACATATTTTTCCAAAGTACTAAAACAGTTTAGATGTTTAAGTCACTATACTTTAAAACTTGTTCAAAAGACTTGCATGACGGTGTATTATATGAACTAAACAGAGTTGTTACAAAAATAATCAGAGTAGCTTGAATATCAAACATTCCATGCTTCCAAGGTTTGACCTTCCTGCTACCCACCCGCATACACAAAACCAAAAGTCTGCAGGAAGTAACAACGAGGGATTAGCACATAGCTAAGTGAGTAAATCCAACACTCAACATTTAACTTAGCTAAACCAATTAACTACAACAAGTATTCGCAACAACAACAATCAACAACAACTTAATGAGGATCGGTGGATCCGGGGATAACCTTAGCACCCGGGCGGCTCCCCAAGATCACTTATCCAAACATATCCGTATGGCCATAACGGACGAGACCGATAGCTAGTGTTTATCATACTTAGGTATAGTTCAGCACACACAACAAATGAAGTACATCCCTGTACCGTTCACACAACAACACACTAACCCAACCAACAGTTCATCAACTCGTTGACCTCATTAACAACAATGCCCGAAGGCCACACTAAGCACATATAGGCATATAACCAACAATAACAACTAATCAATTCAATAATCAAGTCCACTTTTACCCGTTGTAATCAAATGATTACAACTAAGCCAAACGGTGAGTTTTTGAATCCACTCACCAATACCTTCGTCTTCACTAACTCAGATTCTCGGGGCAACTTTGTCTTTCGGAGGATCTGAGATTCAACATCAAATATAAGTTAGTAATCGTCAACGTCCAAATATAATCTATAAAAGATTTACCTCATTTGGAACTCATTACTATAACCATATAGATTACTAGCTACTAATCATGTACATTCAATCCTAATGCATCATATAATCATCGATTAGTTATTAGTATTATATTGAAATAGGTTGCAAGAACTTAAAAATCAAAACATCCTGAAAACAGCTCCAAGCCGCTGGCTTCCTATGGAAGCCGCCGGTTTCACACCTAAGCCGCCGGATTCACTTATAAGCCGCCGGCTTCAAGCCTTTTTCCCCAAACCCAGACTTTAACCCCCGTTCCAAATTAGAAGCCGTTTGTGTGGTTTTTCTGGCTTTAAACCCAAGCCGCCGGCTTCATGATCAAGCCGCCGGCTTCCTGAGGAAGCCGCCGGCTTCCCCCCAGTTGCAGGTCTTGCCCAGTTTTCTTAGAACACAAACCCGAAAACCAAATCACCAAAATCACAATTTTGACCAAATATGCAGAAAACTCGATTTCGAAACTTGTAATAACTTCATACAATACTTATCTAACATATAACAACTTCCATAACATCTAAAGATTCAAGATTTCACCAAACATTATGAAATCAATTAGGTTTTCAACCATTTCCAAATCAAAGCTCATAAACATGAATTCGATGTGTATAACTAGTTAATAATCATCACCTAGTATCACATATCACATATAATCACCAACTAACACCTATATCCACATCAAATTATCAATTATCATCAATTCTAACATTTGGGATAAACCCCCATTTACCTTTAAGATGAAGGAGATGATGAATAGAAGAAAAAGAAGAGGATGATAACTTGTAGATTACAACCCCCAATCCCTTTCTAGTTTGATGATTCCACTTGATTTTACTAGTTAGGGTTTATATGTTTTATTTGAGAGAGAACTTGGGGGAAAGAATTGGTAAAGTGAAAATAAAAAGATCGGCCCTTCCTTTTTAACCATTTAACATAGTGGTCATTTTATACCCGTTCTAAATCTATTGTCTGGCACTTAATTACTCAATGCGAGAAATTTATTTTATTGTTCCGTCAACTTCAATATTTTAATATAAGCAACATTTTATTATCCACAATAAGTCATAAGACCTATTTCACCCACTTTCACAATTAAACAATTATATCAAATAATTTCTAAAACATTTAAATACTCAATTATAAATAGAAAAATACCAGACTATCGGAGAGGATGTTACATAGAACAAGTGAGTTACTTGTTTTAAAATCTATATATATAACATCATATTAATTTATCTTCATCAAACAACATATTTAATATCCAATATAATACCATCATTCAATCACGATAATCATTTTCTATCACAATTCACATAAATTGTTACTTATTTACAATAATTCAACATACTTCATCTCTAAATTATGAATAACCAATTAGCATCATTAATTCATAATCATTTAACAAGTTTATGATTCTAATGATCCTCTTATCATATTAGTACACCTTAATCATTGTTAATTAACATCATGAGATCATATAACAAGATTATTAACCTCCAATATCACTAATTCACCAAATCACAAATATTAAGTTTAATGAGTAATTAACCAACTAAGTTATAATTTTACTTTCTACTTATCAATTAAGTGTTCCCAATCATAAACAATACTAACTTCAACATCTAATTCATCTAACTCATCATAAGCACTATAGCCCTCAAGAACACTTAATCAATTTCTTCAATTCTAAGCTAAGGGATATGTTATAATCATGGAATAAGCATCAACCAACCATTATATAATCACTACAAACACAAATTCAAGATTAATCAAGCTAATTTCTTCAAATACTCAAGAACCCATTTTTTTTTTAGGTTTGTAGAAATCAAAGAATTGAACTTACCAAGATGTTTATGATGATGATAGGATGATTAATCCATGTTATTGAAGCTAAATTCGAAGTCCTCTAGCTTTAATTTCACCCCAAAGCTTGATTTGAAACTTACAACTCATCCCTGTGGTTATTCTAGATCGACCGGATCAAGAGCAGGGAGGGAGAAGAGATGATTTCATAAGATTTTGATGATTGATGATGATTATAGGTTTCAATCCCTCTTGCTTCCTCTCTCGATTTCTCTGGAATATTATGGAAGCATAATACGTGTGTGGGTGTAAATATTAGGTATATATATTAGTCTAGTTTCAATACCCGTAATTATCATTGTCTGGAACTTAAAATCATCTACGGAGAAACACTATTTTATTCTACCGTCAACTAAATTAATTTAAATCGGTTAATAATTTATTAGTCACAATAAATTATTAGGCTCTTTTACCCATTTATTTTCAAATAAACTACCGAACCTATTTTCTGACACATTAAATAATACCTCACAGTCTGAAAATATTAACATACTACTAGACCCAGAAACAGGGTGTTACAGTATATTTTACACTGCTATTGCCTAGTGTAAATTACATATGTCGAACTTTATTCCTCATTTCCCATTTTGCCTAACTCTTCCAAAACACACACATATGCTCTCAAAGGAACTCTTGCAAATCTGATCTTAAGATTAATTGAAGGTAGATATCATCCAACAATCTGATCATCATTATCACTAACAACATCTTTGTTTGGTTCTTCAAATTGTAAGTGATTTTCTAGGTTATTCATGAGTTCATTTGATTTATTGAGAAAGTGATGATATAATGTTAAATTGTGATTGAATGTGTGCACTTGATGCTTGTGTGACTTATTTCATACTAAATTTCAGATTATCATGCTTCCATTAGTTGTAATTTATGAAATTGTGAGTTAGGTTTTGAATGGCTTGAATGATTGATGCATGTTTAGATGTAGGGCTTTGATGACCTTTGTTTGTTGTTATAACATGTTGGTAGTTGTTACTTGTGGTTAATTTCTGGTCAAAATCGTATCTTGCAACTGAAAATGGAGATTTGGGATTTATGGTTCGAGCAGGTTGTGACCAGCATCTGCTGGTGCGGGAAACGAAGAACAAGCCGGCGGGTTCTTTGTGTTGTGTTAGAAACCGGTGGGTAGATACCCATAACAGGCGGCTTCTAGAGGCTTTAAAACGAGTTTTGTTTCTGTTACCACAAAAGTTAATTCACCTGGCTGCTAGCAGGGGGAACCGACGGGTGGAGGGGTGGAGCCGGCGGCTCCTAGACCCAAACCGACGGGTCTGTGACCATTTTCAGCAAAACTAGTTTTATTTAATTTCTTTCAAATTAATATGTTATGTGTTTACATGATTAGTAACATGTAATATGATATCATGATAGGTTAATTTATGAATTTATATACATGTTGAAGTGTTGTTAATTGAGTTATCATGTTAAATGGCAATGATGCACTTTTATTCAAGTTGTGGATAATTGTAATAGGTTATTGACTTGTGTATCTCTGTTGTGTTTCCAGATACGACGAAGACTCAATAAAGTTAGAACTTTGAGTGGAGATAGTAGTCATCAAGGGTGAGTGGATCTTGGGCTCTCGGTCTAAGTTAGTTGTAACAACATGGTTACAACGGGTAAACTTGATTCATTGCAATGATTGCTTAGATAATATAACGCCCTGATGATTAACCTTGAACGATTATTGGTGTCTTATATGCTATGATAGTTGTAGACTATTTGAATTGTTGGGGGGTCAACTAATGTGTTGGGTTTGAGTACTATTACTTTGGACAACGTAAGTGCTTTGTACATGTGTTGAACACTGAAATTATGTTGTATGTAGTAATAGTACCAAACTATCGGTTAGCCACTGATTTGGCCTTCAGTTGGTTTAAGTGTTACTTGAGGAACCACCGCGGTATGAGGGTATCTCAAGGACCACCGATCCTTCTTGATTTCTGTGTGATACTTGATGTAGGCAATTGTTAAGCTAAATCAAATTGTTAGTCTTGGATCTATTCACTTAGCTTCGTGCTAATCCCACCTCCCTACTTCTTGCAGGTTTTGCTTTGATTGTGGGTACTTGGAGTATGGGTTGAGGAATGTTTGGCATCGCCCTCTGATTTGGATATGTTTGTGTTAAAAACATTTTGTGTCGGATTTTATATAACACCTAAGTATGTATTTAACAAATTATGATAATTTGGTATTATGGATTGTACGTGTATCGGGTTGTACTCTTAATATGTATTATATGCAACCTATGATGTATTTCAAATGTTCGCTTCCGTATTTCAAAAAAAAAAAAATGCCTTGGTATTTTGTAGGGTGTTTCCAACTATGTGCTCATGTATGTATACATATACATTTTCATTTGCTGGATGCAAATCAGTACTTAAATCTTGCGGTTCATACAATATTATTTGATACTCAAACCTGTGAGCTCACCAGCTTTTAGCTGACCCATTTAGCATGTATCGCAGGTACACCCAGCAGTAGATTTGGACTGCATCAGGATATCAATAGCTCGAGTCAGCATGCAAACATTTGAGATTTTCTTGCATTAGTATATTTTGTACAAGTACTTATGTACTGAAATCTCTCTTTTAATCGAACACGAGCTATGTACAGCTTCAAATGTTGTAAACATTTCTTATATTAATGTATTTTGTCAAAACGACGCATATAGAGTCGTTTGCTATATATCTATGTGCTTTGATTATTGATTAGTAACACCCAAGGTATGCTTTCGCTAAACAGTAAATTTTGGGGTGTTACAGTTATCAACCTTTTTGCCACAATATCGCATCATTTTTTTTGGATGTAAATACCCTTAAATTGATAAATAAGGTAACAAGCTTTTTCATCACTAGCCCATGTGTGAAGATTGATAGGTATAATGTCAAACATTAACCAACTGATGTTGGATTTCTGTTATTAATTGAATCATGTACATCGTAATATGTTTGCTGGTACTATAAGTCTATAAATGTGCATCTAATTTTTAAAATGAGGAACATAAGTTAATATAAATTCAAAAGAATTGTAATACCACATAAGACTTACCATGATTCATGCATGAAATACATTCACGAACTAGGAGCACAATAACCATCACCAATGTGGCCTAGTGGTAAGGTGATATGATGTCCTACAAGAAGTTTCATGTTCAAATTCCGTAGGTAAACATCTTGAGGGTGCCTAGAGAAAGGGTGGCCACGGGAAAACTCCGGTTAGGCAGCATACATATGAGTCATTAAAAGACTTGTAATCCCCAGGTAAAATGTATAAGGAAAAACCTTATTCATTTACCCAAAATAGGAGCACAACATCAATTAGGATAAAGTTTATAGTGTTATGCATTTTGTGGCATTTTCTTTAATAATGAATGAATTGTGGTTAAAGTTTGTGTAACTGACTTTTCAAGCCAATGCACTTAGCTTCTTGTTAAAATGTAAAACCATACACTTCCATTATTTATTAGTGTTGGAAATCTTGTTTGGCCAAACTGGATGTCCCCTAGGGTTTTCATTACTCACTTCTTTTGAAGGTAAAAAAAGAGTCATGTAAATAGTTGTTTTTTCATTTTGTGTGAAACTTGTCCAAATATCTCATCTTGTAAGCTAGTGTTTTCTCAATAGAAATAGTTTATGACAAAGGTACATATATGATGATTTAACAAGTAGAAATCAGTTGACAACTATCGGCTTTTCATTATAATTTTTTGTAAGTCTTTTCTGGCCCCTACATGTTTCTGGCTAGGACAAAACAAGTCACATGAAACTGATGGTATCTTTGTCCCCTGCGTCACTTATCAAACGAACGGCAATTCATGATCATGCTTATGTTTCTATTAAGCGTTTTCTTTTGTGGGTCCCACGTTGACGGTGTGGGAAGATAATAACATGCGTGATATGAACATGAGGAGAAAATAGGAACAAAGTAATGCGGAGAAAATAATTCGCATTTCAACCACTGATTGTTTGACTACTTGCTAAGATTAAACTTACAGCTCCATATAGGCCAAATAGACAAAATTGCTAAATTTATGGTTCAAGTTCGTTACCATAGAGCTTATAGTGATTACTAATTAAGAACGTCATGTTAGCTTTTGGTAAGCATTAGATGTAGAGGCAAAACATCATACACTAAACATTTTGCTACTTGTACTATCAAGGCTCAATTTGAAATGAAAATCTTACTGTAGTTACTTTGTTTGACATATGCAGTTATCGTATGACTTTCTCATGATATTTTATGAACTTTCCTGAATCAATTCTTCCTCGTTTTCAGCTTTTCCAAAGCCATTTAGAATCTAGAGACCAAGTAAGATGTAATACAACATTGTTATAGGCAAAGAGATTATCATTCCAAATATCACCCTGAAAAGAAAGGAATGATATTAGTGATGTTGAAAGATTGGTTACATAAGGAACTAGAGGTGGTAGTATGGGCGGGTTGGGTATTTCGTTAAATCAGGCAATTTTTGTTTGGGCCGGAACCGGTTGGGGTGAGTTCTTTTGCCCAATATTAAATATGATTCAAAATTTGTATTGCTTAAATAAATATCTAAGTTATTATTAAATAAAACAACTTAAAAGGTTTGTTACATGTTGGACAACTTTTGATCCGTATGGCCCATTTTCCTTTAGATGACATTTTTTACCCGCTGACCCGTTAAAGATAAATACATAACCCAAATCGACCCATTCAAAGTAAATAGGTATTATACCACCTCTACAACGAATAGTGACTTACGCTGTACTCAGAACATCAGGATGTAGGTTGTACTCACGAGCAAACACAAAAGGTACAATCCCTTGTGGTAAAGAAGCTTGTACAATGGAAACTTGCAGGATTGTGCCTCTTAGACCTACAGCAATAGAAGCAACTGCCATCACAGCAGGTCCTGCTACAAACCTTGCGACCATTCCATATGCTGCCAATCTGTTCCCACAGGCTATAAGCTTCGGTTGTGAAGCCATAAACAAACCTTGAACAACAGTTTCATGTTAGATGAATCTTCAAAACAGTTCATTAAGTATACTAAGTTTTGTTCCTAACTTTATACCTAGACTAAACATAGCCATTCCCAGGCCTGCATCTGAGAGAATTGTTACTGAATTTTCTAGTATCTGTGGTTTCATTATTCCCCATCTGCATACATCACAGAAAAATTTGAATTGAAGCTTTAGTAAAGTTTCGATCTTAATGTTTAAGAACGCAAGAGGACTTTCCAAATTTTTTGTCCATTTACTTACAGATTGATCGTTGCGGGCAAATGACTGATCTCCGATGGATCAAATGGTACAAAAGTAAATTGTAGCTTAAAAGGAAACCAATAACATGTGTCCAAATGATTGAAAGCACCCAAAGTTTGACCCACGCAGCTAAATTTTTTATTGAAGAATCTATTATTTTTCAAAGTGTGAATCTTTTTTGAGATGGAGTATTTTGGGTCAACTCCACCTGACCCAATCCTGTTTTGACCCGTTGTTACTGTCCTTAGTTTCCTTACCCTGCAAGTTTGCCACTTCCAAAGATTACAAATGACACAAGTGTGTGTTACCTGCAAGAAGCAAGAGCCCAACTCAGACCAAGTACACTTGCATACGAATTCGGGTTTTTCAATAGCTTAAGGCACACCATTTTCAAGATTGTCTCCAACATAGCTGCTGATTCCGGCATGTTTGGTTCTTCAACATTCGCTGCTTTCTCATTCTCTCTGTTGCATACTTCTACTGACTGTTCACATACACCTGTTCAATTTACGAGCAGTTGTAAAGGTTGACAATTTTAACCCATTTACACATGACTGGTTTGATATGGGGTATTGATCCTTACACCACTACTTTTTATCCATACACCACTTTTATGCTTTACACTGTTGTACAGTACAAGACTATAAAGCACATTTGGTGGTGTATGGATAAAAAGTAGTGGTGTATAGATCACTCCCCTTTGATATGGGTTGTTTTATTTCAAACGAGTCAAATGGCTCAAAACGGGTTTTGTTGCAAGGGAAAAGTTAAACGGTTTGAAGGTTGTCATTTTTTCTTTCTATTTTTGACATACATCCTCCTAGATTCTTTTATTCCGAGATTTAGACTGGTAATCATAATCATCAAATATCTATTATAAAATATGAATAAAGAAGATTTTGTGTGTCAAACCAGCCTGCTTCCGTTTGACCCATTACCCTTTGCAACATTTACTCATTGACTTATTTCTGTTGTGTTACTATGAAGATGATTCTCACCAAGTAACTCCAGTATACATTAATTACTTGTACAATGCAACCTAATAAGTTCATACTTCTATTGCATGTAATCTTACCTGGAGCAGTACAGCACCTGCATCTCCAACTGAACAAATGCAACTCTCTTTTATCATCTTCTATTGCACTTGCATTTGTAGGTACTACCCTGTTGAGACTCTGAACCATATTTGGATTAGAAGGCGTTGAGAGAATCACATCAATAATATCATCTTCACTACGACTACTTCTTGGAACCCTTTCTTGAACTTCCTGACTGCTAGCATTACTGCTATGTTTTTCATTTGTTACCATTATCAAGTTTTTAGCTTCCCTATACTCAAACAATAACAAAAGTATTGTATACCATATTATACACTGCATCACGACCGCTTGTACCATGATCGATTCTTTATCGTCACCATACATAGATTTCAAGAGTGGGATTCCCATAACAAGTGTATTTGGGAGGGTAGAAAGTGAAAATATTGTAATAGCCCAATCCAAGTTTCCTCTTTTTGAAAACTTTGTCCATAAAAACAAAACTATTAGTGTCAAAATCTTTGAAACACCATCAGCTGCTATAAACTTGAGGTTCATTTTGTAAGGATTAATTTTTGAAATGAACTCAAAGGATAATAGAGGGACGGCAAAAATGGCTACAAATCTGTTAATGCCTCCACACTGTTGTGGTGTGAAAAGGTTCCATTTTACGGAGGCGTAAGCTAAGAACATTGTAATGTAAAGAGGAACAACTGCAGTAAGCACGCTGTACAGGTCTCCAAAATTGATCATTGTTCGGCTTTTTTTAGTATTTGGAGGGAAAATGATGCTTTGAAGCAGTTAAGTGGCAGTTGGTTATGGTTGAGGAAATACATATGTATGTTGATGTTGATGTCTTAAGTGAAAGAGCTCAGGAATGCAGGGTTGACTTCTACAGTACAACTAACCACATCACAACTATATAAGTGATAGAGGCTGGTCATTCTCTTGGCTTCTTTAGTTTTAGCAGGGAAAAGGAGATGCTTGAAGTAGTTAGTGTGAGTTTTTTTGCAGGATGAAAATGGACTTTTAAATGGCCTCACTAATGCATTACTGAGTTGTATAGTACAAGTATCGACAACAAATCCGGTACGGATGTTATTAACACACATTACATGTCAATGTAACTCATGTCAAGTGTAGTAAAGGATCCAGGTATCTTAATATTCACTACAAAACTTACAATAACAAAAAGAAGTGAGCGAATAACAAATAATACAAAAGGATTTTCAGTTTATGTAAATAATGCGTTTCCAACATACAAGTTAATAGTATACTGTATGTCTATATATATTGTAAATTTGCATAGTAAGCTATCCGTTACAAGTAACTACATACAACATAGCACTACAACATCGATCATGGTTTAGATTTCTTCCCCAACAGCCTCACTTAGGACCGTCTCGTTGATTTTTAATGCCCTGTGCCATAACCAAAATATAGGCCCTTTCAAACACATAAATTTTTGTTTTGCACAAAAATGTTACCTTTGATTATTATTATTATTAGGGCAAATAGTCTGAAAATGTATCGAACTTGTCAAAAAAAAATAAAAAATGGGTACTTGGGCTCCTATTGTGTGTACTCAACTTACTAACCCTCCTATTGTGTGTAGTCATCACAGAGTGAAAACCGGTGGCTCGGCCTCTGTTGGTGGGGGTTTTTCTCATGTCTTGGTTTCCTGTAATTGGCATGAGTTTTTTCATCCCTTTTGCAAATTTAGCAGTTAAAGTCCCGGGATGAATCTAGGATAGTTTAGAGTTGTATTCTGGATTGATGGTTTTTTGGGTTCTAGCGCCTTGCTAGTTGTCCCTTTTTTATATTTATTGAATTTTGCCGTTCAAAAAAAAAAACTTCTTTTAAATTAATAGAACTAAAAGGTAAGAAAATCAACCTACATGCACTTTAAAGTTTTAAAATTTGGGCCCTAAAAAAAATTGAGACCCTATACGTTTGCTCACCTTGCACACTCTCAAATCCGCTATGACCTGACTACACACTTGTACGAAAATTGACATAGGTTAACCGACTAGGTCCTCCATGGAATATGGAGTAACATGGGTTAAGAAAAATTGTGGGACATGATGAAAGAATTTTAGCAAATTAGAGGAAGAAGACAAATTTAGAAATAAATGAGGGATCGACTAAGGATTGAAAGAAAGTAAACTTATATCAAATAATTTGCACATATTTTGCAAGGTTGGTACTTGGCATTTGCATGTGGGTGTGACACTAATACTTGTGATCTTTGTAAACACATGGCCCCAACGGCCCATATATAAACTCTTGCATCTTAATTATTACCATACATATATAAGGTGCTGTTTGTTTTTTTAAGAGGTTTTTGTCTGAAATCTGAAAACCACACCTGAATATTAAGAGGTGGTCCTGAAGTCTGAAACTGAATCATTTGATGCTGTTTGTTTTTGAAATCTGAATAAACATTCTGAATGACCTATAAACTTTTAGTTTATCATTAAATTTTTTTTAACCATATGTTTGTATAGAAAAATAATTATGCAAAATGAAACATATAATATATACATTTTTCTTTTGGTGAATAAGAAAATGTATTGAACACTATCAATAAGTTCAAAAACAATCTACAATCTACAATACTATAATCTACAATACTATAAAGATTGAGTTCTTGGCTCAATAATGATAATTAACCATAATAATAAATAGGGGTAAAAAAGATAACTTTATAACTTTTATAAGATTGTAAAAGAAAAATATAATAATGATAACAAATAAAGGTAGAAATTAAAGACAAAAATCATTTTGCATTCCTTAGTAGAATAATATTAATGATTAATTAACTTTTTATAATAAATAATGGTAAATACTAAAAGGGTAGAAATTAAAAATAAATATCATTTCGTATTCATTATTTGAATCATAATAATTAATGATTAATTAACTTTTATAATAAATAATGGTAAAAACCAAATTACGAAATGATGGTAAAAACCAAAATCAATGATGATAAAAATTAATTAATAACGTCATTTCTTAACTATATGTTAATATACTTAAATCTCCAAATATGTTCAAATAATTGCATCATGGGCATATCTAGAGTTATTCGTTTAGTAATTTAATTATAAGTAAAAACATCTATGCTAAGCTATAAAAATCTATAATACTCCGTATGTGTTTTAGCGCCATAAAAAATAGTTAAAAAAGGTTAATTTGTTACCATATAATAATGATAAATATGTGACAAAAACAGATACAACGATAGTATGGTGTCCCTTGGTTTCCCTCATATTCATGTGTTCAACGAACTAACTTTTCCATTACGCGCTATTAATAATCGGAATACGATAAGCACATATAATTGTTTGAAAACTTTTCATTTCCTTGCATTAATTATAATATTATTGTAACTCTTAAAGGTAATAAAAGATGATCGACAAAGTTATTTGCTTGCCATGGTGCACTATGTATACATATCCCGTTTTTATATATATCCTTCACAAATAAGTAATATGGGTAAAAATCGTATACCAAAACAATGGCTATATATAGTCTTTCATCAACTGTTGTTAATGGTGTCATGTTAGTTATGACATACCACAACATAAGTACGATTTTATGATTATTTATGAGCAAAACACCCATAGATGAACCCAAATGATCGAGTCCAAAACGAACAAGATCGAGTTGCATTGACGGATTTATTGTAATGAGTACGTATCGTAGAGTGTAATTCACAAATTTTTGTCTTTAGCCTTGAAACATATATAGATGTAAGTGTTACAGTTTCTTTGTGGTAATGCTACAAACACCCGAATATCATTTTCTTTCTTCATGTTTGTGAGCTTCTAGAATATATAACTTGCATGGTGTGTTTGTTACTCACAAATGATTATGTTTTGTAGATATCACGGAACGCTGCTTATTACATGGTGGAAGTTTCGAGACAACGAAAAACAAATATGTTATCATTCTATAAAAGAGTGATGACCTTAAACACATTCAAACACGGTGGTTAAAATGATAGTGTGATTTAGAAGTTTTAAAATGTATTTATTACCTTTAGAATATAAATTATGGATCGAGTTTATTAGACTTGCTTTGATGTAAACACGTTATATATGGGGAAAAGTACCATGTTGAAGTTTAACAATTATATTCAACATTTAGTTTTATAATTGCTATAATTTGACACCCGTTTTGATTAGACCCCGGTTGTTTATACAACTAAATGAATAACCTCATTACAAAAAGGCCTTTGACATAACATAAGGGGAGCCCGTTAACGAAGAGGTCGTAGTTTGAGTTTTTATTTCACACAATGTGTATACTGTGTGGATTCTACATATACGTGGAATAAGTTGTTGGGTTGTCATTCTAAAAAATTAATGACCCATTTATTCGTATATAACAAATTAGTAAATTTAAGACCCGTGCATCGCACGGGCATGAATATCTAGTTTGCTTAAAAAAAAAGGAGGAACCGAACGGCCCCAATTATTACCCACTTTAATGCTTGAAATTTAATTTAATACTTAAAAATTAAAATAAGAAAGCACATGTTTTTCGACGAGTTATTCTGCCCTTTTAAAACTTCTATCTTTTTTTATCGTGTCCAACACTGGCATCAATCGCAAGAAGCAAGTTGATGTTGGAGATGGCACGAAGTATGTTGATGTCGGCGACGGAGAGGAGTTGTTGATTGCGAGAAGGTGAGGTCAACGGCAGTATCCAACGAAACCGAGGTCCGACAGTATCATAAACGATGTGGGATGTGGGGATGAAGAAGAACGATAGATGTATTTTTTTAGTGGAAAGTTTTTCAGAGTTTTTCAAAGATCATTTTTAGTCTGAATATAATCATAACTTTTTCAGATTTAAACCTTTGAATGGATGTTAAAAAACAAACACCTCTGAATCTGAAAACCTCTAACCGAATCAGATGTAAGAGGTTTTTAAGAGCTTTTTTGAAAACACAAACAACACCTAAGTATCTGTAGATTTTTTGTTCTTGTTCTGAAAGAAAAGTATAATGCGATTTCATGTCGATCTCGTGTATTTGAAATGATCGAAAATATACTATACATATAACTAAAGGAAAATGATACAAAGCATGTATTTAGATGTTTTGCAATGTTTGATACACCGAATAACAATCATGATTTTGTAATTTTCTTTCATTTTATTACAATGAAAATCAATATAGTATACGTATACTTGGTTACTGACACAAATATATAGCTTCAAGAGGTTAGTGAAATACTGACATTTTTGATCATTTTTTTTATTACTTTATTTTTTTAGTCGTTTATCAATGGGGCTATATATATATATATATATATATATATATATATATATATATATATATATACCATATACTTAAAGCAAAATACATTGGAGTAATCCCGACCCTTAATTGGTTTTTCCAATATTGATCCAACGATTAAAACATATACTTAAAGCAAAATACCTTGGAGTAATCCCGACCCTTAATTGGTTTTTCCAATATTGATCCAACGATTAAGATTAATTATATTTTATATTTATTTATTTATTTATATATTTATTTATATTTATATTTATTATTATTTATTATAATATTTATATATTTATATTATTGTATTAAAAAAACAAAAAATTCGGCAAACAGCTAAAAAATAGCAAAAAAAGGCCGATCATCACATTATTATATACCAACCTATATAAACCCTACGCTCGCTACTTTATCTGCTCACTCTCTCTCGGCGATTTTCATCCAGGCCGTAATCGCCGTCTCCAACCATCGCACCGGTACCGGCCATTGCACCAGTACCGACTCCGAATATCTCACCAGCACCGGCCGCCGCATCACACAAGCGCCGTACAGCCATCGCCAACTCCGATTTTCAACACTCGTCGGTAACTGTGTATAATTTGCTTATACAACCTGCTGCCAATTCTCTTAAGCTAATATGATATTCTCACGATTCTATTTTGTTTGATTTGTAAACATTTTGTGTAAGCATGTTGGTAGAAGATTGCAATAGCAATTCCACAATTCTCATCAATTTGGTTTTGAATTAGTTATAGTTTTATGAAATTTTTAGGGTTTCATTATGTTATTTATGTTGATATTATAGTCCTGGGTATGGTATCCATCTGAATGTTTTTAGATTTTGATTTTTGTTTAATTTAAATTAATTTTTTTATTGGATGTCGATTTAATTGTTTTTTTGTTTTAATTGTTTTTTTATTGGACTTTCGTATTTTTGATTAAATTTGTTAATTTCTTGCTTAGTTTTAGTCTGATTAGGTAGTAATGAATAGTTGTTAGCTGCTTCCCACTTTGTAAATACGAGATGGATGAATAATATGCATGAATATTTAAAGATACCTGATCAAAGATTTATTCTCTAGATTGGAATTTTCAGTTTGTATAGTAGAAATTATTTATATAAATCAATTAGTCATTTAAGATTAATTTATAAAAATGTAATAGTGTATTGTTTTGTCATGTAGGAGATCAACCATGTTGGTGGAAGTAGGCTGTGGGCAGAGTTAGAAAGCAAAAGAGGTATGTGCAAATAGGTAGAGAATAATCTGATATTAGCACTCTTTATTTCAAGTTAAATGAAACATTATTCCTTCCTTCTTTATGTGGTTAGATACATATATTGGTGGCAATATCAACTCATTATCAATATGAGCATCATCATCTTGATTTAGTAATCTCTAGCGGATCAAATGGGTAGCAAAATACACGAAGGGAATAGCTAAAAGGCCTAAATAAGTGTACCATGTAAACCAATTTGTAAATACCCCAAAGTTTTTATTATTACATGCAACTCCTAAGCCTCAATTTTCAAAATGTTAGATTGATATTTGTTGGATTCCTAACATCTATGATTAGACGACCCATTATAATTTTGGAGACTATGATGATGATGATGTGATCATGTGAATTTTAATGGCCTTTATGGTTGATGTACTAGACAGAATCACAGATAGGTGAGTTAGCGATGCAAGATACACCGATAAAATGTTGCATGTTTAAATACTAACTGTGGTTAGTTTTTGTTATCTATTTTTTTAAATTTATTTTTGATTTTTACTGGTGCAGGTGTTGCCATCAACTTGGACTTGGAGCTCACAATAAAGGTAGGCATAACGATATAGCATTAATGTCATGTTTCTGTTACATTTCGTTTAAATGGATGGTGTTTATTTTCTATGATGTGTTATATGAAGTGCGATACGAAAGAAAGCTTTTATTTTATGTAAGTTTGTGTGTGTGTGTATTTACAGGGATACACATGTTTATAGTTCATAATAGTTTAAAATATTAATAATCATTTATCAATGTATTTAATGTTGTATATATAGGACTTGGAAGGACTAATATAGGAAGAGGCCATACAGATCACAATAATGTTGTTCAATGTTTAGTGATGAAGATGTGACACAATCATGTGTTTAAATGTTATTGTGGAACCGGGGTTGCTCATTATGTAGGTACACATCGCTCACGGAGATCATGATGGAAAAGCTGTGATGATTATATGGGTCATACCTAATAGAACCAGGGTCGACCCAAATTACATATGAAACATCGGAAAAGAAGTATGAATATACTGCATAGGGTCCTCTAAAAATCAGTCCAGATGCTTCTTACAAATTGAATATAGGTGACTTCTTTGTTTTGTATATGTTTTGAAGATAACATCAGTAAACTACTTTTTTGGACTAATTGCTCATTGTGTGTTGCATGTGACTTGGGCAAACATATAATCTTCTTTCCGCTCTTAAACATTATATTCAGAGCGGAGCTAGCACAAACTGATTTAAATTTTTTGCTGACCGATCAGACCTTATTTAATGGGGACGAGTACGTTTTTGAAGCGATAATCAAGGATCATGATAAGTAAGCATTTCTTTTCTTAAGGTTTCTTATATAAATGTGAAAATTTGACTTTGTTAAGCTGCAACCCTTTGTAATTACGTATATCATTGTATGAAAGAGAGAACAACTTTGTATGCAGGTGCGTATTTAGATCTAGGAGCGTAACAGGTGTCAGGCTCAATGGAGTTAGAATTTCTGGCATGTGGGCTTGCTACAGACTTTTCACTCGGATTGATTAGCTCTTTTGGGCCTTTTCAATTTATGACATCATCAGATTGTTCGAGTACGATGTGTTTTCACCTGCAGAATGTTCCAGCACTTGAAGAATGTCTTAATAATCAGATACTCGGTAATCCCTCGGTCATTGAAACTTCCCTCCAAAAGTACTATGATTTTGATCATCCAAATAATGGCAATGTTCTTCTCAAGGTAAAAAACTTTTTTATGATTTTTTAGTAAGTAGTCATTTTTACTGACGTGATTCAAGTAGTTTTCATGGAAAATACTATTGAAGGTGATCATTTACCTACATTTGTCTAGTATGGAAACAGTTGATAAATGTTTTAGCCATGATAGTGTTGAGAAAATCATTGATGCATTGGTGACATTGGAACCTTTTACAAGTTTCGTGTTTTTGTGTTCTTGATGAAATTTTCAGTTAAGATCGATCGTTATAATGAAAAATAAACGGGAGGGGAGCTGCCAAAACTCGTGATGGGTCGTCTTTTTTACCCAAAGAAACTGAAATATTCGTCGCCTTTGGGCCTCAAAGTTTCCCTGAGATCAGTAACTCCCTTCAACTCTATAACTCTTTATTAAATTAAAATTTGTCCATTTCATTCGTGTTCAGATACGAGAAAGTCAGTTTCAAACTCTTGATCAGTGCCTAAAGCGCGAATACCATATGACATCACGATCAATGTCAGGTCGAATACTTGGATATCACATGATTTATGTGAGGATGTTCGGGCATAAATGATGGATAAAGATTTTGCACCCAAGGTACCAACATGTCTTTTATTGACACATTGGTGTAATAAGTATATAGTAAATCTACCTTCTTGCCCAGAATCTTATTTTGCAATACTTGGTGTTCCTGAAGTACACAATTTGTCATCAAAAACAATTATCAATTCTATTTGTTTTATACGAACTAAATGTTTTGCCTTTGAAATCTACAGTGGGATCCGCCAAGCCTAGAGCCCGTATCAAAGCTGCGAAAGGGATTTGCATAAGGAAGTACAAAATTAATAGTAGAGGACATCATCTATTATGTACAAACATGAAACATGCATTATTTGAATGTAGTACATGAATGTTGGATTTACAACCATCTGGGGAAGCCCAATTGAGCAAAACATCCCAAATCCCAACTTTCTTTTAAGCTCCATGCTTCACATATTAGCATGAAAACAATTTTTATTAATTAGCATAAAATGATGTGTTATGCAAGGACTCATAGTTTTTGTTGTCTTTCTTCGATATGTATGTTTCTTCAATGTGTATGTTCCGCCTTTCACGTTTCAATATCAAGCAATAATGTGATATACGTAAATGTTTAAATACCTATGGGGAAGGAACAACCTAGATAGAAATAAAATAGTCTGGCTTACTTTCACAAGTAATTGAATAAATTAGTTCTTCCATTGCTAAGAAAACTCATGACTGAACCATTAGTCAACACCAGATTAAGGGAATTCTAATTTTAAGGGGGTGTTTGAGGTTGCGTTTTCAAAATAGATTATGCGTTTTTGATTAAATAGAATCAAATAATCAGCTATTAGAAAACATGCTACATGATAATAGTGTTTGAATTTGATTATGTCTTTTTAAAAATTTAATATATCCTATTTTATCTTTAAAAATAATAATTAAACTTAACATCTGTAGTCACCCGCGTTACCGCGGATCTTAAACCTAGTATATATTATACAATTCGGTATATAAAGATCAACCTTCTATTTATGAAGTTTTTAGATGGACGACCAATGTGGTAACATTTAAAAAGCCAGCTAGTTCAATTCCTTAGATTATGGTTTTCGAGCCAGATGCCCACACAGTTGCTTCGAGTTGAAGTTTTGTAAAATGAATATACTTGTTGATCAACCTGCAGAGAGTAGTTTTAGTTGACATTGGTAATTCCTTAATGCGTAAAATCGAGTCATAGAAAAATAAAACAAAAAAAATACCGCAATTAGGCTATTACAAAATCAGGCAAGTGTACCTTATCATTTACTAGTATGGCCACAGTAAGTCCATGCCGAATCAACTGTTTAATCAAGAGTTAAGTGTGTCTATGGTTAATCTAGTTAGTGTGGGGGTTTGGAAACCGAATTGTTGTGTTACGATTTTGAAAGTTTAAAACGAAAAGTAAAGTAAAATCAGAGGCAATTAAACTCCGAAGAAATCATTCGAAGATAATATTTAAAAATGACACTTATTTGGAGTAGATCACTAGAGATCTCAGGATATTTGTTAAAACCATTTTATGATTTAATTTACGAAAACTACTTCCGTAGAATTACTGACTTTAATTAGATTCCTCTAACTTAAGTTTGTTGCAAACACATTCAAATTTTATTAAATATCTTATTCCGATGTTGCTCTCATAGTCAATCAACAACCATATACGAACAAAATTTTGTTTGTAATAAATTATATATTCACATGGAGTAGCTTCCTTTATTAATACTAGATAATTCACAAACAAGACAAATCATCATAAGTTGAATAAAGTTAAAATACGTTTAGTTTTTCAAAAGTACTTCGTTTTCTATTGAAGAGAATTACAGAGACAATTCGAGAGATTGAAGAGTTTCAATGTATGAAAGATGAATTCAACGAGAATAGATCAACCGTAAGTAATGTAGTAAATGAGAAAGCGTCAGTAGTTGATAGCCAAGTGGAGAAGCAGAAGTTAACCTATAAAGATTTTATGGCTTGTAAACCTTTATTTTGTTGTATGAAAGATTTGACATTAACGCGTATTTTGAGAAAGTGTAAATTAGAAAACCTTTATTTTGTTGTATGAAAGGTGTCTGCAAATTTTGGTAGCCGAAGGTTTAACGAGTAAAAAGTTATTCGCGTCCAAATTTGGCTAAAATTGTGAGTTTGGTCTAGCCTGTGCAGACCAGGGCCCATACGCGATCCCATGTTGTAACATCCACCTTAGAGGCCTAGTGATAATCGGATCAACCGATGGCTCAGTAACATAAGACTTCTGAGTTCAAAGACTGAGACTATCAGGTGAGTGGATCTGTAACTCTTAGTATGATTTAATTGTAAAAAGTTTGGTTACAACGGGTAAACGTAGTACTACTGCTTGATAGATAGACTGTTTAGTCTGATATTGATGATTATGTGCAAGTTGGCCATTGGGCATTATGTGCATTGTTGAGAGGTCAACACTAGTTGGGCTTGTTGTTATTGTTGGGCACGTCAGGGTTCCTTGTACACATAGTTTATAGTAACCTGTGGCGTGTGAAGATAACAACAAGTTATCGGTTAATCACTGTATTGGCCTGCAGTTGATTTTAAGTGTTCTTGGCTGGGAGTTTCCCTAAGAACCACCGATCCTCTTTGGGTTATATATTTATGATTATTTGCTGTAAACAGGGTTGTTAAGCTGAGTTAGACTGTTGGTTATACATTCTCTCACTTAGCCTTGTGCTAATCCCACCACCCTACTTCTTGCAGGAATTGACGTTTGATATATCTGGTTGGGGCAAGAAGCTGTTGGATGGAATGTTTGGCTACGTATTAACTCTGATAATGTTTTGGATAACTTAATGTTGTGTTTGTATTATATAACACCCAGCTTGATGTAATTGGTTGTAAACTGTATAACTATTATGTTTTTCGTGTAATGTAAATTATAAATATATGTTTTGACCAGGCGCTTCCAAATGTTATAAAAAAAAATGGTTCTAAATAAGGGGTGTTATAAGTTGGTATCAGAGCATCAGTTTGGGTGAATTGAACATAAGTAAGGTGTTCAATCCCAATTTTGATTTTGTTTAGTCAAACATTTCGAGGTGTGGGATTTGGGTTTTGTTTGGGAATTGATTAGTATATTATGTACTAACAATTAACGAGTTGTGAGATGTTGTTTTGAATACAAATATGGCAGAAAGTAGGCAACCGACCAATACCCTTAATATTTCCTGTAGATCCGATGCCCCTCCTCCAGAGACAGAGCGACATGGTCAGTCTGGTACTTCCTTCACAGCTGGTGAAGGGATTGATAGAGATGAGTATATACTTCAGTTAGAGGATGAGTTAAAGGAGCTTTGAGGTTTTAGTCAGAGGACTTTGCAGGCGGAATCTTCGCAGCAAGTTTCTCAGTCACATATTCCTGTTATGGGTACTATTCCACCTCCTTTGGTGTCATCTACTCAGATATCTATGTCATTGCCACCTTATTTTCCGCCACCGCAATCTTATGATACTTCCTATAAGACTTCAGTTCCATATTTAGTTTCAGGGCCTTATGGATTTTCATTACCTATGTTTCCACCGCAGCAGCTGAAGAAGGTTTGTTCTTTTAAAACTTTTATGTCCAGTAAACCTTCAAAGTACAGTGGCAGTTCTAATCCTTCCGTTACACTTGATTGGTTGCGTGATATTGAACAAAAATTTGAGGTTTGTCAGTGTGAGGAAGAAGTAAAAGTTCCTTATGCAGTTCAGCTTCTTAAGGGACATGCTATGACTTGGTGGGATTCTATTACAGCAACTCTGACTCAGCAGCAGAAAGAGTCCATCAGATGGTCAGATTTTTATAATGAGATATGTAAGCAGTTTTGTTCTGATTTTGATATGATTCGTATTAGGCGAGAGTTTATGGAGCTTCAGATGACTGATCAGATGTCTATTGAGGAGCTTATTAATCAGTTTTCAGAAAAGCTACGTTTTGTACAGCAGTGGGTTCCAGATGACAGGACCAAAATAGAGCATTTAGTTGGAACTTTACCACCACATTACCATACTACAGTGAGACTTGCAGGTTCACTTTCTCAAGCCTTTAATTTAGCTCATTCTGTTGATAGTGATATACGAGCACGTACTAAACAAAATAAAGAAAAGGCTGCACAACGATCAAAGAGTGATTCTTCTGGTAACCAAGGTAAGGATAAACAGAAATGACAGGGAACTCAGCAGACTAGGAGACTAAATGTTTCTGGTGATACAGCTGATAGGTCCAATTGGTGTACTAACTAGGCCGTGTACTCCTCAGAATGCTAGATGTATTAAATGTGGTTTATTTGGGCATGATATTAAGGATTGTAAGTATCCTACTTTTGTTTGCTGGAATTGTCAAAAGGAGGGCCATAGGGCGGGACAGTGTCCAGAAGCGATCAGACAGGGATCGGGGTTGGCCGGTTGTTCCTCATATTCTGGCCAGAAACGTAAGAAAGCGCCACCAGCAGCTAGCAGGGCATTCCAGATGACAGTTGATGAAGCTGTCAGGACTGATGATGTTATTACTGGTACTTTTCTTATTAATTCTGTACCAGCACGTGTTCTTTTTGATTATGGAGCAAATTGTTCCTTTATATCTGTTTACTTCTGTGATAAACTGAAATTGACCCCCACTGTGATTACTAATCCGCTTGAGGTAGAAATAGCTGATGGGAAAGTGGTTCCTGTTACCACATCGGTTACTGGAGCTAGTATATTGATAGAGGGTCATTTGTTTTCAGTTTCTTTTCTGTTAATGCCAATTCCTGGTTTTGATGCGGTTCTTGGCATGGATAGGTTGAATCAAAACAAAGCAAATATTATGTGTCATCAGAAGTTGATAAGGATTCCTATCTCTGATGAGTCGTATGTCATGGCTCGAGGAGAACGGGAGGGTAGTCATTTTCCTTTGATTTCTTTGATGAAAGCTAGAAAATCTCTAGCTAAGGGTTGTGAGTCATATTTGGCCTATGTTATTGATGCGAAGATAGTTAAGTCATCTGTTTCTGATGTCCGAGTGGTTTCTGAATACTCGGAGATATTTCCTGATGAGCTATTGGTTTACCCCCTGTTAAAGAGGTAGAGTATCAGATTGATTTGATTCCAGGTTCGACTCCAGTAGCTAGAGCTCCATATAGATTGGCCCCATCAAATATTCGTGAAATGATGAATCATATTCAGGAGTTGTTAGATAAAGGTTTTATCAGACCTAGCTCTTCGCCTTGGGGTGCACCTATTTTATTTGTTTAAAAGAAAGACGGTACTCTTCGTATGAGTATTGATTACAGGGAATTGAATAAGAGAATATTAAAGAATAAGTATCCTCTTCCCAGAATAGATGATTTGTTTGATCAGCTGCAGGGATCTTCTTATTTTTCTAAAATTGATCTGAGGTCGGGTTATCATCAAGTACGCGTTCGTGAGGAAAATATTCCTAAAACTGCTTTTCGTACCAGGTATGGTCATTATGAGTTTCTGGTTATGCCATTTGGGTTAACTAATGCTCCTGCGGTTTTCATGGAATTGATGAACCGGGTATGTCGACCTTTTCTCGATAAGTTTTGTTATTGTCTTCGTTGATGACATTTTGGTATATTCTAAAACTGAAGTTGAGCATGAAATGCATTTGCGGTTAGTTCTTGAAACTCTGAGAAATGAACATCTTTATGCTAAATTCTCGAAATGTGAATTTTGGTTGCGGGAGGTTCAGTTTTTGGGTCATGTTATCTGTAAAGATGGGGTTAAAGTAGATCCATCTAAGGTTGAGGCTGTAATGAATTGGGAGGCTCCTAAAACTTCTTCTGAGAATAAAAGTTTTCTGGGTTTGGCGGGTTATTATCGGAAATTTATTAAAGATTTTTCCAAGATTGCTGGTCCTTTGACTAAACTGACTCGTAAAGATGAGAAATATCAGTGGAATGAGCAGCAGGAAACAGCTTTTCAGACTTTGAAACAGCTTTTGTGTCAGGCTCATGTCTTAGCATTACCTGAGGGATCTGATGATTTTATTGTTTACTGTGATGCATCCTTTGCTGGATTGGGTTGTGTTTTGATGCAGAGGGATCGGGTTATTGCTTATGCTTCTCGTCAGCTTAAGCCACACGAGAAGAATTATCCTACTGATGATTAGAGCTTGCAGCTGTTGTTTTTGCATTGAAAATCTAAAGACATTATTTTAGTGGTACTAAATGTGTGGTTTGTACAGATCATAAGAGTCTTTAGTATATGTTTTCACATAAGGAGCTTAACATGCGCCAACGCCGATGGTTAGAGTTGATCAAAGATTATGATTGTGAGATTCGATACCATCCGGGGAAGGCTAATGTTGTTGCAGAATCTTTGAGCTGTAAGGTAACTTCTGACAAAGTTTATTTTATGCGTTTGGAAGTTTCTTCTGATTTGATAGGTCAGTTGAAAGCTGCTCAGTTTGAGGCATTATTGGATCAGAATTTGAAATATGAGGTTATGCTGAAAAGGAAAGATCTGTTATTAGATACTTCCAGGGGATTGAAGACTTTTCAGTCTCGTGTTTGGGTCCCTTTGATTGGTGGTCTTCATGATTTGATTCTGACTGAGGCTCATAAATCTCGATTATCTATTCATCCGGAGAGTACTAAAATGTATAACGACTTGAAACCATTGTATTGGTGGCCTACTATGAAGACATATGTGGCTCGGTTTGTAGATTCTTGTCATATTTGTTCTCAGGTTAAAGCAGAGCACCGGAAACCCTACGGTTCGTTGAGACAGTTAGAGATTCCAGAGTGGAAATAGGAACATCTAACGATGGATTTTGTTACTAAACTTCCACGTACACCACGAGGTTATGATATGATTTGGGTGATAGTTGACAGATTGACTAAGAGTGCTCATTTTCTTGCTACCAGTGAGACAGCATCGTTGAGCAGATTGGCCCAGTTATACATTAATGATATTGTTTTGAGGCATGGAATTCCATTATCTATCGTTTCTGACAGAGATTCCAGATTTATATCTCGATTTTGGCAAAGTCTTCAGCATGAATTGGGGACTAGGGTGAATCTCAGTACAACATATCATCCTCAGACAGATGGTCAGACCGAGAGAACCATTCAGACTCTGGAGGACATGTTGCGTGCCTGTGTGTTAGAGTATGGAGGTTCATGGGATTCTCATTTACCATTGATCGAATATGCTTATAATAATTCATATCATTCTAGTATTGGTATGCCTCCGTATGAAATGCTATATGGTAGACGCTGCAGGACACCTTCTTGTTGGTTAGAGGCAGGAGAGAAACTATTTGCAGGTCCTGAGATTGTTCAGATAACTGCTGATAAAGTGGCCATTGCTCGTGAGAAATTGAAAGTAACCAGGGATAGACAGAAACAGTATGCAGATCCGTGCAGGCGACCTGTTTCATTTGTTGAGGGTGAATTAGTTTATTTGAAAGTCTCTCCATGGAAGGGTGTGATTCGGTTTGGGAAACGAGGAAAGCTTGCTCCCAGGTACATTGGTCCATTCAGGATTCGCCAGGTTGTTAATGATCAGACAGTAGCCCTTGATCTTCCTACTGAACTTGCTGGTATTCATGATACATTTAATGTTTGTTACTTGAGAAAATGCAATGTGGAGGATCAGTCACAAGTCCTTCCATTGCAAGATTTACGTGTTGATCAGAATCAGAAACTGATGGAGGAACCAGTTAAGTTATTAGATAGAAAGGTTACCAAACTTAGTAAGAAACAGATTCCTATCATACTAGTGAAATGGAAACATAGTTTGGGTTCAAACCTTAGTATGAGGTCTCGTTATCTTAGTCTATTTGATCGTGGCGAGATTTCGGGGATGAAATCTCCTTAAGGGGGAGAGATTTGTAACATCCACCTTAGAGGCCTAGTGATAATCTGATCAACCGACGACTCAGTAACATAAGACTTCTGAGTTCAAAGACTGAGACTATCAGGTGAGTGGATCTGTAACTCTCAGTATGATTTAGTTGTAACAAGTTTGGTTACAACGGGTAAACGTAGTACTGCTGCTTGATAGACTGTTTAGTCTGATATTGATGATTATGTTGATTATGTGCAAGTTGGCCATTGGGCATTATGTGCATTATTGAGAGGTCAACACTGGTTGGGCTTGTTGTTATTGTTGGGCATGTCAGGGTTCCTTGTACACATAGTTTATAGTAACCTGTGGCGTGTGAAGATAACAACAAGTTATCGGTTAATCACTGTATTAGTCTGCAGTTGATTTTAAGTGTTCTTGGCTAGGAGTTTCCCCAAGAACCACCGATCCTCTTTGGGTTATATGTTTACGATTATTTGCTGTAAACATGATTGTTGAGCTGAGTTAGACTGTTGATTATACATTCTCTCACTTAGCCTTGTGCTAATCTCACCACCCTACTTCTTGCAGGTTTTGACTTTTGATATATTTGGTTGGGGCAATAAGCTGTTGAATGGAATGTTTGGCTACGTATTAACTCTGATAATGTTTTGGATAACTTAATGTTGTGTTTGTAATATATAACACCCAGCTTGATGTAATTGGTTGTAAACAGTATAACTATTATGTTTGTCGTGTAATGTAAATTATAAATATATGTTTTGACCAGGCGCTTCCGAATGTTATAAAAAAAATGGTTCTAAATAAGGGGTGTTATACATGTAAATGTTAGGATCGCGTAAGTTAGATTAAACGTTAACAATCCATTTTTATGTATAGTTACGCGATCCCACCCTTGTCTTAGGATAGCGTATGTTAGTTCAAAATGGTCACAGTGTGTTTTTGTGAGTTAATACGCGATCCCATCCATATTCCAGGATCGCGTACCTCTGTAAAATTTAGAAATGCACAAGTGTTGGTAGTACTTTTAGTGACACTTTTATTTCACAGATTTTGGTTAAATTGTTTATGTTTCAAGTTGGTCTCAAAACTAGCTTCAAAAGAGTTTAATGTATTATTTAAAGTATGGGACATTATAAAAAAAAAAAGTCGGCTCGTTTCAAAGTTCATTCCTTAGCCATATCATTATCAGTGTAGGTTTGGTTGTTCCATTCTCCAATGGATGTTTGTTGCGATTTGATATTTCGTCACATGTGATGTTGTCGCAACAAACATCATAAAAGAGAAGAGATCTAGCAAGCCTAGGTTGATAAAGGTATCTAGGAATAATCTTTTTGTACTTGTTTAGTGTATTTCGATTATGTTTTTTAATGATTGCGTCTGATTCGTTTAGTAGTATGTCGATTAAGTTTTTTTAGTAATTCTGATTCGTTTAGTAGTTCAATCTACGTAAGTTATGCCGTGGATACCACGGGCCATGAGCTAGTTTGGCATATATAATCCTCTTTTTCAAAAATAAAAAGTAGAAATATTAGAGCAACGAAGTACATGCATACATGCAGTATATAAAATCTTGTAGTTTTCTTGTTATAGTTTAATTTGGGCTTCCATGCGTTTCTTTTGAGCTGCCCACTATTCTTTTAATTGGGCTTTAATTGCCTTTTTTCATTCTGCTTGATCAATAGTTTGCTGCTGGATTTGGGCTGACTGGACATGGTTGATTAAGTCTGTGACCATTGAGTAAATGAGTAAAATTAGAAAACTTGTGAGTCTTTATGATCCTGTGATGATTGCCAACAAGTAAAGTTTTAAATCTGGATTATCGAAATCACAATGCTCCCTTTTCTAAGAAAGAATGGAGCAATCTTTTAGCGAATGAAAAGATATGCAGATAAATGAAAAGCGTGTAACTATATGGATTAAGAAGGTGTATTCCACATAACATAAGGTTACACAATTACAGAATAGCATGTTTCAACCAAACAATCATAAAATCAAAATAAATTATAGAGTACTGAAGTTCTTTACTTAAAATAACATACCTCCATGGAATCCTAATGTCTTGCCGTCGACTTTAAAATAAAATAAAAGATAAAATGGAAAATCTTGAATATTCGGAAAGCTTTGAATTTAAATACTCACATGAAAAGGATTCTAAGACCACCTAACTGTTGGGCTGAATTGGCTTCTTGTAAGCTATGTTACTCCTCCTCGATCACAAATTATGCCCATTGAAAGTTTGAGTTATTTCTTATACGTGTACCATGCTCTCTCACTTTTCCATAAAAAGTCATCTTATCGATCTGCGGCTTCATTTTATCTGCATCAACACAAGACCAGGTTATAAGAATACATGCAATTAAATCAAAACCAGGTTCCTTATGGTTTGACACGATGGCAAGACTTGAGTGACATGTTTGGTGTAAAGTACAACATTTGAGTTATTACAAAGGTTTCAAATGCTTGATATGATTATTGAACTGATCTTAATGATGTTACTACGTAATATGTGATTTATTACCTCTGCACTAATTAGGCTTCCATTTTTTTTAATCAATTTGCATGACAATGAAAAAAAAGTAGAGTACATATCTTAGTTAAGGGTTTAGTATCTGGAGGTGCATCTAACTTGTAGTCGATGTATATTTACGTTTATTATTTTTAATTCATCCAACTTTCATAAAGTGTGTTTTAATGTATTTTGTAGTACTTTAAATGATGTGTTAACACTGATGCCACATGTCAACCTAGACATATAACATATCATCAAAATACATGAAAGCACATTGTATTGAAAATAGCAAATAGAGTAGGGTACACACAATAAATCGACATCGGACACAAGTTAAAAGCATTTCCAAACTAACCCTAGTTCATAGAGGTAGAGTGCGAACTCACCTTCTAATAATAATTTCCCGACTACATTCCATCTTCCTCCTCATTCTTGTTCTCGTCCTTGTCCTCGCCTACATGAACCTAGATCCCAGCAGAAATTTAACAAAATATGTAGAAACTTCGGGAGTGATGGGGGATTTTTGGGAAAATAACACTTGAAATGTAATATAATATAATAAAATGATTAAAGCAGGAAAGAACGTATAATTTAATTGTTAACCTATTGTTGATGTTGGGTTTTTAAATTGGAGTTGAGGTCTCCATCTATATAACACATCTCCCCATAAGCAATTGCGTTGAGCTTTGGAGTAGTCAAATTTCCATTGGTGAAAACTGTTAATTCTGGACAACTCCATATTTTTAAGGTATCCAATGATGGAAATGAAAAGGCTTCCTTCCCTAAGCAAAATCCCTTCAGACTTGAAAGATCCTCTAAAGTTACGGACTTTAGACAAGGAAAAATAATCCTTTTTTCTTTGGAATTATCATATTCGTCTTCTTCTTCTTCATCCTTCAGAATTACCTCTAGATTATGACATGTTGAGATAGCGAGTGTCGTAAGGTTCGGCAACTCGAACACGGTCCGCCGATTGGTTTTCCATATATACTTGAGACTCTGCATAAGACCTAATTCTATCTCTCTTAGGTTTGGAAGTATCACTGTCTGTGTTCCTTCATGCGCCACTTGAAATAACGAAGTTATATTAGGCATTACCCACATACAAATCTTTTCTAGATTTTGCAGTTGTAGCAAGCCACTAAATAGAAAATTAGTCTCTCCAAGATAGTAATCATTTTTCTCATACGCTTCCAACGTAGTAGTGCACAAGCTTGTACTCACTGAACTTGTTAATGAGGTCTGCAAGCCCAAAAGACAAGATACAAGCGTAAATTAGAGCTGCTCATGTCTCTACTTCATCAAGTTAATTTATGTGATAAACTTTCTATGTGAGTGAAGCAAGTCAAATGTCAATAGTAAATTCAATTAATCAAAATTAAACCGCGTTAATAATTTAGTATTCCACTTACATTCACAATTTTTTGCGAAATATGAGGCGTGGCTAATTACGGATAATTTTTCATTTTTCATTACTTCTATAGAAAATTAATGAAATTTTGGAAAATGCTTTAAAATGTGAGGGATAGAGTTTTCCTTTTCCAAAAGAAAATATATATGGAAACTTTGAAAACCATAAAAAGTAGTTTTCAATATTTTAGTTATAAACAGAAAAATGGGAATTCCCCTTTTGTTAGAAAATTTTTTAGAATACTTGAATTTAAACACGTTTTCTGATTTTCTAGTTTCTTATAGAATATTTCTGAAAAATTAGGGAGTTTTCCGTAGTGAAACGCACTAAACTTTTGTTTTAGATAATTTTTTAAAGAGTATCGTGGAACAATAATTGGATTAGATATATACTTTTTGAAATGGTACGGTAACAAGATTAGTAATGAGTGGGCCACAAAGTCATGAAAAGAGAATACTAACACCAAAACACTTATTAAATCCATATAACAAATTCATATAAGACATATTATAAAGTTAACCCGCAAGATTTGCGGGTCTTAAACTAGTATCATTAAAAAGGGGAATTAAAAATGTGTTTCTACATAAATATTATTTAGTTACTTTGACTACATATAAATATCATTAAATCACGCCCTTTATTTATTTAATTAGATTCTGAAAAATACTTCATTTTCTTGTCAAAATTTTGCCAAGAAAATGAGTCATTCAACGTAAATACAAAACACCCTACAACATACTTTATGATATTAAATTAAATTTATTTTGTCAAAAGTCAAGTGTTTATGTAGTCAAAAAAGTAGCTACATGATTATTATGTAGCTGAGTTGTCACTTTCGAATAATAATAATAATAATAATAATAATAATAATAATAATAATAATAATAATAACCACCGAAATATAGAAATATAACTAAAAACACATTTACCTCTTGCTCTGGATCACTCTCGACACTTCCTCCGCAATCATGGATCTGAATTTCCACAAGTGCCCCAAAATCAAAATTGGCAGTGGCAGAGTTATTTTCACCCTTTATCATCCACACATTTCTTAGCTTTATTAAATTAGACACACGAATACTTCTCAACTTGGTGCAAGAAAGTTGGTGGATGTTATCAACGCATCCCAAGTCGATGTTGAATAACACCTCTAGCGAATCACAGAACCAAACTTTAAGTTCTTTTAACTGATTTAAAAATGGCATTGGATTGACTGGAAACAGATTCACAAGACTATTGCAGTCAGACACTTTAATATTTCTCAAGCTACAGCTGCTAAGTTTGCTACTAAACTCACAAGGCCATATCTCCTTCAAATTATCCATAGCTCTAATATCCAATGTCTCCAGCTTAGGAATCACAACCTGCAAATTTATTATGATACAAATGAATTATGACACAACAGTATACATCGTTTATTTAAAACTCCAAATTCTTATAGTTATATTAACATAAAGCATACTTACCTCTTCGGTGAGGAATGACGTCATAGCAGAATGATTACTCGATACTAAAGACGTTGCCACTTTACTCTTGGGATAAATGCTTGTGACACTTGGAAGGTCAAAAACACACAAATACACAAGTTGTGGTAGCTCAAGTATAATTGCATTATTGCACAAACCTGATAGCTTGGGTAGGTTGATTAAACGTAGACATTTCAACTTGGGAAATGTAATTTTCTGTGCTCCATCACTCTTCTTAATGTGTATCACTTCTTCCATTTTAGGGCAATTATGAATATCAAGAAGCTCAAGCTTTGACAAAGCTAATGCAACATTCTGCGTGAAAAGGTATTTCATTTCTGCACACTTTTTAACATAAAGGACTCTTAAATTGTAGCACGACTTAGGGTATCTAGGAGGACAATGTGGTGATTTCACCTCAACACCTTCAAAATCATTCACGTCATTCACTTGTAAACGAAGTACCTCTGTCTTCTCAAACAGCTCATTCATTCCAGATTCCAGTAGCTCGTGTCTGTTGGTGTCCAATTGCAAGTTGTTTCCATCAATTTCGAAGTCGAAGTCGTCCTCAAAGTACTCACCATAAATATCAAAACAACGGCCCAGTGAGATCTTGAATCTTTCAAGTTTCACATATGACATATTGTTCAGTTGATCATTGTATTCCAAGAACTCAATTTCTAACGCAGTAAGGCTCTTTGAAATTACTCCGAGTTCATTACAGTTGGCACTGCTAATTGGCTTTTCTTTATCAACTCTCATATAGAGCTCTTCAAGACTGCCCAGATTTGCAAGAACACCATCATCGATATGAAGATTAACACAACCTGTTAAGTCCAATACCCTTAGCTCCTTTAAATTTCCAATCGTGGAAGGTAGCTTAATAAATTGAGAATCAGCAAAGCTAAGCACTTCAAGATTCAACAGATTTCCAATAGCAGATAGATCAAAATCCAACACACATCTGTGGGGACAGAGCGTTCGAAGGTTCGTGGAACATTGAGGTGATCTAGGAAGCAATGGCTTATACATTTCTTCAAAAGCCAATACTTGAAGGTTTTCCATTTCTCCAAAGAAGTTTTCGGGAAAACTTACTGACTTATATCCGTGCACGAGCTTAAAAAATGATAGGTCTGGAAACTTAAAGACACTAGGAAACTTAAATGCACTCTTGCATGATAATGAAATTCTTTTGCAAGAGTTTCTACTATCATTTGCAGGCCAATGTGGCTTAACACCGTGGTTCACAATTGAATCATGACCGGCTTTAGAATACATACCCAAAACAAAAGCACGTACCAGATCGTGCATCTTGATGCATCCAGCACAATGACTTTTAATAAAGGGATTAGTACCTGGAAATGTAACAAACTTTGACCAAATTTCTATTGTGTGTACCCAACTTACATTTGCTAATTTTAATGCAACCAACTTTCGAAAAAGGTATTTTTGATGTAACTTGATGACGTGTCGCTCTCTCCATACGCCACGTGGCACGCTATACGAGCGACACGTCATCAAGTTACATCAAAAACACCATTTTGGAAAGTTGGTTGCATTAAAATTAGCAAATGTAAGTTGGGTACACACAATAGAGATTTGGTCAAAGTTTGTTACATTTCCAGACCCTAATCCCTTTAATAGACAAGTTTTTATCTAAGAGTTGCTGAACGCAGGTGTTCGACCTGTTTCGTGCTTCTCTTATTGTATACACTTCTTTAAATACCTTCAAACCCCATCCATATCTCATCAACTCCTCCATCGGAATATCGAAGTCTTCGGGATACAATCCACATAGAAGAAAAATTGACTTAGCTTCATGTTCGAGGTTGTTGTAACTTATGTCAAACACTTGATCCGCAATTTCTTCTATGTTCTTATGCTTTAAACGAGTAAGTGCATCTTCCCATACATCCCTTCCTTTACCTATGAGAGTGGAGGCAATAATTCTGATGGCAATTGGCAAACCATGACATCTACTTACGATAGGATCTCCTATCTTATATAAAATAGGATCCAGATCCGTATTATCTGGTAAAGTTACAGTTTGGCGGAAAAGATGTTGTGCTTCTGGTGTGTCTAAAACTTTCACGTTGAGAATTAAGTGAGCTTCAACACGCATTTCTCTACAAACATCTGTACTTCGTGATGTCAACAAGACCTTGAAGTCTACATCTTGATTTGGTAAAGGACTTAAACCAATATCATTCAGATCAACAACCTGCCATACGTCATCTAGTATTACAAGAAACTTATTCTTACCTCCATCTGAGTTAGCCTTAAACCATTTACAAAGCCTCAATGCCCTTGCTTCCTTAGCTTTCTCATTTAAATCTATACCGATATAATCTGCTATTGCGCCCTGAATAGCGACGGGGTCTGTTTTTTCCCCTACAGCCACCTCAATAATAAATTTAAACACTTTCCTTTCCTTACAAATATTTTTCAGCTTGACCATCATTGTGGACTTCCCGACTCCTCCCATTCCACATAAGGCTACCATGTGTGACTTGTGATTTGGTTGGAGTGCTTCCAATGCTTGTGCAAAAGTTTTCTCTCTTGACTTGAACTCATTGTGGTCAGTAGGTGGTGATATAGAGGTAGACACCCCACTGGAATCAACTCTTGCCAAAGGAATTGGATGATCAGTCCAATCAATCACCTTTATTTTTCCTATTAGGCGTTCAATCTCCCCGATTTTATCGAAGGCTTTGCTTCCAGCCTCACGCCTAGTCTTCAGATTGAAACAACTGCCAGCAGTTGATACAAAAACCGGCAGCACCAAGACTAAGCTTAACAACCTTCCTCCTTGCAATACTTCACAAGCCGCGTCTCGTTTACCTGCACACGATCTTTGCTACAAACATCAAAAGTAAGTTAGGACGAAGATAATTGGACCGAAAGCTTGAGAGCTTATCGGCTGGCGATTCCCGACTGGTATCCGTATCTACGTCGAGGGCAGATACGGCTTGTACGCCACGAGGCCAAGAACCTTCGGTAATAGAATAAGTTACGGATTTAGTGAGAATGAGTATTCTTGAGAGGAAAAGTAAGTGATATATGTGAATAAGATTGTTGTGTATGTTTTTCCTTTACTGAGATCGCTTATTTATGTTTACTTAGAGCAGAGATTCCCTTTCCATAAATGGTTGGTCTGCTTTCCGCAGCTCAGGGCGGCGGAGCAGACCTTCCTCTTTTGGTCATAGGTTGCCTTTTGTTCCCTTTTGACAAGACCTGACCCTTTTTACGTGTTTCAGTGGTAATGCAGAGTATCTCTGCAATGAGTCTTACCCTTGGATACTGCGTTTAAGTCAAAGATTCCTTTTGCCGTAGGTTCCATATATTTACGCAACTCGAACGTGATTCCGTAACTTTCTATATTTCCGTAGCTTAATGTTATGTATTTAGCTGCGGCATATGCTGCAAGATGCGTTTATCAGCATATACCCGATCATGTCCCCCAGTCTAGTGTAAGTGCGGTATGGCGCACTTGCTCTAGACTATAAACGTAACTGGCTTACCTTCGGAAAATATACACGGGGGCACGGCTGCAAGTGGTGGTTTTAGGTGCACGGTTATCTAGGAGGTTAATTAATAACTGACGCGATAACTTTGATGTGACGGTTTTTCAGCTTCATTACCCCTATACATTTCCCCCCAAAAACATTTAACACCTATGCTATATTAAAAAACCCTTCCTTATTCCCAATCTTCAAATAACCCCCAAAAGCAAAAAGAAACCCTAACTTTTTTACTTCGAAAATCTTTTTTCCGATCAACAACAATAATGGCCACGGCAAACAGTGTCGCAAGCGGTGTACCATCAAATCCGTCGAACAATCCGGACAACGAAGTTAGTTCGGAGGTCGCGCTCGGGAAGGATAACCTTGCGCAAATGTATTCCGTATTAACCCAAGAAGAGGTTAACGATTTTTGCGAAGAATGGGGAATCGATCAAGCACTCCATCCGATTGCTCCGGCGGCTGACGCTACCATTCTCGACATGCCCGTCGGAAAAATTGGTGTTTATACTCGGTGGTTCGATTTTGCAAACATCCGTTTCCCTCTCTCGCGTTTCTTACTTACTGTTCTTCAGTATTACCAGGTACACATATCTCAGATATCTCCGGTAGGTTTAGTCAAAGTTTCATCTTTTGAGATTCATTGTCGTGCGTTGGGTGGTGTACCTACTCTGCCCCTTTTCCGAAAGTTTTATACCTTGAGTAAAAATGGCGATTGGTTGACCATCGAGAAAAGGAAGAAACCCCATCCGTTTCACTATTTTAAGGCTCCTGATGGTTCGAAAGATTGGAAAAACAAGTTTTTCTGGGTTGACGCTCGCGTAGCTCCGATCTTAATGAAATGGAAAAGTCATACGGAGGTACGTTTAGACCCTATTCCTGCTGATGGTTCCTTTGATCAAGATTTATTTGAAAAGCTCCGAGATCCTCCTGTGAACGTTCAAACGTATCCGGAGCACGTACTTGTGATGGCCGGAATTAGTCAAGTGTGGGATAAGCCAGCTGAGATTCCGATCCTTCGGCCCGTTGATTCAGACGAAGGTATTAAGCTTCATATTATCATAGTTTCGTTTCTTCTATTTACGTGTTACTGTTCGTAGGTAGAAGAAGTAATTCTGGTTTATTTTGTTGTAATTTGTACAGAGCTATCGCTTCTTGATTTTATGCAATTATGGAAGTGTACCGATGCTCGCTATGAATGTCGCCCAATTCGCGAAGGTGAGATACCATTTCCTGATCGATATCAAGATGCGGTTGCTGCTGCTAGTGATGATCATCTGCAGTTAGTGGTGGGGCCTATTGAGAATGCTCCGCAAGCTCGCCGATTCAAAACTGTGGCTAAAGTGCGAGGTTCTTCTGCCAAGAGAGTAGCCGGATCATCTGCCACCAAAGGTTTACCTATTGGTAAACGGACTCGGAGTCAAGCAAATCAAGCAAGTGGCTCAGATGCTGGAGGTTCTGTTGCTAAGAGAGTGAAGCAGTTGGGTCGCAAGCCTGCGGGGAAAGCTTCGTCTGACCGTGGTAAGTCACACAAGGTTGAGACAGTGAAGGTTACATCTGGGAGTGACGCGGGCACTGAGTCAGATGGGGTAGGTTCTGATGACGAAGGTGATAACTTGTCCGGTCAAGAATTTGCTGCGGAATCACCCAGCGCTGATCAACCTCTGGATTCTGGTGCTCACGAACCTCAATTTGAGGTTGATCCTGTCACACCCCCAATTTCATGCTTTGCGGAAGCGACTGTTTTGGGGCGTGACTAATCAATAATCAAACCCAAAGTACAAGCAAACGACTCTAAATGAGACGTTGTAAAAGTTGTTACATTAATACATAAATTTTCAAAAGTAATACATCATTAATGAGTTCGCAACTTGTTTTGTTAGATTTTAAGTACATAATCATTATACAAAAGATAATGCAAGTAAAATCTTCATATGTGTAACTGCATGCGACTCGAGCTACTAAAACATATCCTGCTGGGCCATCCGTACAGATCAACCCTACTGTTGCTGTGTACCTGAGAATGCATTACTAAAACAGGTCAACCAAAAGGTTGGTGAATCTCACAGGTTTATAGTAAGTAACAGTTTGAACACATCAGCTTGTAAAATCATTGAGTAAATATTGCACAGTCGCAATAGTTTCCGTATATATTGCCATGAGCACCATAGTCGAAGCTTAACAATCATTGATTTTACCCTCGTGAATGCTAATCCAGACATTCATATGTAACGAGTAAGAAACACCCATTTATACTGAATGTTCGGGGTAGTGCGTGCTACCCTGGGTGAGGATTGTCAGTCCTAATGGATCCATTTACTAGTACTCGCGCTTAAGACCATAACTGACGACTATGATTAAAGGGACTTCATTGGATTAAGTAATCTCATACAATCGATATACCAGTAAATCAGTTTGTAATCAAGTGAGTAAGTACATGTGTTCGAGTAAAACAAGTAATGCATCTCCCCCAAATGTGAAAACAGTAAAAAGTGGGGCTGTAAGACTCACCTGTAGAGCCAGCAATCCTAATGTGCGTACGTATTCCAACAGTAATCTCCTAACGTCCTAAACACGCAAGATTTTATGTTTGTAAGTGTACGCGTAACAATTCGTTTGTTTAGTTGTTCGTTAAGTTAATTACGTTCAATGTATTCAAATTGTATTACATTTGAAGTTTCATAAAATGCACGACCCTTTGGTGGTAGTTTGGAATTATATTTCGAAAATATAATAATGTTTGTTTTGTAAAAACTCCTTTCGTACATTTGTATATCGTGTCGGTTATCGTTATTTGGAAACGTATAAAGTTCATTACTTAGTTTGTAAAAATGTACGACTAGTTGTTGTCGGGTTACAATTATATTTCAAAAATATAATTAAGTTTGTTTCGTGTAAAAATGTTTATTTAAACGTATCTCGTATTCATATAATTGTTTGTATTATTTTTAGTTAACTTTGAAATCAGAAAACTGGACTGGACTGGGCTGGGTACCCGCCGGGTAGGCGAGGTACCCGCCGGGTATGGTTCATTTTAGAGGACGCGCCGGGTGATCAATGGACGCGCCGGGTACAATAATTTTAGTGTAGGACGCGCCGCGTACACAAGGACGCGCCGTGTTCTATAGTTTTAGGAAGAACGCGCCGTGTGTATAAGGACGCACCGCGTTCTTTGAGTTTTTAAAAGGACGCGCCGCGTACTAAAGGACGCGCCGCGTGGATCATACGTTTTTGCAGGTCTGTTCGTGCAGAAAGTTAACAAAACCGATTTTAATTCCAATTTCCGCAAACAACAACTTAGTATAAAGCTAATATATACTATATTACGTATTTTAAACACTAAATTAAAGGAAATCGGTGTGTGATTCTTACAATGTAAAAAAAATGGAACCGGAGAATGGAGACGGTGGTGATGATGATGGTGAGTTCCACGATGATGATGATGATCCGATTATGAGGAAGAGGATGATGATTATGAAGTTATTGATCTTGTTGTTGTTGTTGAAATGAAAACCGAGAGAGAAAGAAAAGAGACCGAGAGATCAAGAATGTGTGCGTGTGTGTTATTTGCATTATTGGGGTCGGTTATATCCGGCCCCAATTATTGGTGGTAGATGGTAACTTTTTGACCCGTGTTTGTGTACCCGATCGTAATGTAGTATAATATTTAAATATGATAATTTCCCAAATATTATTTCGTATGTGTTAACAATTTAAATATTTTATAAAAATACTTCCAAAGAGATATAAAAATATATCTTAGTTTAACTCGAAATACACGGATAGTTTTCTGTATCTAAAATGTATTTAAATAATTTTCGGAGTACGTAATTATTATTCTCAATAATAATACTTTGTTTGAAAATGTTTTTCACCAAATCTTAATTTGGGTTTCTGCGTTCTACTAGATTTATGTACGTGTGATTATTATATAATCGTTTCGGGTTTATATATATACATATATATATAATACTTGTGTACTTGAGTATTGACACGTCTGTAATTACGTGTTTTAAAAAGTTTAAATTAGGAGCTAATTTTGGGTTATTTTGACCGGGTGTCACATTCTCCCCTTGTTAGGAGAATTTCGTCCCAAAATTTGTTCGTAGTACTTATCGTTGTATTCAAGTTATAGTTCGCGTGTTATCTACGTAAGTCTGACAACACCTATCTAGAGTTGTCTATCTCCCCTTGTTGAGCTAGCGCCCTTCCGGCAACTAAGGAATTCGAAATGAAACTTCGAGATGTGTTGACTATTGTGCCTACATGATCAGTCCAGTCGATCACTAGGGAGTAGCTACAATGTGTACTAGTAGCCTAAAGTAATTCAGTAAATCCTTGAGGGTTTTGTCGGTAGGACAAAGTTAATCATTCAGCCAATTGCTTGAGTACAACTACTTTTGCACTAGTAGTCCACCTTAGACTCTATCAGTCTCATACAGAAACGAAGTGGTTTAGCACATTTCAGGTTTATGCGGGATGTTACCCGAAAATACGTTTTTATGTGAGTCGTCACCCAAAAATTTGTTTTACTCGGGACGTTACCCAGTATATAAAAGTCAACCGGTTTGTTTTCCGGTGTACAACAGCGTAGGATATGTTATTCCTATACCTTTGTGCTAAAACTAGTTTCATATATAGAGACTATAGATCTAAATTGTTATTTTCCCCTAACTCTTTAGTGTACTTAGAATCTAGGGAAAACCTAACAAGTTTCAAGTAGCAAGTAAAGTTTATCAAGTAAGTAGTATGAAAGCAGATAGGTTGCTAGCGAGTTACCATGATCGCATCCCTATTCAGATTTTTGTAAGTTTTGTTCCTATAACAGTAAGGAAATCATTGTGTACTATGTAACTTTGTTGACCCTTCAGGGTTTGAAATTTTGTATCAAGTTGTGTACAGTAAGCAAGTTTGAAAAGTTTTGAAGTTTTGAAAGTTCTTTAAAACATTTCGTAAGAAATTTTGCAACATATTCGTTAAAAGTACATTGGTCAGAAAATCTTGACAGTGAAAGTCGATTGAAAACTTTAAAGTTTGTCGAAAACGTTAGTCAATAAACAGTTTGGTTGAAATTCTTATCAGCGACAATGTTTTGAAATCTTGTTTACCAAAATCTATTCAAAAACAGAATTCATGAAAAATTTCGGGGTAACCGCATGTTGAAATTGTTGAAAATGGAGTACGGTGTAAACGTACGATTTAGTAAACAGTGGTAGTTTAAAATGGAGTCCCGATCTTCTTATCAAAGGACGTTGAAATAAGTATGTTTGTTTGTTGTAGTGGTGTAGACGGTCTCAAAAGTATCATCAAGTAAAGGCCTATTCCTATACATCCAGTATATAATAGCCTAGTGAGTAGTACTTAGTCTAGGCCTATGTATGTATATATACCAATATCCCATAATAGCCTAATCATACTTGTATGTATCACCAATCCCATTGGTTGTTTCACAGTTTCTACCTCAAGTGTCATTTCTTCCGACACGTTCCCAGTTGTCACTATGAAGCTATCTAAGGTAAGAAGATAAAGAAACAGCACATGCATGTTCCTCACTGAGTTGGTCATCCTTCGACCTGTTATTGTTTGTGAAGTGTTCAGTATGCTATTTTGATAGAAAATTTGTATAGACTGTGTTGCTCGTTCACTAAGTTTAACACGAAATTTCTTGATATCATACTGACTATCTAAAATAGTTTGCCAATTTTTACTTATTCTATTTTGTACTTAGAATTCTTGGAAGACAGATGAAATGCTAAGCTGTAAATATGATCTATCATTTTGAAAATTTCATAAAACATTTTGAGAGAAATTTTTGTAAAATGTTTATTAGAAATACATTACTTAGATAACTATGTTGGTGAATGTCTGTTGAAAACATGAAATCCGATGAAAACTTGAATTGATAATTGTTTTGGTTGAAAAATCCCTGTTAGCGACAAGTTGTGAAATTTCTGTTTACCAGAATCTGTTCAAACATAAGTTAAAATTTTTCGTGGTACAAGTATGTTGAAATTTGTATTATCACTAAAATGTTGAATAATACTCATATACTAAAAATTTGTTGAAACCTTATCTTCGAAGAGTGTTGGAAAGTTTGTTTTGTCAAAGCATATGAAAATATTGCTTAACATGCAAGTTCAAAAGATTAACAGAGTTAAAGTTTACAAAAGATGTCGGGAATACCGCGCCCGGACAGATATCAAGGATAATACAGGATTAGATGAGATTACAATAGACCCATCGTATTATAGGTTCATAGAAGCATGTCGATTTAGAATGTTAACATGATAGCTAGTGAATAATGATGTTTTGATAGCCAATGTGCCGAGTAGATTGTCAAAAGATCCTTACTCTACCGTGGTAAGTCTGTCTCGAAGAGATGACCCTCTAAAACTAGGGTACATCCCGGTACTATTTGTCCTGACTCGATTAACTAACCACCGGTAAGCCTTATGGTGTATTCATTGTTTAACTTAAGAGATTTAGTTTCCAAGAGTGGTCTAACCTGAGTATACAAGAAACCTAAATCAGCATCCGAATAGTGAAAAGGTCTCTGACTATCCAAGGCCTACAATTATACATACTATATACCAGAACCTATAGTATATCTCATGTCCAAGGCCTATTACTATGCATACCAAGTACATTTCTGAATTATATTACCGAAATGGTACTCGAATTAGATCATTGAAGTGATTACCAATCAAGATCACCAAAGTGATAACTAAACATCTGAAACCATTTAATATATACATTATGTATAATACCAAGTACCCGAGTATATCACTAAGCCTAATCATATATGTATAACCCCTGTATACATACATATTATCCACCTAGTTGTATCTAGCGCAAAACAAGTACAAGTCACGGTTCTCTCGTGGTCAGAGTCAACTAGTGCATTCCTGTTCAACATAACCCCTTTCAGATCTTACATCATCCTCATTTAATTGTACATAGTTGATCAGGCTATGTTAAATTAAATTCGTATGCTGAAATCCCTGAACCAGTTATATCTAATGAGGAATACTGTCTAACGGTCATAGTCTAGGCCCACTAAATGCAACCTACTTCGCTATAACCTTAGGCTTTGATACCAATCTGTCACACCCCCAATTTCATGCTTTGCGGAAGCGACTGTTTTGGGGCGTGACTAATCAATAATCAAACCCAAAGTACAAGCAAACGACTCTAAATGAGACGTTGTAAAAGTTGTTACATTAATACATAAATTTTCAAAAGTAATACATCATTAATGAGTTCGCAACTTGTTTTGTTAGATTTTAAGTACATAATCATTATACAAAAGATAATGCAAGTAAAATCTTCATATGTGTAACTGCATGCGACTCGAGCTACTAAAACATATCCTGCTGGGCCATCCGTACAGATCAACCCTACTGTTGCTGTGTACCTGAGAATGCATTACTAAAACAGGTCAACCAAAAGGTTGGTGAATCTCACAGGTTTATAGTAAGTAACAGTTTGAACACATCAGCTTGTAAAATCATTGAGTAAATATTGCACAGTCGCAATAGTTTCCGTATATATTGCCATGAGCACCATAGTCGAAGCTTAACAATCATTGATTTTGCCCTCGTGAATGCTAATCCAGACATTCATATGTAACGAGTAAGAAACACCCATTTATACTGAATGTTCGGGGTAGTGCGTGCTACCCTGGGTGAGGATTGTCAGTCCTAATGGATCCATTTACTAGTACTCGCGCTTAAGACCATAACTGACGACTATGATTAAAGGGACTTCATTGGATTAAGTAATCTCATGCAATCGATATACCAGTAAATCAGTTTGTAATCAAGTGAGTAAGTACATGTGTTCGAGTAAAACAAGTAATGCATCTCCCCCAAATGTGAAAACAGTAAAAAGTGGGGCTGTAAGACTCACCTGTAGAGCCAGCAATCCTAATGTGCGTACGTATTCCAACAGTAATCTCCTAACGTCCTAAACACGCAAGATTTTATGTTTGTAAGTGTACGCGTAACAATTCGTTTGTTTAGTTGTTCGTTAAGTTAATTACGTTCAATGTATTCAAATTGTATTACATTTGAAGTTTCATAAAATGCACGACCCTTTGGTGGTAGTTTGGAATTATATTTCGAAAATATAATAATGTTTGTTTTGTAAAAACTCCTTTCGTACATTTGTATATCGTGTCGGTTATCGTTATTTGGAAACGTATAAAGTTCATTACTTAGTTTGTAAAAATGTACGACTAGTTGTTGTCGGGTTACAATTATATTTCAAAAATATAATTAAGTTTGTTTCGTGTAAAAATGTTTATTTAAACGTATCTCGTATTCATATAATTGTTTGTATTATTTTTAGTTAACTTTGAAATCAGAAAACTGGACTGGACTGGACTGGGCTGGGTACCCGCCGGGTAGGCGAGGTACCCGCCGGGTATGGTTCATTTTAGAGGACGCGCCGGGTGATCAATGGACGCGCCGGGTACAATAATTTTAGTGTAGGACGCGCCGCGTACACAAGGACGCGCCGTGTTCTATAGTTTTAGGAAGAACGCGCCGTGTGTATAAGGACGCACCGCGTTCTTTGAGTTTTTAAAAGGACGCGCCGCGTACTAAAGGACGCGCCGCGTGGATCATACGTTTTTGCAGGTCTGTTCGTGCAGAAAGTTAACAAAACCGATTTTAATTCCAATTTCCGCAAACAACAACTTAGTATAAAGCTAATATATACTATATTACGTATTTTAAACACTAAATTAAAGGAAATCGGTGTGTGATTCTTACAATGTAAAAAAAATGGAACCGGAGAATGGAGACGGTGGTGATGATGATGGTGAGTTCCACGATGATGATGATGATCCGATTATGAGGAAGAGGATGATGATTATGAAGTTATTGATCTTGTTGTTGTTGTTGAAATGAAAACCGAGAGAGAAAGAAAAGAGACCGAGAGATCAAGAATGTGTGCGTGTGTGTTATTTGCATTATTGGGGTCGGTTATATCCGGCCCCAATTATTGGTGGTAGATGGTAACTTTTTGACCCGTGTTTGTGTACCCGATCGTAATGTAGTATAATATTTAAATATGATAATTTCCCAAATATTATTTCGTATGTGTTAACAATTTAAATATTTTATAAAAATACTTCCAAAGAGATATAAAAATATATCTTAGTTTAACTCGAAATACACGGATAGTTTTCTGTATCTAAAATGTATTTAAATAATTTTCGGAGTACGTAATTATTTTTCTCAATAATAATACTTTGTTTGAAAATGTTTTTCACCAAATCTTAATTTGGGTTTCTGCGTTCTACTAGATTTATGTACGTGTGATTATTATATAATCGTTTTGGGTTTATATATATACATATATATATAATACTTGTGTACTTGAGTATTGACACGTCTGTAATTACGTGTTTTAAAAAGTTTAAATTAGGAGCTAATTTTGGGTTATTTTGACCGGGTGTCACAGATCCAGAGCAAGCTAATCAGGTATTTATTCCTCCCTGGTCTGTGAAGAATGGGGACACGTTTGCGATCCATGCCGTCTGTCGTGACATGGTTGATCACTTGATTCCCCCGTCGGAGCTCGTGTCTTTAGAATGCAAGTCTGATGTGAATGTTGGTGATGAGATGAATTGGCTTTCGTTGATGGTACCCAAGATTATGGGTGAGGGTAGACGTAGGTGGGAAGGCTGTTATCGTCAACTTCTTACTGAGAAGGAGAAGGTGAAGAAGCTGCGGTCAGAGATGGCCAGCCGTGATGAAAGGATTAAAGAGCTGAATCAGCGGTTGGTAGATTTGACTAGCGATGAGATGACTTTTTTGAAAGATGAGTTAAAGTCAGTGAAGAAAGATCGTGATGATGCTATTGCCAAGTTGAAGGATGCTGCTAACTCATATGGATCCGAACTTGAGTTGCTTAGATCCTCCCATGCTGTTGCTCTTGATTTGGAGGTACGAAATACTGCGGATGCAGCTCGCCAAGTGCGGGAGCTTGAGGTGAGATTGTCGGAGCAAATGAAGCAGCAGCAGGAGTTGCAAAGGAAGTGGGAGATAGAAAAACAGAGTTTGGCAACTGTAGCCGCGGCATCCGTGAGTGAGCTTGACGAAGCATCCAGCCGCAGCAACGCAGTGGAAGAGAGTTTTAACTGGTTGATGGACCGCGGGTTGAAGGAGGTGTTTGTTAAACTTGTTGAAAGTCCTGAGTACGTATCATTCAATGGCGCAGTTCAGGCTGCCCATTGCGGTGTAGGTAAGAAATGTGAAGCTATATTTATGTTAAGTAAGTTCGAATGCCCAAATGTTTATTATGAGATTGTATGTTTCAGGTATGAATGTGGGAATGCAGCTTGGTTATTCGCATGCTAAAATGGGCGTTGCAATTGACAAAATACTTGGTTATGATGTACATGCTGCGGAGAAAGTTCAGCAGGCAGAGAAGGAGTTGAAGGATGCTACTTACCCCTACTTGGAACGCATTGCTGCTAGCCGCAACCTTTCTCCGGCTGAGTTCAGGAAGGTTGTTCTTGGTGTTAACTCTGCTCCTGAAGCTGCTTGACTCTTCCCCTTGTTTCTTAGCTATGTATGCTTTGACTTAGTTGGTATTTTGGACAATCTTTTGCTAATTTGCCATTTAGGCAGACTGTTATTGGGCCATAGTGCCTTGGTTTGTAATCAACTTAACTTATTTCGCGATCTTGTTAGTGTTATGTCGGAACTCCTTAATATGCTTTTGTGATATGCCATTTCGTTAAAGTCGCTTTGCCCTTTTTGAATGGTTTTTCCTTACATTGCTTTCTTGCGACCATGTTATTATTTGTGAGTATACTCGATGCGCCATATTGTGTATGCACGTATGTATAGAACGTAATGTTTTGAATGGTTGTTCAATCCATTGATACTTAGGCTTATGCCATCAGTATATTACTGCACGAAGGAATTTCGACTCCGCCAGCTTATTATCTCGTGATCAGCGAGATAAGTTGCAAGTAATTTCTTGTAATGATGCCAAACATATTCTCATGAAATTGTGTTTGATATATTAGATTGCCAAAATTATCAAACCACTACATCGTGATAAGGTTTACATGAGAATTTTACTAGCCTACAAATAACACTTGCGAAGATTAGCAACGTTCCAGGAACGTGGTAGGATGGTTCCGTCAGACTTAGCAAGTTCATATGAACCATTTCCGTAACTGGCAACAATTTGATATGGACCTTCCCATTTGGGTCCCAACTTTCCTTCGGGCTGGGCTTTGCTAGCTTCGTTTTTCCGTAACACATAATCACCAGGAACAAATGATGCGGGTTTCACTTTGGAGTTGTAGTATTTCGCCATCTGCTGCTTATTTCGGCATTCTCTGATTGCTGCTATCTCTCTTCTCTCTTCCAGCAGCTCCAAGTTAATACGAAGATCCAGACTTTCACCTTCGTCCGAATTAGCCGTTCGCCAAGTGGGAACTCCGATTTCCGCAGGTAACACAGCTTCGGTACCGTACGTCAAGCTAAATGGGGTTTCGCCATTGCTCTTTTTTACCATCGTTCTGTGTGCCCAGAGCACATGAGACAAATGGTCCAACCAGTCGCTTCCTTGCCCTTCCAACCTTAGCTTTATACCTTCGACGATGCTCCTATTAGCTCGTTCCACTTGTCCGTTAGCTTGCGGGTGAGCTACGGACGTAAAGATCTGATTTATCTTGAGCTCAGCACACCAAGATTTGAATATACCTCCGGCAAATTGAGCTCCGTTATCGGTTACTAACTCATGTGGCAGGCCGAACCTGCACACAATATTTTCCCAGACGAACTTTTTTACCGCAGCTCCTGTGATTGCCTTGACGGGTTTTGCTTCTACCCACTTAGTAAAATAATCTATCGCGACGATCAAGAATTTCACTTGTCCTTGTGCCCTTGGGAATGGTCCAACGATATCCATGGCCCATTTCTGGAATGGCCATGGAGCCGTGACTGAGATCATATCAGTTTGGGGTTGCCGGCATATTGGTGCGTTAACCTGACAAGAGTTGCATTTTTGTATAACAGTTAGTGCGTCACGATGCATACTTGGCCAAAAGTAACCCAGGTTCATTACTTTTGCCACTACAGACCTTGGTCCAGAGTGCATTCCACATGCACCCTCATGTACCTCTCGAATAACGTATTCGGCCTGTTGTGGACCAATACATCGTAACCAAGGTACTAAGTAAGACCTTCTGTAGAGTATGCCATTAGAGTAATTGTAATTTGGTGCTTTGACACGTACCTTTCGAGCCTGCGATGGATCCTGCGGCAAGGTACCATCCACCAAGTACTGAATGATTGGAGTCATCCATGTGTTTTCATGTTCCTCAATAATGGCTAGTACCTCCTGCTCGTTTATTGACGGACGTTCAAGTACCTCAACCAATACTTTCTTTGTGAGATGAGCAAAAGCTACGGAAGCTAGCTTGCTCAATGCGTCCGCTTTTTTATTTTCACTTCTTGGAACTTGTCGTATTTCAAAGCTGCCAAAACTGGAAATTAATTCTTTCGCTTTTTCCATGTACTTTTTCATATTGGTGTCTCTAGCCTCGTAATCACCATTGATTTGACTTGACACAAGCTTCGAGTCGACACACACTTGGAGATCTCGGACCCCCATTGCCGTAGCAATGCGCAGGCCAGCTAACAGAGCTTCATATTCAGATTCATTGTTGGAGCTGTCGAAGTTGAATCGAAGGGCATAAGTGTATTCAACTCCATTTGGGTCTGTCAGGATGAGACCCGCACCTGCGCCAGACGAGCTAGACGCTCCGTCTGTGTACATTACCCACTTACTTTCGTTTATGGGTTTTGAAGCTTCGTTTGGGACCTGCGTAAGCATCAATTGGTTTTGTGGCAATTCTGCAAAGAAATCAGCCAATATCTGACCTTTCACCGAGGTGCGCGGAACGTAGTTGATTCCATGTTCCCCTAGCTCGATTGCCCACTTGGCCAACCGTCCTGATATCTCCGGCTTGTGTAAGACTTGACGGATAGGTTGATCCGTCAGGACATTGACTTTATGTGCCTGGAAGTAGCATCTGAGACGCCGCGCCGCATAGACAAGTGCCAAAGCTAGCTTTTCCATAGGGGAATAATTTTCCTCCGGACCTTGCAACACGCGGCTAACAAAATAAATGGGCACCTGACTTTTGTCTCTTTCTGCCATGAGCACGGAACTTACAACTTTATCCGTAGCTGCAAGATACATGTATAATTCTTCACCTGCAATAGGCGTGGTTAGCATCGGTAAGCTGGTGAGATGTACCTTTAGCTCCGTGAATGCGCTTTCAGCTTCTGCCGTCCATTTGAAATCCTTTTTGCTCAGACAATTCTTCAAGGTTTTGAAGAAAGGTAAAGACTTAGAGGCTAAACTTGATAAATACCTGCTCATGGCCGCTAGTTTACCATTCAGACTTTGAACTTCCTTCAATGTTTTTGGGTGCGGCATGTTGATGATTGCCGTTACCTTTTCCGGATTTGCTTTGATTCCTTTTTCCAGGATGATATGCCCCAGAAATTTACCTTCGGTAACCCCGAAGGAGCACTTCTTCGGATTCAGCTTCATGTTTATCTTCCGGAGATTACCGAATGTTTCTTCGATGTCAGCCAAGAGTGTATCTTCCATCTTGCTTTTAATGACTATATCATCAACATACGCCTCCAAGTTCCTCCCTATTTGAGTGGAGAAAGCTGCGTCTACCAACCTTTGATACGTTGCACCTGCGTTTTTCATACCAAAGGGCATCTTTTGGTAACAGAAGATACCTTTGTCCGTATGAAACGCAGTCTTGTCCTCGTCTTCCAGTGCCATTTGGATATGATGATATCCTTTATACGCGTCCAAAAAACATTTGTATTTGAATCCTGTGAGTGACTCCACCTTGAGGTCCACCTCCGGAAGTGGGTATGCGTCTTTTGGGCAAGCGTTGTTCACATCTTTGAAGTCGACGCACATCCTCCACGCATGATCCCAGTGCGGTAACGTACTTCACGCATGATCCCAGCTTTTACCAATTCATCAACCTCGTCCGTTACAGCTTTACTTCGGTCCGGGGCTAAGCTGCGTTTTTTCTGGACAATTGGTTCTACGCTCTTGTGAATATTCAGCTTGTGCTCCGCAATGTGCCGGGGCACCCCTGTCATATCAGAATATCTCCATGCGAAAACATCAATGTTGGCTCTTAAAAGCCTTTCTAAACGTACCTTCGAAGCCGGAGATAATGCTGTTCCCACGCTCACAGGTTGTTCCGGAAATTCATCATTAATGACAAGTGGAACTTTGAGCAGAGCTTTCTCCGTGTCTTGTGAGTTGCGCTAGGAAGCACCTGCAACCTTATTACCCTCTTCCAGTGATAAACACTCCTGAACTTTTCTTCTTTCTGCTCTGAGGGTTGCAATACCGGAGCTCGTAGGAAATTTCATCATAGCATGCATGGTAGACACTACTGCCCTTAGACGACATATTGTGGGCCTACCCAGCAACACGTTGTAAGGTGATGGTGTTTGCACAATAAGGAACTTCATGTCCACAGTCCTCGACAGAGGGTACTCACCAAAGGTTACAGGAAGCCATATGCTTCCTACTGACGATATCATTGTCCCTGAAAAGCCTACTAAAGGCGTTTTGGTGTTCACCATTCGTTCTTTAATGGAATCATTCAATTTTTCGAAATAGTGGAAATACATTATATCGGAAGAGCTACCTCCGTCCACATAGATGCGGTGGATCAAGTGACCCTCAACTTCTGCCTTTATAATTAGAGGGTTCTCGGTGGGGCATACCTGGTTAGAAGGTGGAAAGCTGATCTCTTGGTGCATCCAACTTTCAACCTCATCCATAGGCCTCTTATCTTCGTTTCGTTCTGACCGGACCATCTGGATTACCCTAGGCTTGCTCTTTTGAGGAGGACCTTGTCTTCCTTGCTGTTTTGTTCCGGCCTGCTTTACTTCTTTTACCAAGTGCGACAATTGCCCCTTCTGGACGGCTTCTTCTATCTGTTTCCGCAGCTGGTAGCAGTCGTTAGTGTTATGCCCTTTATCACCATGGAACTCGCAGTACCTGTCCGTATTCTTTCCTTCAGGGACACCTTTGAGAGGAGTAGGCTGTGTGAAGCTGTGTCGAACTGTTTCGGTTGCCAATATTTCACAGGGCGTCTTGGTAAGTGGTGTGAAATACGAGTTTCTTTTTGGGGCGGGAGAGTAGGGTTGCGAAACGCGCCCTTTGTTGCCGGAATAAGTATCATGGCTTCGTCTTGGGGATAGAAGGACCTGCGTCTGGGCAGGTGCAGCTGCCTTCCATGGTGTGCCTCTATTCTGTCGCGATGGGGTTCTGGATGGAGCTTCGGCAACGTGCCCAATTGCTTCTTTCCCCTGTATGAACGCTTTAGTTCGTTCAAAAACTTCGTTGATTGTCTTGGGAATGTTGGCATAGAACTGCTCTATCAGCTGCTTCGGTCTTATTCCATGAATGAAACCTGAGATGCGCATGATCTCATCTGCTCCTTTAATTTCCATACTTTCTTCTTTGAACCGCTCCATGAAGTCCGACAGCGATTCATGAGGTCCTTGTACTATATTGTGAATTTCCATAGGATGTTTGGTATACCTTCGCTGTTGCATGAAGTTCTGGAGGAAACTTTTCCGCAGCTCCTCGAAGCTGTCAATACTAGCATGAGGGAGGTCATCAAACCGAAGACGAGCAGGTCCTGCCAGCGTTTGTGCAAACATGTGACACCAAACCGGCATGGACCACTGCTCCATCTCCGCCACTCCGGCAAATAGTCCCAAATGATCGTCCGGATCTCCGGTACCATCATACACCTTGATGTGCGCCGGAAGTCTTGCTTTCTTTGGCCTCTTACATCTTGCTATTCTCCTGGTAAATTTCTTGATGAGTGATGGTCTGTAAGGCTCGTCTATACCCTCTCCCTCCTCCTCGTCCGAGCTGGAGCTCGTCGAGCTGCTACTGTCAGTAACTGCTGCTTTTCTGGTGCGAGAATGCAAGGAGCTACGTTTCTTTAATTTCTTTTTACTTTTGTCCGGACTGGTCCTTTTCTTCGTTTGCCGAGCGTGCCTTTTCCTCCGACGAACCTTTGCTGCTTCGGAATCTGAACTGGAACTGTCAGTCCCCTTTTCTGACTCCGTGGGGTCATCTGCGGAGGAATCGTAAGTGAGCTGCGTTCTCACACCATCTATTTGCTTGTTTTTCTCGGACTCTTGCATTAGCGTGCGAAGCACCTCGTAGTTGCTTTCTACAAAGGCGGGAGTAAGCCGAGGGTCATTTTGCTGATCCTCCGTTCCCCCAGCGTTTTCCGTTCCACTTTCGTGCCTTTCAGCGGATCGACCTACAGTTACCTTCGGCGTGGTAGTTCCAGATGAAGGGGTTTTCTCCATTCTTTCAGTTTGGTCCCACGGATGGCGCCAAATGTTGATACAAAAACCGGCAGCACCAAGACTAAGCTTAACAACCTTCCTCCTTGCAATACTTCACAAGCCGCGTCTCGTTTACCTGCACACGATCTTTGCTACAAACATCAAAAGTAAGTTAGGACGAAGATAATTGGACCGAAATCTTGAGAGCTTATCGGCTGGCGATTCCCGACTGGTATCCGTATCTACGTCGAGGGCAGATACGGCTTGTACGCCACGAGGCCAAGAACCTTCGGTAATAGAATAAGTTACGGATTTAGTGAGAATGAGTATTCTTGAGAGGAAAAGTAAGTGATATATGTGAATAAGATTGTTGTGTATGTTTTTCCTTTACTGAGATCGCTTATTTATGTTTACTTAGAGCAGAGATTCCCTTTCCATAAATGGTTGGTCTGCTTTCCGCAGCTCAGGGCGGCAGAGCAGACCTTCCTCTTTTGGTCATAGGTTGCCTTTTGTTCCCTTTTGACAAGACCTGACCCTTTTTACGTGTTTCAGTGGTAATGCAGAGTATCTCTGCAATGAGTCTTACCCTTGGATACTGCGTTTAAGTCAAAGATTCCTTTTGCCGTAGGTTCCATATATTTACGCAACTCGAACGTGATTCCGTAACTTTCTATATTTCCGTAGCTTAATGTTATGTATTTAGCTGCGGCATATGCTGCAAGATGCGTTTATCAGCATATACCCGATCACCAGCTATATTAGAAATTAATTCCACCTCCTCGTGGATCTTTCCAACTTCTTCTAACCAATCTGGGACAAGAGTTGGAATCTCAAGATGGTTACTATTGTTCCACAGCATGCGTTTTTCGACATCTTTTCCCATACCATCCAAGTCCTTCATTTTGATAACCATATTCCTCACATACTCTCGGCAGGATACGATGAACTTTAGATGTTTTTTAATCCGAACTATGAGAGGTTCGACAGCAGTTTGGATGGCAGTGTCGACAAGAAGTGATGCCATTGTTCAGTATTCTTACCCGGTGTTGGTAATACATACATATGTAACATATGTATGAAAAAAAGGAGTAAATGAGCTGTAAAGTTGAAAGCAATATCGAAAATTTAAAAAGTTTTCAAAGGAAAATTACAAAGCCAGTCCCAAAATTGTAAAGTTGAAATTATAAAGCCACCCTCAAAATTACATAATACCCGGCCCAGTTCAGTCGTCCAAGTCTAGTCCTTTTCCAGTCCAATTTTGTTTAAGATCGGTCCTAGTTTATGACAGAATTAGTTTCAGTTTTAGACTAACCAGGGGTAGAATTAGAAAAAGAGAAGGTATATCCAGAAAATAAATAAAAAAAATCATGATGTGATTGATTAGATGGGTGGAAGTGGGTATGAGATGGGAAAAAAAGAGGAAAATGGTATCGACCCGTTTTCAAAACATACAATAAGTAGATCCTACAAAATTGAAAGCAAGTGTGCATTTTCAAAAGATAAGAATTAAAAAAAAGGAGTAAATGAGGTGTAAAGTTGAATTATTCTGCACTAATAATTGTACTACACGAGCAAGTGGGATGACATGTCTGCTTTTACTCTTTTTTTTTTTTACCTTAAAGTAACATGTTTTTTTTATTAGACCGAGTTTTTTTTTAAGGTAAAGCAACCGGCTTTTATTTATTTATTTTTTTTAACATAAAGCAACGGGTTTTTCCAATCTAACTGTCTTGTACCCATTCTTAATATTAATTAAAAGGAGTTTTTTTTTAAACGGCTACAAACAGTAACCTAACGTATATCAATAGTAATGTAACGTTTCTGTATATAAATAGTTGATTAACATTTCACAAACCATTTCATCAATTCCTTCTTCGTATACTACAACTTGCTTCAAATATTTTGAAGATGCTTCATCCCGTCATAGTTTTGGCAATTGTGTTAACGGTTATATCCATTATTGGGTTAATGTTTATTCCACTCGAGGAACTTAATTCACCTATATTAATGTTGTTATCAGTTGCCCTAAGCTAGCATTTTTATGGGCCACAATAAATGTTGACATACATGATATTTGATGTACTCTGTATTTTGGTTTTCTCATTGAATAATAAAATTTAGTTTTCTATCGTACTCATTCTTAAATTATAATCTATCCAAACTGTTATAATAATAATGTTTTTATATAAAATCAGAAGTTATTTCAGTGAATGATACAGTAATAAAAGTAAATAAATACCATGGAAGCCACGTAAACAAATCATAATCTTACAACATGTGTCTACCTATCATATATTATATACTAGGTAAAGGACCGGCGGTAAACGCGGACTACGACATTTGATGTTGTAAATGTTGCAATTAAAAATTTGAGCCTTTTAATTATCATAATGTTTTATTTCAATACAAAAGTTATTACTTGTATAATTTTTTTTATTTTATTGTTATGTTAATGTCAGGACAAATGATTGTTTTATTCATTCAGTTATAGTATTTCCTTTTGTATGTCAAAAATATGCGAGATAATAAGTAAAGAAATTTTAACATGCGTCCTAATTGATATATGGAGGTTTTAATTTATTCCTTTTGAATAATAAGTGTGGAAGGTGCATTTGTTATATTATGCTAACTATATACATAAAATGTTTACAAAAGTTATCATGTATACTAAATATATTTTTATATATTATATACATATAGCTTTATGACCTGCGACTGCACGCGCAACTAAATTTATGTTTTTTAGATATTAAGTTAGATAGGATATGTATTAAGTTAAATAGGATATCAATTTGTTTATTAAATGTAAAGTGTAACATTGTATATGTATACATAAGTTTTACTTAAAGACAAAAATGAATAAAGTTATCTAAATGATTCATCACTACACGAACTACCATATTTGGGTTTAAAAAATTTACAATATAATAACACATAAGGTTAGCAAAAAACCTAAGAAACATCAAATCCAAAGATAAAAACATGTAATGCTAACTAAAAACACATTTAAAATAGCAGAGTATATGATAAACAGATAAAGAGTATAACATGTAAAAAAAGTTTACATTCTCATCGACCACTATCATCTCCCCACACAAGCTATAACATTTTCAAAACAGAGGGCACACTATACAAAATACAAAATGCTTGCCTCAAAATAATTTAAAAAATAATAAAAAAAATGCCTTGACACCTTTAGATCTTCACTAAGAACTCAAGAAGCATTAATTCCAAAATTATGAAAAACAATGGACTAATGAAAAGAGAGTAGCTTGACACCTGCAAAAGCATATACAAGATACTAATTGCATACCTTCAGCTCAACTGTGACTTTTGAGTAAGCGTCATATTCATAAAGATCTCACCAGAGATACTCAAATAATTCAGAACTTACACACGAACGCATAAACCATGTCAATCAGAGTACATGTTAAGACTGAATCATCGAGGCATCTATCAATCAATTATTATGGACACAAATACAGGTAAACATGACATTTCATTTCGAAGATATCCTCATTCACAGACAGATAATGAATCAAAATAATACATTTGAAATTACTTACCATTCTTGGATGTAATCATTTAATTTTAAGTAATAGCACAATTCTTTCAAAAAAATAAAATAAAAAAAATACCATTATTGGATCCATCAACTAACCTCATCGACTTCTTTATTGAAGTAACCAAGACTGCCAACATAGTGAAGCTACCATTCTTGATCTCTTTTAGCTTCAATTCCTTCATTGACTTCTCATCTTTACAAAATCCTAATGGGTAGAAAAATTGCCCACTTTGAGTTCTGCAAAGCCCATAAGTGCCATTGTGAGTACAAATAGTGGGAATGGGCAAGCCCAGTAGCTGTATGTAGATTTTGACACCAGTTTTGAACCATGGGAGGGCGGTTTTGGCTGGGACAAGTCCAAGCTTAGCTAGAATCTCAGGTTCAATGGGTTTGGCTGCACCCAACATGGTGAACCGACCGTTGATAACTTCTCTAAGCTAGTGAATTGGGCTAAATAAATCCTCCAGTTCCTTCTCGATCTGAAAGACCAAGTGGGTCAATCCAAAGTAACCTAAGAGACTGTGAATTCAAAGTTTTACTTAAAATATAATCAAGAATATATTCTTTGACTACTACTTAAGCCCAAATCTATATTTTTAAAATTGATGTTTTATTAGTACTTACTATAAACTTTAATCTACTTCAATATTCCAATGTCAATCTTTAAGTTGAAAAGCACTAAATAACTTTTACTTAAAAAGTCAAACTATATCTTTCTTTATTGGAAAAATCTTAATCCTCAAAATTATGTATTTAAATATGTTATAAAGTTTAATCTACTTCATAAGATTTCCAGTCAATTGAATTTGACTTCAGTCAATGAAATCTTTCATTTTTTAAATAAATCTCAAACTTCACAGTAGATGTTTGAGAAATGTAAGAATCTTTTTTTTTTCTTTTTTCTTTTTTAGTACTTATATTTGTCAACATCTCAATATCTTCAAGATTCTAGCTATCTTTAAGTTGAAAATCAGTGAGCCATTACTTCTGTAGCCAAAATACTTTTGTTGAAATGTAACACTAACCAAGAATTTAAGTATATCATGAAATTTAACTTCCATCCAGGTACGAAAAGAGATTGCTTGGATGCAATGAAAGTTGTCAAGCTGTATGTTTCCTTGCTGTCACAGATAACATACATACATATAAGCCATCAACTAATAATCAAACTCAAACACATGCACGTGCACACAAGATACATACATACATATTATATATTTAAAAATTGTACCTTAACAGGAGGGGTAGAAGCAGCTTTGACAAGAAAAGATAACTTTCTTAAAGATGTGTGAGCAGCTTTGACAAGAATGTCCATGATAACCTTTTGAAGAAATGAACTAACCTTATGTTTCAAGGCCATACAACCATACACCGAAAGAAGAGTTTCAGTCATATAATATCTACTCTAATATTTACCACTGATATAAAAGTCTCGCACCTAAATTTTTTGGTCAGTTATGCAACAAACCTGGGTGTCCAAAAACGTACAATCAACCTCAAGAGCAACCTCTACGACCTTGAACTCAAAGGGCAAGTAATCAGTAGATGCTCCCAAACATATCCAAAAAAGTTCTACCTGTTATCAGTTTGTTAAAGTTGGAGCTTTATGACTGCCAATCATCCCCTGAAGCTTTGAATCATCGTTACAGTTCCACTACATACTGTAATACATAACTATTAAGAGAATTAAAAACAGAACTTCATCGGATGTTATAATACACCAAATCTGATGTACCTGTTTTGGCTCGACTCGCCCATTTTTCCACATCTAGAAAAGAATCAACAAATATCATACACATTCTAATATACGACCAATATCGAATCATTAGATGTAAAGAAATAACATACTAATTTAAACCCTAGTGTCATAATACTAATAACCAAACATTAAACTAATAAAAACAAAAACAAAAGGTGGGAAGCGAACCTGATTTGGAAGTGAGACAAAATTCAAGAAGCACTTGAATGAGTTGAATCGGAGACTATCAACAATGAATCCTGCAACTAACGTTGAGAATGACTGATTTTGTTGACCTGGAAAATATTTCCTTCCCTTAAAAAAAGATGGGGGTCAAACATTTATCAAATTCAAATTGTTTAACTCATATATCATATCACTATCAAAATTTCAAACTCGAAAATACTCTTGAAATAACCACCAAACAAAGAGCAATTTAATCGTCATCTGGGTTATTCTTCATAGCACTATTCAATAGCTGACAAAATTCATTAGGTGATCAAATCCGAAAGACGACTAAAGTTCTTGCTGATCATGCACGCTGGCAGCTGTATCCTGGACAATGATTTGAACATAATATAAACAATTATTATGTGTATTGATTTGATAACTTTAATATAATGACTTGTATGGTTATCGGTTAAAGGTCAACATTTGTATATGTCATTGCATATAATGTAATATACAATTATGTTCTATAGACATCAGCTACATCGCAACAGTCTGCATATTCATACGGGTTAGCTACCTCATAAACGTTTTTACATGCATCTACATTTATCCGCAATAACAAATATACATACACATCAATTACACAATCCATCAATTAATCAATCAATTAACAAACAATAACACTAATGAACCTGAACGGAATACTTGACGGCAAGGTAACCTACATACACAAGCAGACCTTGCTACATCGATTACCGGAAGCTGCTCGAAGATCGTACGGAGTATGTCTATACAAATTAAGGCTACGAAATTAGAATTCATCGGAGAAATAATTGTGTTTAAATCGTTGATAGTAGATTGTTGATGCCGACTGGGAGATGAAGAAGATCAGAGAGGCCGCCATTGACAATTGAAGGCGATTGGAAGTCGGTCGGAGTTTTTTTATGTACAGTTGCAAGTGACGACGATGACAAAACCAAAGAAGATGTCGTACGTGGTATTAGGTAAAAAAAATTCAATGGTTGCACCGTGTTTTTATTTTAATACTCCGTAGATAACAATTTAGTTGCCAAAGATTTTTGTAGGGATGACTGGATAATACAATAATAATAATAATTGGGAGGATCTGCTATATTTTTGGAAGAGATATGTGGCCAGTATATGTGGCCGTTTTTTTTTTAATTTAATATATATTAATTAATTAATTAAAAAGTTTAACAAATATAATAATAATAATAAATCTAGATGGTTGGATCAATATGGGGAAAAACAATCAAGGGTTGGGATTGCCCACACTATTATGCTTTAAGTATAGATAGATAGATATTATAGATAGATTCTGCTTTAAGTATATGTTATATATAGATTAAAACGATTAAAAAAATAGTGAAAAGGTAGAAACTACAAAACCATTTTCTCAAACCATTTGCGGATTTTCTTTTATTAATAATAAAAATAAAAATATTTTTCTTCATCTCCATAATTTCCTCTTTAAATTATTACATTCATGCGTTAATTTTTGTTCATAGATTTACAGTAGCGACGTTCACCGGTTGGGACCATTCCCTACCTTCCGCACCTATCCAAATGTTTCAAAATTTTCGGTTTGAAAATTCTACCCTAAAACTTCTTAGAGATGGATGCGTCAACGGAAAAGAGATCGAAACTCGATAACTCCCAATCGGAGTAGGATTCATCAATTCTAAGATCAGCAATCGCCTGTACTTAAAGCTCGTTTATATCCTCTCAAGGTAGTATTTATATACATATTTTTAATTTCGTGTGTCTTTCAGATCTAGTGTGTGAATTTATATATAACTAAAAAAATTTTGTTGAGATATCTACGTTTTGTATAACCATAGTTGGTGTGTTGATATTGTTGTGCTGAAATTTCCATTTGTGCGTATGTAATTTATATTGTATGGTAGTTAAGACATGTGCAAAAACCAGGAGTGACAACCGAAGCAGATTTTGTTGAAATGGATCAGATTTTGTTGAATTTGTTGAAATGGAGCCGCTTTTGTTGAATTTCTCAAATTGTGAGGGGCATTTTGGGAATTTTCCATATCCTTTCATAAGTTTAAGAAAAAAATCTCAAATGCTTAATAAAGAGGTTAGGATATATATATATATATGTATATATATATATATAGTTGGAGGATCTAAAAAGAAGAAATATTTTGTGGAGAAGAGAGAGAAGGAATCCTGACCAATCATTTCATTTTAAGGTCAAAGGGTATATTAGTTGTTGATACAAAAACCGGCAGTACCAAGACTAAGCTTAACAATCTTTCTCCTTGCAATACTTCACAAGCCGCGTCTCGTGTACCTGCACAAGGTCTTTGCTACAAACATCAAAAGTAAGTTAGGACGAAGGTAATTGGACCGGAAGCTTGAGAGCTTATCGGCTGGCGATTCCCGACTGGTATCCGTATCTACGCAGAGGGAAGATACGGCTTGTACGCCACGAGGCCAAGAACCTTCGGTAATAGAATAAGTTACGGATTTAGTGAGAGTGAGTGTTCTTGAGAGTAAAAGTAAGTGATACAAGTGAATAAGATTGCTGTCCCTTTTTACTTGACTGAGATCGCTTATTTATGTCTACTTAGGGCAGAGATTCCCTTTTCCATAAATGGTTGGTCTGCTCTCCGCAGCTCAGGGCGGCGGAGCAGACCTTCCTCTTTTGGTCATAGGTTGCCTTTTGTTCCCTTTTGACATGACCTGACCCTTTTACGTGTTTCAGTGGTAATGCAGGGTATCTCTGCGATAAGTCTCACCCTCGGATATTGCGTCTAAGTCAAAGATTCCTTTTGTCGTAGGTTCCATATATTTACGCAACTCGAACGTGATTCCGTAACTTTCTATATTTCCGTAGCTTAATGTTATGTATTTAGCTGCGGCATATGCTGCAAGATGCGTTTATCAGCATATACCCGATCATGTCCCCCCAGTCTAGTGTAAGTGCGGTATGGCGCACTTGCTCTAGACTATAAACGTAACTGGCTTACCTTCGGAAAATATACACGGGGGCACGGCTGCAAGTGGCGGTTTTAGGTGCACGGTTATCTAGGAGGTTAATTAATAACTGACGCGATAACTTTGATGTGACGGTTTTTTAGCTTCATTACCCCTATACATTTCCCCCCAAAAACATTTAACACCTATGCTATATTAAAAAACCCTTCCTTATTCCCAATCTTCAAATAACCCCCAAAAGCAAAAAGAAACCCTAACTTTTTACTTCGAAAATCTTTTTTCCGATCAACAACAATAATGGCAACGGCAAACAGTGTCGCAAGCGGTGTACCATCAAATCCGTCGAACAATCCGGACAACGAAGTTAGTTCGGAGGTTGCGCTCGGGAAGGATAACCTTGCGCAGATGTATTCCGTATTAACCCAAGAAGAGGTTAACGATTTTTGCGAAGAATGGGGAATCGATCAAGCACTCCATCCGATTGCTCCGGCGGCTGACGCTACAATTTTCGACATGCCCGTCGGAAAAATTGGTGTTTATACTCGGTGGTTCGATTTTGCAAACATCCGTTTCCCTCTCTCGCGTTTCTTACTTACTGTTCTTCAGTATTACCAGGTACACATATCTCAGATATCTCCGGTAGGTTTAGTCAAAGTTTCGTCCTTTGAGATTCATTGTCGTGCGTTGGGTGGTGTACCTACTCTGCCCCTTTTTCGAAAGTTTTATACCCTGAGTAAAAATGGCGATTCGTTGACCATCGAGAAAAGGAAGAAACCCCAGCCGTTTCACTATTTTAAGGCTCCTGACGGTTCGAAAGATTGGAAAAACAAGTTTTTCTGGGTTGACGCTCGCGTAGCTCCGATTTTAATGAAATGGAAGAGTCATACGGAGGTACGTTTAGACCCTATTCCTGCTGATGGTTCCTTTGATCAAGATTTATTTGAAAAGCTCCGAGATCCTCTTGTGAACGTTCAAACGTATCCGGAGCACGTACTTGTGATGGCCGGAATTAGTCAAGTGTGGGGTAAGCCAACCGAGATTCCGATCCTTCGGCCCGTTGATTCAGACGAAGGTATTAAGCTTCGTATTATCATAGTTTTGTTTCTTCCATTTACGTGTTACTGTTCGTAGGTAGAAGGAGTAATTCTGGTTTATTTTCTTGTAATCTATACAGAGCTACCGCTTCTTGATTTTATGCAATTGTGGAAGTGCACTGATGCTTGCTATGAATCTCGCCCAATTCGCGAAGATGAGATACCATTTCCTGATCGATATCGAGATGCGGTTGTTGCTGCTAGTGATGATCATCTGCAGTTAGTGGTGGGGCCTATTGAGAATGCTCCGCAAGCCCGCCGATTCAAAAGTGCGGCTAAAGTGCGAGTTTCTTCTTCCAAGAGAGTAGCCGGATCATCTGCCACCAAAGGTTTACCTATTGGTAAACGGACTCGGAGCCAAGCAAATCAAGCAAGTGGATCAGATTCTGGAGGTTCTGTTGCTAAGAGAGTGAAGCAGTTGGGTCGCAAGCCTGCGGGGAAAGCTTCGTCTGACCGTGGTAAGTCACACAAGGTTGAGACAGTGAAGGTTACATCCGAGAGTGACGCGGGCACTGAGTCAGATGAAGTAGGTTCTGATGACGAAGGTGATAACTTGTCCGGTCAAGAATTTGCTGCGGAATCACCTAGCGCTGATCAACCTCTGGATTCTGGTGCTCACGAACCTCAATTTGAGGTTGATCCAGAGCAAGCTAATCAGGTATTTATTCCTCCCTGGTCTGTGAAGAATGGGGACACGTTTGCGATCCATGCCGTCTGTCGTGACATGGTTGATCACTTGATTCCCCCATCGGAAGTCGTGTCTCTAGAATGCAAGTCTGATGTGAATGTTGGTGATGAGATGAATTGGCTTTCGTTGATGGTACCTAAGATTATGGGTGAGGGTAGACGTAGGTGGGAAAGCTGTTATCGTCAGCTTCTTACTGAGAAGGAGAAGGTGAAGAAGCTGCGGTCGGAGATGGCCAGCCGTGATGAAAGGATTAAAGAGCTGAATCAGCGGTTGGTAGATTTGACTAGCGATGAGATGACTTTTTTGAAAGATGAGTTAAAGTCAGTGAAGAAAGATCGTGATGATGCTATTGCCAAGTTGAAGGATGCTGCTACCTCATATGGATCCGAACTTGAGTTGCTTAGATCTTCCCATGCTGTTGCTCTTGATTTGGAGGTACGGAATACCGCAGATGTAGCTCGCCAAGTGCGGGAGCTTGAGGTGAGATTGTCGGAGCAAATGAAGCAACAGCAGGAGTTGCAAAGGAAGTGGGAGATAGAAAAACAGAGTTTGGCAACCGTAGCTGCGGTATCCGTGAGCGAGCTTGACGAAGCATCTAGCCGCAGCAACGCAGTGGAAGAGAGTTTTAACTGGTTGATGGACCGCGGGTTGAAGGAGGTGTTTGTTAAACTTGTTGAAAGTCCTGAGTACGTATCATACAATGGCGCAGTTCAGGCTGCCCATTGCGGTGTAGGTAAGAGATGTGAAGCTATATTTATGTTAAGTAAGTTCGAATGCCCAAATGTTTATTATGAGATTGTATGTTTCAGGTATGAATGTGGGAATGCAGCTTGGTTATTCGCATGCTAAAATGGGCGTTGCCATTGACAAAATACCTGGTTATGATGTGCATGCTGCGGAGAAAGTTCAGCAGGCAGAGAAGGAATTGAAGGATGCTACTTACCCCTACTTGGAACGCATTGCTGCTAGCCGCAACCTTTCTCCAGCTGAGTTCAGGAAAGTTGTTCTTGGTGTTAACTCTGCTCCTGAAGCCGCTTGACTCTTCCCCTTGTTTCTTAGTTATGTATGCTTTGACTTAGTTGGTATTTTGGATAATCTTTTGCTAATTTGCCATTTAGGCAGACTGTTATTGGGCCTTAGTGCCTTGGTTTGTAATCAACTTAACTTATTTCGTGATCTTGTTAGTGTTATGTTGGAACTCTTTAACATGCTTTTGTGATATGCCATTACGTTAAAGTCGTTTGCCCTTTTTGAATGGTTGTTCCTTACATTGCTTTCTCGGAACCATGTTATTATTTGTGAGTATACTTGATGCGCCATGTTGTGTATGCACGTATGCACAGAACGTAATGTTTTGAATGGTTGTTCAATCCATTGATACTTAGGCTTATGCCATCAGTATATTACTGCACGAAGGAATTTCGACTTCGCCAGCTTATTATCTCGTGATCAGCGAGATAAGTTGCAAGTAATTTCTTGTAATGATGCCAAACATATTCTCATGAAATTGTGTTTGATATATTAGATTGCCAAAATTATCAAACCGCTACATCGTGATAAGGTTTACATGAGAATTTTACAAGCCTACAAATAACACTTGCGAAGGTTAGCAACGTTCCAGGAACGTGGTAGGATGGTTCCGTCAGACTTAGCAAGTTCATATGAACCATTTCCGTGACTGGCAACAATTTGATATGGACCTTCCCATTTGGGTCCCAACTTTCCTTCGGGCTGGGCTTTGCTAGCTTCGTTTTTCCGTAACACATAATCACCAGGAACAAATGATGCGGGTTTCACTTTGGAGTTGTAGTATTTCGCCATCTGTTGCTTATTTCGGCATTCTCTGATTGCTGCGATCTCTCTTCTTTCTTCCAGCAGCTCCAAGTTAATACGAAGATCCAGACTTTCACCTTCGTCCGAATTAGCCGTTCGCCAAGTGGGAACTCCAATTTCCGCAGGTAACACGGCTTCGGTACCGTACGTCAAGCTAAATGGGGTTTCGCCATTGCTCTTTTTTACCATCGTTCTATGTGCCCAGAGCACATGAGACAAATGGTCCAACCAGAAGCTTCCTTGCCCTTCCAACCTTAGCTTTATACCTTCGACGATGCTCCTATTAGCTCTTTCCACTTGTCCGTTAGCTTGCGGGTGAGCTACGGACGTAAAGATCTGATTTATCTTGAGCTCAGCACACCAAGACTTGAATACACCTCCGGCAAATTGAGCTCCGTTATCGGTTACTAACTCATGTGGCAGGCCGAACCTGCACACAATATTTTCCCAGACGAACTTTTTTACCGCAGCTCCTGTGATTGCCTTAACGGGTTTTGCTTCTACCCACTTAGTAAAATAATCTATCGCGACGATCAAGAATTTCACTTGTCCTTGTGCCCTTGGGAATGGTCCAACGATATCCATAGCCCATTTCTGGAACGGCCATGGAGCCGTGACTGAGATCATGTCAGTTTGGGGTTGCCGGCATATTGGTGCGTTAACCTGACAAGAGTTGCATTTTTGTATAACAGTTAGTGCGTCACGATGCATACTTGGCCAAAAGTAACCCAGGTTCATTACTTTTGCCACCACGGACCTTGGTCCAGACTGCATTCCACATGCACCCTCATGTACCTCTCGAATAACATATTCGGCCTGTTGTGGACCAATACATCGTAACCAAGGTACTAAGTAAGACCTTCTGTAGAGTATGCCATTAGAGTAATTGTAATTTGGTGCTTTGACACGTACCTTTCGAGCCTGCGATGGATCCTGCGGCAAGGTACCATCCACCAAGTACTGAATGATTGGAGTCATCCATGTGTTTTCATGTTCCTCAATAATGGTTAGTACCTCCTGCTCGTCTATTGACGGACGTTCAAGTACCTCAACCAATACTTTCTTTGTGAAATGAGCAAAAGCTATGGAAGCTAGCTTGCTCAATGCGTCCGCTTTTTTATTTTCACTTCTTGGAACTTGTCGTATTTCAAAGCTGCCAAAACTGGAAATTAATTCTTTGGCTTTTTCCATATACTTTTTCATATTGGTGTCTCTAGCCTCGTAATCACCATTGATTTGACTTGACACAAGCTTCGAGTCGACACACACTTGGAGATTTCGGACCCCCATTGCCGTAGCAATGCGTAGGCCAGCTAATAGAGCTTCATATTCAGATTCATTGTTGGAGCTGTCAAAGTTGAATCGAAGGGCATAAGTGTATTCAACTCCATTTGGGTCTGTCAGGATGAGACCCGCACCTGCGCCAGACGAGCTAGATGCTCCGTCTGTGTACATTACCCACTTACTTTCGTTTATGGGTTTTGAAGCTTCGTTTGGAACCTGCGTAAGCATCAATTGGTTTTGTGGCAATTCTGCAAAGAAATCAGCCAATATCTGACCTTTCACCGAAGTGCGCGGAACGTAGTTGATTCCATGTTCCCCTAGCTCGATTGCCCACTTGGCCAACCGTCCTGATATCTCCGGCTTGTGTAAGACTTGACGGATAGGTTGATCCGTCAGGACATTGACTTTATGTGCCTGGAAGTAGCGTCTGAGACGCCGCGCCGCATAGACAAGTGCCAAAGCTAGCTTTTCCATGGGGGAATAATTTTCCTCCGGACCTTGTAACACGCGGCTAACAAAATAAATGGGAACCTGACTTTTGTCTCTTTCTGCCATGAGCACGGAACTTACAACTTTATCCGTAGCTGCAAGGTACATATATAATTCTTCACCTGCAATAGGCGTGGTTAGCATCGGTAAGCTGGTGAGATGTACCTTTAGCTCCGTGAATGCGCTTTCAGCTTCTGCCGTCCATTTGAAATCCTTTTTGCTCAGACAATTCTTCAAGGTTTTGAAGAAAGGTAAAGACTTAGAGGCTGAACTTGATAAATACCTGCTCATGGCCGCTAGTTTACCATTCAGACTTTGGACTTCCTTCATGGTTTTTGGGTGCGGCATGTTGATGATTGCCGTTACCTTTTCCGGATTTGCTTTGATTCCCTTTTCGAGGATGATATGCCCCTGAAATTTACCTCCGGTAACCCCGAAGGAGCACTTCTTCGGATTCAGCTTCATGTTTATCTTCCGGAGGTTACCGAATGTTTCTTCGATGTCAGCCAAGAGTGTATCTTCCAACTTGCTTTTAATGACTATATCATCAACATACGCCTCCAAGTTCCTTCCTATTTGAGTGGAGAAAGCTGCGTCTACCAACCTTTGATACGTTGCGCCTGCGTTTTTCAGACCAAAGGGCATCTTTTGGTAACAGAAGGTACCTTTGTCCGTATGAAACGCGGTCTTGTCCTCGTCTTCCAGTGCCATTTGGATCTGATGATATCCTTTATACGCGTCCAAAAAACATTTGTATTTGAACCCTGTGAGTGACTCCACTTTGAGGTCCACCTCCGGAAGTGGGTATGCGTCTTTTGGGCAAGCGTTGTTCACATCTTTGAAGTCGATGCACATCCTCCAACTTCCATCACTTTTTTTAACAAGAACCAGATTTGCTATCCAAGTGCGGTAACGTACTTCACGCATGATCCCGGCTTTTACCAATTCGTCAACCTCGTCCGTTACAGCTTTACTTCGGTCTGGGGCTAAGCTGCGTTTTTTCTGGACAATTGGTTCTACGCTCTTGTGAATATTCAGCTTGTGCTCCGCAATGTGCCGGGGCACCCCTGTCATGTCAGAATATCTCCATGCGAAAACATCAATGTTAGCTCTTAAAAGCCTTTCTAAACGTACCTTCGAAGCCGGAGATAATGCTGTTCCCATACTCACAGGTTGTTCCGGAAATTCATCATTAATGACAAGTGGAACTTTGAGCAGAGTTTGCTCCGTGTCTTGTGAGTTGCGTCGGGAAGCACCTGCAACCTTATTACCTTCTTCCAGTGATAAACACTCCTGAACTTTTCTTCTTTCTGCTCTAAGGGTTGCAATACCGGAGCTCGTAGGAAATTTCATCATAGCATGCATGGTAGACACTACTGCCCTTAGACGACATATTGTGGGCCTACCCAGCAACACGTTGTAGGGTGACGGTGTTTGCACGATAAGGAACTTCATGTCCACAGTCCTCGACAAAGGGTACTCACCGAAGGTTACAGGAAGCCATATGCTTCCTACTGATGATATCATTGCCCCTGAGAAGCCCACTAAAGGCGTTTTGGTGTTCACCATTCGTTCTTTAATGGAATCATTTAATTTTTCGAAACAGTGGAGATACATTATATCGGAAGAGCTACCTCCGTCCACATAGATGCGGTGGATCAAGTGGCCCTCAACTTCTGCCTTTATAATTAGAGGGTTCTCAGTGGGGCATACCTGGTTAGAAGGTGGAAAGCTGATCTCTTGGTGCATCCAACTTTCAACCTCATCCATAGGCCTCTTATCTTCGTTTCGTTCTGATCAAACCATCTGGATCACTCTAGGTTTGCTCTTTTGAGGAGGACCTTGTCTTCCTTGCTGTTTTGTTCCGGCCTGCTTTACTTCTTTTACCAAGTGCGACAATTGCCCCGTCTGAACGGCTTCTTCTATCTGTTTCCGCAGCTGGTAACAGTCGTTAGTGTTATGCCCTTTATCACCATGGAACTCGCAATACATGTCCGTATTCTTTCCTTCAGGGACACCTTTGAGGGGAGTAGGCTGTGTGAAGCTGTGTCGAACTGCTTCGGTTGCCAATATTTCACAGGGCGTCTTGGTAAGTGGTGTGAAATACGAGTTTCTCTTTGGGGAGGGAGAGTAGGGTGGTGAAACGCGTCCTTTGTTGCCGGAATAAGTATCATGGCTTCGTCTTGGGGATAGAAGGACCTGCGTCTGGGCAGGTGCAGCTGCCTTCCATGGTGTGCCTCTATTCTGTCGCGATGGTGTTCTGGATGGAGCTTCGGCTACGTGCCCAATTGCTTCTTTTCCCTGTATGAACGCTTTAGTTCGTTCAAAAACTTCGTTGATTGTCTTGGGAATGTTGGCATCGAACTGCTCTATCAGCTGTTTCGGTCTTATTCCATGAATGAAACCTGAGATGCGCATGATCTCATCTGCTCCTTTAATTTCCATACTTTCTTCCTTGAACCGCTCCATAAAGTCCGACAGCGATTCATGAGGTCCTTGTACAATATTGTGAATTTCCATAGGATGTTTGGTATACCTCCGCTGTTGCATGAAATTCTGAAGAAAGCTTTTCCGCAGCTCCTCGAAGCTGTCAATACTAGCATGAGGGAGGTCATCAAACCAAAGACGAGCAGGTCCTGCCAGCCTTTGTGCAAACATGTGACACCAAACCGGCATGGACCACTGCTCCATCTCCGCCACTCCGGCAAATAGTCCCAAATGATCGTCCGGATCTCCGGTACCATCATACACCTTGATGTGCGCCGGAAGTCTTGCTTTCTTCGGCCTCTTGCATCTTGCTATTCTCCTGGTAAATTTCTTGATGAGCGATGGTCTGTAAGGCTCGTCTATGCCCTCACCCTCCTCCTCGTCCGAGCTTGAGCTCGTCGAGCTGCTACTGTCAGTGACCGCTGCTTTTCTGGTGCGAGAATGCAAGGAGCTACGTTTCTTTAATTTCTTTTTACTTTTGTCCGGACTGGCCTTTTTCTTCGTTTTCTGAGCGTACCTTTTCCTCCGACGAACCTTTGCTGCTTCGGAATCTGAACTGGAACTATCAGTCCCCTTTTCTGACTCGGTGAGGTCATCTGCGGAGGAATCGTAAGTGAGCTGCGTTCTCACACCATCTATTTGCTTGTTTTTCTCGGACTCTTGCATTAGCGTGCGAAGTGCCTCGTAGTTGCTTTCCACAAAGGCGGGAGTAAGCCGAGGGTCATTTTGCTGATCCTCTGATCCCCCAGCGTTTCCCGTTCCACTTTCGTGCCTTTCAGCGGATCGACCTACAGTTACCTTCGGCGTGGTAGTTCCAGATGAAGGGGTTTTCTCCATTCTTTCAGTTTTGTCCCACGGATGGCGCCAAATGTTGATACAAAAACCGGCAGTACCAAGACTAAGCTTAACAATCTTTCTCCTTGCAATACTTCACAAGCCGCGTCTCGTGTACCTGCACAAGGTCTTTGCTACAAACATCAAAAGTAAGTTAGGACGAAGGTAATTGGACCGGAAGCTTGAGAGCTTATCGGCTGGCGATTCCCGACTGGTATCCGTATCTACGCAGAGGGCAGATACGGCTTGTACGCCACGAGGCCAAGAACCTTCGGTAATAGAATAAGTTACGGATTTAGTGAGAGTGAGTGTTCTTGAGAGTAAAAGTAAGTGATACAAGTGAATAAGATTGCTGTCCCTTTTTACTTGACTGAGATCGCTTATTTATGTCTACTTAGGGCAGAGATTCCCTTTTCCATAAATGGTTGGTCTGCTCTCCGCAGCTCAGGGCGGCGGAGCAGACCTTCCTCTTTGGGTCATAGGTTGCCTTTTGTTCCCTTTTGACATGACCTGACCCTTTTACGTGTTTCAGTGGTAATGCAGGGTATCTCTGCGATAAGTCTCACCCTCGGATATTGCGTCTAAGTCAAAGATTCCTTTTGTCGTAGGTTCCATATATTTACGCAACTCGAACGTGATTCCGTAACTTTCTATATTTCCGTAGCTTAATGTTATGTATTTAGCTGCGGCATATGCTGCAAGATGCGTTTATCAGCATATACCCGATCATTAGTCTTATATAATTTGATTTTTAAATTAATTACCATTAAATATACTATCTAGATGTGGTAAACGGTTTCTTTCTCCACTAATATAGGAGATACACAACGATAATTAGGATATCAAATGCAATCTCATAATTTTTCATTACTTATTTTCTTGCCCTTTTTTTTAAAGAAATTCACGCAGATATATTGCATCGATTTAAGTAATTTGGGATATGTGATACGTGAATACATATATTTCATTCTACTCTGCAAGCAATAAAATAAAAATTCCAACCATTAGCTAGACTTGAACAAAGATGCATGAGAAAAATTTATTCACTTTATTTAAATTACAAATTTGGCACCATAATGATAACGAAATGCATATATAATGAACAGCACAAAAATTATATTCATAAATTATTAACACAACATTTTAGTTAATTAATAGCTCCACACTTCATACGAATCTCTCCTTTGTTCACCGTTAGTACCTCAACAGAACCTAGTCGTACCATTGCTGCTGCAAAATCCTTTCTCCAAGTATTAACGTCATCTGCATATTTCGCAACTGTTTTCGCTGTCGCTTCATTATCTAGCAAAACTTTATCTGAAGAGAACAAAACCCGATGTTGTTTCATATATTAAGATAATACTGATTGTCGAGGCGATTCTCAGTCACGGGATCAAGATTCATGGTACCAGAGACTCCGTTCTTTGGGCATTTTGTTTTTAAGAACTCTGCGTATTTTGGATCTAATGAAGGATCAGTAGCATGCGTTGCGTTAAATGTATAGAGACATGTTACACCCTGCTCTACCTATAAAATGGGCCCCAGAGAGTGCCACGTATCACCACAATGTCTTTAGCCATCACTGAAGCTATAATAGTGAGTGGCAGTTTTCATTTGTCGCTGTTTTCTAGGAAACGTTTACAGCAGTGAAAAGTCAGTTGTGAGTTATGCTACATCAATGGCTCCTTTCATATACAAAGTGATTTAGTTTTTGTACAAATTGAGTCAGGCATTTTCCACATTCATTTATTTAAAGTGACACATGCAATAAGTTAGATATACCTAGTACTCAATCATGTAACACATGTATGCTTATATTACCCAAATAGATTCAGTAAATAAAGACACTTATCAAGGCATTTTTACACATTGATTCAACAATTACCATACTGATTCAGTCATTGTACAAAGTGATTCAGTCATTCTTACACATTGATTCTGCAATTAAACATACTCATTCAGTCAATTTACATAGTGCTTCAGTCATTTTCCACATTCATTCATTCAATGTACTCTGTTACATCAAAAGTATTTACGTAATTCCAAAAAAAAAACCTTAGCAATTAGCAAATTCAGTAAATCACGTCACATTCATTCATTCAATCATGTAACACATGTATGCTTATATTACCCAAATAGATTCAGTAAATAAAGACACTTATCAAGGCATTTTTACACATTGATTCTACAATTACCATACTGATTCAGTCATTGTACAAAGTGATTCAGTCATTCTTACACATTGATTCTGCAATTAAACATATGATTCAGTCAATTTACATAGTGCTTCAGGCATTTTCCACATTCATTCATTCAATGTACTCTGTTACATCTAAAATATTTATGTAATTACAAAAAAAAATCTTAGCAATTAGCAGATTCTCTAATATATTAATGTGATTACAAAAAAAGGCGTCTAACAACAAAAGCCTACTTAAATTACAACTAAATTATGACTACGGTTCAGCAACATAAAGTGAAAACTCTGACAATGGTTCAGCAGCATAATAAAACTAATGACCATTATAAACCTCAAATTCAGACTCATAAACATAACTATAGATAATTATTAGCATGATTCAACAACATAATATACCCAAAAGCAAAAAAAAATAAAAAAATTAGACTAGATATACAATTGAATCGAAACGGATTTTTAACATATAGAAGATTTATTCAAACCACAAATAACCTATTCATAATCATAAACATAACTATAAATAATTATTAGCATGATTCAGCAACATAATATACCCAAAATCAAAAAAAAAATTTAGACTAGATATACAATTGAATCGAAAGGCATTTTAACATATAGAAGATTTATTCAAACCACAAATAACCTATTCATAATCGAACTCAGGAAAAAGGTACACACTATAATATGTTACCTTTTGAGTCTCGCTTGCTTTTGATTTCTTGACTTCGACATATTGATAATCACACCACAAGTTCTGAAATCGACTTTAATTGCTTGATTCATGAACAAACAACCGCAAATCTTACGCTGACAAACAATTGTTTTTGCGTGTGTTAATGTGTTACTTAAAATCGCAAAATAGGGTTCGCTTTTTTTTTTTTCCCTGCGCCGATGAAGATGGAACGAATTTTGGGGTTTTGATCGGTTATTTTTTCAGCATGCAAATCGGATTGGGATTATATTATATGTTTCCTTTTTTAAATAATAATGAATAGACAATACTACCCCCAATCATTTGATCTTCCGCCTAGAAAAACCCAAATTTCCTTTGACCAATCCAAACCCTTGAATCATACATCTAATGGTTAGGATTTCTTCTCCCATTTCTCCACTAAAAAACCTTTCTCCCTTGAACCCAATCCTATATATATATATATATATATATATATATATATATATATATAGTGGAATGATCCAGAGGGAAGTGCATTTTTTGGGGGAAGGGGAGAAACGTTAGTATGCATCAGGAAGCATATTACCTTCACCCATACAAATCTCGAAAAAAGCAAACTGAAATTTAGTAAATGTTAATCAGAATCGATGCTATGAATGTTAAGCTTCCTTGATAAATTCTTTCTTCAAGTTATAGCATCGATTTATGAATATTAGATCCAAATCCGTTAATATGCATCGCGGTGCATATTAGTTAATATGCATTGTGATACATATTAACAATAAAAATATCTTTCAAATAATGTGAAGTTTTAATATGCATCGCGATGCATATTAGTTGATATGCATTACAGTGCATATTAACAATTTATTAAATAAATATTCATCAATTAATGTTATGACTTAAAAATGAAATTCATTCGTTAAAATATTCTTTATAGCATCGATTTTGATTACTATTTACCAATAAAAGTAATTTTTTGTCGACATTTTGATTGATAATTGTAATATGCTTCTTGATGCATACTAACGTTTCCTCCCTTCCTCCCAAAAAGTCACTTCCCTCTTTATCACTACCCTATATATATATATATATATATATATATATATATATATATATATATATATATATATATATATATATAGAGAGAGAGAGAGAGAGAGAGCAAGAGGATATAAAAAAGAAAGGAATTAAGGAGAGAATGGGGAGAAACAATATAAGCCAATCATGAAATTTAAGGTTAAGGAGTATTTTAGTAAATTTCAATTTAATTAATACAATAAATGTAAAATCTTTAAAAAACAATTAAAAAGGACGGTTATTTTATCCAACTTTGTAGTAGACAAGTCTTGATTAATGAATAACTGGAAATCACAAATCTCTATTTTATTTAATTAAAATAATAGTTTTTAACATTAAAATCATCAAAGCTATTGAAACTTTTGATTATTTAAAATTGACTATTGATTTGTATGTGTTCAAGCCTGACCGCAATTTATCATACTGATAGAACAAAAAGTTGGTTGCGTTTGACGGCACTGAAAACCGATCCATGGAAACAATAGATGTGGATAGTGGATACTAGAATAAATAAGATAATGAATAATTCAACCTCTTGAATTTAAATAAGTCAAAAATCAAAATCTCTAAGATTGATTAATTAGTTATAACATCTCTCTCTGTTTACTATTAAAAGAGTGATTGGGGTAATCACAATTAAATTAGATTTAAATGAGTTAATCTTGATCTTCCATGGGATGAAAACTCTTAATCTCATCCATTGAGATCTAACCCTAAAATTGATTTGCCAATAAATTACAATGATTATTATAAAATGACTCTTTAACTCGATCCTAATTAACTTCTAATCCTTTTGACAATTAATTATTAACTGAAATTTAATTTTAAAGTTAAATTTAAATTCGAAAAAATAAAATACTGTTTGATATTAATTGCAATACGGTTTAAATGAAAAAAGATGCCAAAACATATTAGCTTCCATATCATACCAAAAGACCACTCCCAACGGGCGTCGGTCTAGCCGTCAGTTGGGCTTTTCACCCGTGATATCAATTTCTGAATCCACCAATTCAAAATCTAAAGATATATTAGATAACGTGAAAAAATTGGGATAGGAATCAACGAAAGATTCTGAACTATTCTGGACTCAGACGTTGAAAAGCGCATACAACCTTAACTATAGAGATGGTATAGTATTTGTAACTGAAATACTATGGTCGTCACAAACTGCATAAGAATGAACAAATACACACTGTTAGTTAACATACACAACATAAGTCGACAAGCATTATACAAAAATACAAAACAGAGTAGCTGTCTCATAATGATATATGATCAGAAAACATAAAGAAAGCCTAAATATCTTACTTCGGTTTTTATTAATTCCAAAACACTATTAGTAGAAAAAACATCTAAAAAAATATGTAAAAATATATAAGACGCAATTGTTACCGAAACAGACAACACAAATCTGCCAACACAAGGATGTTGATGCAACCTTTCAGTGTTGTATTAATATCTTTCCTTCAAGATCTAACCTACTAAACATCGGTAAAAGAAGTTGGAAAAAACATTACGCTATAAGATCAATCACTGTTTACCTGTAATGGAACATCAACAACAAGCCAGTTAATGGGTATCTTATTAAGTTTGACATTAGGGTGATCCTACTACCTATTATTCAAGCCAGTTAATGGATATCCTAGTTTCATTATTAATCAAGAAACCATTTATCTGCGTTTTTAGTGAGAATGAAAGTCCGTGAGTTGGAGGGAATTGAGGCACAAAAGTTTTTTGATATTGTTTTGAGAGGACCCTCGTGCTTTTTGAATATGCAGCCCAATAGTTTCACGATTAGTCAAGCCATTTGACTGCATATTTAGTGAGAACTAAAGTCCATGAGTTGGAGGGAAAAAGTATGAAAGTTGAACATTTAGAAAACGATACATTTCATTTGTTGAGACCTCATGTTTACAACTTTATTTCTTTCACACTACATCTCTCAGACCTTCATTCTCACTTAACATGTTGCCAAATAGTTTCACGATTAATCGTAAAGCCATTTGACTACATGTTTAGTGAGAATCAAGGTCTGTGAGTTGGAGGGAAAAAGTAGGAAAGTTAAACAATTGTGAAAAGATGCATTTTATTTTTATGAGACTGTTTATAGAGGGCTCTCATACTTGAAACTTTGTTTCTTTTACACCACATATATCAGACCTTCATTCTTATTGAATATGTAGCCAAATAGTTTCAGGATTAATAGCAAAGCCATTTGACTGCATATTTAGTGAGAACCAAGGGCTGTGAGTTGCAGGGAAAAAGTATAAAAGGTGAACAGTTAGAAAATGACGCATTTTTAAGACCATTTATAGAGGGCTCTCATGTTTACAACTGTGTTTCTTTTACACCACATCTCTCAGACCTTCATTCTCAATGAATATGTAGCCAAATCGTTTCGCGATTAATCGTAAAGCCATTTGCCTGCATATTTAGTGAGAACCAAGATGTAGTCTGTGAGTTGGAGCGAAAAACAGTTGAGAACAGTTGGAAGGCGATACATTTTATTATTGAGACCGTGTTTACTCAGGGCTTTCGTGTTTGAAACATTACTTCTTTTATTCAGAACTTCATTATCACTTAATATGTAGCCTAGTTTCATGATTAATCATAATGCCATTTGACTACATATTTAGTGAGAACCAAGGTCCATGAGTTGGAGGGAAAAAGTACAAAAGTTCTAAACACAAGAGTCCTCTAAAAACAATCTCACAAAATGTGCATAAGAATGAAGAAAAACACACCATTACTTGCTTAACATTCATATCAAAAGTTAACAAGCAATAGCATTTTATTAAAACAAAAACCGTGTAACTGACTCATGATCATCTTTGATCAAAAAAATATAAGCAAAGCGTAAAATCTGGCTGTTTTTTAAGAATTCCAAACAGGGGCGGAACTTGAACAATAGTTTCAGGGGGGCGAAAAATCAGTTGACATATCAACGTATTAATCTCTAATTTCTTAAACGGAAGGTAAAAGTTAATACTCCGTACTACATATCTGAATCGAGCTTATTTGCATGAAATATAAAGTTTGAGGGGATAAACTGTCACTCTATGTAAAATAGAAGGGTGTCTTTTGAAAAATGGGTGATAATTATATGAAATGTGGAGCCATTGGGTGTCTTCTTCCCTATCAAACCACAAGTCTTCATTCTTCACCATTAAAATAGATTTTTCGCCTGCCTGTAACTGCTATGATTTCTAATTTTTTTCTAAACTACTTGACATATCACATATATTAACGTTAATCACTCAGATCTTAGGGAGGGCGGGCACCCCTCCTGGCCCTCACTAAGATCCGCCGTTGATTCCAAAACACTATCATTTAAGATAATATATCAAAAAGATAATAAAAAATAAATGATGACAGAGAAGGAATACTTACAAGCAAAATTGTGTAAAGTCAGAACTGTGAATTGTGAACTAATTGTTACCGAAACGGAACTCCCAGTTTCTTGAATAATAAGGGATGCAGGTTACTGTTGTGACAGAGCATAAGTTGTTGTAGCCTTTTGGACTGGACCAACTTGGCTAGACGAGGATGCTGATGCAAACTTTCATCATCCTGTAAATAGCTTTCCTAGATTCTAGATCCAACCTACTAAACAAACACAGAAAAAAGTAAGATGTTTAAATGAAAAGAATAATAAACTACCATTTTGGCCTTGCTTTTAGATGGAGAAGAAGTCGAAGTAGCCTTACAGAATAGACTACCATTTTCATGTGTTTGTTTGAAGCACTCTATATACAAAATGTATAAAATGATACAACTTGTGAAATTATCTATTCAGAATAGTGATAGTATAGTATTAAGTACAGTATTACTTGCCTTTGGTCCTTCTTAGCCAGCACAATGGAGGGAACATTACTAGTTGAACCAGCTCTTCACCTTTTTTTTCTGAGTATGGACAATAACCTCAAATTATTACGGACCATTGAACTCACTTTGGCTCAAACATGATCTGATTCAACACAAATCGGACCATTGAACTTCCTCGCAGCTAATGTGGTCTTGCTCTTTGACACACTTTTGACTTGTGGTTGCAATAACCATGCTCTATAGATAATTAATTATCATCAACACTAACATTTATGGTTAATATCCACAAAATAAGTTTTTATGATCCTTGATCATCTATAAGGCATCGTTACGACAACCAAAAGCAAAAGGGTGTCAAAGAGAAAGATGGCATTAGCAACGAGAAACCTAAATGGTCCAATAGGTGTTAAATCAGAGCATGTTGGAGCCAAAGTCAATGTCTGTATTAAGAAAAAGAGCTGCTTCAATTAGTAAGGAACAAAACACTGAGAAAGTAAAGAGAAGGAAACATTGCCAATTGGCTCCCCGTTGTTATCACTTTCTGAATATACTGAATCAGAATCTGAAAATAGATCAAATAACATAAACAAATCGTGATCCAAATCAATGAAAGATTCGGATAATGAAAAGCAATTAATACTTCAAACTGATTTTTTCTTAGACAATAAAACTCAGATGCAAAAAGATGAACTCGATCAGACATGCTTATTGGAGGGCACAACTTGAAATCAATAGAGAATGAATCCATTTTGAATATATTTTACCGATCCATCCATATTAGCATAGGTTGAGTCAATGATTGTTTTCCAAAGCTATTAACTTTATTCTACAAGCTAAGATCAGTTTTTCACAAACTGCATAAGAACGAGAAAAAAACCCATTACTTACAGCCTCATGATCATCTAGGATCAAGAAACATAAGCAAAGCATAAAAATCTGACTAAGTTTCTTTCTAAATTCCAAAATACTATATACCATTAAAAAAAATAGAAAGATACAATTAAGTAACAATGATGACAGAATTAAGTTTTACTAGCAGAATTGTGTATAGACGGAACCGTCAAACATAAAATAGTTATTACCAAAACACAGACCTCCAGCTTCTTGAATTACAAGGATGCTGATGCAAGTGTCCTACTATTCTGTCAATGGCTTTCCTTCTATATCCAACCTATAAACAAACACAATAAAAGAAATAAAATAATAATAAAATATTGTCCAAATTAAAAGAATAATTAACTACCATTATGGCCATCTTTCTGGATGAGGAAGATGTTGTACTTTCCTTCCGGAACAGACAACCAGTTTGCAGTATCCCATCATAAGTATTCCATCAGGACCCATAAAAGTAGTCCAGAATGATTCAGTTTTTGTTATATAAATATGTATTTGTTTGAAGCTCATCTTGAAGCCAACTAATAGTGCAGAGTGATACACCTTTTAGATTACAATTATCTATATATTCAAAAGAGTAATAGTGTAAAATAATTACCGTTTTACTCATCTTTTTGTCCCCCTTAGCCAACACAAAGGAGAAACTAGTTGAACCAGCTCTTCACCTCTTTTTTTGTATGGACATTAACTTTGGCTCCAACCCGATCTGATTATCTGATTTTACACAAATTGGACCAACGAGCTTCCCCACAAGCCACACCTAAAGTGGTCTTGCTGTTTGACGCCCTTTTAACTTTTGGTTGCAGTAACCAAGCCCTATAGATAATTACTGATCATCAACACTAACATTTATGGTTAATATCCGCAAAATAAGTGCTCAAGATCCTTAATCACCTATAATGAACGGTTACGACAACCAAAAGGAAAAGGGTGTCAAAGAGAAAGATGGCATTGACTACGAGAAACATAAATGGTCCAATAAGTGTTAAATCGGAGCATGTTAGAGACACACTCAATGTCCGTACCACGAATAAGAGATGCTTCAATTAGTAATCTCCTAATGTTACCTCCAATGTGGTGGCTAAGAGAAACCAAATGATGAACAATGACCGTTTTCACAAATTGCATGAAAACGATGAAGCATGCTCACACCATATTAGTTATCTAAGATTTAAGCATTTCCCAAAAAGAAAGGGTTATCTAAGATTTAAAACAGAAAACAAGCATCAAACAAAAAAAAATTATCTAGAACGAAAGACATAAGCAAACCTGAATAATCTGACTTTTTTGAGAACTCCAAAACCCTAAAAAAAAACAAATAGTGAAATAGAAAACAAAAATTCAATCCAAGATTTAAAAAGAAATCTTACAAAAAAATTTATCGTGTAGTAATGTAATGACAGCAAAGAGATGGCTAACAGAAACCAAACCCTAGCCATGGGATACATTTTCACAAACTACAGCATGCATATTTTATACACAAAAATCAACAAGCATTTAACAAAAACAAAAAAATGTAAGAATCTGATTTTTTTATGAGAACTTCAAAAACACTAAAATAACAAAGAATAACACAAAAGGCAATTGAAGATAGAGAAAGAAATCTCACAAACTGTGGTGGCAAAGAAGAATGCCGGTACTAAGAGGAGGAATAGTTGCTTCAATTAATAATGTTACCTCCCAGTGTTGTGGTTAAGAGGAATCCAATGATGAACAATGATTGTTTTCAAAAACCGCATAAAAACGATGAAGCATGCATACAACATTAGTTATCTAGATTTAAAACCGAAATTAACCACCATTAAACATAAACAAAACTGTGTAATCATCTAGGATTGAAAGACATAAGTAAACCCTAATAATCTGGGTTTTTTTATGCACTCCAAAATCCTAACCAAAAAATGAAAATAAAAATCGATCGAACATATAGAAAGAAATCTCGCAAGCAAAATTGTGTGCTGACGGCAAAGAGATGGCTAACAGAATCAGATTTGAGGATGTTGGCAGTATTGAGCTCATGCCTATTTATAAGGAACACAGCCATTCATCATCTATTATTTACAGCAAAAATCAAACGACATTTAACAAAAACTGATTAATAATCTAATTTTTTTTTTCAATGACTCTAAAACCCTAAAAAAATAAAATTAAAAAACAATTGAAGATGGAGAAAGAAATCTCAAAAACCAAATTGTGAAGAGGCAGCAAACTGCAAATAGATGGCTAACCGAATCAAATTCGAGTATTTTGCAGGTGCCTTCATTTGGATTTGTGATGTTGCTACAATGAGCATTGGCGTGTATATATAAGCACAAAACAACCGGGAATAATTTTCAAAATCAGCGTTTTCTCTGAATACGTTAGGTCAGCTAATCCATTGGGCTTATACACTTGATCCACAGCCCATCAATCCGTAAATGGACTTGGGTTTTCAGAACAAATAAAATTGATTTAAATATGTATTCAATTGAAATCACACTGTTTTTTTTTCTTCTTTTATTCTGATCATTTATGTGTAACCAAGTAGTTGTAAACTGATTAATGACATCAAATAATATAGTGGCGAGTCTTTTTGTCATTTTTCTATTCTTAATGGACTATCGTCATCTTATACAGAAGACAAAATTAATCAGTCTGCTAAAACGGAAAATGATAACTATTATAATACTACTATAGTAATGTTACTAGCCTTCACATCTTTCATGTGATGGATACTGCTGGCTGCTGCACACGGAAGTTGATAAAAAATGATTAATGGGCCTAATGATACAAATGGTGACATGTGTTGAGACTTGAGATGACATATCAACCAACGAATGAGTTAGAGTTATCTTTAGGTTGATATATTTAGGTCTATATGTCAAAACTCGAACATAATTAGTTGAACACAGAGTGTGACAAATGTATGATTGTTTTACGTTAGAGAAGTTCCACATTTACAGTAATCTGGCTAGTGGTTGAATTGATGTGTTGAAATACGTAGGTTTTTGGACATTATGTTCATATAGTTGGAAAAACATTTCATTTTGTGAGTGCTTTCTTCTTCTTTAACTTGTGTTAGAGCACTCTATCTAGCTTTCAGCTTCTCCTTCTACTTTGACGTATAGTAGTAATTTGTAGCAAAAATGATCACGATAACTCACATAAAACAATAAAAACTCAAGTCAAAAACTCTACGGAAATACTCAATGCATTCCCGTGTGGGATTTTTACCGATTCTTGTATTTAATTTTCTCTTAGCAGGGGAAAGAATAAGAGAAAACTTACCAATCTTAGAAACATAACGTATTTCGTGAACCTTGTATTACATAAATCATATGATCTATTTATATATATACACATCTAATGATGACACTGAGTTTTTTTTATGGGTCTTGAAATCTCAGTGTTCACTTTTATTGGTATCAGAAGTATATAAAGACCACCTTCAAAGATTTGAACTGGAACAATTAGGCATCATAAATCAACTGATCGATCTGGACGACCATTCAACCAACGTGTCACCAGCATTAGACATGGATTTTATCTGGAATATAATAATATCTCAAGGCTTCACTTCCTTATAATATGGAGTATCGGACGATTCTCATCAGATAAATTGGATTGATCGTGCCTAAAAACACATATAAAGTAAGATAGAGTAAAGACGACCTCCAAGTTCCAATATAACAACTAATTCAGTTAATGGAGTTTGATATTTAGTAACCAATTTATGATAAGAGTCATTGAAACCATATACAATGTATTAACGAAATCATACTATCGTTGATCCATCCATCCATCCAATACCAAGTTTCCGAATGTGCACGGTTTCTAATGACGATAAAAGCAGAGCTTGCCTGCCTCTTACGAAGTGCCTGAATGTTTTTGTTGAGAGTGCACGTCGGTTGTCGCCAAACACCACACATTATTTACTTACCATTTACAACAAGAAAATCAAATGAATTAAGCATTGTGCTTAAATCAGAACAAAACAAAACCAAAAAAAAAAAAAAAAAAAAAAGGAAGAAAAAGAAGATAGAACAAAAACAGGGCTGTAATAAAATATATAGACAGACCAGATTTATATTGTGTGATATGAAGGTGTTGTTTAATGGAGAAGTAATATGGCATCAGTCATATACATAGAGACTATATACACCCCAAAGTTTGAAAACCATGAAGGTAAGTGAAGCTCATGTTAGGTTTCCACATTGAAAGCTCTTGAAATGGAAGTTACATTGCCAAATGCTAAGACCATCCGTAACCGTAACACCAGAACGCCACTTTTTCAGCTGCCACATCAGCGCCACATCAGCGTCAAACTATAACACCAGAACGCCCCTAATCATAACACCAGAACGCCACTTTTTTTCTCCATTCTGGGACCCACCACTAACTAACTAAATTTAATTTTCTTTTATTTAAAATACAATACAAAACATTTTAATTAAAAATACAATACACCACAATAATTAAAATAAAAACCATACATTAATTCAAATAAAAATGAACTACATTACTTTTTAAAAATAAAATACATCACAATAATTTTAAAATACAATACGATCCTAAAAATTAAAACGTTACATTCCTAAAAATCTAAACGTTACAATCCTAAAAAATAAAACGTTACAATCATAAAAATCCTATGGTGGTTGGGTTGGACGTACGTTTGGGTTAGACCCGCTCGAACCGGGTGTGTTTCCGGTTCCGAATAACATAAGGTTTGTGTACGACATATTTTCCGGGTTGTTGGTTTGATTGTAGTCGGAATTTGGGTTGGACATGGTGTTGAAGGTATTGAAAATAGATGGAGAAAATAGATGGAGAAATGGTGTTGAAAGGAAAGAAGTGGGTTAAAAAATGAGTTAGAATGTGTTAGTTTATATAGAGAAATGGGTTAGGTGGTTTGAAAAAAAAAAAAAAAAAAAAAATTAATTTTTTTTGAAAAAGAACCGTTACCCACGCTCCCCTAATTTTTTTTTATTTTTTTTTTTGTTTTTTTCGAAACTTTTTGAATTTCAAAAAAAAAAACCGTTTTTTTTTTTTTTTTTTTTCGGTATTTATCGCGAAAGAAAAAGAGAAAAGAAAATTAAATATGCTGTGGGTCCCACCAAAACGCGGAAAACGGAGGCGTTAATCGAGTGAGAACGCCGAGCTGAACGCCGTCCAGAACGCCGCGTTAGCGGCGTTCTGGCGTTCTGGAGCTGACAACGCGGGCCACATCAGCGCGTTACGGATGGTCTAATTGGTTTCAACTTTCAACCCAGTTATTGACTTCCAATAGGTTTTTGAACTTTTTTAATTATTCTATATTACTTAGCTTTTTAGTGTCAAAGTGTTGAATACATTTGTGTTGTTATTGTGTTTAGAATGTTTGCCGTGAGTACGTTTGTTAGTTTACTTATTACATTAATTGCATTGTGCATATGATTAAAATTATGTATGTTCAAAGGATCTGATTTATACCATGTTTATAGCAGACTAAGGGGCTGTTTACTTTTTTTTCCTATTAAGTGATGTTTACATGTGATGTCCGTCTGGATAGATATGTCTGTTTATAACAAGTGCTGTTTATGTAAATGTAATTTTTGTTTTGACCAAAATGATGAACTTAAATGATATAAAGTTTGAATAAAAATGACGTGTTCAAATTCTATTGGAGAAAAAATGTTGAAAAAAATGTATATTTATCATTAAGTGCCTCTTTTTGGTAAGGGCTTCATTTTTCCTCCTATTTCATAAACAGACATTCCTTTCAGATTAAGTGAAAAAGAAACATCAATTATTTGTCTGGATTAAGAAGTGTCTGGAAACATACCATTAAGTGGAAAGTAAACAGGCCCTAAGCATCCCAATAACTGTTCTACATTGTCGCAATTAACTTTTTGATATCTCTCATTGAGTATTTTTTTTTCTTTATTTTATAGAAATGAAAGTACTACAATCCCTAGACTTGAGGCCATCCACTAAGCCTGCACCTCTAGATGAGGCCTTTAATTTTTAGTTAAAAGATGTAGATTATAGACTATACAAGCATCTTTGTTTTATACTACGTGTTTGATCTTTGTAAGCATAGCATATACCATTGCATCGGCTAAGGATGTGGAGGCAATTTATTCACCTAACCTTTAGCATAAGTTAAAGGTATATGTAGTAAAAAATTCACCTTACCTTTAGCAATTAATACATGATTTGTTTTTGTTTTAATTTTTGTTTTTGTTTTTGTTTTTGTTTTATGTAGTAAGTGCTAATTAGATCTATTAAATTTATTTTTTTTACATGTGATGTACTGCCAACAGGAAGCACGAGAGGGGTTTTGCTCACAAATTGACAAGTTGTCTAATGTGGAATGGGAATCAAGCATAATCGTTGATGGAGCGGTTGATCTGCCTTTTACATACCAGCAGAAGATGATTGGGTCATTTCTCATTCCTCCGTACCACTTTCTTTGATGCTTTTTTTTTTAGATTGGATGATCTTTCTTTGGGTTGCTGCACGACAGTTCATCATTTGGATCATCACCTAAAACGTTTCTTCAGCTTCGTATAGAGAGATACATGTATGCTGATAAGGTATATCTAGCTCTAATCTCTGAACTCATTTAGGTTATATGATAACTAAATAGGGATTTTCTTTAAAAACTTAAATAGTCTTTTATATGATATTCACCATCTCCTAGAAGTAGGACTTTATGAAAACTAAATAAAAAGTGAAAAAAGGTATGAGCTATATTCAGATGATAACATGCTCCCTGCATTCAGAACGGAGCTACAAGAAGCTGCTTATGTGGTTGGGAAGTCATCTGTGCATAAGTATGTGGTTGCAGCGGATGACAATATTAAGGACAATAATAGTGTAATTTATTATATCGATTTTGAGGTATATGAATGTCTATTTGATCATTTGTGCTACTTATGCCGTTCACAAAGATTCTTTTTTTTTTCTTCAGGTTAATATTATGGGCTTATGGCTGATTGATTTTTTTTTTTTTTGTAATTTTGTGTTATTGTAGAAAAGAGAGATGTTTAAAGATTTAGCTCCATTACTATGAAACTCATTTGGAACTATTATACCTTTATTGCATATTTGCATGTATGTTTTTTTGTCATTTACATAACACATTTACGTCTACTTAATGTCATAATGTAATCTACGGCTTTATTAGTACATAGCTCTAATTAAATGTTGTCTGATGTCATGTCTTGTATTGCTACAGATGTTTAGTCTTGCATTCTCTTGCACAATCAATGAGGTCATGTTTGCCTTACAGCTCACAGGTGATCCATCTGCAAACTTAACTGGTTTTTGTTATTCAAATGTCCACTTATGTGTATGGAATGAAATACTAAAACTATGATATCAAGGAAATTATCATTTTTGACTTTTGTGATGTGGTTGTATGTGTTATTTGAGTGTTATGTTGAAGATCTCCATGTTATATGTTTGAAGTTTCCAATGTTGACTTATTTAACTAAAAACAATGTTATTAAGTATGTGAAGAATTAGATAGATAATGTTACTAATTGGTTACTCTGTAAACCTCATAAGGAAAACGCTCAACAAACTGGTGCTATTGGGGAACTATGTGAGACACCTGAATGCAAGCAACTTTAAAGATCACAAAAGTCATTGTTGAGGTTTTGGTAGTCTGGGCATATCTTCTGTCTTCACATTAGTATTAACACATTTTCACCTTTCACCTTAGTATAACACATTTTCACTTTTATATACTTAAATCAGTATAATATATGTAATCTTTCAATTTATAATTTTATATTGACATCGAAAACTTTTAAATAAATAAAACAATCTACTAATGATGAAAGCAATGACATATTTACAACTTCGGTTATAATATATTTTACAATATAATGTTAAATTAACATTAACATTCTTGAATATGAATAGTTATTTCAAAATTGGTTTACTTATCGTATCATACATTTTAACACAAAAACTGAATAGCTCTTTTAACTTAAAAATTAAATTTTAACAACTCAAATGTCGTACCCCGCATTGTCGCGTGTCTTAACCTATACATCATATAAAAATAAAAATCCTTTATGAAATAAATAACCAAAACTCCTAAAAATAACCCGCGTTGCCGCGGGTCTTTTATCTAGTGTATGTTCAAAGGAGAATTAAATTGTGTTTAATTAACTTGGTTTAAGTGACACCGTGGATAATTATGTATGTGGAAAATAGATTTAAAACTAGATTAAAATGGTTAGTGTTTAATTTAAATTTATTTTCGAGAGTTTCCTTGTTCTGCAGGGTTTAATATTTGTTCATGAGGACACAAGAAATTAGAATGACGATTTTGTTTAACGGAAATTTGTATCCCACATCGCAAATAATATAAAAGGATTAAGAGTTTATATAAGTCTTTTGATGTTCTTGTCGTAACTAAGTTGTTGTCAAGTGCAATCTCACTTAAAAGGTCATTCCTTAGCCGTATCATTATCAGTGTAGGTTTGGTTGTTCCCTTCTCCAATGGCTGTTTGTAGCGATTTAATATTTCCTCCTTAGCCGTATCATTATCATTGTAGGTTTGGTTGTTCCCTTCTCCAATGGCTATTTTTAGCGATTTAATATTTCGTCACATAAGAATATAAATGGAATGATGTTGTCACAACAAACATCATAATAAAGAGAAGGCCAGGAGCTGGCAATGTTTGTTGCAATTTGATATATTGTCAAATGTGATGTTGTCGCAACAAACATCATAAAGAGAAGGGATCTAGCAAGCCTAGGTTGATAAAGGTATCTCAAAATAATCTTTTTGTACTTGTTTAGTGTATGTCGATTATGTTTTTTTAGTGATTGCGTCTGATTCGTTTAGTAGTATGTAGATTTTTTTTTAGTGGTTGCATCCGATTCGTTTAGTGTTTCAATCTACTTAAGTTATGCCGTTGATACCACGGTCCTAAGCTAGTTTGGCATATATAATCCTCTTTATCAAAAATAAAAAGTAGAAATATTAGAGCAACGAAGTACATGCAGTATATAAAAACTTGTAATTTTCTTGTTATAGAAACTACATTGTTCGACACAGTGGCGTAGCCAGAAATTGTACTTTAATTGGGTGGGCCGAAACAAATAGTAAAAATGCTCGATAAAATTAATAGGAAGTGTAAAGAGCTTACAAAGAAATAATCAACAGAAAGTTTTAGCGCCACATTTTGGGTCTCTTACATCGTTAAAATGTCTAAAACATAATCTTAACTAGAAGTCTCAATAATTTCTCAATATATATACCTAGTAATTAGTAAAACTAGATTATTAAAAAGAAATTCGTCTTCTATTCCCAACACTATAATAGAAGTGTCAATTCTTCACGTTTTTTTCTTCACATTTCTATAAAGTGTTAACTATTTGCCAAGTTATTCACACTTATAAGTGTGTACAAAATGTTGATGCTTTTAAGTGTGAAGAAATTGAACTAATCACACGTGTGAAAAAATTGAACAAAGTCCACATCTAAAAGCATGAAAATCATTTCGTAACACTCAATTTATTCACGCTTCTTAAGCGTGAAGAAACTGGGTGTTACAAAATGATCTTTACACTTTTAAGTGTTACAAATTTTGAAGTCAACATTGTAATACATATTGTTATTAGTTCGATTTCTTCACACCTAAAAGCGTGAACATTATGTATACAGTATAAGTGTGAATAACTTAACAAATAAGTTAACACTTTATAAAAGTGTGAATAAAAAAGCATGGAGAATCAACACTTTTATTCAAGTGCAATAACATTTAAACCTCCGTAGATAACCATACACTATGATATCGTCTAATAATTATGACCTTAAAATAAGAATACTAAATTTAATACACTAATTCGTTCGAACAAACTCAAAAGTTATAATAATTGAAACTATCAAAGAAGAATAATAATTTTGTTACTTAATGTGTACAAAAGTTAAAATACTAAAAATCAACAACTTTATTAAATTGGTAAGAACCTATGATACATGAGCAACGGCATAACAAAGTCCACAACTTTCGTAGGGTTCTTTATACGTGTTGAAAATTTTATGAATTCAATATTTTAATGTAATTGTTTCGATTGATAACAGATTTCGTATATAATTCATTATATATGATGGGCCAATCTTTTTCAAGAGTTAGGATGGCCAAAAGGCTTTTTAAATCTAATATTTAGGGTGGGTCAATTATGTTATATTAGAAAACTATTACTAAACTTCATATATATATATATATATATATATATATATATATATATAGTGGCATGATCCAGAGAGAATATGGTATTTTTGAGGGAAGGGGGGAAGTGACCATCTGACCATCTATTTCATCAGAATTCCTATAACACCCCTCAATTCAATATCCATTATTAAATGAATTTATCTCGGAAGCGTATATTTAAAACATATTTATTACATAATATATGTACATATAAAATTTACCAATTTCAAAACCTTACTTTCAAATCATAATCTAGTTACATCAAAACATAAAGGTTGGGTGTTATGAAATTCCAAGACACATTGATTTAAATAATCAATATCAGAGTATACGCCCTGTCATCAAACATTCCTTCAAGTCCCACTTCTTGCCAACCCGTCATATCATAACTCATAACCTGCAAGAAGTAATGTGGGAGATTAGCACAAAGCTAAGTGAATGAACTTGCAAACAACATCACAATTTAACATAACAAATTTGTATACAACAAATAATTATAAACACACACTACAAAGGATCGGTGGTTCTCGAGGTGCCCGCAGTCCGGATGGCCCACCGAGCAACACTTATAACCAACTGCAGGTCAATACAGCGGTCAAACCGACTACTTGGTGCCATTGACTCACACAACACAGGTTCCTACAACAACGCATGTACAAAGCCCCTGTGTTGGCCAAACAATAGCAAATCCCAAGCCCAGCCCCATGCTGGCCTCTGAAAATAACATATGCCCCATCGGCTCATGTATCACATAGTCACATATTCCAAACTGTCATGGAATTCATATCCGACTAAACAGTCTATCAACAGTATAATAATGATCATCACAGTAGACTAAACAGTCAATCAACAATTATAATTACTCGTTGTAACCAAACCTGTTACAACTAAATTACACTGAGGGTTACATGTCCACTCACCAATACCTCAGTCGTCTACTCAGTAGTCTAATGTCACCGAGTCTTCTGTTTATCTGAAAACACAACAGAATAACACAAGTCAGTCACTTGTCTCAAAATTTATATAATATAACTCGAATATATATATACCAACCACATAAGTATTTCGTCATATAGTTCAATATACACATAAACGACACAAGTAGTCGAACTCTAATAAAATCACTTATATCTTCATTTAATAACTTTCTAGTTCCACATTATTATTCTACCATAATAATAAGAATGATACAACACATATAAGGATCTAGTAAAATATATTATTGAACTAACAATCATACTTCAATATCATATTTACCTCACTTTAGCCTTAACAATTTTTTTTTACTAACGTTAACACTTGATGAATCATCAATGACTTATCTTATTATCCTTAAAATCAATAAGTATCCTTACAACCAACAATATCTAGCCACTTCACATATCACCTATTCAATCTTTAATCCACATATATAATCATATATTCGTACTAGTTTATTCACTGTCAAACTAAATTCGATATTTATAACATATATGATAAGTTATTATTATTATTATATATATATATATATACGTTATCTATTTCCATTTATTATCATATCGGATCATAAGTGAGCTAAATACGTAATTAAATATGAAGTTGTAAAGCTAGTCTGCTGTTCCTCGTTCTACCCGCCGGGTAGCGTCCTGAACCAGCTATTTCCAAAACGTAGTCCGAATTCAAACCAATTTCACACCCAACAATGATACACAATCGAATTAGTGCAGAAAGTTAACATCAATATCAACTTCAAATTTCATATAACAATATTTCAACTCACTAATCTATAGCAATCATCATGTACTCAAATTCTAACTCTAACCAATTTATTCATCTTCAATAAGCTTGAAGAACACATATAATCATCTTATAACATCATAAAATTCTGTAAGTATCATCATAAAATCGACAAGTATTATCATGTATTAACTTTCAATTCCATACAGATCATGAATCCCCTTATTTCTATTATTAATTTAAATAGTTGAACTAAAAAAGAATAAACACAAATAATCAACTTACCACTTTAATAAGAGGAAAGCAGGAACTAAGATGGTGATGCCGAAAGTGAAACAAGATTCACAGTTATGTGGGTAAATTCTAATTTGGTGATGTTGGCTTTTCAAATGATCGAATGTACTTAAAGAAATAAAAGAACATAAAGTATTTAAGAAAAGTAACAAGATTAGGTCGGTTCTCTCTCTTTTTTTTTTTTAGTTTATAAGTGAGATAAAGAACAAGAAATGGGGAAAAGAAGTAATAAGAGCATCCACACCAACAAAAAGCTTTTAAAAGCTTTTTTTGATGCCACTTCATCAATCATGTAAAAAGCTTTTATGAAAAGCTTTCTCTCCAATGTTAAAAGCTTTTCTAAAGCTTTTGTTTTTAAATTCTACACACACACAATGTCTAAAAAGCTTTTGATGAAATACTTGATATTTCTCAAGCTATGGAAAGAAAAGCTTTGCACTCCAATGATAAAAAAGCTTTTCAAAAGCTTTTTTGTCTAAAAAAGCTTTGTAAAAAGCCTTTGTTGGAGTTGCCCTTGTCGGTCCTCATGCTAGCCGACCTAATATTTGGGTAAATTAAATTTAGTCCCCTTACTATTGCCTGGAACCTACAACCATTTCGCGAAACTAAAACTTTTATTACTCATACAATTTTATTAATTTAAAACAATTAATAAATTTTCTGTCACAATAAATTATTTGACTACTTTTCCCAATTATTTTCAAATAAATAATACGAACTTATTTTCCTAACTCATTAAACAATTAACTTTAAGTCGGGAAAATATTAAAATACAACTAGACCCTAAAAGTGGGTGTTACAAATCTCCCCCTTAAAGAGATTTCGTCCTCGAAATCTGATCCCACTCGATAACCCGATATTAATATAATCGTATCTAATTCACTTTTCTCTAGATCTCAAAATTCTACTTTCGTTTCAATATTAGCATATCATGTCATTACCCAATGATATTCGCGAAAGTTTAGTTAAACTCCATAATTAGCATTTCAATACTTATTTCAACGATTCACCATGCCACAGATATCCAACTTTACTTCACTCATATACGACAAGAATCCACATCAAAATTACACACGTCTTCATGATAATCCATCATTATGATGTTTTCAAGTCATGATACACCTGCTAACAATCTAGAAGAATAAACAACCGATACTTATGAGTCTTAGTTAAAATCCTCTCATGAAGACTTCCAATTATTTATTGCAACATAAATTTGAAAAGTCCTAATCCACTAGATCTTTTATAAGTTCTATCCCTTAGCATAAGGATAATTTCATATCAGCTCATAATTAATAATCCCCAGATAATTCAAAAATCCGAACTTAGGAAGTTAAGATCTTATCCCAAATTCTTATACTCACTGAACTCAATTACAAGATTGTTAATCTCCAATCCTCTATAATTGTTCAATAACAATTTTCACATTTCCGATTATAATCCATCATGATCTCAAGCTAAACAGCTTCCAATCAATCCACCAGATTAAAGGTATTTTCAAAACATAGAATAAACTCTGTCACAAATTTCTATTAATGCATATAATAATATCTCCAATTTATCATAACATAACAATTGCAACTCTAAATCATAGTTAAATTAATTTCTCTCATAAGACTTGAGTTGACAAAACATAACAGCAATCCGATCTCATTGCTTCCAAAACACAATTCAATCTCATAAACAGTATTATTTTACTCTACAGAATCATCAAATCCCACCAACAGTATGAAGTCAAACACAAAAACTGTTTCAATCTCACAAGACTATTTCCTGCTGATTATTTCAAAGTAAATCCAAGAAAATTTCTTTAAATCTCACTAAATTTTAATCTCAACTTTGGATAATTCGCTTTAATTTCATCTCTGTATTTAACATATCCCAAACTTTTAACTTTTCAAAGTCAAAATTCACTTTATTGACAAATTAACACAAGGATAATCCTCCTTTCAAAGTTCCAAAAACCAATCTCAACGCATTTTTATGCTCAAATTCAGTTTAAAATATCCCAAGATATTATCAATCAATTAATAACAAACCTAACCAAAAAAGTCAACATATCTGGTTCATTAATTCCACAAATCACATGGTATTCATTAATCCAATGATATAATCAAACTCATGATAATCACACATGATATAACAAGCATTTTATGGTATATCCCCTTTTTGCAACAAACACTTGGAATTATATCAATCTAGTAGTCTACCTCTCGACAAGGTAATTTAAATAAATAGTTAAAATTACTTTCGAATACTCCACTCTATTCAAGTATCATAACAGATTTCCTTTTATTACATCAATGGCATATCTTAAACATAATTATAGGAAACCTAACGTGTGACACCCGTCAAATTAGGACTAGTAATTAGTGCCTAATTAAGTTTTAATACATGTAATTAGTTATGTGTTAGGCTAATTAATGTATCAATCAATATATATATTGTTGAATATATATACAAGTATATGATTTGATTAAATCGTACAAGTTTCAAATCGAATGTAATTCGGTTCAAGTAAATACGGACGTTGGTGAACAATTTTATTAAATAATACAATATTATTTAATGACACAATTATATCCAAAATATTATTTTTATAATATTTAGTATTCATTCCGTATCGTACAAACAAAGTCCTACGCGGTTAAAATATTAAGCGAGCAAACAAAACAAAACAAGTTAAAGTTATATTTTATAACGCAATTATTAAGCATTTGGTAAAATACTTCAACAAAATATTGGGTAAATATTCGTATTTTATAACCATATATTTAAGCGCATAAAGTATTAATTTAACGTTTAAACGAACACCGCACGGAGCGCGAATGCACGGGAGTAAGAGTGGAGACCCACACTTTGGTGGGCCCCCACCGAAAAATCTGCCAAAATGGGGAGGGATCCCACCCACCTCCCTCATTTTCACCATTTCTTTCTCTTTCTTCTTCTCTTTTTCTCTCAAATAACCAAACCACACCACCACCACTAAATCACCAAATAACAATATTAAACGACCTCGGATCATCAAGATAATTAGAGAAAAGGAATCACCTCGCAACGATCTACAACTCTATCTTTTCGGAATTTCATTTCGACACCTCGTAAGTTTCCGACAAAAACCCGAAACTCTTCATTTTCGATTATTTTTACATGATTATGGGTTATTTAAGTTGATAATGTCCAAATATGGGTTGTGTAAAAGATTTTGACCAAATGGTCGCCGGAAAACTCGTTTTCGACACAAATTCCGGTCATCCGACCGTAACGTCACTTTTGGCCCAGACTTCATGCGACGTCAGCTTCGACGTCGCAAAACTCATCACGATGTTGCACGATGCGACATCAGTCTCAACGTCGCCTTAATTGGCCGACGTCGCACATAGCGACACAAGCCCCTACGTCGCAAGAATCAACAATGTCGCATATAGCGACGCCACCCACAACGTCGCATTAAATTGCGAAAGTCGCACATAGCGACGCCATGCTCAACTTCGCAGTTAGGACCTGCGACGTCGTACCCAACGTCGTACAAACCAGAAACTAGAAAGCATAGATTTTTACTAAGTGTCGAGACCTGGAATTTATCACTTGATTTTACCCAAATTCAAATCCCAGATGCGTTTTTCACCAAAGCAACTTAGTAGAAATAAAAATTTTTCGAGCTGACTTGGCACCTCGACATCAACCAGGGGCCAGCCCCTTGGACCCCGCCAGGGGTTGCCAACCCTGGAACCCCGCTAACCAGGGGCGCTGCCCCCGGACCCCCGTGACTTAGAGTTTGTAAATACATTTCACACCAAGTGCCAAACTTAACCGACTTCAAACCTTTATACGATACGACCTTACAAACACATTGGAATATACTTTTCAAACGTCGCACTTCGAGATCAAAATAATAGTATTGAAATTATTAACGCAAACAATCACCAACGGGCCGTACACGTTTTCAAATACTCAAATCAACCAACCAAATCTTAGTAATTTGGACAAGTCAATCAACCAAATTGGGGTAATTTGGACATCATAGATAAACAAACAATTACAAAGGTAGTCTTTCGAGATACCTGTACAATTAATAACCATCACGTGTCATGGACACACTCAGGTTACAAGTCTTCGGACATCAATTCTCAAGCTAATCAATTCAAGTTTATTTCGATAAACACTCAAGGCTCATGTGAGTCTCATGGCCCCTATTTTACTGCTTTTCAATCAGGGGTGTGATATTATTGCCCGTTTTGTTTTACAAGTTGAACGCAAGTACAAATCAAATCAAATACTACATGAGTTTCAAGCTAATCAATTTAAAGCCCTCTATAGCATAGTCTGGTAATACGTAGTAGCGTGAATGTTAGTATATGATATCATATAGGATTGACAATCCTCGTCCGGGACGGATGTATTAGCATTTGGGAAGACGAGTGTGGATTAGGCACTCGTAGGAGGCATTCAAGTTGGGTTTCCTTAATTGGACCTGACAACTCAAGTTAAGCTCAGACTATGTGCTCATGGCTGTATAACTTTTATTTTGCTTAATTGCATTTTAAATTCAATTATAAAATCTTGCGGTTCATACAAATATGTGTTGACATACAAACCTGTGAGCTCACCAGCGTTTCGCTGACCCATTTTAGCATGTATCACAGGTACACAGCAGTAGGTTGGACTGCTCAAGCATGAATCATTAGCTCGAGTCAACATTCATACAATCAGAGATTTAATTGCATTATTATATTTTGTATAAAGTAATTATGTGATGTAAATCTCTACATTTCAGTAACTGAGCTGATGTAAACATTATTTTGATGTAAACTTATGTTTTTATCAATACAAGTTCAAAACGACACATATAGTGGTCGTTCATTATATCTTATGTGCTTTGTATATTGATTAGTAACACCCAAATTCGTGCTTCCGCTAAACAATAAATTTGGGGGTGTTACAGATTGGTATCAGAGCCTAAGGTTATAGTGAACTAGGTTGCATTTAGTGGGCCTGGACTATGACCGTTAGGCAGTATTTCCTTATTAGGTATGATTGGTTCAGGAATTGCAGCATACGACTTTAATTTAACATAGCCTGATCAACTATGTACAATTAAGGAAAGATGATGTAAGGTCTGAAACGATTATGTTGAACAGGAATACACTAGTTGACTCTGACCTCGAGAGAACCGACACTTAAATATGTCTGTGCTAGACACCCAATAGGCTATTATGTGATACTAAGTATACATAGATAGGCCTCGTTACAATCTTAGGTTATATTATATAAGTTATCATATGGATATAAGCCTCATTCTTTCTAACGCTTTGTCTCAGAATGGCAAACACACCACCAAGTTTATCACGCTCTTATCCACATGGATCACGAAACCCAAGGGTGGCTAGAAGGGACGCCAGCTCGCCTCGAGCTAGCCTATATCCAACTCACCTCACTCTAACGGACTTAGCCGCTAGGGTACACCATCACGATCAACAACTCCACGAAATAGATATCGAACTATAAGAAACTCGCGAAAACTGGAGACTCACAGCAATGGAACGAATCGAACAAGTCTCCAAAGATCACGAGCACACTGCTAGCACCATGAACACTCTTCAAAATCAAGTGGGAGAAACAGTTGAAACCATGGAGGTTGTCCACAACCAAGTGATTGGCAACCGAAATGAAATCTCTGTCCTACAATCAAGGCTGCATCAGTGCGAGACACGTTTAAGGGAAACCGAGGACGCCCTCCGAATGGCCAACAGACTCGCAGAATCTGTGGCCCATCTCAACGCACTGCTGCCACAACTCAACTTACGTCAGGATTAGCTTAGGTTGAATCTGTACCCTAATATGCTTTTTTAGGACCTATGTAATTCGACCGGATGGAACAATTTCCGGCGCTTTTGTTAATTCCCTAAATCTGTAACTTTTGAAACTCATAACTTGAAATTGTCTGTAATCATTTAACTTCGTAATATCAATTGACAATTTCCCTCAACTAACTCACTTGACTATTGATGAACGCCAAAATGTAGTAATTTATAGTACTAATTTACCCCTTGTTTGATAGATTTCTAATGCATTTTGTATGAATAAGATACTTATTTCGTTCATATTTGCATTTAGGAGTTAATTCGGAGCTTGAATAAAAAAGGAACGGAAAAAAAGCTAAAAGAGTGAATATATGAAAGATTGGATTGGATTGAAGTTGTATATGAAGCTCGAATCGGAAAAAGAATGAAAGATGAGCTAAAAATGGAAGAAAAGTTAAATGCTGAGTTTTCTGCGCGCTGTTCGTATTTTGGCCATAACTTCTTCATACGAACTCCGATTGAGGTGATTCAACTTGGAGAATTTAGCTAACACAGAGGGCTACAACTTTCGTTTTTACCATTTTTTCTGAAAATGCATCCATACGGCGTATGGATGTCCATACGCCGTATGGATTGAAAACTGGGCCGAAATCAAGTTTCGCGGGCTGGATTTTTAGGCTTTTTCATCCATACGCCGTATGGAATAATCCATACGCCGTATGGATCACTTTTCCAGCATATTAAGTCCGATTTTAGGGTTTTCAAGTCATAACTTCACCACCAAAACCCTAGTTCGTATACAAACGACCAGATGGGGTTTTTCCCTCATTTAGTGAGCTTTTTGAAGGATTAGAAGCTTAGAGAATCGAAGGTTTTCACTCGTTCAATTGTTTCTTCGGTTTCTCGGTTTGAATACATTATTTCTTTTCATTTGATTATGATTTTGATTTCTTTTTCAATTCTGATTTTCTGTAAGAATATGATTGGCTAGACTTCCTATGCATTTGTTTAGATGATGATACTTAGATGATGGTTTGATTATTGAATTGCGAATTACATTAGATTTTATGAATGTTTATGTGTTTATTCGATGATCCTTAGTTATTGATTGATTATTATTGATTACCTAGCGTGGTTTCTTGATTGATTGTGATTGAGTTCCATTTGGTTAAGAGATTATTGATAATTGTTGATTGAGGTTAGCAATTATTGTTGAATAGATTGAGTTTGACAGGTTAGGGTTAATAATCAAGAGTAATCATTAATGGATAAGATAACTATTAGTTATAGACTTTGTTGATTCAAGTCATAAGGGTAAATCACATAAACGGCGTACGTTTAATTTAGAACATAATTCGGTGGGCAACGTTAAATTGAACCGTTAGCGTGTTGAAAACAACCTATGTGTCTTTCTTAATTGTGTTAGATTAATCTACCTCGGAAAGGGGATTGTCTTAATAGTTATATCGCAATAAAATTCATGTTCTAGCAATTCAATAAAGTGATAACCAGATTCTAAGGAAAGTAGTCTAAGCAAATGCATTTCTTTTATCATTTGAATTAAATATTTTATTTAATTAATTATTTTATCATTTAGTTAATTTTCTATTTAAGTTTTATTTAATAAATCATTTTTCATAATTGTTTGCCAATTGTTCGATCGGAACTAAAACGCACCCAATATTTACAGTTTTCATTATTTGTTTCAATTTCCAATTTATTTAATATTGACATCCGTTCCTCGTGTTCGACTCGGACTTATCAAGCTATACTATATTATGACCAGGTATTCTTGCCTGAGTTGTGTATAGTCAGTAAGATATTTCCATTTATAAATAGTTAAACTTTGACTCTGTTTATACAGCATCAAGTTTTTGGCGCCGCTGCCGGGGAACGGTTTGATTCAATTGGATAAATTGGAATATGTTTTCTGTAAATTATCAGTTTTAATTTAATCTTTATTTACCTGTTTATGTGTATTATCTGTGTATAGGATTAGTTTATAATTTGTGTTATATTAAGAGTCTTGTTCTACCCTTCGTATTTGGAGGACGATTTCGGAGAATATTTACGAGCTCTCTTTGAACCACCCATCGATCAATCGGAACCAGATTTAGAAATGGCAGACGACATCGCCAACATGACTCTCGAGGAATATTCGAGCAGAAGGCGTAGCGACCTTGGCCCTGGAGTAGTGAGGCCCGCGATTGCAGAAAACGTTGAGTTCGAGATAAAGGGACAATTCCTAAAGGAGCTTAGGGAAAACCCGTTTTGAGGAGAGGAGAATGACGATGCTAACGAGCACGTGGAGAGAATCGTGGAGATCGCAGATATGTTCAACATCCCTAACATTACATGCGATCAAGTCATGCTCCGAGTGTTCCCAAGAACACTCAAGGGAGCCGCGAAAAGATGGATTACTAATGAACCAGCTGGATCCATCACCACGTGGAAGGATCTCCGCACGAAGTTTCTCAAGATGTACTGCCCTCCATCCAAAACTACGAAGATGATCAACGAGATTCAAAACTTCAAGCAAGACATTGATGAGTCGCTGCACCAAGCGTGGGAAAGGTATCGGGACTTGATGCATAAATGTCCACAGCACAACCTAAACGACCAGCAAATTATAATGGTATTCTACAGAGGAGTGGATCGTGCTACAAGATAGCAATTAGATGCTCAAGGACATATCCCGAAGAAGATTCCTAGGGACGCCTTAGCAGCTATTCGCGACCAAGCAAAGCATTCTCGGTTATGCGATGATGATATCTCTAGGAGAATGAGGCCGATTAGCAATGAAGATGGATTCGCCGCCATAACTGCCAAGCTGGACAGCATGGGAAGAGATATAAAGAAGGTGACTGAGACTATACACGCAATCCAAGTCGGGTGTGAAAATTGTGGAGGCATGCATTTAGTCAAGGATTGCCCCGGAATGAATTATAGAGAAATGAGAGAGGAAGTTAAATTCATGGAAGCTCGAGGAACCTACCACCAAGGCGTTGGGAATTTTTTTCAAAGACCATACCAGGAAGGAGGTAGCCAGTTCCGCCAGACTCAGCCAGGTCTTTTCACTAAGGAACAACCCTCGGCAACCTTTCCCGAGAAGAAATCCAATTTGGAAGAATTGATGGGGAAGTTTTTGATCGCTAACGAGAAATTTATTGCTAGGTCTGGACAGTGGATGGACACCATTGAAGCATTAGTTCGGAATCAAGGAGCGGCGATCAAGCAAATTGAGAGAACCATTTCCAACATAGCTAAAGTTCTCCAAGAGAGACCCCCGTGAACTTTACCAGGATTCACCGAAACCAACCCACGAGATCATGCAAAGGTAGTGACTACCAGAAGTGGAAAGGTTCATGAAAACCTTAAGTTTCAAAAGAATCATGAGTCGAAGCTTTTGCCTGAAAAGGAGAAGGAAGCTGAGGTTGCCAAAAATTCAAGGGTGGACACAAAAGCTGATCAAATTGCTAAGGATAAACAATATGCGAAGGATCATGCACCACCCCCACCTTACCCAGCAGCTTTGTTGGGTCAAAACTGTTTCAGGTCTGAGTTGAAGTTCTGATGAGAAGACAGAGTATAAGTGATTAAAACTGTTTGCTTTGAAGGTTAAAACTGTCTTTATGAAGTTACAACTGATAGAAGAAAACTGATGAGAAGACAAGTGTTACAACTGATTGAAGATAGATTACAACTGATAGTTATGTGTCTGTAAGTAGTTAAAACTGCTTATGTATTAGTAACTGTTAGTTATATATGAAACAGTTCACACTGATTATATATTTGTACTTAGTCGCATATTACAATTGAAGCAGTTACCACTGAATGTGTAACAGTTACAACTGTTTACATCAGAATGGTAGTTAAAACTGTTTATGATTTTGTGATAAGTATGAGTCGGTTATGGAAGTTATTTTATTCCATATTTGTAGGAGATTGTATAGGACTCTATATGTTATAAATAGAGATCCTTTAGACCTAGATAGGTTAATGATTTTTGCGCAGCTTCAAGGTTTTCTGTAACCCTAATACATCAAGTGTATTCGTCTTATATCATTAATAAGATTGAAGCTATCGGTATATTATTGTGTTCATTAAATTAATTAATATTCATTGATCTTCTTAATATTATTGAGTGTGATTCCGCAACTTCTCAATAATATATTCAAAGCTTATTACATAAGATTGTTTATTAAGTTAAACAGGGACTAACAAAGTGGTATCAGAGCTTGTGAAGCTTTGAAGACAGGAAGATCTGGGATTATTAGTATTAGTATTTGAGTTTAGTTCAGATATTAAGTTTTGATTTCAATGGCGTCTGAAGGCAATGAAGGAATTCAAGCAACGAAGATACCAATGCTTAAACCTGATGAGTTTGACCTATGGAAGGTCAGAATCAGGCAATATATGCTTCTCACGGATTATCAGATGTGGGAAGTTGTTGTTAATGGTATACCAGTAACGCTTGATGGAGATGGAGTAAAGCAACCAAGAGCACCACCAACATCTGAAGCAGAGAGGAAAATCAGATCTACTGAGTACAAAGCACTTAGTACTCTGTTGCTTTCCATTCCGAATGAGCATCAGAGCAGATTTGATAATTGTGAAGATCCCAAGGTACTGATGGAGGCAATTGAGAAGAGGTTTGGTGGTAATGATAACACCAAAAAGAATAAAAGATCTCTGTTAAAACAACAATTTGAAAATTTTAGCCATGTGAAATCTGAAACTCTAACTCAAACCTTTGATAGGTTTACTAAATTAGTTGGAGAATTGGAAAATCACAAGGTTAAGATTGACAAAGAAGATCTTAATAGAAAGTTCTTGAGATCATTAGGTGATGAATGGACAATCTATACTGTTGGATTGAGGCAGAGTTCAGACATTGAAGTTAAGGAACTAGAAGATATATACAATGATCTGAGGAACTTTGAGTCTGAGGTGGAAAGTAAGAAGCAAGCAACTGGATACAGTCATAATGCTGCTTTTATGTCTATGGCTGGAACAAAAGCAGAATCAAGTCAAATGGGTTCTACTCATGTTTCAGGGGGAGCAGGATCATCATCAAATAGTTCTAATGATCAAATATTAGAATCTTTCTTTGCAAGTAATGTGAATTCTTCACTTACTAATGAAGATCTGGAACAATTTGATGGTGATGATTTAGAGGAGATGGACATCAAGTGGCAAATTGCATTGATTACTCAGAGAGCAAAAAGGTTCATGCAGAGGACTGGTAGAAATAACTTTGCATACAAGAGGAATGATGCAAATTGGTTTGATAAGAGCAAGATTGAGTGTTTCAACTGTCACAAGATGGGACACTTTGCCAGAGAATGCAGAAACCCTAGGCAAGAGCAGAATGGTAATGGTCAGAGATCTGGAAGCACTGGAACACAGACAAGAAACATTCCAATTCAGGGGGCTTCAGCAAATGCTTTGGTGTCTATGGATGGCTGTGGATGGGATTGGAGTGATCAAGAAGAGCATGTTGTGAAGAATCAATATCTCATGGCCATTGCAGAATCTGACAAAAAGTCAGAAGTTCCTACTGAGGTACAAAATAAATTATGTTCTGCTGTTTGTAAACAAACTGTTAAACACTACAGAGATCATAATATAAAAGTGTGTGAGGAACTAAAACAATGGGAAATCAAAAGTAAACACACCATAGCAGTCATTGAAAATCTGGAAAATCAAATAAAGGCATATGAAGTCAATGCAACACAGTTTAAGTATGATATTGAATATGCTAGGTGGGAGAGAGACTCTTTTAAAGATAAAGTTGATTTGTTATCTAAGAAACTTACTGAGGTCACATGTGAAAGAGATAGTATAAGGCTTGATGTAAGTAAATTAGAACATGCTTCAAAGAGTGTAAATAAACTTATTAATTCACAGATTCATGATAAACTTAAGACTGGATTAGGATACAATAATGTACCTCCACCTTATAATCACACCTACTTTCCTCCCAAAAGTGAAATTGATATCAATTCACTTAAAAGAGAAATGGTAGATGAGGTTAAAAAGGCTGATCCAATTAAAAGTTTATCTGATGATGATCTGTTTGTAGAAGGTGAAGTTAGTGACTGGACTGAAGAAGATGATCAGAGTGATAGGACATCTGATAGTGAGAAGAGTGTGAAATCTGAATCATCTAAGTCTGAGTCAACATGTGAGGATGTGAAGAGAGTAATTACTGATCTAGTTGTTAATCTTAAAACTGATAAACTAGAAGAGGGTAAGAAAATGTTTAAGGAAAAGGTTAAACTGGAATTAGAGAAGGTGAGCTTGAATACTAACAAATCTAAACATGGGTTAGGATATGTTAGTAATACAGTTAACTCAGTTACTAAACCTGTTGTTGAATCTGTTGTGAATAACTGTGTGAATTGTAAATGTAAAGCAAGTGCTTCTTCTTCACAGAGTTTTCAAAATCAAAAACCCAGAGGTAATCGAAGAAATTGGAATCAAATGATTTCACAAAAACTGGGTAATAATGTTACTGTGATTAAAGAAATGTCTTGCTTTATATGTGGAAAAATGGGTCATCTTAAATATGACTGTTATTATAATCCTGAGAATGTTCAAAGGATTAGAAAACAGTCATGGATGAAAGCAAATATGATTAACAAACAACATTTTCAATCAAAAGTTGATCATACTGCCAGAGTTCAGAAGATAAACTCAAAGGCTACCATGTTAAACACTGTTACAGGTAAATCTACTGCATCAGTAATAACAAAATTAGCCAAAAGCTCAAAGACTAAAACAGTGGTAACTGATTTCAAAAACAGTGTTAACAAAATTAACACTGAATCTTCAATTGGTAAAACAGTTAAAACTGTTAAGCCAAAGAACACTGTTAAGTCTAAAATTAGTTGGATTTGGACACCTATTAAGTCTGATAAATTAACAGATCCAAATACCAACAGTGCTTCACAATCAATAATCTTTAAGAAAGTTGATTATGTGAATGCACATGGGAAACCCAAAGCCAAATTGGTTTGGGTTCCCAAGAGAAATTAATTCTCTTTTTTGACTGTTTGTGCAGGGCAAGCCTAAGAGCTTATGGCATATTGATAGTGGATGCTCACGGCACATGACTGGAGACAAAGAAAAGCTGCAGGACTTTAAATCTTTTGATGGAGGATATGTAGCTTTTGGAAGCAATCCAAAAGGAGGAAGGATCACAGGGAAAGGAACAGTTCAGAGTGAAAAGCTAAGTTTTGATAATGTTTATTTTGTGGAACAACTGAGGTATAATTTACTAAGTGTGAGTCAAATCACAGATAAAAAGAACCCAGTTCATTTTACTGACACTGAATGCCTTATCTTGTCCAAAGAATTCAAAATACCGGAAAACATGATTTTGATGAGAATTCCAAGACAAGATAATGTATATAAGTGTGACTTAGTAAATATGACACCTCAACCTGATTTAAACTGTCTTATTTCTAAAGCAAGTGTGAATGAATCTGAACTGTGGCATAGGAGGATGTGTCACATGAATTTCAAAACCATTAATAAACTTGTTAAAAACAAGCTTGTTAGAGGTTTGCCTGAAAAGGTCTATTCATGTGATGATCATTGTGTTTCTTGTCAAAAGGGAAAGCAACACAAATCCTCATTTAAGTCCAAATCTGTGAACACAAATAGCACACCCTTACACTTATTGCATATGGACTTATTTGGACCAACCAGTATAAGTAGTATGGGGAAAAAGTCTTACTGTCTTGTGATTATTGATGATTATTCTAGATTTACATGGGTTTTCTTTCTTAGGACAAAGGATGAGACAGGTGAAATACTTAGATCATTTATAACTAAGATGGAGAATCAATTGGATAAAAGAGTAAAGATCATCAGAAGTGATAATGGAACAGAATTTAAAAATCATGAGATGGATAAATTCTGTGAAGTTAAAGGTATTAAGAGAGAACTTAGTGCACCTAGAACTCCTCAACAAAATGGAGTAGCTGAAAGGAGGAATAGGACACTGATTGAGGCTGCTAGAACCATGCTATCTGATGCAAAGCTACCTATGTCTTTTTGGGCAGAGGCAGTTAGCACAACTTGTTATGTTCAGAATAGAGTATTAGTTGTTAAGCCTCATAACAAGACACCATATGAACTGTTGTTTAAGAGAAAGCCTATGGTTAGTTTCTTAAAATCTTTTGGGTGTCCTTGTACAATCTTAAATACCAAAGATCACTTAGGTAAATTTCAGAGTAAGGCTGATGAGGGGATATTTGTTGGTTATTCTATTCAAAGTAAATCTTATAGGGTATTCAATCAAAGGACCAGAATCATAGAAGAAACAGTGCACATTACTTTTAATGAAAACACTGTTAATCCTGAGGGAAAAGGTCCTGAATCACTGTTTGATATTGATGCACTTAATACTGCTTTTAGATATACAAATGTGGATACTAGTGCAGGTACAAGTGCAGGTACAAATGCAGGAACAGGTGATGAAGAAGGTAGAGCAAAATCAGGAATATCAGTTGGAAAGAAGAATGATTCATTGGAATATATATTATTTCCAATTTGGTCTCCTGATCCCCCAGAAGTGTTTGATACTGATCAACCAACGACATCACAGGATGTGGAAACAGGAAAATCAGATGAAACATCATTTTCTCATGTTGATGATTCTGATAGACCTGTTATTGAAGACAGTACAGAAGACAGTGATATGAGTCCAGTACAGAAGAATACAAAGGCAGGTGTGAATGTTGATCAGACACCTACAAAGCATCTTGACACAGAGCAGGAACATTTGAATTATCTACATTTGATGAGTTCTACTCCTTTGTCAAAGAGAATTGCAAGAGAAGTGTCAAGTAGTGAGTCTGGTCAAGAAGGAAATTTTACCAACTTAGAGGTGAGTATTCAAGAAACAGCAGCATCTAAATACATTACTCATAAAGATCATCCACTTGAGAATGTAATAGGAGATATTGAATCAGCTGTTAAAACAAGAAATCAAAGTCAGGTGTTTGAAGCTTCAGCAAATGAGGAAGAAGTAAATCTTGATACAGAAGCTGTTAATACTTCTTTGTTTGCCTGTTTTCTGTCTCAAACAGAACCAAAGAAGGTTACTGAATCTTTGAGAGATCCTAGTTGGATTGAAGCTATGCAAGAGGAGTTGCTTCAGTTTAAGATTCAAGAAGTTTGGACATTGGTTGATTTGCCTAAAGAGAAGAGGGCAATTGGTACTAAATGGATTTTCAAGAACAAGAAGGATGAAAGAGGTATAGTGATCAAAAACAAGGCTAGATTGGTTGCACAGGGGTATTCACAAGAAGAGGGGATTGATTATGATGAGGTTTTTGCACCTGTTGCAAGGATAGAGGCAATTAGATTGTTTTTGGCTTATGCTTCATTCAAGGGATTCATTGTGTATCAGATGGATGTTAAGAGTGCTTTTCTGTATGGCACTATACAGGAAGAGGTCTATGTATGTCAACCACCAGGGTTTGAAGATTCTAAATTTCCTGATAAAGTTTTCAAACTGGATAAAGCTCTTTATGGCTTACATCAAGCACCTAGAGCCTGGTATGATACTTTTTCAGATTATCTGTTGCAGAATGGATTCAAAAGGGGTGCAATAGATAAAACTTTGTTTACTAAAAGAATTAAGAATGATATACTACTGGTTCAAGTTTATGTAGATGATATCATTTTTGGTTCAACAAAGGATAGTCTTTGCAAGGAGTTTGAATCATTGATGCATGAAAAGTTCAAGATGAGCTCCATGGGGGAATTAACATTTTTCTTGGGGCTACAAGTAAAGCAACAGAAAGAAGGAATCTTTATTCATCAAAGTAAGTATGTGAATGATATAATGGATCGGTTTGGGTACAAAGATGCTAAAGTTGCAAGCACACCAGTTGAGACAAACAAGAAATTACATGCAGATCTTGAGGGGGAGAGTGTGGATGAACATCTTTACAGATCAATGATTGGGTCTCTTATGTATCTCACTTCATCAAGGCCTGACATCATGTTTGCAGTGTGTTTATGTGCAAGATTTCAAGCTAATCCAAAGCTATCACATCTTCTAGCAGTCAAAAGAATTTTTAGATATTTGAAGGGTCAATCAAAATTGGGCCTTTGGTATCCAAAGTTTAATTCTTTTGATCTGATAGCTTACACAGATAGTGATTATGGAGGAGCTAATTTGGACAGGAAATCTACATCAGGAGGTTGTCAATTTTTGGGAGAAAGATTGGTTTCATGGCAATGCAAGAAACAAACCACTGTATCTACATCTACAGCAGAGGCAAAATATGTAGCAGCTGCAAGTTGCTGTGCTCAAGTGCTATGGATTCAGAATCAGATGCTAGATTATCGTTTTACCTTTCTTAATACTCCTATTTTTATTGATAATAGCTCTGCAATCAGTATTATTAATAACCCAGTTAAACATTCTAAAACAAAGCATATTGAAATCAGATATCATTTCATTAGAGATTGTAATGAGAAAAGACTTATTCAAATTTTGAAAGTTCATACTGATAATCAGTTTGCTGATCTGTTTACAAAAGCTTTTGATGTAGGCAGATTCACATTCTTGGTTACTAGTATTGGAATGATCAATTTGTCATAAGTTATTTCTCTTGTTACTGCTTTCTGTGAATAATATCTACTGTGATTTCAATTTGGGTTAATACTGATTTGTTAATTAAACACTGATTGTGTGTAATGTGTATTGTTATCACTGTTTCTTACTTTTATTATAAACAGTGGTAATAATCACTTCACCACTGTTGGTGCATAGTTAACACTGTATACTTGTATTTTTGTTTGGAATTACCACTGCAAGTTATATTGCTAGGTTTTGGAGTCTAACTTATGCAGGTGTTTATGAAGTGTCACTGCTTGTGGAGTTTGCTTTCGGTAAAAAAAAAAAAAAAATAATAAATAAATAAATAAATTTCAACCACTGCTTTGTTTATATGATTTTGCTAGAACTGAAGTACTACTTGTATTAAGTTAGCACTGCCTTGGTCGGTTGGTACTGCTTGTACAAGTTAGCACTGCTAGCTTAATTATGTAAATGATGCATTTGAGAAACCAAGTGTTGATTACCACTGATGGTTATTTTCACAGTTATCACTGAACGTGTTATTTTATTTAATTAACACTGTTTTAGTTATAATTGGGGATCTGATCAAATTAGGGCTTACAACTGATTTAATTTCAGTACTTAACTCTCAACACTTAGGGTTTCTCATTACGCTTTCAAAATTTCACATACAAACAACTGCGCTAAGTCTCATCGATTTTCGATTCTGTAAAATCATCTTCGATTCTTCTCGATTACTTGATTTCTTATCATGGCATCGACTTCGTCTACTGTTCAACTACCGATTGGAAAAGATCACAATATGATTGCATTCTTAATGAAACCTGCAGAGGCAAACGAGTATGTGGAAATCATTGATTTCCTTCGTGCTTCACATATTCGTCATGCTCTCACTGTAGCACCCAGAATATCTCACGATCATATCAACAATTTCTGGGTGAATGCATCAATAGAAGAGGAACAGGGGATTAAAAGAATTGTTTCAGAAGTTATGGATACACGTGTTGTAATCACAGAAGCTACTGTTAGAGCTTCATTACAACTAGATGATGAGGCAGGTATATCTTCTTTAGAGGATACTGTTATGTATGATACTTTACGATTGATGGGTTATGAGGGTTCTTTTGAAATTTTTACTTTTCAGAAAACCTTATTTTCTCATCAGTGGAGATTTTTAATACATACAATTTTACACTGCTTATCATCTAAGAGATCATCTTTTGAGCAGTTTGGAAGCAACATTGCTTATGCAATTACTTGTCTTGCAACTGGTCAAAGGTTTAATTTTTCAAATCTGATATTTTCTGGTATGCTTAGAAACATTGAGCAGCCAAAGATTAAGTTTTTGATGTATCCACGTTTTGTGCAGTTGTTCTTAAATGAACAAATTCCTAATATAACTGCACTTGAAAAGATTATTGGTATTGTCTCTTTTAAACCAAAAGTTTTTGCAAATATGAAGAGAGATACTAAATTTTCTGGGAAGGTTACAGCATTATTTTCTACAATGCTTCCTGCACCTTCCACCACAGCATCAGTACTACCAACTGAAGCTGAACCAACTACTGAGAGAATGGTTCCACCCACCACTTCTCAACCCACAGTAGTTGGGGGTACTAAAAGAAAACAAGGGACCACAACAGCTAAACCTACTAAAGCCAAAAAGGCTAAAAAACAGGCATCTGAGGCTGCTGCTGCTCAGGTGTCTCAGACAAATGATTCATCACAGCAGATGATCAATGAGGAGGAGGATGATCATTCTGAGAGGGCTGCTTCTACTGCTTCTAGTCCACTGGCAGAGCAGGACAGAAGTAACTTTAATAAGACCCAATCAGAGGCAACACATGGACATGATTCTACACCTGTAGATGATCCTAGTGGTCCCAGTACCAAGAACCAAGGGGACTTTGATGATCATGCTAGGCATGAGTCAGAGTTTGATGATGTCAATGATTCACCAAAGGATTCACATCCTGAAGGTGTTGAGGCTAGAACTAACTTGGAATTGACAAAAATGGTTGATTATGTATGGGCTGAGTTTGTACAGGAGAGGAAGAAGAATAAGGCTAAGGATGAAGTTATTACTCATTTGTAGAGGAAAGTGCAGCAGTTAGAGAGGATTGTTATCAAATGTTTGAAGAAAGGGAGGAAATATGTGGTTCATGATACTTCAGAACCTGAGGAGACTTATAACTTTCAACAAAATGCTTTCAAAAAGGGGGAGAAGGTCTGGACAAATTTGGGTGATAAGAGGAATAAGAATGATAAGGTTGTGTCTGATGATGAAAAAGTTGATGAAGAGATTGAAATGGAACAACCAGTGGATGATGATTTTGTGCATACACCTTCAACACCATATACAGAGCCAGAGCCAGAAATAAATGAATCAGTATATGAGACAGTGGAAACAGAAATGAAGAAATCAGTGGCAGATGAGGATAAGTCTGATCATACTGAGGTTATTGAGTCAGTGGAGCAAACTGCAGAGGTGAATTTGGATGATAAGACTGAGGAGTTAAAGATTGATGAGGATGATGGTGAAGAGGTGAGTAAACCTGAGATAGCAGTTGAAAAAGAAGTAAAGACTGATGCTAAAACTGATGCTCAACAAGTTGAAAAGACTAGGAAGAAGAGCATTCCAGTTAAAACTGCTAAAATGACTGGTACAGGAAAGAAGGTTGAAACTCCAAAGAAGAAATCTTCACAACAATCATCTTTACCTGGATTTCAGATTAGAGAACCTGCTGCTGTTCCTGTTCAACAGAAAGAATTGCCAAAGATTGATCCAAAAGATAAAGGCAAGGGAAAACTGGTAGAAGAACCAAAGAAGAAAAAGCAAAAACCAGTGCCACCAGAAGTAACTGCTCATGATATTGAGTATGCTCAAAGGTTACAGGCTGAGATAAATGCAGAGGGATTGATTGATGTTGAGATTGAGGAAGGAAAGTTTGTGAAAATGACAAAAGAGCAAGTGGCAGAGTGGGATGAATATTTACTGAAAGAACAGAGACAGGATGATATTGAATATCTTGTTGAGCAGGCTAAGAAAAGGAAAGCAGAGGAAGCAAGAAAGAAAAAAGCTGCAAAACCACCAACAAAAGCTCAAATGAAGAAGAACTTAATTGCAAAGTTGAAAGGTGGGTATATTCCTTTGAATGCATTGAAACAGATGAGTTTAGAGAGATTGCAGGAGTTATGGGATAAAGATGAGTTGAATCCTGATGTGATTGAAAAGAAACAAACAGAAAAGAAAGAAGCTGAGAAGAAAAAGCAGGAAGTTGAAAAGGAAAAGAAAGAGGCTGAAAAAGAAAGAAAATTGAAAGAAAAGGAAGAAAAAGAAAAAAGAGAAAAGATAGAAGCTGAGAAGAGGAGGAAAGATGAACTTGAGCAAAAGAAGAGAGAGTTAGATGAAATTCCTGATAGAGAAAGGAATATTGATGAATTGAAGGAGTTTATTCTGTTACAGCCTATGGAATCTGAGGTAATTAATGTTGAATTACTTGGTATCATTGATTGGTCTATTGAGAAATTTGTCAATCCTGTTAAGATTCACAAGATTAAAGTTGAAAGAGCAGATGGAAATGTATCTTGGTGGAGATCTTTTAGGGATTTGATAAAGAGAATTAGTAGGACTGATTTGGTGAGAATGTATGAGATTGGGATGGAAAAGAATTTAGATTTGAAAAGGTTTGATAATCTGGTTGAAAAAGTTACATGGCATTGGATTAAAGCTATGTTTGAGCCAGAAGAGTTTCCATTTCAGTTTGCTACTTTTAGCAAGGTCAGAAATTGGATTTATCATGCCAAACCTGGAGTACATCAGATTGTTATGGATGATGCAGTGTTTATGTGGTTATTGACAGATGGATTTTATGATATCAATCTGAGATTTTTGATGGATTTGAGAAATGCAAGGCTACAAGCTGCAGTTTTAGATGATGTAGCTCTGGAATTAGTATATATGATGCTGAATCAGATTCATAAGAAGGAGGAGATTGATAGGAAGAAGAGAAGAAATCACTAACAGTTTTGAAAGAATTTTGTGAAGCTTATAATGGAGGATTAGAAGAAACTTAATGCTGTGAAGGACAGATTAAGTTTAGGGGGAGATTGTTGGGTCAAAACTGTTTCAGGTCTGAGTTGAAGTTCTGATGAGAAGACAGAGTATAAGTGATTAAAACTGTTTGCTTTGAAGGTTAAAACTGTCTTTATGAAGTTACAACTGATAGAAGAAAACTGATGAGAAGACAAGTGTTACAACTGATTGAAGATAGATTACAACTGATAGTTATGTGTCTGTAAGTAGTTAAAACTGCTTATGTATTAGTAACTGTTAGTTATATATGAAACAGTTAACACTGATTATATATTTGTACTTAGTCGCATATTACAATTGAAGCAGTTACCACTGAATGTGTAACAGTTACAACTGTTTACATCAGAATGGTAGTTAAAACTGTTTATGATTTTGTGATAAGTATGAGTCGGTTATGGAAGTTATTTTATTCCATATTTGTAGGAGATTGTATAGGACTCTATATGTTATAAATAGAGATCCTTTAGACCTAGATAGGTTAATGATTTTTGCGCAGCTTCAAGGTTTTCTGTAACCCTAATACATCAAGTGTATTCGTCTTATATCATTAATAAGATTGAAGCTATCGGTATATTATTGTGTTCATTAAATTAATTAATATTCATTGATCTTCTTAATATTATTGAGTGTGATTCCGCAACTTCTCAATAATATATTCAAAGCTTATTACATAAGATTGTTTATTAAGTTAAACAGGGACTAACAAGCTTTGAGGCGAGGAAAAGATGAAGCTCATTATCACCAATTTTTAGAGAATCTGAAGCAGCTTCATATTAACATTTCGTTTGTGGAAGCCATTGCCCAAATGCCTAAGTATGTGAAATACTTGAAGGAGCTCTTGACTAATAAGAGAAAATTGGCAGAAGAAGCCACGGTGATGATGAATGAGCGATGCTCAGCCGTGATGCAAAACAAGTTACCACCAAAAATGAAAGATCTAGGGAGAATCACTATTCCCTGTCTTATTGGTAAGTTAGACCTCGCGAATGCATTAGCGGATCTTGGAGCTAGCATATCCATTCTGCCTTATACTATGTACGCTAGACTTGGGTTAGGAGAGCCTAAGTCTATCCGGATGTGCATAGAGTTAGCTGATCACTCAGTTCAATACCCTAGGGGAATGGTTGAGAACGTCTTAGTAAAGGTGGATAAGTTTGTGTTTCCCTGTGATTTCGTGATTCTAGACATGGTAGAAGATCCCAAGGTACCTATAATTTTAGGTAGACCCTTCCTAGCCACTTCCAGAGCATTGATCGATGTTTTTGATAGGAAAATAACCATGAGATTAGGGGATGAGAAGGTTGAATTCAATGTGAATGAATCTATGCAATATACGGAATCGGTGGATGAGACTTGTTACTTTGCTAGCATGAAAGAATTATCTGAGAATGACGAAAGTTTGAAAAGTTTGAAGGATGACGAAGATTTAGACCCGATGATTCTTGAAGGATGGACGGGAAGCCTCGAGGAAATCCGTGACCTCGAAGAATTCGATAAATTGATCGAGGAGATAGAGACAACTTGCGATGAGGAGTTGGAAAATGAGGGCGTCAAGCCAAAGGAGAGTAAAAAGTCAATCTTGACAAATGGAATCTCGATCAAAACGGAGACGCGAATTCTAAGTCATTGTCACAATGGTCCAACTAGAGGGCATAAGGGACCTAATTACACGTCACAAAAGATGTTGAAGGCGAAGGCATTACCTATCAAAGATGCACGGGATGTGGTGAAGTTCCGTAAGCGATTGTTTTCACGATTTGGGACGCCGAAGGTTTTGATCAGTGATAGTGAAATGCATTTTACGAATGCACAATTGGAGAAAGTGTTAGGGATGAATGCTTATGTTAACGCTCGACTATATACGGAGCGCACCAAGAAATGGCATGATTCACGTTTTAAATCAAATTCTTTATTTGAAAAAGGTGATAAGGTTCTCCTATACAGTTCTCGTCTGCATCTATTTCCTGGAAAGTTGAAGACTCGTTGGACATGACCTTTTATAGTTGAAAAGGTTTATCCTCTTGGTGCTGTTGATCTGCAAGGTCATTCTGGAAAAACTTTCAAGGTTAATGGAAGTCGTTTGAAGAGATACTATGGTGATGCAAGGGACTCCAAGCGTGATTTGGAGATGAAATTGAGTTAAATTGTGGAGCAAGATGTCGAGCTTACCGACGTGATAAACAAAAGCGCTTTCGGGAGACAGCCCGTTATTTTGTCATTTTGTTATTTTGTTTTGTTGTTTTTGTTTGCAGGTTTGAACTTTGTGGTGTGTTCCCTGGAAACCCTCACGAGACTACAACTCGTCCACTCAGGATACTGAGGGGTTTAAAGGCTTGTTGCATACGCTAAATGCAACCGTGATGCCTACGGAAGTGTGCCGTTGTACTTTATTTCAGAACCAGTTAATTCATGAATTTTTCTTCTTAATCAGGGGAGTTTTTCTGTTTCACTTCTTTTCTATTCCCTATATTATTGTTTTCTTTTGCAATGGGGACATTGCATACTTTTAAGTGGGGGATGGGGGAAAAGAAGTAAGTCTATTTGTCCTTAAGATATGAATGGTAAATACTTGCAAATTAAAAAGTTAAAGGGCATTCTACGTGTTAGTCATTTTTCAGCCCAAATTTTTCTTTGTGAAAATCACAGAAATGATCCGTTGACCATACCTGTTTAAACAAATTAATCCGTTGACCCAAGGTTTTAACAAACTAATCCACTATTTGGCGCCAAAAATGGCGCCCCAGCGCCCCACCAATTGTTAATACGTTTTTAATCCGTTAGTCAAAGATTTATTAGTATTTAAACCCATTAATCACATTAATTAATCCTTAAACGCAATTAATACGTGGGACCGGCGCCAAATGGAGTGGACCCGGCGCCTCACCTTTAAATCGCACCACGTGGATAAACCCCGTGACATCCAGCGCCATGCATGGACCCGGCGCCCCACCTAATGGGCCCGGCGCCCCACCTTTTTCAGACGACACGTGGATAAACCCTGCACCAAATACCTAAATGCGCCCGGCGCCCCATTATATGGGCCCGGCGCCCCACCTTTTCAGACCTCGTGTTTCACAAACCAAATAAATACACAAAAAACCACGTACGGCGCCCCGCTGTTGTCAAATCGGCGCCCCTACACTCACAAACGTCACCATCAACGGCGCCCTAATCCCTTTCACTACTTCATTCGTGTCCATAAATAATTCATTGGCGCCGGATTAATTTGTACACTTTTTTTTTTCACTTCATTGGCGCTAGGTTTACTGCCGTCACCATCAAGGGACCATAAAAAAAAAAATTAAGGGGTGCTAGGGTTTTGTACCGCCGGGTTTTGTACGCCTTCTCCATCATCCGAATCCGGCTCCGGTAACGAGAGCAACGAAGGGGAAAGAAGAAGAAGAAAACAACGACAACATGGAAGAACTTGATGATTTTGATCTTAATTTTGATGTGAATGTAAGTTTCTTTTATGTTTTTATATATTTATATGTTTTGTTGTATGAGTAGGTATTGATTTTCATAGTTCGTATTTGTTTTCATGTTTTGTGTTTACTTTAGTTTTTATTTTCAATTTGAATATGATTTTACCTTGTGTATGCGGTTTGATTAGGAGTAATTTTTGGATTTGATTGTAATGAGTTATTTGTGAATAAATATTTCTATTTGAAGACTACATTGATTAAATTGTAGTTGCATTTGTTCACTTGTTGTTTAGTATGGATTATGGTTTATATGTTTTTATGTATGTTTTATATATTTATATGTTTTCCTACCGTCACAATTACATATATTTATATGTTTTTAGATTAGTAAAGTTATGGATGTTTTTATGTATGTTAGATTATATATCCCAATCTTTTAAAGGTAGATGTTAGTATAAATTGTTTATGAGATTTAGGAAAAGTTTTTAGTTTTAATCTTTTAGATATTTATTCTTTTGCCTCACTTGAACTAATAATAACAATAATTATTGATGTAACAATAATAACAATAATAATAATAGGCCTAATAGTTGTGGTAATAATAATTATTGATGTAACAATAATAACAATAATAATAATAGGCCTAATAGTTGTGGTAATAATAATAATAGTTGTAATATAAGAATGATAATAATAATAATAGTTGTAATAATAATAATAATAATAATAATAATAATAATAATAATAATAAAATAATAATATTAGTTATAGTAGAAATACTGATAATAATAGTCGTAGAAGTACAACTAATAATAATAATAATAATAATAATAATAATAATAATTAATATTAATAAAAATAATAGTTGTAGAAATAATAATAATAATAACAATAATAATAGTTGTAGTAATAATAATAAGAATAATAATAATAATAATAAAAATAATAGTTGTAGAAATAATAATAATAATAACAATAATAATAGTTGTAGTAATAATAATAATAATAATAATAATAATAATAATAATAATCCATTTTAATATTTGTAGTAGTCAATATAATAATAATAGTTGTAGTATTAGAAATAATAATAATAATGATAATAATAATAATAATAATTGTAGTAGTAGAAATAATAATAATAATAATAATAATAAGAATAATAATAGATGTAGTAGTAATAATAATAATAGTGATAGTAGTAGAAATAATAATGTATATATTAATAATAATAATAATAATAAATAATCCATTTTAATATTTGTAGTAGTAATAATAATAATAGATGTAGTAGTAGAAATAATAATAATAATAATAATAATAATAATAATAATAATAATAATAATAATAATAATAATAATAATATTTGTAGTAGTAATAATAATAATACATGTAGTAGTAGAAATAATAATAATAATAATAATAATAATAATAATAATAATAATAATAATAATAATAATAATAATAATAATAATAATATTTGTAGTAGTAATAATAATAATAGATGTAGTAGTAGAAATAATAATAATGATAATAATAATAATAATAATAATAATAATAATAATAATAATAAATAATCCATTTTAATATTTGTAGTAGTAATAATAATAAAAGTTGTAGTAGTAGAAATAATAATAATAATAATAACAATAATAATAGATGTAGTAGTATTAATAATTATAGTTGTAGTAGTAGAACTAATAATAATAATAATAATGATAATAGTTGTAGTAGTAATAATAATAATAGATGTAGTAGTAGAAATAATAATAATAATAATAATAATAATAATAATAAATAATCCATTTTAATATTTGTAGTAGTAATAATAATAAAAGTTGTAGTAGTAGAAATAATAATAATAATAAATTATAATAGTTGTAGTAGTAGAAATAATAATAATAATAATAATGATAATAGTTGTAGAACTTGTAGTAGTAGTAATAATAACAATAACAATAATAATTGTTGTAGTAGTAGAAATAATAACAATAATAATAATAATAATCCAATTTAATAGTTATAGTAGTAATCGTAATAATAATAGTTGTTGTTGTAGTAGTGGTAGTAGTAATAATAATAATAATAATTATAACTAACACATTTTAGGTAATTTATATCCCCTCTTTTAACTTATGTATATTGTTTGTTTATTAACTAACACATTTTAGGTGAATTTTTTGGGTTTGCAGAAGATATATTACGATGCACACTTAACTATTAGATGTAATCCTGGGAAGGCGGTCAAACTAATTATTAAAAGCTTGTATAAATTCCCAAATAGACTACAGTTGTTTAGAAATACGTGTTTCGGACGATGGCTGGATCTTCAATGCGATAACCGAGACCCGAGTTTGATACATTTGATACTACAGACTGAGTTTGTCCCAGACAACGAAGTCGATTGTTTGATGTTCAACGTTGCAGGCCAGCAACTTACATTCACACGCCGGGACTTTTGTCTCATTACAGGATTTCGATTCGGTCGCCAGGACTGGTTACCTGACAGATTTGGCAATCCATTTAGAGATAGAGTTTTTCCATTAAGAGCTGGTCATTCAATTAAGGGTCGTGATGTTAAAGATGTGTTAGAGTCAGATAGTGACTCATTAGGTGATGTTGATCACGTGCGATTGTGCTTATTGTACCTACTTCATTTTGGGTTCGCTGGTGGCGTGGTTAAGAATACAGTTAAAGACAGCGTCTTAGTCCTTCTGGAAGACTTAAATGCATGGAACCAATTTCCGTGGGGGTCTTACTTGTGGGATGAAACCTTCCCCAGACTACGTAATGCGCTTGGAAAACGTCAGAAGTTACATCATACAGATAAGACTTCAGAGTCGCGCACTTGTTACTCATTAGCCGGCTTTGTTTGGGCCTTTAAGGTAACATGTCCACATTTGTTTAGTTATATCTACATTTGTTTAGTTATTTTGTTTTATACTTGACGAATTTAACTTTTATTTATACCTATATTTTCTGGGTACTGTATAAAAGATATGGATTTATGAGGTATTTCCACACGGCCAAATTTCTGGGTACTGTACGAAAAGTGAAGGTGTAATCCCTAGAGCCATTGCTTGGAGGAGGACCATCATTGGCTGTCCGTGGGAGGTTACACGGAGATTCCTCACTACAGTTTTTCAGGTTATTCTAAAAAATAAATTAGCCTCACATTTAATATGTAAACCTACTTTTTTAATAAGACATTAACTTGGTTGTAATCAGCCCGGACATTTACCACTGTTGGGTTTGGTGCCAACACATGAGGAGCAACAGATGGACTGGTGGATAGCTAGTGAACGTTTTTTTAATGGTATGGACGTCAGACCTCGTTCAAAGAAGCCACGGCCCCCACCAACAGACTTTGATGTTAGACCCCAGTCGCCACCCAAGCCAACATTTCAGCAATCTCACTATGGCCCCATGCCTGGTTTTGGGGATTCGTACACACCAATGGGAGGATTTCAACCACCATTTGCCCCCATGCCTAGTTTCCAACAGTCATACGGAACCATGCCTGGGTTTCAACAATCATCGTTCGTCCCCCCGCCGACATATAGTGAGCCAAGCCTTGACTTGAGGGTGTCGACCCTTGAAAAACAGCTTAAGGATCTGCGGTTTGAGTTTGATGTAAGTGTTTCAATGTTATTTTTATTTAACCTGTTACAAAAGGTTTTATGTTTTATTCTTTGTAAAATATGTACAGGAATTTCGCCGTGCTTCTCACACTGGTCACGGCCCCATGCCTGAGGACACGTCAGCATTTAGGTTTGGTGCCAACCCGTTCGACAACGTGGTGCCGGAAGAGAATGTAACACACGACTGGTTTGCAGGTTATGATGCTACAGAGGGGTTGCACTCACCGTCCGTGACTATCATGGAGGTATATTAGTTAACCTAATTATATATATTTATGTTTTTATACATATATATATATATATATATATATATATATATATATATATATATATATATATATATATATATATATATACACTATTAAGTACGTAGAACATATATTACTAAGTTTTGCCAATTCACTAATAATTGTAAGTTGTTCAACTTCTTAGACACCTCCCCTGGCACAGAGACGAAGTCCGAGGGAGAAGATGAAAGGCCCACAAATTTCTACACCTTTTATGGCATTCCAGTCCACTAATGCTGCCATCCGATCTCCAGAGTATACCACAGACCGGGCTGATATTGAGACAGTGCCGTTTGATCTCGACAGAGAAAAAGAAACTTGGGCACAAACTCCCACGGATTTTTATTCATTCGAAAAAAGGGAAGAGTGCTATCTTAGTTTAGATCCCCCGAACTTTCCCTACAATAAGGAATTTTGGGGATTACTTCTTGGGATACATGGAAGTCATTGGCTTGATTCCGCAGTAATTTCTTAGCCACGTTTACCTTATAATTTTTTACCATTGCTTTATTATTAATTTTAAACTTTTTTCTTTTTTGCAATTGTATCAGCATATTAACGCATGGATGCAGCATTTGATGCTTAGTTCGACTTCAAGAGACATGCGTTGCGCTGTGGTTCCAGACTATTTCCTACACATATTATTTAAAGAAGACTCTAACCCTGCTGTGGTTGCCAGTTATGCAAACGGTAGTAGATATATATACCATGCATGGTGGGATGTCGATCGTGTAAGTAAATATAGAACATCAAAGTATATATATATAATTTATATATTCTTTATACAACAAAAAGTACTTCATAAATAACAAATTACTTCATAAATAACAGATATAAAAATGCTTTATATTTGCAGGTTCTCATCCCTTTACACCCTACTGGTCACTGGCTGCTTGGGGAGATGCAGTTGTCGACGTGGACGTTGACTGTATATGACAGCATGGCATCCGCTCGAAGCAAATACCTAACGACTCTCAAGAAAGATTTTGAGACGTATCTTCCAGGTTTTTTAAATAGCATTGGCTACTGGAAACAAATCAAGAAGACAGCGAAAAAGAAGATCAAGGTGACAATTGGGTATGCCGTTAATGTGCCACAGCAGTCAAATTCAGTGGATTGTGGGGTTTTTGTTTGTCACTTTATAGAAAGATTGTTAGAAGATTTACCACTTCATATAGACGGCGACTCCACTACCTGGGCGAAAAACTATCGAGACAGAATGGCAACTGAATTATATAATCTACGTGTTAAAAAAGATGAATAAGCTGGTGTTAGTTGATGTAGTACGAGGGGTATATTTTTCTAGAGGTCTGTATAAAATTTTTGGATACAAACTTAGTTTATTTGAAAGTTTATTTAATATATCCAACAACATTATCTTACATGCGTAAACCAACAACATTATTTTACATGCGTAAACCAACAACATCATGTTACACACAAAGTAATCCAACTAATTTCACAAATATGTATCTACAAATCACCCAAATTAACGGGATCATACATCTCGTCATCTGACTCGTTGGTATCATATTGGTGATGTGCTTTCTCGGATGGTTGTGATTTCTTTTTCCCGAAGAACTTGCGCGTCTTAGATAGCCATTTCGACTCGCTTGGAACGGATGCAGTGCATTTATTTCTCATATGTCCTTTGTTATGACACCTGCTACATTCAATCTCTCTTTTTTCCTCTCCACGGGATAGAATGCGGTTTATTTCACGTGGTCGACCACTCTGTCTTTTATCCATAACTGGTGGATGCACATGCATCAGTCCACTTGGTTGTTCCCATTCTGATTGAGCCGGTAATGGAAAAATCTTGTCTTCGTATGTTTGTTGATATACGCGTTTAGAATACCAACCCAAGAAATATTGATTACAATCATCAATACGCAACCACCGCGCAGCCGAAATAACATGTCCACAAGGTATTCCAGAAAGTTGCCACTTTCTACAACTACACGTACCATCACCAAAGTTAACAAGACCCTTTTTACCTCCGTCATCAACCTCAAATTGTGTTTGACTAATGCCACGTGTTTTCCAGTTGAAGCTTTGAAACTTTCTTTTTTCAAATTTAGCTTCTGCCCAAGGTGTAAATTCACTTGGGAGTTGAACTGCAAACATGTTGAACAAACAAAAATTATATAAAAATGGTCACATTACGGTAAACTGAATTAACTAATTTTGAAACTTTACCTGCAGTTTCATGGCGAACGAAGTACCAATCTTGCACAGATTGTCGAAAAAATTCTACTAGCATAATGATTGGAAGTTTACGTGCATATTTAGATAAGGCGTTAATGGACTCTGCACTATTTGAAGTCATTATATTAAAACGTTCACCAGGAAAATGTGCTCGTGACCACTTATGCACACCGGCTTGCAACATAATACGAGAAGTAGTAGGGACCGCTGCTTCAAGGCGCGCCTTCCATTCCTCAAAGTCTGAAACCCTATATGCTTTGCATGTCTTCCAGTATAATTTTTGGAACATTTTTTTCTCTTTTGTGTTTAACCCTAAATTTACCATCAAATGTCGACAACATAAACCATGATAAGCATGCGGGAAAACTTGCCTTATTGCTAGATCGATGGATGCTGCACGGTCAGATATGAATGCCAAACCAGGTATTTCACCAATGCACTCCTTAAGCTTTGACAAAAACCATATCCAAGTCTCGCCACTTTCCGTTTTACCGACTCCGTATGCCACAGGAAATATTTGATTATTCGCATCCATTCCCACTGCTAAGAAATTTGTTCCCAAGTAACGGCCCTTTAAATGTGCACCATCTATAATGAGTATTGGCCTTAAGTAGTAAACAAAACTTCGAAGCTGCAATTCAGATTTGTTAGTTATATTAAATACAAAAAAAAAAGTACAACAAGGATAAACATTTACTAACCGCAACCCCAATAGCAACAAAAAGATTCTCGAACCTCCCTAGATTATCGGTCTTAATTTCGGTCGCCGTACCAGGATTAGCCTTCTTCAAATTGTGACAATAAATGGGTAGCTTGTAAAATGATTCCTTATCGGTCCCCCTTAACAATTCTATCGCACGACACTTTCCCCGCCAAGCTTGAGAATAAGACACATCTATTTGAAATCTTTGATTTAAATCGATCATGATGTCGCTCCCACGATATACCCTACTGCTATCTTTCAATTGATCACGAAGTATGTGACCCAATACATGTTTGTTTGCATTATGATGATTCGGATTAGTTTGCGTTTTAGAGCATGTGTGGTGGTCTTTTAGGGTTTTAACTTGAAACACTGAATCATCATTTTGTAGCTTTGTAGCTCTAAAGAACCAATCACAACCCTTTTTGGCACAATGTGCTTCAAATCTTGTGGTTGATGATTGAGTTACTCTGAATTCACGCCCATCTTCCAGACATTTAATACCTAAAAAAACTTTTAGCTCGTCTTTGTTATTAAAGAACTGACCTACATAAATTTTTGCAGATGGCACATAGCTCCTAGGTTTTGCGGGTGTTTGTTGAAAAGTGGGGCATTTTAGTGATTCGGGCATTGACCAGAAGTAGTTAGGTTGCATTTGAGGAGGAACACCTACTTTTTCTTCCTGGCCAACATCATCTTCATCTTCCTTATCATCACCCTTTTTAACATCATCCTCTCGTTCGCTGCCAGAAGACTCGGATATACCAAGTTCCTTTGCCACCTCTGGATCGGTTAAAGGGTTATAATTTAGATCGACGTAAACCACATGTTCTTTATTAGACCCAAACCGTTCAACTGTACTTTGAGGCTTTTCATTTTCGACTTCAAACGAAGGTTGAAAGAAATCTTGACGGTTACTAACATGCTGAGAAATGTGATCGTGTGAATAAACGAATGGATTATGAATTGGGTACTGGCTACTTTGAGGGGTGTGATACTGATTTAATTCTGGGGTAGGGTATGTATTTAGGTCAAATGTATTTATTTGTTGGGATGGGTAATCGTTGATCTGTTGGGGATGATATCCCGTTGAAGGACCGAGAACATGAGGTTGATTGCTTCCACTACCGAGACCCATTTGATGAACTACAAATAATGTTAGATCACCATATGAGTTATTACGAACAACTTCCATTAGAAAACCGACACCTTCGTCGTCAAAAATATCAACCGGGTGTGTGAAAGTTGACATTTTATAACATAATTTGAATTCTAGTTGAACATCTAAACGAGCCTTTTTAGCTATCAATTTTTTCAACTTCGAATGCTTTACATTTTCTGGCAAACTAATGGCTCGTCTAGGTAATCCGACCGGCAAATATTCATACACGCCGTTTACAATTTCCCACGATCCACCCCAACACAAAAGAATTTTAACACTCTCTGAACTCATTTTTTCAAACATAACACGTTTTTGAGAGACGGGTTGAAAGGAGTTAACAGTCATTCTTTTTATAAGGAGAACGCAATAATAAGCGAATAATAATAATGTACTAAATTTCCCCTCTCTACCGTCCACAAATCAAGAATCCAATGACATCAGGGGCGCAATTGATATAAATAAAATATATCATAAGGCGCTGATCGAAGTTTGATAAAATATGGCGCTAAAGAATCTGCCATGGATTATTATTATTATTATTATTATTATTATTATTATTATTATTATTATTATTATTAAAATGGAATATTATTATTATTCATATTATTATTATTAAAATGGAATAATAATAATAATAATAATAATAATAATAATAATAATAATAATAATAATAATAATAATAATATTATTATTATTATTATTATTATTATTAAAATGAATTATTATTATTATTTATTATTATTATTATTATTATTATTATTATAAAATAATAATAGCTAGTAATAATAAAATCTGTGATAATAATAATAATAATAATAATAATCTCTTTAATATATTATAATAGAGTGTTAATTAGGTAGTCCAAACTAATCTCACCCCTTAAATTAGTTATCTAAATAAATATAAACCATTGATTTAGGCTTAAAATACATGACTACCTAAATAGTGGGAGGAGATAACAAAAAGACTAAAATGACCATGTTTTGACTTTTTAAGAAATTAATTTGGTAACTATTTATTGATTAGTGATTTATTAAAGGAAATATTTAACATTGAAGTCTTTTTTCTGTAAACTAATTATCTCACAAACGGCAAGTCGAAAAATTATAAAAATTGCACCATAAAATTCAGTGTTCTTTCCTCTTCGTTTTAAGATCTCTCAAGGTATACTTTCGAAAATGTTTTTTTTTTTTTCACTTTTTGGTGGGTTACAAATTATCAACACATGTGTTATCGTTCATTCTATATTTGATTTAGGGTTACAGTTAGGGTTTATGATTTAATGTTTAGTAGGGTTTAATGTCAGAGGGTTTAGGGTTTAATAAAGCGTTTAGGGTTTACATTTGATAGTAATTCGTAAAGATTTATTAAAGGAAATATTTAACATTGAAATCTTTTTTTTGTAAATTAATTATCTCACAAACGGCAAGGCGAAAAATTATAAAAATTGCACCATAAAATTCAGTGTTCTTTCCTCTTCGTTTTAAGATCTCTCAAGGTATACTTTCGAAAATGTTTTTTTTTATCACTTTTTGGTGGGTTACAAATTATCAACACATGTGTTATCGTTCATTCTATATTTGATTTAGGGTTATAGTTAGGGTTTATGATTTAATGTTTAGTAGGGTGGGTTACAAATTATCAACACATGTGTTATCGTTCATTCTATATTTGATTTAGGGTTACAGTTAGGGTTTATGATTTAATGTTTAGTAGGGTTTAATGTCAGAGGGTTTAGGGTTTAATAAAGCGTTTAGGGTTTACATTTGATAGTAATTCGTAAAGATGTATTAAAGGAAATATTTAGAATTGAAATCTTTTTTTTTGTAAATTAATTATCTCACAAACGGCAAGTCGAAAAATTATAAAAATTGCACCATAAAATTCAGTGTCTTTCCTCTTCGTTTTAAGATCTCTCAAGGTATACTTTCGAAAATGTTTTTTTTATCACTTTTTGGTGGGTTACAAATTATCAATACATGTGTTATCGTTCATTCTATATTTGATTTAGGGTTATAGTTAGGGTTTATGATTTAATGTTTAGTAGGGTGGGTTACAAATTATCAACACATGTGTTATCGTTTATTCTATATTTGATTTAGGGTTACAGTTAGGGTTTATGATTTAATGTTTAGTAGGGTTTAATGTCAGAGGGTTTAGGGTTTAATAAAGCGTTTAGGGTTTACATTTGATAGTAATTCGTAAAGATTTTTAAAGGAAATATTTAACATTGAAATCTTTTTTTTGTAAATTAATTATCTCACAAACGGCAAGTCGAAAAATTATAAAAATTGCACCATAAAATTCAGTGTTCTTTCCTCTTCAATTTAAGATCTCTCAAGGTATACTTTCGAAAATGTTTTTTTATCACTTTTTGGTGGGTTACAAATTATCAACACATGTGTTATCGTTCATTTTATATTTGATTTAGGGTTATAGTTAGGGTTTATGATTTAATGTTTAGTAGGGTTTAATGTCGGAGGGTTTAGGTGATAATAAAGCGTTTAGGGTTTTACATGTGATAGTAATTCGTAAAACCCACCAAAAAATTTAATCTACATTTATGTGCATAATTCTACACATAATTTAGCAAAACAAAAATAAAATTCTACATAATTATAAAATAAATGATTAGGATGTTGTTGTCTATTAAAGAATTTGGCGACGCAACGCCTTTTCAGCTGAATTTTAAATTTGTATAAATATAATCCAATTTAATTAGTTCGTAATTAAATGGGTTGAAAGTTTCATCTCAATCTATTGTTTGTTTTTCATTTTCAACGGTATTGTGTACACTTGAACTATATATGGGTTATTTGGTCTTCCACAAATCAAAATTCTTTATAATTCGCATCGGCTTAAAGGAAATATTTAACATTGAAGTCATTTTTTTGTAAACTAATTATCTCACAAACGGCAAGTCGAAAAATTATAAAAATTGCACCATAAAATTCAGTGTTCTTTCCTCTTCGTTTTAAGATCTCTCAAGGTATACTTTCAAAAATGTTTTTTTTTTTCACTTTTTGGTGGGTTACAAATTATCAACACATGTGTTATCGTTCATTCTATATTTGATTTAGGGTTACAGTTAGGGTTTATGATTTAATGTTTAGTAGGGTTTAATGTCAGAGGGTTTAGGGTTTAATAAAGCGTTTAGGGTTTACATTTGATAGTAATTCGTAAAGATTTATTAAAGGAAATATTTAACATTGAAGTCTTTTTTTTTGTAAATTAATTATTTCACAAACGGCAAGTCGAAAAATTATAAAAATTGCACCATAAAATTCAGTTTTCTTTCTTATTCGTTTTAAGATTTCTCAAGGTATACATTCGAAAATGTTTTTTTTATCACTTTTTGGTGGGTTGCAAATTATCAACACATGTGTTATCGTTCATTCTATATTTGATTTAGGGTTATAGTTAGGGTTTATGATTTAATGTTTAGGAGGGTTTAATGTCGGAGGGTTTAGGTGATAATAAAGCGTTTAGGGTTTTACATGTGATAGTAATTCGTAAAACCCACCAAAAAATTTAATTTACATTTATGTTCATAATTTTACACATAATTTAGAAAAACAATAATAAAATTCTACATAATTATAAAATAAATGATTTAGGATGTTGTGGTCTATTAAAGAATTTGGCGACGCAACGCCTTTTCAGCTAAATTTTAAATTTGTATAAAGATAATCCAATTTAATTAGTTCGTAATTAAATGGGTTGAAAGTGTCATCTCAATCTATTGTTTGTTTTCATTTTCAACGGTATTGTGCACATTTGAACTATATATTGGTTATTTGGTCTTCAGCAAATCAAAATTCTTTATAATTCGCATCGGCTTTTTAGTTGAAGTTTTCTAATCCGTATAAATATAATCCAACTTGATTAGTTCGTAATTAAATGGATTGAAAGTGTCATGTTAAGCTCTTGTATGTTTTTCATTTTCAACGGTATACATACGGGAAATGATTTGGGAGGTTGTGGGCTTTTAGATAATTTGGGGACGCATCGCCTTTCAGCTGATTTTTTTAAATTTGTATATATATAACCCAAGCTGATTAGTTCGTAATTAATGGGTTGAAAGTGTCAACTTAAGTTTCTATATGTATTCATTTTCAACGGTATTGTATACACTTGAACTACAAACAGATTATTTCGTCTTCGACAAATCAAAATTTTATATATATCAAAAAAATGATTTGGGATGTTGTGTGCTTTTAAATAATTTGGGGACGCATCACCTTTTCAGTCGAATTTTTTAGATTCGTATAAATATAATCAACTTGATTAATTCGTAATTAAACTGGTTGAAAATGTCATCTCAAACTCTTGTATGTTTTCATTTTCATTGGTATTATGCACATTTGAACCACAGACGAGTTAGTTGGTCTTCGAATAATCAAAAGTCTATATAATTCCAAAAAACAATTTGGGATGTTGTTGGCTTTTAAATAATATGGGGATGCATCGTTTTCTCTGCTGAATTCTTAAATTCGTATGAATATAATCCAAGTTAATTAGTTGGTAATTAAATGGGTTGGAAGTGTCATCTCAAGTCCTTGTATATTTTCATTTGCAACGGTATTGTGCATTCTTCAACCACTAACACGTTATTTGGTCTTTGAAAAATCAAAATTTTATATAATCTAAAAAACGATTTGAGATGTTGCGGTGCTCTTATAGAATTTAGGGATACATTTTGCTTTTTAGCTGAATTTTTTTTAATTCTTACAAAATACAATTCAACTTGATTAGATAGTAATTAAATTAGTTGAAAGTTTAGTTGAAAGTGTCAGCTTAAGGTCTTGTATTTTTCATTTACAATGACATTATACACATTTGAACTTCAAACGAGTTATTTGGTCTTTGACAAATCAATTTGATACTCTACTTTGATCCTACTAATAATATTGGTGAAAATGTATAAGAACAGTTTATAGTGATTATTACAACTATAAACAAATTATTTTTTTGTTTACTTCTATTTGTGAGGTGTATATATATATATATATATATATATATATATATATATAAACTATTCGCAGGATGTACTTGTAAATGATTGTGATAGCTGCCAAGCATAAGTAGGGGAACTGTTAATATATATCACTAAAATGGCATGATATATGCATTACAATATCTACAACATTTTATGCATTATGGTATTGAAGGAAAAGAGTTGTTTATGATCATTCACATAGTTATTATGTAAGATGGACAATCATTAACTAATAACATTCTTAAGAGGGAACTTGGTTCCATCTAATATGATGATCAATGTATGTTTTCACTATTATGGTTGGACTGAAAGAATACCAAATGTGTTTGAGTACTTTGATGGCACCAAATTCCTTGATCTTTATATAATTTTCGGTCAATTATTGTCATATCATATATACGTGTAATTGTACGCATTGGTTTTGTACGATAGTTAGATAGTATGACAGTCAATATGAATCACTTATTATTATTGAAGATGACGATGACTTGCAAACTTTATGGTTTATATTTTTTGATTGTTTAACCGTTACACATAAAGTTGATCATGTTAAACATTTATCTTTATGTGTTGCCTCTTTGTTGTTAAGTTTTTTATTTTATTATTTAATGTTATTAATCGTTTTTAATAATGGAGATATCCAAAGCTATTGTATTGAACTGTTAATATATATCACTAAAATGGCATGATATATGCATTACAATATCTACAACGCTTTATGCATTATGGTATTGAAGGAAAAGAGTTGTTGATAATCATTCACATAATTATTATGTAAGATAGACAATCATTAATTAATAACATTTTAACAGGGAATTTGGTTCCATCTAATATGATGATCAATGTATTTTCCAGTATTATGGTCGGACTGAAAGAATAACAAATGTGTTTGAGTACTTTGATAGCACGAAATTCCTTGATCGTTATATAATTTCTGGTCAATTATTGTCATATCATATATACGTGTAATTGTGCGCATTGGTTTTGTATGATAGTTAGATGGTATGACGGTCAATATGAATCACTTATTATTATTGAAGATGACGATGACTTGCAAACTTTATGGTTTCTATTTTGTTGATTGTTTGACCGTTACACATTAAGTTGATCATGTTAACATTTATCTTTATGTGTTGCCTCTTTGTTGTTTAGTTTTCTATTTTATTATTTAATGTAATTAATTGTTTATTAATAATGGAGATATCCAAAGCTATTGTCAATAGATAAACATATATATTTTAATTTCAAGATATGTTTATAGTGTCATCACTAAAAAAATGTCAATTTAGACATTATACACTAAAATACATTATAATATAAACATTTATATCAAAATTATGAAATAGCCCGCAAAATTTGCGGGCTACTTTACAATTTTAAAACAAATGTTTATATTATAACTTTATTAGGGTGGATAATGTTTAAGTTACATATTTCTACGGATGACATTGCAGAAATAATTTTGTATCGAATCAGATATGTTTTGTCATATCTATTGATAGTAACTTTAAAGTTACATTATTAAAAATGATTTATAACATTGGAAATTGTAATTAAAAAACTAAACACCAAAGAAGCAACACAAAAAATAAATGTTGAAACGTTACCAACTATGTGCGACATTTCAATAGCCACCATATAGAAACTATATGTATTAAAGAAAATCTTAGAATGTTTGACTTATTGTCGATGTCGAGCTACATACAACTGTTGAAGTTGCATGATATAAAGATGAGCGTTAAGCCATCGTTCAATAATCTCATATTCGCGGGAAGATACGTGTTCTATATACCGAAATGACATACAATAATGTAATTGTTTTTGCACTTATGATTGTCTTTTACTTTATAGACGTCTTTGTATTATATGCATTTATTGTGTTCTTTTTTTTGTAAATTTGGTTATACAATGGGATTATCCTTCTTACTTTTTGTTTCTCATATCTTTTCGTTGCCTTAAAAATACTTTGAAAACAATGTATCATGTGCAACTGCACTAAACATTTTTTACTACATATATAATTGTTTGACAGGAACAATATTATTATGAAATCAGAGAGAAATGTTAAGCTACTTGTAGCTAACCTTTAATTATTTAGGTAAATATAAGGATAAAACTTTTTATTATTCGGATTCTTCGACTTAACCTGATCAATAATGTAAATTCAACCATCATTTTAGATTTAATAGAGACAATATTTGCTCACGAAAACCAAATCCAAAAAGTCATTCTACATACAAAGGTTTATATTGATGAAGTTAAATTTTGGAATTTTTCACGTGTACATATTTAGCTGTCTTGTACAAAACGCTTTTTATAAAATTAAGTTTTGTTTGTTTGTATGGACAACTACTTATGGTCACAATAAATGCATTATTTATTCTATTTTATTTTTAGAAAAAAACAAAGATGTTACTCGATCCGTATTATTAATAATTGAAATGTGTACAAATACCAATAACTCTTACAGCAACTTACATACGTATATACAAAGCAACAGAAGATCGATATGTAGGATGATGACTCCATCATTCTAAATGTAAAGGAGGGTCTAAATCACCTCAGACCCCAATTTTTGATGTTACACATATATCGGCGCCGGATGAATGAAAAATGGCGCCCCTGAATTATATAATAATGTAATTGCGGAATCCGAATGTATTTAGGGTTATGGCGCCAAAGATGGTGATGTTTGTGAGTAGTGGGGCGCCGGATGTGACAACCATGGGGCGCCGATTTGACTTAAGCCTTTTCCCAAACACGATGTCTGAAAAAGGTGGGGCACCGGGCCCATTAGGTGGGGCGCCGGGTCCATGCATGGCGCTGGATGTCACGGGGTTTATCCACGTGGTGCGATTTAAAGGTGGGGCGCCGGGTCCACTCCATTTGGCGCCGGTCCCACGTATTAATTGCGTTTAAGGATTAATTAATGTGATTAATGGGTTTAAATACTAATAAATCTTTGACTAACGGATTAAAAACGTATTAACAATTGGTGGGGCGCCGGGGCGCCATTTTTGGCGCCAAATAGTGGATTAGTTTGTTAAAACCTTGGGTCAACGGATTAATTTGTTTAAACAGGTATGGTCAACGGATCATTTCTGTGATTTTCCCTTTTTCTTTTAAAATTGTTTTCTGCGTTAAAGTTTAGCGAATCTTGTAACATATTTTGGGAGTGCAAAGAATGAAATGAATTTAATTTTCAAATATTAGATAGTTCATCTTGTGATGTATCGATAGGCAATCTATATGAAGGTTGTTGAGCTATTTAGAAATTTAATGCATTAAGTAGGGATTTATCCTATGAGGATCTTTTAGCAAGGTATGACCTTAGTCTTAATTCTTGTATGATAGCGTGTTATAATCCATAATTTTGGGATCCTAATTATCATCATTTGGGAATATACTGGGTGTTGTCTCCTCTGTTGTACGAAAGTACAGACCTGGTTTCCGTCAGTATATTTGATATCAAAATAGATAAAAATAAATGAGTACAAAGGACTCATAAAGTGAAAAACCAAAGCCAAGTTATGTCGCTCTGTTGTACTGAGGTACAGACCTGTCACCAATGTCTTGGTTTGAAAAATGATTGATTTATTTGGATGTTCATTATTTGGAGAATTGTGACACGTTATTGGTATAAGAGTATTTTGCTATCTGTGAATCTAGGGTAAAGCCTGCTAGAATAATAATGAGTTAAGCTCAATTTCTGAAGTTTAGATTGTTTAAGTGGACAACAATATCGGTAATCTAAGTGGATTATCTTTTATGCATAATAATAATGTATTAGAAGTTGTTTTCCCTAGAGAGTTTCTTGATTGCTAAGCTTTAAGGTAGAATAGATTTTAAGTTAGCAATTTGGTTTGCCGAATGGTGTGTAGTATGTAAGTCCTTTTGCACTTAAGTTTGACGTTCATATTTAAAGTTTTGAATTTTCAACTTGTAACAACCCCAAAATTAAATTTAAAATTTTCCTAATTACTTGTTTACTACTTGTATTTAGTATGAAATAGGACTAAGTACGATAATTACTTACTATATATGTATATAGGTGATATATATATATACACGTATATGATTCGTTCAAATCGTATGAAACTACAATTGTACAAAATACGAACGTTGGTGAACTCAAGTTATTAAATAATATGAGATTATTTGATAAACATATTTAATTCCAAATATTATTTCGATAATATCAAATAAGCATTTTGCATTGTGTAAAATGCTCAGAAACGACCCAAACCGCGCGGAACGCGCCCGACACACGAAATACACTTAAGTTATATTTTATAACTTCATAATAAGTATTTCGATAAAATACTTCGGCTAAAAATATCGCGATTACACGCGTACGGTTAACATGTTTAGAAACGTTACACAATTCGAATAAACGCACGATTCGCGACCGATGACCAAACGAAATCTCGAATATTATTTTAGTAACTTAAAATGTGTTATTTGAGTAAAACTTTTATTAGAAATATTGTATTTTAAATCGTTAACAAAACGTATCAAAGAAAACGTTATACGATTAATTAAAACGTTAAACGAACGGGTAAACGAACACGAGGTATAACGTAGCTTTGGGAAATGATTTAGACACCCACCTAGTGGGTGGGACCCACGAAAATCAGCAGCCAAGACATGGCACACCATGTCTTGACTTTTCCCCATTGCTTCAAGGATCTTCAAACCCACCCCATACCTCTCTTCTCATTCACCCACTTACACACTCTTTCTCCACCATTCCTCTTCACCTCAACTATCTCTAGTCTCTCTCCCTCTCCTCTGGACGTTTTCCAGCCAGCCACCACAAACCACCATCATCCACCACCTTGTTCTTGAAGGAAATCGAAGAAAAAGATCGTTTCTCGCATCCTATTCGCATCTCGACTCTGGATCTTTGATCTCGTTGTAAGGATCTCTTTTCCTTTGCTAGATTTACTTGGTTACTACTTATTAACATGTTTAGTTGCTTACTTAACAAAGAAATGTCCAAATCTTTGGTTGAAACTCGTTTTTAAAACACTTATGTACATACCACTTCCTGGCCAGAAAAACCGTCGCACGAAAACAACCATAACTCGAGTTGTAGGTTAAATAAACGTGTGAGACCACTTGGAAAAGTTTGGTATTTTCGTCTTGAACAAAAAGTTCTTCTTTAGCTACTTCCAGAAATACACCCATTTTCGGCTATTACTTGATCTTTGGACATAGGTCTGTTCTGGACCGAATCCGACCCCTCGACATAATTATTTTTGTTTAAAATATTAAACGGACATATGAAAATACCATAAAATGCAGAAATGAACATTACATATAGTAGAACATGTGTGATTTTTGGTTAGACTTGAATCGGTCTAGAAGTTGGTTAAATAGAGTGTTCATCGAGTTCAAAATCTAGAAACTATAACCTTCGGCAGAAACTATAACCTTCGGCAGAAACTATAACCTTCGGCAGAAACTATAACCTTCGGCAGAAACTATAACCTTCGGCAGAAACTATGACCTTCGGCAGAAACCTTAACCTTCGGTAGAAACTATTCGGCAGAAACCATAACTTTCGGCAGAAACCTATAACTAGCAGTTTTAACTATAACAATTTAAATACGATACAACAATCAAAGTATAATAATAATAGTTGAGATTATTATTACCAAAAACTCACTAACGGGCCACACTTAATTACAAAAGATTACAAACGTACAAACAAATACTTGGACATTAACTATTTTGGGAACAACTAGCATGGATACCTTACAAGTATTCCATTTACTTACTGAACCTTATGCGTATTAGGACGCTAAGGGCTGCTAGTTCGGATACTACTTTGCTTGCTTACTGTATTGTCTGCTAAACTCAGGTGAGTCTTACAGCCCCTATTTTACTGTTTTATACCCAGGGGTGAGATGCATTACTTGTTTTCATAAAACTGATAATGGCCGAGTTATCGCATGATTAGCATGACCTGCAATCATGGAGGCTTATGGCATTTTCTTACTGGTTTACTATGAATGATTTGGATTACATTCACGGGGGTACTATTATTTACTGTATGTTAAGCTTCAATTATGGTAGTTCGTGGAAACGCATGATTAGCATGACCTGCAATCATTACGGAGTGAACGATTGGCATGACCTGCGATCGTTACTCATTACGGTTAGCAAGACCTGCAACCACCTACTTACAAAGGATTAGCATGACCTGCAATCAATACTTAAGTGAACGATTAGCATGACCTGCGATCGTTACTTACTGGCTGGCTCACGATTTACAATTACTACTTGTGTGTTCAAACTGTTTACTTACTTACAAACCTGTGAGATTCACCAACCTTTTTGGTTGACCGTTTTAGTAATGCTTCTCAGGTACACAACATCAGTAGGGATGCCCAGCAGGATAAGCTTACTTAGCTCGAGTCGCATGCATTTACAAACTTGGAGATTTACATACATTACTTTTGTACTTACTGTTATGTATTAGAATCTCTAGGAATTTATACGAAACTCGAGCTTGTATTTTGAACTACTTATATATTAATGTAATAACTTTTCGAACGTCTCATTTAGAGTCGTTCACTGTATCCTTTGTGCTTGTGATTATTGATTAGTAACACCCAAAACTCGCTTTCGCAAACTGTTAAATTTGGGGGTGTTACACAACTGATGGTCTACTTTCTGATATTTTGCCTGTTCATGATTTTAACCGATAGTCTACTTGAGGACAAGTAGGATTCAAGTGGGGGATATTTGATGAACGCCAAAATGTAGTAATTTATAGTACTAATTTACCCCTTGTTTGATAGATTTCTAATGCATTTTGTATGAATAAGATACTTATTTCGTTCATATTTGCATTTAGGAGTTAATTCGGAGCTTGAATCAAAAAGGAACGGAAAACGAGCTAAAAGAGTGAATATATGAAAGATTGGATTGGATTGAAGTTGTATATGAAGCTCGAATCGGAAAAAGAATGAAAGATGAGCTAAAAATGGAAGAAAAGTTAAATGCTGAGTTTTCTGCGCGCTGTTCGTATTTTGGCCATAACTTCTTCATACGAACTCCGATTGAGGTGATTCAACTTGAAGAATTTAGCTAACACAGAGGGCTACTACTTTCGTTTTTACCACTTTTTCTGAAAATGCATCCATACGGCGTATGGATGTCCATACGCCGTATGGATTGAAAACTGGGCCGAAATCAAGTTTCGCGGGCTGGATTTTTAGGCTTTTTCATCCATACGCCGTATGGAATAATCCATACGCCGTATGGATCACTTTTCCAGCATATTAAGTCCGATTTTAGGGTTTTCAAGTCATAACTTCACCACCAAAACCCTAGTTCGTATACAAACGACCAGATGGGGTTTTTCCCTCATTTTGGGAGCTTTTTGAAGGATTAGAAGCTTAGAGAATCGAAGGTTTTCACTCGTTCAATTGTTTCTTCGGTTTCTCGGTTTGAATACATTATTTCTTTTCATTTGATTATGATTTTGATTTCGTTTTCAATTCTGATTTTCTGTAAGAATATGATTGGCTAGACTTCCTATGCATTTGTTTAGATGATGATACTTAGATGATGGTTTGATTATTGAATTGCGAATTACATTAGATTTTATGAATGTTTATGTGTTTATTCGATGATCCTTAGTTATTGATTGATTATTATTGATTACCTAGCGTGGTTTCTTGATTGATTGTGATTGAGTTCCATTTGGTTAAGAGATTATTGATAATTGTTGATTGAGGTTAGCAATTATTGCTGAATAGATTGAGTTTGACAGGTTAGGGTTAATAATCAAGAGTAATCATTAATGAATAAGATAACTATTAGTTATAGACTTTGTTGATTCAAGTCATAATAGTAAATCACATAAACGGCGTAGGTTTAATTTAGAACATAATTCGGTGGGCAACGTTAAATTGAACTGTTAGCGTGTTGAAAACAACCTATGTGTCTTTCTTAATTGTGTTAGATTAATCTACCTCGGAAAGGGGATTGTCTTAATAGTTATATCGCAATAAAATTCATGTTCTAGCAATTCAATAAAGTGATAACCAGATTCTAAGGAAAGTAGTCTAAGCAAATGCATTTCTTTTATCATTTGAATTAAATATTTTATTTAATTAATTATTTTATCATTTAGTTATTTTTCTATTTAAGTTTTATTTAATAAATCATTTTTCATAATTGTTTGCCAATTGTTCGATCGGAAATAAAACGCCCCCAATATTTACAGTTTTCATTATTTGTATCAATTTCCAATTTATTTAATATTGACATCCGTTTCTCGTGTTCGACTCGGACTTATCAAGCTATACTATATTATGACCAGGTATTCTTGCCTGAGTTGTGTATAGTCAGTAAGATATTTCCATTTATAAATAGTTAAACTTTGACTCTGTTTACACAGCATCAACTATCCTACATTATTGATGTTGTATATTACCGCTTAAATATATACACATCTGTCTAAATTACCGTTCTGGTACAATTTCTTATGTACCTTTTGTTTCTTTCTTTCTTGAAGAATTATGCCGCCCAAGAAGAAAAGTTACAGTGATGCGGAAATCAATGCTATCGTTTCTCGAGCTGTGGCCGATGCCTTGGCTGCTCGGGACTCGCCTTGAAACTCCTGAAGTACTGGTGAAGCTCCCAGTAATACCCCTGTCATCAAGCCTTGTTCTTACAAGGATTTTCTCAGCTGCAAACCACTCTACTTCAAGGGCACGGAAGGTGCCATTGGACTGATCCGTTGGATAGAACGGATGGAATATGTTTTCAACCTCTGCAACTGTGCGGAGGATAACAAAGTTAAATTCGCTGCCTACACCTTTCAGGAAGGTGCTCTTACGTGGTGGAACACCCACACCAACTCTGTGGGCATCGAAATAGCAAACCAGCTCCCTTGGGCTGAATTTAAGAAGAAGCAAACGGAGAAGTACTGTCCCGAAGAAGCCCTACACCGTCTGGAGGAAGAGTTTTGGCACTTGACGGTGCAGGGTACCGATATTGAGGGTTATACCACCAAGTTCCAACAGTTCGCCTTACTATGCCCGGGATTGGTTGAACCGGAGACAAAAGGCATCAAAAGGTACATCCGCGGCCTTCCTGAGAGCATTCAGGGGAATGTCGCTTCGGCCAAACCAACCACTTCCGAAAGTGCTATCCGGATAGCACCTGAACTCATGGCACTAGTTGTCAACCGTGAGACATCCAACAACTCCTCCAACAACAACAAACGCAAATACTCTGAACCTCACAACAACCAAAGCAAAAAGCCCAATACCATCCAAGTTTATAACACCAATTATGAGCCCAAACGTAGCTACACTGGGGACAGGCCATACTGTTCCAAGTGTAACTATCATCACCATGGTCCATGCAAGTCTCCCTGCAACAAATGCAGGAAGTACGGGCATTCATCTAAGGATTGCCGAGCCCCAAAATCCAACAACGATAACAACCAACAACCTAAATCCTGCTATGGATGTGGAGAGCCGGGACATTTCAGAGATGCATGTCCTAAACGAAGGAGCAACAACAACAACAACGCTAAGGGAAGAGCATTCGTACTTAACTCCGGGGATGCCCGTCAGGACCCGAATGTGGTCACGGGTATGTTCCTCCTCAACAACTTAACTGCTTCTGTCCTATTTGATACTGGTGCCGATAAGAGCTTTATTTCTGATGAGTTTTGCCCACTACTTGACATTACCCCTGTTGCCTTAGATGTTAAGTACACCGTAGAGCTAGCAAATGGTAAACTCATAGAAACCGATAGTGTGATACCTAATTGCACTTTAAGTCTAGCCAACGAAACCTTTACAATTGATCTCATGCCTGTTGAAATCGGGAGCTTCGATGTTATCATTGGTATGGACTGGTTGTCCAAGCATCGGGCTGAAATTATCTGTTACGACAAAGTTGTTCGCATACCCCTCACCGCCGGTGGAACTTTAACCATACAGGGGGAGACCGGCGGGACGAGACTCAATATCATATCTTGTTTGAAAACCCAAAAATTTCTGAGAAAGGGTTATCCAGCAATCCTCGCGCATATCATGGAGAAAAAGTCGGGGGAGAAGCGACTTGAGGATGTGCCAATCGTTCGAGACTTTCCAGAAGTCTTTCCCGAAGAACTACCTGGTCTACCACCACCAAGACAGGTTGAGTTCTCAATCGATCTTGTGCCAGGTGCTGCACCTGTGGCCCAAGCACCATACCGTTTAGCTCCATCCGAACTTCAGGAGTTGTCCACCCAGTAACAGGAGCTCCTGGAAAGAGGATTCATTAGGCCGAGTTCTTCACCTTGGGGAGCTCCGGTCCTATTTGTCAAAAAAAATAGATGGTTCTTTCCGAATGTGTATCGACTACCGAGAGTTGAACAAGTTGACCATCAAGAACCGATACCCACTTCCCCGAATCGATGACCTGTTCGACCAACTTCAAGGATCGAGTTGTTATTCGAAGATTGACCTTCGATCAGGTTATCATCAATTGCGTGTTCACGACGCCGATATTCCAAAAATCGCCTTCAGAACCCGTTATGGGCATTACGAATTTCAAGTAATGCCATTCGGTCTAACCAATGCACCGGCTGTATTCATGGACCTTATGAATCGGGTGTGTAAGCCAAGCCTTATCTCGAAAATTTTGTCATTGTCTTCATCGATGACATACTCATATACTCGCACAACGAACAAGAACACGCACAACATCTCAAAACCATCCTAGAACTACTTAGACACGAGGAGCTTTACGTCAAATTCTCCAAGTGTGAGTTCTGGATACAAACCGTTCAATTCCTTGGATACGTCATCGATAGTCAGGGAATTCATGTAGATCCTTCGAAAATCGAGGCTATCAAAAATTGGCAATCGCCGACAACTCCAACAGAAGTACGGCAGTTTTTAGGACTGGCCGGTTACTATCGACGATTCATCGAGAACTTTTCAAAAATAGCCTTACCACTCACGACACTGACTCAGAAAGATAAAAAGTTCGATTGGACTGATAAACAAGAGTCAGCATTTCAAATTCTGAAATAAAAGCTTTGCAGTGCTCCAATCTTATCATTACCTGATGTAGCGTAAAAAGTCACGTTTTTACCTACATTATCGACCCCATATTTAGGCCTTTTATAAAAAAAACATCCTTAAAACATCATTATTTATCATATTTTGTTATAAAGGTGAAAACTTGACGGACTTTCCAAAACTATACGAAAAGGGCTGAAAATACACTGAAATGGGCACCAAATTGAGCCAAACCCTAAATCTACTGTAAACTCCATACCAAGACCTCACATTTACCTTATTTTGTAGCTATGGAGATTACGAGAACGTGGATATAAGGATTGCTCAAAACGGATCAAGGACGAAAAAGTTATGCAAGATACAGCACAGCCGAAAGCTACAAAACGTATTCTGGACACGCCTGGGCCCCACACATCCAATTTCTACCAAATTGGAATCATTAGAAGCGTAACGGAATTATGAAGCCGTAGGCAAAAGAATCAAGTCAAACGGACGCGAAACGAAGAAGATACGGCCTTCCGAAGTTGCGAGAAAAGTCAGAAAAATCACACGGCCAACACAGGGCCGTACACGGCCTCCATAGAGCCTTACACGGCCTGTTTAGAGCCGTACACGACATCTACAGGGCCGTACACGGCCTGTTTTGGTCTCACACGGCCTCGTTTTTGCTTCGTTGGCTTGTACGTGTGCTTGTGGACTTGTACTCTTGGATCCAAGGCTTGCCTATAAATTGTGGCCTCATTCACCTCATTCCACACAACAATTCTTCATAGAATTTTCACTTTCTCTCTCACACACTCTCTCTCTACTTTCTCTCTCTAGCACTACTCTTAGGAGTTAGAGGAGAAATAGAAAGAGTAGCTAGTTAGCGTAGCGGTAGTTGTAGCGTCTGTACGGAGTTACTCCGAGACTTTGGGTCACGAGGATTTGTCTGTAATACTTATTCAGGTTATATTTATATCTCTTTCTTTATTTCGTAAATATGATTTGCTTATATTATGTTTGCGTTGTATTGCTTACTAGAGATGCCATGCTAGGCTAGACAAATCTGTGTGTGCTATGATAATGGTTATGCTTAAGTAGTTATGATTTAATATGCAATTGGGATGAAACCATTATGAAATAACGGAGGTAACGTTATACGGCTTTCATTTGTATAGCGCCGGAACCATCACGAATGTGTGTAGTACGGAACGTGGAAGCTATGAAAGTCGTGGGCACAATCCGTTGTGGAAATAATGATCCCAATTGTAAACATGCTGTTACTCTGTCTGTGTGAATATTAAACTGTATCTGAATTTATGAATTGAATCTCAATTGTTTACCTATCCAACTTATGCTGTGGTTAGAAACTTCCTGCTAAAACCTGGCCAGTTATTAGTGGTACGTACTCTACCTATTCTATGTATGATGAAGCATTTGAACTCGACATGGCTGTATTCTCTAGATTGAAACTACATCATAAGAGATACGGAGCATAGGATTAGAGATAGGTTAGATTCAAATTCATATATTAAATATCTTTGAGAGACCTTCGGGATATTTATGATTCGATCATCTGGTTATGTTAAATGGTATGAAATAGGAATAGTTATCTGTGTGCCTTTCTATTGCATGTTCTTGTTTGATTGTTGCCTTAGGAATGTTGCATGCTAGAACTGAACCTCCGATTACTATATGTAACTGCATGATTAGGGTTTTCAGATATAAGTTGATGTTTATACAGTAGAATAATGTGCATGTAATACTTAAGGTGATTTATATGATTAATGATGAACAATTCAATTGACCGTTAGAAAAGTTAATCCAACCTATTCCGTAGGATAACTCCTGTTCACATTATTGTTTATTCAACAATTCGTGCCATGATACTGACACACATTTGTCAGAGATTGGGGAATAGGATTAGAGAATAACTGTTGATTGAATTGATCAGTACATTTGGGAGAACTTCCGGTGTATCTGACACTATATAATTGCTATCCATGTGGCATATTATTTATCTGATTGTAGAGACCTTTACGTTAGATATTTGATAGGATCGTAATTATACATCATTAATAATATAGGGTATCCAATGAGCAAACTGGTAATTTGAATCAATGCTAAGGAAAAACCATAAAACGGCACAGTACTTCGTATAACGTTTAAATACGTGGGAAAAGCTAAGGAACTGCCGTAGGTATAATACTTTGTGTTAATTTAAGTTCTTGGTTACTCAATGGATTAATCATCATAACTAGTGGCTTTAATACCCATAACTACTTATTCAAAGCATATACCAGCATCATAGTAAACACTCTCGTATCCACTGTTCTCTGAGACTCCGTACAAACATCCTTTTCTTTTTTGCATTTATTTTAATAGATTAGTTATAAAACCAAATTAAACCAACTCTTATTTTAAACCCTAGCTAGATTACAAAAGATAATTAGAACGCCTAAGATCCCATGCCCGTTGTAGTGTAAGAACGACACCTGAGTCAACATACCGCTTACTACCCTAGTAACCTAATTAGGGCTGAAAGTAGTATTAGCTTAGGATATCCCCAGCTCTATAAATTTAAAACACCCACTGTTGTGCTCCCGTTGTGACAACGACCGCTTCAGGACGCAACACGTTTTTGGCGCCGCTGCCGGGGAACTACAACGACCGATTTTAGGTATTTTTAGTTATCTTAGTTATTTAGCGATCCTTTCGGAAGATCAATATCATCCGTAAGTTACTTTTCCTGTCTTTAGGTTAGATTTCCTTTTCCGTTTTTAGATTAGTTAAAACCCATCCTTTCCAAAACTCTACTTTCTACCAACAAGTTATGACGAATCGTATCACTCTCGCCTCATAAATCAAGCCACTGCTAGAGGAAAGAGGAGGACCAATCGTATCATCTGCTGACAAAAACCTTGAAATTAAGCCACACTTCATTAAAATCATTAAATCCAGTGTCAATTTCATGATCTTTCGGTTGAAAATCCAAACTCTCATCTTAATAAATTCATCAACCTTTCCGACTCCTTCAAACAAACGGGATCCAGTAATGAAGTTACCCGACTTCACCTGTTTCCCTATTCTTTAGCTTCTCGAGCACAAACATGGTTTTATGAACTCGAACCCAATTCGATTCATACATGGGAGGAGATGGCTACCAAATTCATGGCTAAATATTTCCCTCCGTCCCTACAAACCAAGCTTAAAAATGAAATCACTAACTTTCTCCTAAAGGATAATGAATCATTAATCTCTGCTTGGGAACGCTTTAAGAATTTGCTCGGAAGATGTCCGAATCATCAGTTTGCTGAAACGAATCTGGTTTGCACATTCTACAATAGTTTGAATCCTCACCACAAACAAACCCTCGATGCTGCTTCATCCGGAAATTTCATGCTACATACTTCAGATGAAGCGTGGAAGTTGATTGAGACGATGACGATGCATCAACATGACTTGGAGCAAGATAAATCAACTTCGGAGGAAAGGAGTACTTCTAATGCCTTGAACACTTTAAAAGCTCAAATTGAATCAATCTCTAAAATTGTCAAGGACATGCAAGAACCTTCTAAACCCAAACACGAGAAGAAACCTCAAAAGCTATTCTCACGCCAAAGGTTCAAAGAAGACATTCTTGCCACTACTGGTGAAACCTCTGATCAGGCCCATCATTCAAAATCTTTCATTCAGAGGCCAACCAGTAGACCTTCTTCTCAATTGTCAGTTCTTTCTTCACCCTCTACTTCTTCTCATTTGACTTCTTGTCTAAACACCGAAATTTTCAACAACTTCATGGTTAATCAAAATAATATTAATAAACAAATTGTTGATTTTCAAAACCAAATTGATAGTTTGCTTAGAATTTCAAACGATTTAGTTAAAAACATGGAGGATAATGTAAAAAGGTTGTTTTTAAAAGTTGATGAGAAGCAAAGGGAAGAAGCGATTAGCAAAGCTATTCATCATTCGTCTTATGATTATGATGATATCCTTGTGGTCACTAGAGGAGGAAAAGAAACTAAGAATGAGAAATCAATAGATATTCCGACAAACGAACCTTCTATTTCTTCACCTCTCACTGACTCAGCACCAGTTAAGATTCCTGACACTTCTCCTGAGCCAGCACCTTCTAAAGCCCCAGAAGTTATTATTCCTACACGTATACCTTTCCCTGGTAGGCTTAAGAAAGAGAAACAAGAAGCTCAGTTTGGAAAATATCTAGAGATGTTTAAAAGCTTACACTTAAATGTCAAACTTTTAGATGCTTTAGTTGAGATGCCTAGTTGTGCCAAATTCTTTAAAGAACTCTTATCAAATAAAGAAAAGCTTAGACAAATAGTTAACTTGCCTTTACATGCAGAGTGCTCTTTGATCATGCAACAAGGACTACCCCCAAAGCTAGGAGATACTGGCCGTTTCACTATACCTTGTTATCTACAGGATGTTCAAATAAGTAACGCCTTAGCCGACGTAGGAGCTAGTGTAAACCTTATGCCGTATTCCCTCTATAGGAAATTAGGATTAAGCGAACTTTTACCAACTCGTATGACCATCCAATTAGCCGATAGATCAGTTAAACTCCCTCGTGGAATTGCTAAAGATATTATGGTACGTGATAAATTCGTCTTTCCTGTGGATTTTGTTGTCATGGACATTGAGGAAGACACCGAAGTTCCACTCATCCTTGGCAGACCTTTCCTAAACACTGCCAAGGCTGTCATTGATGTAAATGAAAAATCTTTAAAACTTCGAGTTGGAACTGAGGAGGTCACCTTCAATGTTGACAAGCTTATGAAACAACCTATGGGGGAAGACCTTGGTCTTGTAGACTTTATGCAGGAAATAATTGAAGAACACCTGGAAGAGATCCTCGCAGTAAGCAGCAATAACTCTCTTCCAAAGACGGTCATCACTACCAGAAGACTTTGCCAAGAAGATGGAGGTCTATGCTCAGCTATCTCGGATCCACCAACCGCATCTAAGGAAGTGCTATTTCCTTTAAAGAAATCCAGTAATCAGCTTAACAGTTCTATCACAGCTGCTCCGCTTGGATCTGGCACACCTGTCACTCTCCTAAGAAGGAACCCTACTCCTGAAGTACCTGATTCATCTCTCACAAAAAACCAAATTCTGAAGACTCTCGAAGAGATGGAGTCAATGCTTAAACCACCTTATCTACAATCTGAAAGATCAAATCCAGAGATCACATTCAGCACATCTTCTTCTGCTCAATTCCAGAGATTTGCATTCACGGAGGACAACGATACCATAATCACTGAAGACAATGCAATCTCTCACTCTTCAAAAGCAAAATACGAGCTAAGAAAAGATGAGCTCTCCGATAAACCAGAATGGGTTGAAATAGCATCAGCCGACAGTCCAGAGATCCCTGCAGAAGATTCTGAATTTCAAACAAAGTTCGACGAGCTTAAAAGAGACGAAATTGCAAGGATGAAACCTTCCATCGAAGAACCACCCGAATTGGAGCTAAAGGAACTACCCTCACACCTTGAATACTCTTTTCTCGAAGGACCTTCACACTTACCAGTTATCATATCAAAAGACCTGAAGCCGGAAGAGAAGGCAAAACTTATTCAAGTTTTGAAGTCACATAAGAAAGCAATTGCTTGGAAGATTTCTGACATTCGAGGTATCAATCTGAACTATTGCAGTCACAAAATCTTAATGGAAAACGACTTCAGACCATCAATTCAAAGGCAGAGGAGAGTCAACCCTAAGATTCAGGAAGTGGTTAAGTTATCAAACTCTTGGACGCTGACCTGATTTACCCTATTTCAGATTCCCCTTGGGTCAGCCCAGTTCAAGTTGTCCCAAATAAAGGAGGAATGACGGTTATCGCTAACGAAAACAACGAATTAATTCCAACACGAGCCGTCACCGGTTGGAGGGTGTGTATTGATTACCGAAAACTAAATGAAGCCACTCGCAAAGATCACTTCCCTCTACCGTTCATTGATCAGATGCTGGAGAGATTATCAGGAAATGAATTCTACTGTTTTCTTGATGGATTCTCCGGATATTTTCAGATTCCTCTCGACCCTAAGGACCAAGAAAAGACGACATTCACATGTCCATATGGAACTTTCGCTTACCGACGTATGCCGTTTGGTTTATGTAATGCACCCGCTACATTTCAGCGATGCATGGTGGCAATTTTTCATGACATGATCGAACAATGCATGGAGGTATTCATGGACGACTTCTCAGTCTTTGGAGATTCCTTCTCTACTTGTCTTTCCAACTTGGATAGGATGCTTGCACGATGTGAAGAATCAAACCTCGTTCTGAATTGGGAAAAATGCCATTTCTTGGTAAAAGAAGGAATAGTTTTAGGGCACCGCATATCAAAAGCCGGAATTGAAGTTGACAAAGCTAAAGTTGAAACTATCTCAAAACTTCCTCCACCTACTTCTGTTAAAGCCATCCGAAGTTTTCTAGGTCACGCCGGATTCTACTGTCGCTTCATCAAGGATTTCTCCAAGATCTCTCGACCTATGACTCATCTTCTTGAAAAAGATACTCCGTTTGCCTTTATAGATGAATGTCTCCAAGCTTTCAACTACCTGAAGGATCAGCTTGTACATGCCCCGATAATGATTGCCCCAGATTGGAGCCTTCCATTTGAAATCATGTGCGACGCCAGTGATTTCGCAGTTGGAGCTGTATTGGGACAGAGGAAGGATAAGCACTTTCAACCAATATACTATGCCAGCAAAACGCTCACAGACGCTCAAGAAAATTACACAACCACAGAAAAGGAGCTGCTTGCGGTAGTATTTGCTTTCGATAAATTTCGTTCCTATCTTATGCTGTCCAAAACTATTGTCTATACAGATCATTCAGCCTTAAAATATCTTTTCAAAAAGCAAGATGCAAAGCCTAGACTGCTAAGATGGATTCTACTCCTACAAGAATTCGATATCGAGATCAGAAACAATAAAGGAGCAGAAAACGTTGCAACAGATCATCTAAGCTGATTAGAAAATCCTACACTAGAGCAGCTTAATGAAAAGGATATTCAAGACCAGTTTCCTGAAGAACAACTCATGCACATCAGCAAATACCATCAAGGATCCACATCCAAAGATCCTTGGTATGCTGATCATGCTAATTTCCTGGTAGGAAACATAATACCCAAAGGAATGCCGACATCTCAGAGACGAAGATTCTTCCGCGACATAAAGAATTACTATTGGGACGATCCTTTCCTCTTTAAGGTTTGCCCTGATCAAATCATTAGAAGAAGCGTCGATGGGAAGGAAGCAGAACAAATCCTTCGACAAAGCTACCATGGACCTACTGGAGGACATCACGCAGTTAACCTAACTGCACGAAAGGTGTATGATTCTGGCTTTTACTGGCCAACCATCTATCGAGATACTTATAACCTGGTGAAACGCTGCGACATTTGCCAAAGACAAGGCAATGTGTCAGCAAGGAACGAAATGCCACTCACTAATATCCAGGCTTGTGAGATCTTTGATATCTGGGGGTTAGATTTTATGGGACCTTTCCCTAAGTCTAATGGAAAAGGGTACATCCTAGTTGCTGTTGATTATGTCTCCAGGGGGGCCGAAGCACAAGCTTTCCCGACAAATGATGCCAGAGTAGTGACAAAGTTTCTCAAACAACTATTCTGTCGATTCGGAACTCCAAGAGTTATCATAAGTGATCGTGTCACTCACTTCTGCAACACTCAATTCATGAAGGTTATGCAGCAGTATGGCGTCACTCACAAGATGTCCACCGCCTATCATCCACAAACAAATGGACAAGCTGAGATCACAAACAGAGCTTTAAAGAGAATCTTGGAGCGAACAGTCGGAAATCATGGGGATAAGTGGGCTGACAAATTAGACGATGCGTTGTGGGCATTCAGAACTGCTTACAAAACACCTTTAGGTACCACACCATATCATCTGGTTTATGGCAAGGCATGTCACCTACCAGTGGAGTTGGAATACAAAGCATACTGGGCGCTGAAGAACTGCAATCTGGACACTTCTATAACAAGTTCCCATCGGAGAATGCAACTAAATGAATTAGCCGAATTAAGAAATCAAGCATATGAAAGCTCCCTGAACTACAAAGAGAGAACCAAGAGGATTCATGACTCCAAGCTTAAACTCTCAAGGTTCAAACCAGGAGATAAAGTGCTTCTCTTCAATTCGCGCTTCAAAAAGTTCTCTGGAAAATTCAAGATCAGGTGGACCGGACCATTCATAATCTCAAAGGTATTCCCTTATGGTGCAGTCGAACTCGAATCACCAGAAGGTAATTTTAAGGTAAATGGTCATCGGTTAAAGCATTACATCGAAGACTTCCCCATTCGTGAGGATGTCTTTATCTTCGAACCACCTTGAGTCAGCCAGAAAGGTACAAGAGTCGAGCTAAGAGACTCTAAAAACAAAGCGCTCTTGGGAGGCACCCCAAGCTTATCTTAATTTTCCTGTCCTTTTTATTTCTTAGTTTATTTTTAATCTAGTATTGTTATCACTGATCTAATATATATGCAGGCTTGCGACTTATCAGACAATCAAATAGCTTTATCTGAGATAAGTTTCATTTACGCAAATGCAAAAAGATCAGATCGCATTCCATCTGTTCTTTCTGCATTTGTCTACTCTCTATTAGCATTACCTGTTTTATGTTTATTTCAGGATGGACGCTCGGATCGAGACTGAGGATCATGTTGCTGAGAGGCAACCTAGACAGAGGAGATGACATAGACCCAGACAGAGGAGACACCCCAGACACATGAGAGCTTTACCTGCTATCCCTGAGGAGGGACTTGTAGATGTTCAGCTAGAGCATGAGGAGGAGGCCACATCACCTGCAGCCCAGCCTGTGCCACCACAGACTACTCCAGCGATCAGACAGCCACCTACTCTTGAGTATGGCATTACCCTGTATGATCCCGCTGCTACTTGGGCCTTGTTCCAGACCTTCACTGCACATCATCAGATCCTTTCAGCACTATGTGAGGTAGCCGGATTACCGAGACCTGCGGGACCACCTTTCAGGTTGGGACCAGACCCAGGACCATCTCGACTACCCTGGTTTTTCTTCCCTGCTGCTGGATCTTTTGTTGGACCTGCTGCCGGACTATCTACTGGACACCCTATTACTCCTGCTACTGAGCCTGCTGCCTCTGGGACCTATGCATCTATGGATCCAGTTCTTCAAGAGCAGCTTTATACCATGCTTAATGTTTCGAGCCCAGCTCCTGTACCAGTCCATGACAGGACTGCAGAGGATGAGTTTGATCCAGATAGCGATGACTTGCTAGATGACTATTATTAGTTTACTTTATCTTTACTTTATTTTTTATTTTGTGTTATTACTCTGTACTTATGTTTTGACTACTGAGACGTGATACTCTGATGAGGTTGTGATTACTGCAGAACTAGCTTCGTATGGAATGGCTGAGCCTAAACTTCTGAAAACATTTGCACCACTTCTGCACGAACCTGGTCCGACTCCAGTAACCACTATTTATAGGGAAGTTCCTTTTCAGTATTTTCATTTTAAATATTTTGCCATGACCCTCATTTCAAACTCTAAGTGTGGGATTAGCAACCCATTCTTAGAGAATACTTGAAACTAAAAAATTGTTCAACAAAATCATTAAAACCCTAAGTGTGGGATTCCCCCTACTTAGTGGCAAAAACATTGAGGACAATGTTTACTTTTAAGTGTGGGATAGCAATATACCCTACTTCGTATAATAAGCTTAAATTTTTTCAAAAATGTCCTCAATTTTTTCAACTTGTTCTCGCATGAAGCCAATATGTCATCACTTTACCCTAAACTTTTAAAACCATTTTGAGTCAACAATATATGTAAGGCTACAAAATTTTCAAATAAACTCAAAGGTTAAGCAGAAAGAGGTAGAATCAGGTCAGATTCCAACTTTTTCTTAATGAAAGTCTAAGAGGGGCATCACATGACTGGGCACATACAACCCAATAAACTTGCGGTGAGGTATCTTGAGCCTAATAGCATTCATTTTTAATGCTTCACTTTTCGTTTCTTGTGTGTGACCGGTGCATGTGTTCTGAATTAGAACTTGCTCCTGACATGCGTTTCGAGACCATATTGACAGGTGCCATACGTGGCATAGGTGCAATTAAATGACCTGGACATTTTTAGGAATAACCCTTTTTCTCATATCTTTTCAAGCCAACCCTTTTCCGACACTTTTAGTGTTGAAGATCCCCTAGAAAACCCTGTTGAGCCTAAGCCTTTTCGTTACTTTTAAAAACCCTAAAACCACATTTCCACTCACCTCCAAAACGTCTTGATAAAAGAAATTTCTGAGGAAGTGAGAAACAGCTATTTGGATGTCCTTACCCACTCGAGCAATTGCTCCCTCAAGTCATAAATTCCTGGTGATGAACTTCAAAAGAAGAATATCAAAAGAAATCACCCGAAGCTCCCAAAAGAATCATTCATGGAGCCGTGAAAATTATCTTGAAGAAACTGCAAAAGCGAAAAGAGGATGAGGCATCTAAAAAAGCAAAAGCAAAAGAAAAAGAAAAAGAAAAATAGAAAAGAGAATGCCTCAAGAAAATACAAAAAAAGAAAGAATGAAAGATCCAAGGAAGTTCAAGAATCATCCAAAAAGAAGAAATTCTCGGTGGATTCCCCTTTCTATAGGATTCAATCAAATAAAAATTTCTCACGACCTTAAGAGTTTCTGGAGTCAAGATCAGTCCTTCCTTCCATACCCTACCAACCTTTCCTTTTCAAAATATTTCCCTTTCCACCCCCAAAATACAACCCAATCAAATGTCCTGGGATAATTAGTGCCGTCCCTGTCTAAGTGGTGGAGATTCGATTCTCGATCAATCCTATGACGATGAATGTTGCATGACTGGTATTATAAGCGATTTTGTTTGATCTAGATTATTATGAAACCCGATACACTTGTGTGAATTGAGTGACCACCTAGTGAGGAATCGCCCAGTCATGTATATTCCAAGATCACGAGAATTGAAAGCATGCCTAAGATGATCATTCTGAAAAACTGGATACGTCGTGTGCATATCTCCTATGTTACACCTGAGGGATTATTTGATTATTTTCGTATTTTTACTTATATTTACGACTCCCGTAAAAAAAATTTCAGAAAAAGTTTCTGGGTGTAGTGGACAGGCGGAATTGCTTGAGGACAAGCAAAACTCTAAGTGTGGGATATTTGATGTAGCGTAAAAAGTCACGTTTTTACCTACATTATTGACCCCATATTTAGGCCTTTTATAAAAAAAACATCCTTAAAACATCATTATTTATCATATTTTGTTATAAAGGTGAAAACTTGACGGACTTTCCAAAACTATACGAAAAGGGCTGAAAATACACTGAAATGGGCACCAAATTGAGCCAAACCCTAAATCTACTGTAAACTCCATACCAAGACCTCACATTTACCTTATTTTGTAGCTATGTAGATTACGAGAACGTGGATATAAGGATTGCTCAAAACGGATCAAGGACGAAAAAGTTATGCAAGATACAGCACAGCCGAAAGCTACAAAATGTATTGTGGACACGCCTGGGCCCCACACATCCAATTTCTACCAAATTGGCATCATTAGAAGCGTAACGGAATTACGAAGCCGTAGGCGAAAGAATCAAGTCAAACGGACGCGAAACGAAGAAGATACGGCCTTCCGAAGTTGCGAGAAAAGTCAGAAAAATCACACGGCATGAAATAGTTATCTGTGTGCCTTTCTATTGCATGTTCTTGTTTGATTGTTGCCTTAGGAATGCTGCATGCTAGAACTAAACCTCCGATTACTATATGTAACTGCATGATTAGGGTTTTCAGATATAAGTTGATGTTTATACAGTAGAATAATGTGCATGTAATAGTTAAGGTGATTTATATGATTAATGATGAACAATTCAATTGACCGTTAGTAAAGTTAACCCAAGCAATTCCGTAGGATAACTCCTGTTCACATTATTGTTTATTCAACAATTCGTGCCATGATACCGACACACATTTGTCAGAGATTGGGGAATAGGATTAGAGAATAACTGTTGATTGAATTGATCAGTACATTTGGGAGAACTTCCGGTGTATCTGACACTATATAATTGCTATCCATGTGGCATATTATTTATCTGATTGTAGAGACCTTTACGTTAGATATTTTATAGGATCGTAATTATACATCATTAATAATATAGGGTATCCAATGAGCAAACTGGTAATTTGAATCAATGCTAAGGAAAAACCATAAAACGGCACAGTACTTCGTATAACGTTTAAATACGTGGGAAAAGCTAAGGAACTGCCGTAGGTATAATACTTTGTGTTAATTTAAGTTCTTGGTTACTCAATGGATTAATCATCATAACTAGTGGCTTTAATACCCATAACTACTTATTCAAAGCATATACCAGCATCATAGTAAACACTCTCGTATCCACTGTTCTCTGAGCCTCCGTACAAACATCCTTTAATTTTTTGCATTTATTTTAATAGATTAGTTATAAAACCAAACCAAACCAACTCTTATTTTAAACCCTAGCTAGATTACAAAAGATAATTAGAACGCCTAAGATCCCATGCCCGTTGTAGTGTAAGAACGACACCTGAGTCAACATACCGCTTACTACCCTAGTAACCTAATTAGGGCTGAAAGTAGTATTAGCTTAGGATATCCCCAGCTCTATAAATTTAAAACACCCACTGTTGTGCTCCCCTTGTGACAACGACCGCTTCAGGACGCAACACGTTTTTGGCGCCGCTGCCGAGGAACTACAACGACCGATTTTAGGTATTTTTAGTTATCTTAGTTATTTAGCGATCCTTTCGGAAGATCAATATCATCCGTAAGTTACTTTTCCTGTCTTTAGGTTAGATTTCCTTTTCCGTTTTTAGATTAGTTAAAACCCATCCTTTCCAAAACTCTACTTTCTACCAACAAGTTATGACGAATCGTATCACTCTCGCCTCATAAATCAAGCCACTGCTAGAGGAACGAGGAGGACCAATCGTATCATCTGCTGACAAAAACCTTGAAATTAAGCCACACTTCATTAAAATGATTAAATCCAGTGTCAATTTCATGGTCTTTCGGTTGAAAATCCAAACTCTCATCTTAATAAATTCATCAACCTTTCCGACTCCTTCGAACAAACGGGATCCAGTAATGAAGTTACCCGACTTCACCTGTTTCCCTATTCTTTAGCTTCTCGAGTACAAACATGGTTTTATGAACTCGAACCCAATTCGATTCATACATGGGAGGAGATGGCTACCAAATTCATGGCTAAATATTTCCCTCCGTCCCTACAAACTAAGCTTAAAAATGAAATCACTAACTTTCTCCAAAAGGATAATGAATCATTAAGCTCTGCTTGGGAACGCTTTAAGAATTTGCTCAGAAGATGTCCCAATCATCAGTTTGCTGAAACGAATCTGGTCTGCACATTCTACAATAGTTTGAATCCTCACCACAAACAAACCCTCGATGCTGCTTCATCCGGAAATTTCATGCTACATACTTCAGACGAAGCGTGGAAGTTGATTGAGACGATGACGATGCATCAACATGACTTGGAGCAAGATAAATCAACTTCGGAGGAAAGGAGTACTTCTAATGCCTTGAACACTTTAAAAGCTCAAATTGAATCAATCTCTAAAATTGTCAAGGACATGCAAGAACCTTCTAAACCTAAACACGAGAAGAAACCTCAAAAGCTATTCTCACGCCAAAGGTTCAAAGAAGACATTCTTGCCACTACTGGTGAAACCTCTGATCAGGCCCATCATTCAAAATCTTTCATTCAGAGGCCAACCAGTAGACCTTCTTCTCAATCGTTAGTTCTTTCTTCACCCTCTACTTCTTCTCATTTGACTTCTTGTCTAAACACCAAAATTTTCAATAACTTCATGGTTAATCAAAATAATATTAATAAACAAATTGTTGATTTTCAAAACCAAATTGATAGTTTGCTTAGAATTTCAAACGATTTAGTTAAAAACATGGAGGAAAATGTAAAAAGGTTGTTTTTAAAAGTTGATGAGAAGCAAAGGGAAGAAGTGATTAGCAAAGCTATTAATCATTCGTCTTATGATTATGATGATATCCTTGTGGTCACTAGAGGAGGAAAAGAAACTAAGAATGAGAAATCGATAGATATTCCGACAAACGAACCTTCTATTTCTTCACCTCTCACTGACTCAGCACCAGTTAAGATTCCTGACACTTCTCCTGAGCCAGCACCTTCTAAAGCCCCAGAAGTTATTATTCCTGCACGTATACCTTTCCCCGGTAGGCTTAAGAAAGAGAAACAAGAAGCTCAGTTTGGAAAATATCTAGAGATGTTTAAAAGCTTACACTTAAATGTCAAACTTTTAGATGCTTTAGTTGAGATGCCTAGTTGTGCCAAATTCTTTAAAGAACTCTTATCAAATAAAGAAAAGCTTAGACAAATAGTTAACTTGCCTTTACATGCAGAGTGCTCTTTGATCATGCAACAAGGACTACCCCCAAAGCTAGGAGATACTGGCCGTTTCACTATACCTTGTTATCTACAGGATGTTCAAATAAGTAACGCCTTAGCCGGCTTAGGAGCTAGTGTAAACCTTATGCCGTATTCCCTCTATAGGAAATTAGGATTAAGCGAACTTTTACCAACTCGTATGACCATCCAATTAGCCGATAGATCAGTTAAACTCCCTCGTGGAATTGCTAAAGATATTATGGTACGTGTTGATAAATTCGTCTTTCCTGTGGATTTTGTTGTCATGGACATTGAGGAAGACACCGAAGTTCCACTCATCCTTGGCAGACCTTTCCTAAACACTGCCAAGGCTGTCATTGATGTAAATGAAAAATCTTTAAAACTTCGAGTTGGAACTAAGGAGGTCACCTTCAATGTTGACAAGCTAATGAAACAACCTATGGGAGAAGACCTTGGTCTTGTAGACTTTATGCAGGAAATAATTGAAGAACACCTGGAAGAGATCCTTGCTGTAAGCAGCAATAACTCTCTTCCAAACACGGTCATCACTACCAGAAGACTTTGCCAAGAAGATGGAGGTCTATGCTCAGCTATCTCGGATCCACCAACCGCATCTAAGGAAGTGCTATTTCCTTTGAAGAAATCCAGCAATCAGCTTAACAGTTCTATCACAGCTGCTCCGCTTGGATCTGGCACACCTGTCACTCTCCTAAGAAGGAACCCTACTCCTGAAGTACCTGATTCATCTCTCACAAAAAACCAAATTCTGAAGACTCTCGAAGATATGGAGTCAATGCTTAAACCACCTTATCTACAATCTGAAAGATCAAATCCAGAGATCACATTCAGCACATCTTCTTCTGCTCAATTCCAGAGATTTGCATTCACGGAGGACAACGATACCATAATCACTGAAGACAATGCAATCTCTCACTCTTCAAAAGCAAAATACGAGCTAAGAAAAGATGAGCAATCCGATAAACCAGAATGGGTTGAAATAGCATCAGCCGACAGTCCAGAGATCCCTGCAGAAGATTCTGAATTTCAAACAAAGTTCGACGAGCTTAAAAGAGACGAAATTGCAAGGATGAAACCTTCCATAGAAGAACCACCCGAATTGGAGCTAAATGAACTACCCTCACACCTTGAATATGCTTTTATCGAAGGACCTTCAAACTTACCAGTTATCATATCAAAAAACCTGAAGCCGGAAGAGAAGGCAACACTTATTCAAGTTTTGAAGTCACATAAGAAAGCAATTGCTTGGAAGATTTCTGACATTCGAGGTGTCAGTCTGAACTATTGCACTCACAAAATCTTAATGGAAAACGACTTCAGACCATCAATTCAAAGGCAGAGGAGAGTCAACCCGAAGATTCAGGAAGTGGTTAAGAAGGAAGTTATCAAACTCTTGGATGCTGGCCTGATTTACCCTATTTCAGATTACCCTTGGGTCAGCCCAGTTCAAGTTGTCCCAAAGAAAGGAGGAATGACGGTTATCGCTAACGAAAACAACGAATTAATTCCAACACGAGCCGTCACCGGTTGGAGGGTGTGTATTGATTACCGAAAACTAAATGAAGCAACTCGCAAAGATCACTTCCCTCTACCGTTCATTGATCAGATGCTGGAGAGATTATCAGGAAATGAATTCTACTGTTTTCTTGATGGATTCTCCGGATATTTTCAGATTCCTCTCGACCCTAAGGACCAAGAAAAGACGACATTCACATGTCCATATGGAACTTTCGCTTACCGACGTATGCCGTTTGGTTTATGTAATGCACCCGCTACATTTCAGCGATGCATGGTGGCAATTTTTCATGACATGATCGAACAATGCATGGAGGTATTCATGGACGACTTCTCAGTCTTTGGAGATTCCTTCTCTACTTGTCTTTCCAACTTGGATAGGATGCTTGCCCGATGTGAAGAATCAAACCTCGTTCTGAATTGGGAAAAATGCCATTTCATGGTAAAAAAAGGAATAGTTTTAGGGCACCGCATATCAAAAGCCGGAATTGAAGTTGACAAAGCTAAAGTTGAAACTATCTCAAAACTTCCTCCACCTACTTCTGTTAAAGCCATCCGAAGTTTTCTAGGTCACGCCGGATTCTACTGTCGCTTCATCAAGGATTTCTCCAAGATCTCTCGACCTATGACTCATCTTCTTGAAAAAGATACTCCGTTTGCCTTTACAGATGAATGTCTCCAAGCTTTCAACTACCTGAAGGATCAGCTTGTACATGCCCCGATAATGATTGCCCCAGATTGGAGCCTTCCATTTGAAATCATGTGCGACGCCAGTGATTTCGCAGTTGGAGCTGTATTGGGACAGAGGAAGGATAAGCACTTTCAACCAATATACTATGCCAGCAAAACGCTCACAGACGCTCAAGAAAATTACACAACCACAGAAAAGGAGCTGCTTGCGGTAGTATTTGCTTTCGATAAATTTCGTTCCTATCTTATGTTGTCCAAAACTATTGTCTATACAGATCATTCATCCTTAAAATATCTTTTCAAAAAGCAAGATGCAAAGCCTAGACTGCTAAGATGGATTCTACTCCTACAAGAATTCGATATCGAGATCAGAAACAAGAAAGGAGCAGAAAACGTTGCAGCAGATCATCTAAGCCGATTAGAAAATCCTACACTAGAGCAGCTTAATGAAAAGGATATTCAAGACCAGTTTCCTGAAGAACAACTCATGCACATCAGCAAATACCATCAAGGATCCACATCCAAAGATCCTTGGTATGCTGATCATGCTAATTTCCTGGTAGGAAACATAATACCCAAAGGAATGCCGACATCTCAGAGACGAAGATTCTTCCGCGACATAAAGAATTACTATTGGGACGATCCTTTCCTCTTTAAGGTTTGCCCTGATCAAATCATTAGAAGATGCGTCGATGGGAAGGAAGCAGAACAAATCCTTCGACAAAGCCACCATGGACCTACTGGAGGACATCACGCAGTTAACCTAACAGCACGAAAGTTGTATGATTCTGGCTTTTACTGGCCAACCATCTATCTAGATACTTATAACCTGGTGAAACGCTGCGACATTTGCCAAAGACAAGGCAATGTGTCAGCAAGGAACGAAATGCCACTCACTAATATCCAGGCTTGTGAGATCTTTGATATCTGGGGGTTAGATTTTATGGGACCTTTCCCTAAGTCTAATGGAAAAGAGTACATCCTAGTTGCTGTCGATTATGTCTCCAGGGGGGCCGAAGCACAAGCTTTCCCAACAAATGATGCCAGAGTAGTGACAAAGTTTCTCAAACAACTATTCTGTCGATTCGGAACTCTAAGAGCTATCATAAGTGATCGTGGCACTCACTTCTACAACACTCAATTCATGAAGGTTATGCAGCAGTATGGCGTCACTCACAAGATGTCCACCGCCTATCATCCACAAACAAATGGACAAGCTGAGATCACAAACAGAGCTTTAAAGAGAATCTTGGAGCGAACAGTCGGAAATCATGGGGATAAGTGGGCTGACAAATTAGACGATGCGTTGTGGGCATTCAGAACTGCTTACAAAACACCTTTAGGTACCACACCATATCGTCTGGTTTATGGCAAGGCATGTCACCTACCAGTGGAGTTGGAATACAAAGCATACTGGGCGCTGAAGAACTGCAATCTGGACACTTCTATAACAGGTTCCCATCGGAGAATGCAACTAAATGAATTAGCCAAATTAAGAAATCAAGCATATGAAAGCTCCCTGAACTACAAAGAGAGAACCAAGAGGATTCATGACTCCAAGCTTAAACTCTCAAGGTTCAAACCAGGAGATAAAGTGCTTCTCTTCAATTTGCGCTTCAAAAAGTTCTCTGGAAAATTCAAGATCAGGTGGACCGGACCATTCATAATCTCAAAGGTATTCCCTTATGGTGCAGTCGAACTCGAATCACCAGAAGGTAATTTTAAGGTAAATGGTCATCGGTTAAAGCATTACATCGAAGACTTCCCCATTCGTGAGGATGTCTTTATCTTCGAACCACCTTGAGTCTGCCAGAAAGGTACAAGAGTCGAGCTAAGAGACTCTAAAAACAAAGCGCTCTTGGGAGGCACCCCAAGCTTATCTTAATTTTCCTGTCCTTTTTATTTCTTAGTTTATTTTTAATCTAGTATTGTTATCACTGATCTAATATATATGCAGGCTTGCGACTTATCAGACAATCAAATAGCTTTATCTGAGATAAGTTTCATTTACACAAATGCAAAAAGATCATATGGCATTCCATCTGTTCTTTCTGCATTTGTCTACTCTCTATTAGCATTACCTGTTTTATGTTTATTTCAGGATGGACGCTCGGATCGAGACTGAGGATCATGTTGCTAAGAGGCAACCTAGACAGAGGAGATGCCACAGACCCAGACAGAGGAGACACCCAAGACACATGAGAGCTTTACCTGCTATCCCTGAGGAGGGACTTGTAGATGTTCAGCTAGAGCATGAGGAGGAGGCCACATCACCTGCAGCCCAGCCTGTGCCACCACAGACTACTCCAGCGATCAGACAGCCACCTACTCTTGAGTATGGCATTACCCTGTATGATCCCGCTGCTACTTGGGCCTTGTTCCAGACCTTCACTGCACATCATCAGATCCTTTCAGCACTGTGTGAGGTAGCCGGATTACCGAGACCTGCGGGACCACCTTTCAGGTTGGGACCAGACCCAGGACCATCTCGACCACCCTTGTCTTTCTTCCCTGCTGCTGGATCTTTTGTTGGACCTGCTGCCGGACTATCTACTGGACACCCTATTACTCCTGCTGCTGAGCCTGCTGCCTCTGGGACCTCTGCATCTATGGATCCAGTTCTTCAAGAGCAGCTTTATGCCATGCTTGATGTTTCGAGCCCAGCTCCTGCACCAGTCCATGATAGGACTGCAGAGGATGAGTTTGATCCAGATAGCGATGACTTGCTAGATGACTATTATTAGTTTACTTTATCTTTACTTTATTTTTTATTTCATGTTATTACTCTGTACTTATGTTTTGACTACTGAGACGTGATACTCTGATGAGGTTGTGATTACTGCAGAACTAGCTTCGTATGGAATGGCTGAGCCTAAACTTCTGAAAACATTTGCACCACTTCTGCACGAACCTGGTCCAACTCCAGTAACCACTATTTATAGGGAAGTTCCTTTTCAGTATTTTCATTTTAAATATTTTGCCATGACCCTCATTTCAAACTCTAAGTGTGGGATTAGCAACCCCATTCTTAGAGAATACTTGAAACTAAAAAATTGTTCAACAAAATCATTAAAACCCTAAGTGTGGGATTCCCCCTACTTAGTGGCAAAAACATTGAGGACAATGTTTACTTTTAAGTGTGGGATAGCAATATACCCTACTTCGTATAATAAGCTTAAATTTTTTCAAAAGTGTCCTCAATTTTTTCAACTTGTTCTCGCATGAAGCCAATATGTCATCACTTTACCCTAAACTTTTAAAACCATTTTGAGTCAACAATATATGTAAGGCTACAAAATTTTCAAATAAACTCAAAGGTTAAGCAAAAAGAGGTAGAATCAGGTCAGATTCCAACTTTTTCTTAATGAAAGTCTAAGAGGGGCATCACATGACTGGGCACATACAACCTAATAAACTTGCGGTGAGGTATCTTGAGCCTAATAGCATTCATTTTTAATGCTTCACTTTTCGTTTCTTGTGTGTGACCGGTGCATGTGTTCTGAATTAGAACTTGCTCCTGACATGCGTTTCGAGACCATATTGACAGGTGCCATACGTGGCATAGGTGCAATTAAATGACCTGGACATTTTTAGGAATAACCCTTTTTCTCATATCTTTTCAAGCCAACCCTTTTCCGACACTTTTAGTGTTGAAGATCCCCTAGAAAACCCTGTTGAGCCTAAGCCTTTTCGTTTCTTTTAAAAACCCTAAAACCACATTTCCACTCACCACCAAGACGTCTTGATAAAAGAAATTTCTGAGGAAGTGAGAAACAGCTATTTGGATGTCCTTACCCACTCGAGCAATTGCTCCCTCAAGTCATAAATTCCTGGTGATGAACTTCAAAAGAAGAATATCAAAAGAAATCACCCGAAGCTCCTAAAAGAATCATTCATGGAGCCGTGAAAATTATCTTGAAGAAACTGCAAAAGCGAAAAGAGGATGAGGCATCTAAAAAAGCAAAAGCAAAAGAAAAAGAAAAAGAAAAATAGAAAAGAGAATTCCTCAAGAAAATACAAAAAAAGAAAGAATGAAAGATCCAAGGAAGTTCAAGAATCATCCAAAAAGAAGAAATTCTCGGTGGATTCCCCTTTCTATAGGATTCAATCAAATAAAAATTTCTCACGACCTTAAGAGTTTCTGGAGTCAAGATCAGTCCTTCCTTCCATACCCTACCAACCTTTCCTTTTCAAAATATTTCCCTTTCCACCCCCAAAATACAACCCAATCAAATGTCCTGGGATAATTAGTGCCGTCCCTGTCTAAGTGGTGGAGATTCGATTCTCGATCAATCCTATGACGATGAATGCTGCATGACTGGTATTATAAGCGATTTCGTTTGATCTAGATTATTAGGAAACCCGATACACTTGTGTGAATTGAGTGACCACCTAGTGAGGAATCGCCCAGTCATGTATATTCCAAGATCACGAGAATTGAAAGCATGCCTAAGATGATCATTCTGAAAAACTGGATACGTCGTGTGCATATCTCCTATGTTACACCTGAGGGATTATTTGATTATTTTCGTATTTTTACTTATATTTACGACTCCCGTAAAAAAAATTTCAGAAAAAGTTTCTGGGTGTAGTGGACAGACGGAATTGCTTGAGGACAAGCAAAACTCTAAGTGTGGGATATTTGATGTAGCGTAAAAAGTCACGTTTTTACCTACATTATTGACCCCATATTTAGGCCTTTTATAAAAAAAACATCCTTAAAACATCATTATTTATCATATTTTGTTATAAAGGTGAAAACTTGACGGACTTTCCAAAACTATACGAAAAGGGCTGAAAATACACTGAAATGGGCACCAAATTGAGCCAAACCCTAAATCTACTGTAAACTTGATATCGCGTAAAAAGTCACGTTTTTACCACCGATATCTATCTCATTCTGGAACGATTCTTGGCATATTGACTCAAAAACATTACAAATCAGTAACATTATGCCAAGATGATCGAAACAAGGTTGCACGAGAAAAATCAAGCAAAACGGATGTAAAATGAAGATTCCACACACGTTTGAAGATTCAAGGCACAAAATCGAGATTTCAAGACCAAAATGCCCTCCATCAGTATCCATTATTTTCAAGATGTTCGTTTTCAAAATACGAATCTAACAGAAGAAGAATCAACCAAAACGGGCAAAGAATGAAGATTTCGCGCCCGCCGGAAGATCCAAATGATCCGTACGCAATATCTGGAGCTATGGACCTCATTTTCTGGCATATCCTATGTCAAAATCTTCGTTTTTGAATTACGAATCCAACAAAAAAAGATTCAACTCAAACGGACGTATAACGAAGAAAACACGCACGAATCAAGAAACGAAGCAACAAATCGCGCAACGGGGCGGGGCAGGGCCCACCGCCGCCGGCCACCAGCCCACCGCCGCCGGCCACAGGGCTGGCGCCGGCGGCCACCCTTCCCCCATCCCGGTTTCCGTTTTTGGCAAGTTTTGGTACCTGGTGCGGTCACTTTTCGCGTTGTACAGTACCCGGTGCGGTCACTTTTCGCGTTGTACGATCCACTTTTAGCTAGTCTTTCTAACATGCACCTCAAGGCTTCATGATGCTAAAATGAGCCAAGACTCACCTATAAATAGAGGGCTTGGGTTCCATTTGCAAAACACACCTTCCTAGCTTATTTTCTCTCACTCTAGAATTAAGCTCCAACTTTCTCACTCTACATTATTTATTTAGATTAGGTTTTTACTAGTATTTAAACTAGTTTAGGAGTTTTATTAGAAGTAGAAGGAAAGTGCGGAACGCATTGTAATCTTCGGTGTATGCTCGGAATTGTGTCAATTAATTCAAGTCTATTCTCTCGCATTTAATCTCGGTTATTTCTATCCTTATCTATCTTAATTAATTACGTTTATATTGATTATGCTAGATTTAGTTATTGCCATGATTAGAGAGTAGTATACTTATTGTGTTTGTTGCGATGTAGTTAGTTAATTACGGGATGATTTATAATAAAATATTAAAGATCGGTAATATTACTTTGATCATCTTATTGCATGTTCTTGTTTGATTGTTGCCTTAGGATTATCATAGTAGTAAAATATAAACGGTCTTAATTATCGTGAAATCATATGACGGCCCCTATTCGACTGTTACTCGATATAGTACTGGAAACACTTCAAGGTGGAGTACAAATGTATGGAAGTCGAGGAACGACCGAAGGTAGTCATATTACGAAACGATACAATATTATGAAGTAATATGATGGCCCCTATTCGACTGTTACTCAGTATAGCGTTGGAAACACTTTAGGTGTAGTACAAATACGTGGAAGCTGCGTAACGACCGAAGGTAGTTATATTACGGACTAATATATATAAAATGAGAAACCTAGTTTAATTAACCTTTCTAAATAGACTTTTAAACTTCAAATTAATCTAACGCCTTTCCACCAATAAACGTGATTACAACACCTTTTTACGACGTCCAATTAAAAGGTAGTCAGTCATTTGTGTCAATACAATTTGTTAAAGGTATGAAACTATGGAACCGCAAGGCTACATGGGGGATTATCGTAGGACAAGACATGGCCCAGGGTTTAAAGCGGTGGAACCACTTAAAGTGAGGAACGCTGTGAATAACTAGGGGATTTATTGGGTAGTCTTAAGCAAGGGCTGGTTTAAAGTCATAAATGAACTGTTTTAAATACATGAATCTGTTAGGATGACGAGGAATCGTTATATGATTCAGTAATGTCTAGTACCTTAAGATTTTGTTCCCGTTCATATGAAAGTATTATTAAACCTTAATTAAGATTTTGCTTATTATTCAAAATACTTTGTAATGTACCATAACCTAGCTCCCGGTGTGACATGCTAATGGGATTTTAATTAGTAGGGAATCTAGTGTTTACATGCAAGTATTCAAGAATGATAATTAACTAATATCTTTCAAAACAGTTTCTCTAAATATCATCCCATAACTTAATTAACGAAGTCTCAGCAAACACTATCTTTATTTATCTGCTTTAGGTTTTACTTTTATTTCTCTTTTGTTTATTTATTTGCCTAAGTTAGTTAATATAAAAAACCAAAACTCCTCCACTGTTTTATAAACCCTTCACTAGTTTGAAAGCCCTCATCTGCCACACCTTAGTTTCAATTCAGTCGGTTTGAAGAACGACTCTAGGTCATACCTACCACTTGCTCACCCTTAAGATTAGCATCGTTAGGGAAAACTTAGGCCCCGCAATTACAAATACAAAACAACTCCACTGTTGCGCGCCCGGTTAGCGATCGTTTAACGAAACCGACCTGATCGGGCGCCAACAAGTTTTTGGCGCCGCTGCCGGGGAACCAACTGTACGATCCATAGGCGTCAAGACGAACTTACTTACTAGTGAACCTTTAGAATTCCTTAAACCCCTACCTCTTTCTTTTTTTTTCCTTCCTTTTACTACTTTTATAAATTACCACCCCTATCCATTCAACTAGTCAACCACCTGCCAACGAGACTATGACAGCTGTACGTATCACTCTCGCTGAAGACTCTAAACCTTTGATTGAAGGTCGAGGAGGACCAATCATCTATCCGGAAATTGGTAGAGGATCATTCGAGTTAAAGCCACACATTGTTCAGTTAGTCCAAAACCTCTGTCAATTCCATGGCCTACCAAATGATGATCCCAACTCACACCTTGACAAGTTCATTTCCTTATCCAACTCTTTTAAGCCGATTGGGGTTAACCAGGACATAGTCTATCTATACCTATTTCCCTATTCACTCACTCTCAATGCACAAACTTGGTTTGAGGAACTAGAGATTAACTCTATAACCTCTTGGGTAGAACTAGCAACCAAATTTCTGGCCAAATACTTTCCCCCATCAAAACAAGCCACGTTTAGGTCCAACATCATAAACTTTCGTCAAGTGCATGATGAATCAATCTTCGATGCATGGGAACGCTTTAAGAAATTGCTTAAGAAATGTCCAAATCATCGTTTTGAGCATTCAGACCAGTTGCGCATTTTCTACAATGGTCTCTTCCCACATCACCGTCCTTTACTTGATACCGCCTCTCAAGGTAGTTTCATAGACTGTACGGCAAATGAAACTTGGGGCCTTATTGAGAAAATGACAATACACAACCATGACTGGAACAGTGAAAATCACCCCTCGCTAGTGAATTCACCTACTACAATCGGGAATGAAGCTATCAAAACCCTCATTCAGCAAGTGGCAGACCTAACCAAGGAGATTAAGGAATTGAAAAGTCAACAACAACAAGTCTGTCAAGTTCAAACCTGCCTTAATTGTGCTAATCTGAACCACTCAGCCCAAATTCCTCAGTCTCATCTAACACCACCCAACACTAACCATTCTCCTTACCCACCTACGAATAGCCCACCAACTTACCAACCCCAACCTTTGGAACCCTCTCCCTCACAAACCTCTAGTTTTGACGACACCCTGATAGAAGTCATTCAAGGTCTCTCGGCTAGACAAGACCAAACTGATCTCATCTTAAGAGATCATATGACTTTGTTAAAAGCTTTCGAATCCCAGTTAGGACAATTAGCACAACGTATTAATGCTAAATCTCAGGATAGTCCAACTAGTTGCCATAAGGAGGCTTCCCATATTCAAGACTCTCAAGTAGCACATAGCACACCCTCGATTTCTTCTCCGGTGAAGGAACCGCCTATTGTTCATTCGACAATAGATTTAGAGTCTACATCAAATAGGAAAATCCCATTTCCGGCTCGTCTTAAACAACGACCCGATAAGCTTAAGTCTTTTAAGCTTGATAGGAAATTCCTAGATACCGCCTCTGAAGTTCACTCCAAAAAGTACTTCAGAAAACTTCTTACAACCAAGGATAAGGTACCCGAAGTACCCAATGTCCCGCTGAACGAGGAATGTTCAGCTATCTTGAAAAATATCATTCCTGAAAAACTCGGAGACACCGGACGTTTTACTCTCCCTATTTCCATCTACAATTCAGGCATTATCTGTTCTCTTGCCGATTTAGGAGCTAGTATTAATCTCATGCCATACTCGCTTTACAAAAGGCTTGAGTTAGAAAATCTTCGACCTACCAAAATGACCATACAGCTTGCTGACCACTCAGTCAAATACCCTAGGGGAATAGCTGAAAATGTTTTAGTTAGGATTGATAAATTTCTTTACCCAGCAGATTTTGTAGTTATGGATATGCAGGAAGATGCACACATCCCAATCATACTAGGAAGACCTTTCATGAATACGGCCAAGGCAATCATCAACGTCTTCGCACAGACCATCAGCTTGCAGTCTCAGGGAGAAACCATCACTTTCCATATCGACAATCCAAATGCTGGAGAGCAAGCCGATATGTACATGATCTCCATGAAGACCGCCAAAGACAAAGAAACTGCAAAGTCAATAAGTGAAAGAAAATCTAGCAAGGAAATGGCAATCACGCCATATTTCCCGATTGACCTCCGACGAATAGGACAAGAGATGAAAAACGCATCTCCATCAGTGAACAACCCGACGATGGAAGAATTGATCAGAACGAGAAAGATGGAAGAAGAAAACAAAAGAAGTACACCGCCAACTAATCCATTTACCACGGAAGAAATGGCGGGAAGTAACCACAACCATCCCTTGAGAAGAGAAACACTGGAAGAATATTCCAAATGCACAAGATACCAACCGCAAACCATCATAGATCACAAGGTGCTCGAAGAATTCATCCAAAGATTTGACAATGTAGTAGGAGGAATAAGCGGCGTAGTCAACATGCTAGCTCTTTCCCCTGCTGAACCGCAATCCTGTCAACAACAGAAACGGACTTACGCTAGGATCTACAATGCCCTTAAAAGATCTAGTATCTCATTCACCTCAACACAATGGGAGATGTTAGGATCCATTAGAGCGCATATGAAAGAGACCACTGGACATCCGAGCAGTCATGCCGACATCTCAATGATGAATGACCTCACATCATTGCTTAACTTGCTAAGTAGAGAAGATCACCTTAGTTCCAAAGAAAGCGGATATATGGTTATCAACTCCACTATTGAAAAAGAAGTTGAGTTATTGATTGAAGAACTTAGTGATCTTGTTTGGGAGGAATCAAGGCGCGAACGACCTTTTAGGGCCACATATGAATCACCACTTGATATCGCTACTTCTGTTACGATCCATCTACGGGAGATTCAACAACGGAGAAGTAACTCCAGAACGAAGTTCATATTCTACTCAGGATACAAGGAGATACTTCGTCAGCTTATTCTAGTTTTCTCAGAATCCGACTTTCCATTCAACAACCATCAGCACCGGCAAATAGAGAACCTGGGCACATGCATAAGAAGATTCAACGGAGACCCCAAGACCGAAAATTATGAAGGCATAAAACTGCAATTCTTGGCGTTTGTATGCTCTCTCTGGCAGAACCCACCGCCAAGAGAGGTTGTTAAGACATACACAACCACCATGACCGACCCTAGTGGGACTGTCACTAAAGCAGTCGATTACATCACCTTCGGACTTCACGGCCTTGCAAGGACAACTTAAGAGCATCTTCTGAACTACAAGGAAACATCGAGAGATAGTCCACTTGAATTGATTACGACAATAGTCAATCATTTCATGAAAATCTATCCACCCCGATACACCTTTCCGCAACCTAGGGCCCACAACATCAACAAAGAGGATCCCACGGATGCATCCATCTCCATCTAGATAGAAGAGAAGAAGTCGAGCTCTCGACTTTAAAAGAGCGCTTCTCGGGAGGCAACCCGTGTTTTACATTTCCGCAATTTTACATTCCAAGAAGTGATAAAGTCTCCGACTATCTTTCACACTTGGATATACGAACAAGTTTCTGCCTGACGCATCAAGTCTTTGACGCCGCGCATCAAAGAAAGTATATCCAACGTGTTCACACCTACGAGACCAATCACAAGAAGACTTGATCAAGAATGCACCAAGAAAGACGGAATCCGGAAAATGCACACAAAGGAACTGCAACAACCGGGGAGTACTTCTAAACCGTCTCTTTCATTCGTTTTAAATATACCATATCCATCTTGCTTATCACTAAGTGTGGGATTCAAACCCAACACACACTGAAAGAACGCAACTTAGATGTTTAAAACCCTAAGTGTGGGATTTTACCCCATTCAGAGCTTAGTATAACATCGAGGACGATGTTCCTTTAAGTGTGGGATAGCAGTAGTTGCACTACTGTTAAATGGATAATGGTATATACTTGATTCTAAACTCGCTGCTCTTTATAAGACCCTGCTTCTCCATAAAAGTAAACAAAATTTTCAAAATTGAGTTAAAAATATGTTGAAAATGAAAAAAAATTTAAACAAAGAATGATTTACTTTGGGGAAGAAAGAAAAATAAAATACAAATTCTTTTGAAAAACAAGTTTAGTAATCCCATAAAGAGCATCGCATGACTAAGCACACAACAACCCAACTTTCGATTCGTGAGGTATTTTGAGCCATATGAAAAGCATTCACTTTTAATGCTTCACTTTTTCGATTCTTGAGTGTGCCGATGTATGCGTTTAGAATCAGAACTTGCTCTTGCTATGCATTTCGAATCCGAACTGATGAATCAAAAAGGAGATCGAATCACATCATTCTTGAACCCATCCATACACCCAAAAATAAAGTACGTTACCCCCTTTACCTACTCAAAAGCATCCCTCAAACTTCATAGAAAGTTCCAAAGATGAAAAAAGAGAAGTATTAAGGATATGACGTCGAAAAAAAATATCTTAGAAAATTCGAAGAAAAGAAAGTCAAATGGAGAAAAAGACTCCTCCCAAAAGAAAAAGGCGTCAATCCTCCCGAAAATCCCAAAAAGTCAAAAATTTCAGCTTTCCAACTTCACCAAAAAGAAAATCCAACACAACCCCCTCTCATACCACCAACACTCCACTCAAAACCCTACATCACTTCCCTTAGAATGAGTGTGGCTAGATCGACTTCGCGCTCACCTAAAAGGTAACGATTTGATACTCGATCAAGCCTATGACGATAAACGATACATGACTGGCGTTCTGAGCGATTGATATAATAGAATAGGAAACCCTAAACACTTTGAGTGATTTGAGTGACCGCCATGAGAGGATCGCCTAGTCATGTATCCAAGATCAAAGATCACAAGCATGCTCCTAAAGATTACAATATTTCCTTTTTAAAGAACAAGTATTTTACTTTTCCAAAACCCCCTTAGTAAAATGTTCCGCCTTAAAATATTTCATTATCTGCTTATTTTTATCTCTGTTGAATGTTAGTTTGCTTGAGGACAAGCAAAGTTCTAAGTGTGGGATACTTGATATCGCGTAAAAAGTCACGTTTTTACCACCGATATCTATCTCATTCTGGAACGATTCTTGGCATATTGACTCAAAAACATTACAAATCAGTAACATTATGCCAAGATGATTGAAACAAGGTTGCACGAGAAAAATCAAGCAAAACGGATGTAAAATGAAGATTCCACACACGTTTGAAGATTCAAGGTACAAAATCGAGATTTCAAGACCAAAATGCCCTCCATCAGTATCCATTATTTTCAAGATGTTTGTTTTCAAAATACGAATCTAACAGAAGAAGAATCAACCAAAACGGGCAAAGAATGAAGATTTCGCGCCCGCCAGAAGATCCAAATGATCCGTACGCAATATCTGGAGCTATGGACCTCATTTTCAGGCATATCCTATGTCAAAATCTTCGTTTTTGAATTACGAATCCAACAAAAAAAGAATCAACTCAAACGGACGTATAACGAAGAAAACACGCACAAATCAAGAAACGAAGCAACAAATCGCGCAACGGGGCGGGGCAGGGCCCACCACGGCCGGCCACCAGCCGACCGCCGCCGGCCACAGGGCTGGCGCCGCCGGCCACCCTTCCCCCATCCCGGTTTCCATTTTTGGCAAGTTTTGGTACCTGGTGCGGTCACTTTTCGCGTTGTACAGTACCCGGTGCGGTCACTTTTCGCGTTGTACGATCCACTTTTAGCTAGTCTTTCTAACATGCACCTCAAGGCTTCATGATGCTAAAATGAGCCAAGACTCACCTATAAATAGAGGGCTTGGGTTCCATTTGCAAAACACACCTTCCTAGCTTATTTTCTCTCACTCTAGAATTAAGCTCCAACTTTCTCACTCTACATTATTTATTTAGATTAGGTTTTTACTAGTATTTAAACTAGTTTAGGAGTTTTATTAGAAGTAGAAGGAAAGTGCGGAACGCATTGTAATCTTCGGTGTATGCTCGGAATTGTGTCAATTAATTCAAGTCTATTCTCTCGCATTTAATCTCGGTTATTTCTATCCTTATCTATCTTAATTAATTACGTTTATATTGATTATGCTAGATTTAGTTATTGCCATGATTAGAGAGTAGTATACTTATTGTGTTTGTTGCGATGTAGTTAGTTAATTACGGGATGATTTATAATAAAATATTAAAGATCGGTAATATTACTTTGATCGTCTTATTGCATGTTCTTGTTTGATTGTTGCCTTAGGATTATCATAGTAGTAAAATATAAACGGTCTTAATTATCGTGAAATCATATGACGGCCCCTATTCGACTGTTACTCGATATAGTACTGGAAACACTTCAAGGTGGAGTACAAATGTATGGAAGTCGAGGAACGACCGAAGGTAGTCATATTACGAAACGATACAATATTATGAAGTAATATGATGGCCCCTATTCGACTGTTACTCAGTATAACGTTGGAAACACTTTAGGTGTAGTACAAATACGTGGAAGCTGCGTAACGACCGAAGGTAGTTATATTACGGACTAATATATATAAAATGAGAAACCTAGTTTAATTAACCTTTCTAAATAGACTTTTAAACTTCAAATTAATCTAACGCCTTTCCACCAATAAACGTGATTACAACACCTTTTTACGACGTCCAATTAAAAGGTAGTCAGTCATTTGTGTCAATACAATTTGTTAAAGGTATGAAACTATGGAACCGCAAGGCTACATGGGGGATTATCGTAGGACAAGACATGGCCCAGGGTTTCAAGCGGTGGAACCACTTAAAGTGAGGAACGCTGTGAATAACTAGGGGATTTATTGGGTAGTCTTAAGCAAGGGCTGGTTTAAAGTCATAAATGAACTGTTTTAAATACATGAATCTGTTAGGATGACGAGGAATCGTTATATGATTCAGTAATGTCTAGTACCTTAAGATTTTGTTCCCATTCATATGAAAGTATTATTAAACCTTAATTAAGATTTTGCTTATTATTCAAAATACTTTGTAATGTACCATAACCTAGCTCCCGGTGTGACATGCTAATGGGATTTTAATTAGTAGGGAATCTAGTGTTTACATGCAAGTATTCAAGAATGATAATTAACTAATATCTTTCAAAACAGTTTCTCTAAATATCATCCCATAACTTAATTAACGAAGACTCAGCAAACACCATCCTTATTTATCTGCTTTAGGTTTTACTTTTATTTCTCTTTTGTTTATTTACTTGCCTAAGTTAGTTAATATAAAAAACCAAAACTCCTCCACTGTTTTATAAACCCTTCACTAGTTTGAAAGCCCTCATCTGCCATGCCTTAGTTTCAATTCAGTCGGTTTGAAGAACGACTCTAGGTCATACCTACCACTTGCTCACCCTTAGGATTAGCATCGTTAGGGAAAACTTAGGCCGCGCAATTACAAATACAAAACAACTCCACCGCTGGCGCCCGGTTAGCGATCGTTTAACGACACCGACCTGATCGGGCGCCAACAAAACTCCATACCAAGACCTCACATTTACCTTATTTTGTAGCTATGGAGATTACGAGAACGTGGATATAAGGATTGCTCAAAACGGATCAAGGACGAAAAAGTTATGCAAGATACAGCACAGCCGAAAGCTACAAAATGTATTGTGGACACGCCTGGGCCCCACACATCCAATTTCTACCAAATTGGCATCATTATAAGCGTAACGGAATTACGAAGCCGTAGGCGAAAGAATCAAGTCAAACGGATGCGAAACGAAGAAGATACGGCCTTCCGAAGTTGCGAGAAAAGTCAGAAAAATCACACGGCCTAGCACACGGCCACCACAGGGCCGTACACGGCCTCCATAGAGCCGTACACGTCCTGTTTAGAGCCGTACACAGCCTCTACAGGGCCGTACATGGCCTGTTTTGGTCTCACACGGCCTCGTTTTTGTTTCGTTGGCTTGTACGTGTGCTTGTGGACTTGTACTCTTGGATCCAAGACTTACCTATAAATAGTGGCCTCATTCACCTCATTCCACACACCAATTCTTCATAGAATTTTCACTTTCTCTCTCACACACACTTTCTCTCTCTCTACTTTCTCTCTCTAGCACTACTCTTAGGAGTTAGAGGAGAAATAGAAAGAGTAGCTAGTTAGCGTAGCGGTAGTTGTAGCGTCTGTACGGAGTTACTCCGAGACTTTGGGTCACGAGGATTTGTCTGTAATACTTATTCAGGTTATATTTATATCTCTTTCTTTATTTCGTAAATATGATTTGCTTATATTATGTTTGCGTTGTATTACTTACTAGAGATGCCATGCTAGGCTAGACAAATCTGTGTTTGCTATGATAATGGTTATGCTTAAGTAGTTATGATTTAATATGCAATTGGGATGAAACCATTATGAAATAACGGAGGTAACGTTATACGGCTTTCATTGGTATAGCGCCGGAACCATCACAAATGTGTGTAGTACGGAACGTGGAAGCTATGAAAGTCGTGGGCACAATCCGTTGTGGAAATAATGATCCCAATTGTAAACATGATGTTACTCTGTCTGTGTGAATATTAAACTGTATCTGAATTTATGAATTGAATCTCAATTGTTTACCTATCCAACTTATGCTGTGGTTAGAAACTTCCTGCTAAAACCTGGCCAGTTATTAGTGGTACGTACTCTACCTATTCTATGTATGATGAAGCATTTGAACTCGACATGGCTGTATTCTCTAGATTGAAACTACATCATAAGAGATACGGAGCATAGGATTAGAGATAGGTTAGATTCAAATTCATATATTAAATATCTTTGAGAGACCTTTTGGGATATTTATGATTCGATCATCTGGTTATGTTAAATGGTATGAAATAGGAATAGTTATCTGTGTGCCTTTCTATTGCATGTTCTTGTTTGATTGTTGCCTTAGGAATGCTGCATGCTAGAACTGAACCTCCGATTACTATATGTAACTGCATGATTAGGGTTTTCAGATATAAGTTGATGTTTATACAGTAGAATAATGTGCATGTAATAGTTAAGGTGATTTATATGATTAATGATGAACAATTCAATTGACCGTTAGTAAAGTTAATCCAACCTATTCCGTAGGATAACTCCTGTTCACATTATTGTTTATTCAACAATTCGTGCCATGATACCGACACACATTTGTCAGAGATTGGGGAATAGGATTAGAGAATAACTGTTGATTGAATTGTTCAGTACATTTGGGAGAACTTCCGGTGTATCTGACACTATATAATTGCTATCCATGTGGCATATTATTTATCTGATTGTAGAGACCTTTACGTTAGATATTTTATAGGATCGTAATTATACATCATTAATAATATAGGGTATCCAATGAGCAAACTGGTAATTTGAATCAATGCTAAGGAAAAACCATAAAATGGCACAGTACTTCGTATAGCGTTTAAATACGTGGGAAAAGCTAATGAACTGCCGTAGGTATAATACTTCGTGTTAATTTAAGTTCCTGGTTACCCAATGGATTAATCATCATAACTAGTGGCTTTAATACCCATAACTACTTATTCAAAGCATATACCGTCATCATAGTAAACACTCTCGTATCCACTGTTCTCTGAGCCTCCGTACAAACATCCTTTCCTTTTTTGCATTTATTTTAATAGATTAGTTATAAAACCAAACCAAACCAACTCTTATTTTAAACCCTAGCTAGATTACAAAAGATAATTAGAACGCCTAAGATCCCATGTCCGTTGTAGTGTAAGAACGACACCTGAGTCAATATACCGCTTACTACCCTAGTAACCTAATTAGGGCTGAAAGTAGTATTAGCTTAGGATATCCCCAGCTCTATAAATTTAAAACACCCACTGTTGTGCTCCCATTGTGACAACGACCGCTTCAGGACGCAACACGTTTTTGGCGCCGCTGCCGGGGAACTACAACGACCGATTTTAGGTATTTTTAGTTATCTTAGTTATTTAGCGATCCTTTCGGAAGATCAATATCATCCGTAAGTTACTTTTCCTGTCTTTAGGTTAGATTTCCTTTTCCGTTTTTAGATTAGTTAAAACCCATCCTTTCCAAAACTCTACTTTCTACCAACAAGTTATGACGAATCGTATCACTCTCGCCTCATAAATCAAGCCGCTGCTAGAGGAACGAGGAGGACCAATCGTATCATCTGCTGACAAAAACCTTGAAATTTAGCCACACTTCATTAAAATGATTAATCTCAGTGCCAATTTCATGGTCTTTCGGTTGAAAATCCAAACTCTCATCTTAATAAATTCATCAACCTTTCCGACTCCTTCGAACAAACGGGATCCAGTAATGAAGTTACCCTACTTCACCTGTTTCCCTATTCTTTAGCTTCTCGAGCACAAACATGGTTTTATGAACTCGAACCCAATTCGATTCATACATGGGAGGAGATGGCTACCAAATTCATGGCTAAATATTTCCCTCCGTCCCTACAAACCAAGCTTAAAAATGAAATAACTAACTTTCTCCAAAAGGATAATGAATCATTAAGCTCTGCTTGGGAACGCTTTAAGAATTTGCTCGGAAGATGTCCGAATCATCAGTTTGCTGAAACGAATCTGGTCTGCACATTCTACAATAGTTTGAATCCTCACCACAAACAAACCCTCGATGCTGCTTCATCCGGAAATTTCATGCTACATACTTCATACGAAGCGTGGAAGTTGATTGAGACGATGACGATGCATCAACATGACTTGGAGCAAGATAAATCAACTTCGGAGGAAAGGAGTACTTCTAATGCCTTGAACACTTTAAAAGCTCAAATTGAATCAATCTCTAAAATTGTCAAGCACATGCAAGAACCTTCTAAACCTAAACACGAGAAGAAACCTCAAAAGCTATTCTCACGCCAAAGTTTCAAAGAAGACATTCTTGCCACTACTGGTGAAACCTCTTATCAGGCCCATCATTCAAAATCTTTCATTCAGAGGCCGACCAGTAGACCTTCTTCTCAATTGTTAGTTCTTTCTTCACCCTCTACTTCTTCTGATTTGACTTCTTGTCTAAACACCAAAATTTTCAATAACTTCATGGTTAATCAAAATAATATTAATAAACAAATTGTTGATTTTCAAAACCAAATTGATAGTTTGCTTAGAATTTCAAACGATTTAGTTAAAAACATGGAGGATAATGTAAAAAGGTTGTTTTTAAAAGTTGATGAGAAGCAAAGGGAAGAAGCGATTAGCAAAGCTATTCATCATTCGTCTTATGATTATGATGATATCCTTGTGATCACTAGAGGAGGAAAAGAAACTAAGAATGAGAAATCGATAGATATTCCGACAAACGAACCTTCTATTTCTTCACCTCTCACTGACTCAGCACCAGTTAAGATTCCTGACACTTCTCCTGAGCCAGCACCTTCTAAAGCCCCAGAAGTTATTATTCCTGCACGTATACCTTTCCCCGGTAGGCTTAAGAAAGAGAAACAAGAAGCTCAGTTTGGAAAATATCTAGAGATGTTTAAAAGCTTACACTTAAATGTCAAACTTTTAGATGCTTTAGTTGAGATGCCTAGTTGTGCCAAATTCTTTAAAGAACTCTTATCAAATAAAGAAAAGCTTAGACAAATAGTTAACTTGCCTTTACATGCAGAGTGCTCTTTGATCATGCAACAAGGACTACCCCCAAAGCTAGGAGATACTGGCCGTTTCACTATACCTTGTTATCTACAGGATGTTCAAATAAGTAACGCCTTAGCCGACTTAGGAGCTAGTGTAAACCTTATGCCGTATTCCCTCTATAGGAAATTAGGATTAAGCGAACTTTTACCAACTCGTATGACCATCCAATTAGCCGATAGATCAGTTAAACTCCCTCGTGGAATTGCTAAAGATATTATGGTACGTGTTGATAAATTCGTCTTTCCTGTGGATTTTGTTGTCATGGACATTGAGGAAGACACCGAAGTTCCACTCATCCTTGGCAGACCTTTCCTAAACACTGCCAAGGCTGTCATTGACGTAAATGAAAAATCTTTAAAACTTCGAGTTGCAACTGAGGAGGTCACCTTCAATGTTGACAAGCTAATGAAACAACCTATGGGAGAAGACCTTGGTCTTGTAGACTTTATGCAGGAAATAATTGAAGAACACCTGGAAGAGATCCTCGCAGTAAGCAGCAATAACTCTCTTCCAAACACGGTCATCACTACCAGAAGACTTTGCCAAGAAGATGGAGGTCTATGCTCAGCTATCTCGGATCCACCAACCGCATCTAAGGAAGTGCTATTTCCTTTAAAGAAATCCAGTAATCAGCTTAACAGTTCTATCACAGCTGCTCCGCTTGGATCTGGCACACCTGTCACTCTCCTAAGAAGGAACCCTACTCCTGAAGTACCTGATTCATCTCTCACAAAAAACCAAATTCTGAAGACTCTCGAAGAGATGGAGTCAATGCTTAAACCACCTTATCTACAATCTGAAAGATCAAATCCAGAGATCACATTCAGCACATCTTCTTCTGCTCAATTCCAGAGATTTGCATTCACGGAGGACAACGATACCATAATCACTGAAGACAATGCAATCTCTCACTCTTCAAAAGCAAAATACGAGCTAAGAAAAGATGAGCAATCCGATAAACCAGAATGGGTTGAAATAGCATCAGCCGACAGTCCAGAGATCCCTGCAGAAGATTCTGAATTTCAAACAAAGTTCGACGAGCTTAAAAGAGACGAAATTGCAAGGATGAAACCTTCCATAGAAGAACCACCCGAATTGGAGCTAAATGAACTACCCTCACACCTTGAATACGCTTTTCTCGAAGGACCTTCACACTTACCAGTTATCATATCAAAAAACCTGAAGCCGGAAGAGAAGGCAACACTTATTCAAGTTTTGAAGTCACATAAGAAAGCAATTGCTTGGAAGATTTCTGACATTCGAGGTATCAGTCCGAACTATTGCACTCACAAAATCTTAATGGAAAACGACTTCAGACCATCAATTCAAAGGCAGAGGAGAGTCAACCCGAAGATTCAGGAAGTGGTTAAGAAGGAAGTTATCAAACTCTTGGACGCTGGCCTGATTTACCCTATTTCAGATTCCCCTTGGGTCAGCCCTGTTCAAGTTGTCCCAAATAAAGGAGGAATGACGGTTATCGCTAACGAAAACAACGAATTAATTCCAACACGAGCCGTCACCGGTTGGAGGGTGTGTATTGATTACCGAAAACTAAATGAAGCCACTCGCAAAGATCACTTCCCTCTACCGTTCATTGATCAGATGCTGGAGAGATTATCAGGAAATGAATTCTACTGTTTTCTTGATGGATTCTCCGGATATTTTCAGATTCCTCTCGATCCTAAGGACCAAGAAAAGACGACATTCACATGTCCATATGGAACTTTCGCTTACCGACGTATGCCGTTTGGTTTATGTAATGCACCCGCTACATTTCAGCGATGCATGTTGGCAATTTTTCATGACATGATCGAACAATGCATGGAGGTATTCATGGACGACTTCTCAGTCTTTGAAGATTCCTTCTCTACTTGTCTTTCCAACTTGGATAGGATGCTTGCCCGATGTGAAGAATCAAACCTCGTTCGGAATTGGGAAAAATGCCATTTCATGGTAAAAGAAGGAATAGTTTTAGGGCACCGCATATCAAAAGCCGGAATTGAAGTTGACAAAGCTAAAGTTGAAACTATCTCAAAACTTCCTCCACCTACTTCTGTTAAAGCCATCCGAAGTTTTCTAGGTCACGCCGGATTCTACTGTCGCTTCATCAAGGATTTCTCCAAGATCTCTCGACCTATGACTCATCTTCTTGAAAAAGATACTCCGTTTGCCTTTACAGATGAATGTCTCCAAGCTTTCAACTACCTGAAGGATCAGCTTGTACATGCCCCGATAATGATTGCCCCAGATTGGAGCCTTCCATTTGAAATCATGTGCGACGCCAGTGATTTCGCAGTTGGAGCTGTATTGGGACAGAGGAAGGATAAGCACTTTCAACCAATATACTATGCCAGCAAAACGCTCACAGACGCTCAAGAAAATTACACAACCACAGAAAAGGAGCTGCTTGCGGTAGTATTTGCTTTCGATAAATTTCGTTCCTATCTTATGTTGTCCAAAACTATTGTCTATACAGATCATTCAGCCTTAAAATATCTTTTCAAAAAGCAAGATGCAAAGCCTAGACTGCTAAGATGGATTCTAATCCTACAAGAATTCGATATCGAGATCAGAAACAAGAAAGGAGCAGAAAACGTTGCAGCAGATCATCTAAGCCGATTAGAAAATCCTACACTAGAGCAGCTTAATGAAAAGGATATTCAAGACCAGTTTCCTGAAGAACAACTCATGCACATCAGCAAATACCATCAAGGATCCACATCCAAAGATCCTTGGTATGCTGATCATGCTAATTTCCTGGTAGGAAACATAATACCCAAAGGAATGCCGACATCTCAGAGACGAAGATTCTTCCGCGACATAAAGAATTACTATTGGGACGATCCTTTCCTCTTTAAGGTTTGCCCTGATCAAATCATTAGAAGATGCGTCGATGGGAAGGAAGCAGAACAAATCCTTCGACAAAGCCACCATGGACCTACTGGAGGGCATCACGCAGTTAACCTAACAGCACGAAAGTTGTATGATTCTGGCTTTTACTGGCCAACCATCTATCGAGATACTTATAACCTGGTGAAACGCTGCGACATTTGCCAAAGACAAGGCAATGTGTCAGCAAGGAACGAAATGCCACTCACTAATATCCAGGCTTGTGAGATCTTTGATATCTGGGGGTTAGATTTTATGGGACCTTTCCCTAAGTCTAATGGAAAAGAGTACATCCTAGTTGCTGTCGATTATGTCTCCAGGGGGGCCGAAGCACAAGCTTTCCCGACAAATGATGCCAGAGTAGTGACAAAGTTTCTCAAACAACTATTCTGTCGATTCGGAACTCCAAGAGCTATCATAAGTGATCGTGGCACTCACTTCTACAACACTCAATTCATGAAGGTTATGCAGCAGTATGACGTCACTCACAAGATGTCCACCGCCTATCATCCACAAACAAATGGACAAGCTGAGATAAAAAACAGAGCTTTAAAGAGAATCTTGGAGCGAACAGTCGGAAATCATGGGGATAAGTGGGCTGACAAATTAGACGATGCGTTGTGGGCATTCAGAACTGCTTACAAAACACCTTTAGGTACCACACCATATCATCTGGTTTATGGCAAGGCATGTCACCTACCAGTGGAGTTGGAATACAAAGCATACTGGGCGCTGAAGAACTGCAATCTGGACACTTCTATAACAGATTCCCATCGGAGAATGCAACTAAATGAATTAGCCGAATTAAGAAATCAAGCATATGAAAGCTCCCTGAACTACAAAGAGAGAACCAAGAGGATTCATGACTCCAAGCTTAAACTCTCAAGGTTCAAACCAGGAGATAAAGTGCTTCTCTTCAATTTGCGCTTCAAAAAGTTCTCTGGAAAATTCAAGATCAGGTGGACCGGACCATTCATAATCTCAAAGGTATTCCCTTATGGTACAGTCGAACTCGAATCACCAGAAGGTAATTTTAAGGTAAATGGTCATCGGTTAAAGCATTACATCGAAGACTTCCCCATTCGTGAGGATGTCTTTATCTTCGAACCACCTTGAGTCAGCCAGAAAGGTACAAGAGTCGAGCTAAGAGACTCTAAAAACAAAGCGCTCTTGGGAGGCACCCCAAGCTTATCTTAATTTTCATGTCCTTTTTATTTCTTAGTTTATTTTTAATCTAGTATTGTTATCACTGATCTAATATATATGCAGGCTTGCGACTTATCAGACAATCAAATAGCTTTATCTGAGATAAGTTTCATTTACACAAATGCAAAAAGATCAGATGGCATTCCATCTGTTCTTTCTGCATTTGTCTACTCTCTATTAGCATTACCTGTTTTATGTTTATTTCAGGATGGACGCTCGGATCGAGACTGAGGATCATGTTGCTGAGAGGCAACCTAGACAGAGGAGATGACACAGACCCAGACAGAGGAGACACCCCAGACACATGAGAGCTTTACCTGTTATCCCTGAAGAGGGACTTGTAGATGTTCAGCTAGAGCATGAGGAGGAGGCCACATCACCTGCAGCCCAGCCTGTGCCACCACAGACTACTCCAGCGATCAGACAGCCACCTACTCTTGAGTATGGCATTACCCTGTATGATCCCGCTGCTACTTGGGCCTTGTTCCAGACCTTCACTGCACATCATCAGATCCTTTCAACACTGTGTGAGGTAGCCGGATTACCGAGACCTGCGGGACCACCTTTCAGGTTGGGACCAGACCCAGGACCATCTCGGCCACCCTGGTCTTTCTTCCCTGCTGCTGGATCTTTTGTTGGACCTGCTGTCGGACTATCTACTGGACACCCTATTACTCCTGCTGCTGAGCCTACTGCCTCTGGGACCTCTGCATCTATGGATCCAGTTCTTCAAGAGCAGCTTTATGCCATGCTTGATGTTTCGAGCCCAGCTCCTGTACCAGTCCATGACAGGACTGCAGAGGATGAGTTTGATCCAGATAGCGATGACTTGCTAGATGACTATTATTAGTTTACTTTATCTTTACTTTATTTTTTATTTCATGTTATTACTCTGTACTTATGTTTTGACTACTGAGACGTGAAACTCTGATGAGGTTGTGATTACTGCAGAACTAGCTTCGTATGGAATGGCTGAGCCTAAACTTCTGAAAACATTTGCACCACTTCTGCACGAACCTGGTCCAACTCCAGTAACCACTATTTATAGGGAAGTTCCTTTTCAGTATTTTCATTTTAAATATTTTGCCATGACCCTCATTTCAAACTCTAAGTGTGGGATTAGCAACCCCATTCTTAGAGAATACTTGAAACTAAAAAATTGTTCAACAAAATCATTAAAACCCTAAGTGTGGGATTCCCCCTACTTAGTGGCAAAAACATTGAGGACAATGTTTACTTTTAAGTGTGAGATAGCAATATACCCTACTTCGTATAATAAGCTTAAATTTTTTCAAAAATGTCCTCAATTTTTTCAACTTGTTCTCGCATGAAGCCAATATGTCATCACTTTACCCTAAACTTTTAAAACCATTTTGAGTCAACAATATATGTAAGGCTACAAAATTTTTAAATAAACTCAAAGGTTAAGCAGAAAGAGGTAGAATCAGGTCAGATTCCAACTTTTTCTTAATGAAAGTCTAAGAGGGGCATCACATGACTGGGCACATACAACCCAATAAACTTGCGGTGAGGTATCTTGAGCCTAATAACATTCATTTTTAATGTTTCACTTTTCGTTTCTTGTGTGTGACCGGTGCATGTGTTCTGAATTAGAACTTGCTCCTGACATGCGTTTCGAGACCATATTGACAGGTGCCATATGTGGCATAGGTGCAATTAAATGACCTGGACATTTTTAGGAATAACCCTTTTTCTCATATCTTTTCAAGCCAACCCTTTTCCGACACTTTTAGTGTTGAAGATCCCCTAGAAAACCCTGTTGAGCCTAAGCCTTTTCGTTTATTTTAAAAACCCTAAAACCACATTTCCACTCACCACCAAAACATCTTGATAAAAGAAATTTATGAGGAAGTGAGAAACAGCTATTTGGATGTCCTTACCCACTCGAGCAATTGCTCCCTCAAGTCATAAATTCCTGGTGATGAACTTCAAAAGAAGAATATCAAAAGAAATCATCCGAAGCTCCCAAAAGAATCATTCATGGAGCCGTGAAAATTATCTTGAAGAAACTGCAAAAGCGAAAAGAGGATGAGGCATCTAAAAAAGCAAAAGCAAAAGAAAAAGAAAAAGAAAAATAGAAAAGAGAATGCCTCAAGAAAATACAAAAAAAAAGAAAGAATGAAAGATCCAAGGAAGTTCAAGAATCATCCAAAAAGAAGAAATTCTCGGTGGATTCCCCTTTCTATAGGATTCAATCAAATAAAAATTTCTCACGACCTTAAGAGTTTCTAGAGTCAAGATCAGTCCTTCCTTCCATACCCTACCAACCTTTCCTTTTCAAAATATTTCCCTTTCCACCCCCAAAATACAACCCAATCAAATGTCCTGAGATAATTAGTGCCGTCCCTGTCTAAGTGGTGGATATTCGATTCTCGATCAAGCCTATGACGATGAATGCTGCATGACTGGTATTATAAGCGATTTCGTTTGATCTAGATTATTAGGAAACCCGATACACTTGTGTGAATTGAGTGACCACCTGGTGAGGAATCGCCCAGTCATGTATATTTCAAGATCACGAGAATTGAAAGCATGCCTAAGATGATCATTCTGAAAAACTGGATACGTCGTGTGCATATCTCCTATGTTACACCTGAGGGATTATTTGATTATTTTCGTATTTTTACTTATATTTACGACTCCCGTAAAAAAAAATTCAGAAAAAGTTTTTGGGTGTAGTGGACAGGCGGAATTGCTTGAGGACAAGCAAAACTCTAAGTGTGGGATATTTGATGTAGCGTAAAAAGTCACGTTTTTACCTACATTATTGACCCCATATTTAGGCCTTTTATAACAAAAACATCCTTAAAACATCATTATTTATCATATTTTGTTATAAAGGTGAAAACTTGACGGACTTTCCAAAACTATACGAAAAGGGCTGAAAATACACTGAAATGGGCACCAAATTGAGCCAAACCCTAAATCTACTGTAAACTCCATACCAAGACCTCACATTTACCTTATTTTGTAGCTATGGATATTACGAGAACGTGGATATAAGGATTTCTCAAAACGGATCAAGGACGAAAAAGTTATGCAAGATACAGCACAGCCGAAAGCTACGAAACGTATTCTGGACACGCCTGGGCCCCACACATCCAATTTATACCAAATTGGCATCATTAGAAGCGTAACGGAATTACGAAGCCATAGGCGAAAGAATCAAGTCAAACGGACGCGAAACGAAGAAGATACGGCCTTCCGAAGTTGCGAGAAAAGTCAGAAAAATCACACGGCCTAGCACACGGCCACCACAGGGCCGTACACGGCCTCCATAGAGACGTACACGGCCTGTTTAGAGCCGTACACAGCCTCTACAGGGCCGTACACGGCCTGTTTTGGTCTCACACGGCCTCGTTTTTTCTTCGTTGGCTTGTACGTGTGCTTGTGGACTTGTACTATTGGATCCAAGGCTTACCTATAAATAGTGGCCTCATTCACCTCATTCCACACACCAATTCTTCATAGAATTTTCACTTTCTCTCTCACACACTCTCTCTCTCTACTTTCTCTCTCTAGCACTACTCTTAGGAGTTAGAGGAGAAATATAAAGAGTAGCTAGTTAGCGTAGCGGTAATTGTAGCGTCTGTACGGAGTTACTCCGAGACTTTGGGTCACGAGGATTTGTCTGTAATACTTATTCAAGTTATATTTATATCTCTTTCTTTATTTCGTAAATATGATTTGCTTATATTATGTTTGCGTTGTATTGCTTACTAGAGATGCCATGCTAGGCTAGACAAATTTGTGTTTGCTATGATAATGGTTATGCTTAAGTAGTTATGATTTGATATGCAATTGGGATGAAACCATTATGAAATAACGGAGGTAACGTTATACGGCTTTCATTTGTATAGCGCCGGAACCATCACGAATGTGTGTAGTACGGAACGTGGAAGCTATGAAAGTCGTGGGCACAATCCGTTGTGGAAATAATGATCCCAATTGTAAACATGATGTTACTCTGTCTGTGTGAATATTAAACTGTATCTGAATTTATGAATTGAATCTCAATAGTTTACCTATCCAACTTATGATGTGGTTAGAAACTTCCTGCTAAAACCTGGCTAGTTATTAGTGGTACGTACTCTACCTATTCTATGTATGATGAAGCATTTTAACTCGACATGGCTGTATTCTCTAGATTGAAACTACATCATAAGAGATATGGAGCATAGGATTAGAGATAGGTTAGATTCAAATTCATATATTAAATATCTTTGAGAGACCTTTCGGGATATTTATGATTCGATCATCTGGTTATGTTAAATGGTATGAAATAGGAATAGTTATCTGTGTGCCTTTCTATTGCATGTTGTTGTTTGATTGTTGCCTTAGGAATGCTGCATGCTAGAACTGAACCTCCGATTACTATATGTAACTGCATGATTAGGGTTTTCAGATATAAGTTGATGTTTATACAGTAGAATAATGTGCATGTAATAGTTAAGGTGATTTATATGATTAATGATGAACAATTCAATTGACCGTTAGAAAAGTTAATCCAACCTATTCCATAGGATAACTCCTGTTCACATTATTGTTTATTCAACAATTCGTGCCATGATACCGACACACATTTGTCAGAGATTGGGCAATAGGATTAGAGAATAACTGTTGATTGAATTGATCAGTACATTTGGGAGAACTTCCGGTGTATCTGACACTATATAATTGTTATCCATGTGACATATTATTTATCTGATTGTAGAGACCTTTACGTTAGATATTTGATAGGATCGTAATTATACATCATTAATAATATAGGGTATCCAATGAGCAAACTGGTAATTTGAATCAATGCTAAGGAAAAACCATAAAATGGCACAGTACTTCGTATAGCGTTTAAATACGTGGGAAAAGCTAAGGAACTGCCGTAGGTATAATACTTCGTGTTAATTTAAGTTCCTGGTTACTCAATGGATTAATCATCATAACTAGTGGCTTTAATACCCATAACTACTTATTCAAAGCATATACCAGCATCATAGTAAACACTCTCGTATCCACTGTTCTCTGAGCCTCCATACAAACATCCTTTCCTTTTTTGCATTTATTTTAATAGATTAGTTATAAAACCAAACCAAACCAACTCTTATTTTAAACCCTAGCTAGATTACAAAAGATAATTAGAACGCCTAAGATCCCATGCCCGTTGTAGTGTAAGAACGACACCTGAGTCAACATACCGCTTACTACCCTAGTAACCTAATTTGGGCTGAAAGTAGTATTAGCTTAGGATATCCCCAGCTCTATAAATTTAAAACACCCACTGTTGTGCTCCCGTTGTGACAACGACCGCTTCAGGACGCAACATTACCCGAAGGCACCGATGACTTCGTGGTATACTGCGACGCTTCTCATCAAGGTCTCGGTTGCGTACTGATGCAACGAGACAAGGTCATTGCTTACGCCTCGCGACAACTCAAAATTCACGAAAAGAACTACACAACTCATGACCTCGAGCTAGGAGATGTTGTTTTAGCTCTCAAAATCTGGAGACATTACCTTTACGGCACTAAGTGCACAGTCTTTACCGACCACAAAAGTCTCAAACACATTTTCGATCAGAAGGATCTCAATATGAGGCAACGCCGATGGGTCGAGTTGCTTACCGATTACGACTGCAAAATCAAATATCATCCGGGCAAGGCAAATGTTGTTGCCGATGCTCTCAGTCGAAAAGAACGAACGAAACCAATTCGAGTCCGAGCCCTCAGTATGACCATTCATAACGATCTTAACATTCAGATTCTCGCTGCTCAACTCGAAGCCCTCAAAATCGAAAACATCAAAAACGAAGCCTTGCGGGGCATGGATAAACAATTCGAAATCAAACCTAATGGCGTTAGGTATTTCTCTAATCGAATATGGTTTCCTAGTTTTGGGAACCTACGAGACTTGGTGATGGATGAAGCTCACAAGTCTAAATATTCTATCCATCCGGGATCCGACAAAATGTATCACGGCATCAAGGATTTTTATTGGTGGCCGAACATGAAAGCTGAAATCGCTACATACGTCAGCAAGTGCCTTACTTGCTCGAAAGTCAAAGTCGAGTATCAAAAGCCTTCTGGTTTACTGCAACAACCCAGCATCCCTGAATGGAAATGGGAACAAATTGCCATGGATTTCATAACCAAACTACCCAAGTCATCGAGCGATTGCGACACCATTTGGGTGATCGTCGATCGTCTCACAAAGTCTGCTCACTTCCTGGCAATCAAAGAAACTGATAAAATGGAACGCCTCACTCGAATCTATCTGAAAGAAATCGTAACCCGTCACGGTGTTCCAATCTCGATTATCTCCGACAGGGATAGTCGTTTCACATCTCAATTTTGGCAATCACTTCAAAAATCATTAGGTACTCGTCTCGATATGAGTACCGCGTACCATCCTCAAACTGATGGCCAAAGTGAACGAACAATTCAAACACTGGAAGACATGCTACGGGCCTGCGTAGTTGACTTCGGTGTAAACTGGGAACGACACCTACCATTGTGCGAGTTTTCGTACAACAATAGTTATCACACCAGCATTAAGGCTGCACCGTTCGAGGCACTGTACGGTCGTAAGTGCCGATCACCTATATGTTGGACCGAAGTTGGGGACAGCCAACTCACGGGTCCAGAAATCATTCATGAAACAACCGAGAAAATCTTCGAGATTCAAAACAAGCTCAAAGCCGCACGTGATCGTCAGAAAAGTTATGCTGACGTGAGGCGCAAACCACTCGAGTTCCAGGTTGGGGACCGAGTACTACTCAAAGTATCGCCTTGGAAAGGCGTAATTCGATTCGGCAAACGAGGGAAGTTAAATCCAAGGTAGATTGGGCCATTCGAGATCCTCGAGAGGATTGGTCCAGTGGCATATCGATTGCAGCTGCCATCCGAACTCAGCAGTGTGCACCCCACTTTTCACATCTCAAATTTGAAAAAGTGTCTGTCTGATGAGACACTTATCATTCCACTCGATGAGATTCGAGTTGACGACAAGCTTCACTTCGTTGAAGAACCCGCCGAAATCATGGACCGTGAGGTCAAACAACTCAAACAAAGTCGCATTCCCATTATCAAGGTCAGGTGGAATTCGCGGTGTGGTCCGGAATTCACTTGGGAACGGGAAAATCAAATGAAACTCAAGTATCCTCAGTTATTCACTGACGCTACTTCAAACACGACTTCGACTTAAATTTCGGAACGAAATTCTTCTTCATTTTCACCATTTCTTTCTCTTTCTTCTTCTCTTTTTCTCTCAAATAACCAAACCACACCACCACCACTAAATCACCAAATAACAATATTAAACGACCTCGGATCATCAAGATAATTAGAGAAAAGGAATCACCTCGCAACGATCTACAACTCTATCTTTTCGGAATTTCATTTCGACACCGCGTAAGTTTCCGACAAAAACCCGAAACTCTCCGTTTTCGATTATTTTTACATGATTATGGGTTATTTAAGTTGATAATGTCCAAATATGGGTTGGGTAAAAGATTTGGACCAAATGGTCGCCGAAAAACTCGTTTTTGACACAAATTCTGGTCATCAGACCGTAACGTCGCTTTTGGCCCAGACTTCATGCGACGTCAGCTTCGACATCGCAAAACTCATCACGATGTCGCACGATGCGACATCAGTCTCAACGTCGCCTTAATTGGCCGACGTCGCACATAGCGACACAAGCCCCTACGTCGCAAGAATCAACAATGTCGCATATAGCGACGCCACCCACAACGTCGCATTAAATTGCGAAAGTTGCACATAGCGACGCCATGCTCAACATCGCAGTCAGGACCTGCGACGTCGTACCCAACGTCGCACAAACCAGAAACTAGAAAACACAGATTTTTACTAAGTGTCGAGACCTGGAATTTATCACTTGATTTTACCCAAATTCAAATCCTAGATGCGTTTTTCACCAAAGCAACTTAGTAGAAATAAAAAATTTTCGAGCTGACTTGGCACCTCGACATCAACCAGGGGCCAGCCCCTTGGACCCCGCCAGGGGTTGCCACCCCTGGAACCCCGCTAACCAGGTGCGCTGCCCCCGGACCCCCGTGACTTAGAGTTTGTAAATACATTTCACACCAAGTGCCAAACTTAACTGACTTCAAACCTTTATACGATACGACCTTACAAACACATTGGAATATACTTTTCAAACGTCGCACTTCGAGATCAAAATAATAGTATTGAAATTATTAACGCAAACAATCACCAACGGGCCGTACACGTTTTCAAATACTCAAATCAACCAACCAAATCTTAGTAATTTGGACAAGTCAATCAACCAAATCGGGGTAATTTGGACATCATAGATAAACAAACAATTACAAAGGTAGTCTTTCGAGATACCTGTACAATTAATAACCATCACGTGTCATGGACACACTCAGGTTACAAGTCTTCGGACATCAATTCTCAAGCTAATCAATTCAAGTTTATTTCGTTAAACACTCAAGGCTCAGGTGAGTCTCATGGCCCCTATTTTACTGCTTTTCAATCAGGGGTGTGATATTATTGCCCGTTTTGTTTTACAAGTTGAACGCAAGTACAAATCAAATCAAATACTACATGAGTTTCAAGCTAATCAATTTAAAACCCTCCATAGCATAGTCTGGTAATACGTAGTAGCGTGAATGTTAGTATATGATATCATATAGGATTGAAAATCATCGTCCGGGTTAGCACGCCATAACTGGTCCAACGAATGTATTAGCATTTGGGAAGACGAGTGTGGATTAGGCACTCGTAGGAGGCATTCAAGTTGGGTTTCCTTAATTGGACCTGACAATTCAAGTTAAGCTCAGACTATGTGCTCGTGGCTGTATAACTTTTATTTTGCTTAATTGCATTTTAAATTCAATTATAAAATCTTGCGGTTCATACAAATATGTGTTGACATACAAACCTGTGAGCTCACCAGCGTTTCGCTGACCCATTTTAGCATGTATCACATGTACACAGCAGTAGGTTGGACTGCTCAAGCAGGAATCATTAGCTCGAGTCAGTATTCATACAATCAGAGATTTAATTGCATTATTATATTTTGTATAAAGTAATTATGTGATGTAAATCTCTCAATTTCAGTAACCGAGCTGATGTAAACATTATTTTGATGTAAACTTATGTTTTTATCAATACAAGTTCAAAACGACGCATATAGTGGTCGTTCATTAAATCTTATGTGCTTTGTATATTGATTAGTAACACCCAAATTCTTGCTTCCGCTAAACAGTAAATTTGGGGGTGTTACATAAGGTAATAATCCTCTTTCCTATTTCATTCAGTCAGATCATCTGACTCACCAAAGATAAATAATTTATCAATTTTCTATATCATAACACTCTGTGCTAATTGAATTTAGTCAAATTCTATCAAAATCCATATCAAGTAAGGATTAACACAACAAGGTAACAATAAATATGACCCTCTATCAAACCTTCACTCTAGTTACCTATCAGGTAACATAAATCATATCACTAACAACTGTCTCTATTCAAGAGAATTAAAGTCGCAGGGTCAATTTTAGTTTATCATAAACCAACAATTATAAAGGAACTATCGGTTTCTAAATCACATATATAAAACTTATACTGTTACAGAATTAATACAGCAGTACCTGTAATGCTGTCATCTGTCTCGACAGTTTCATCAACTATCATTTGAAAAAGCCCTTCCAGCAAGTGGTAGCACATTTTTCTACTTATGGCCAGAAGATGTCGATGCACCGACCAAACCCGATCCCTGTCTTATCTCCTCTGGACATTGTCCCGCATGATGACCCTTTTGTTGACAATTTCAACATACCTTTCCAGGCTAATTACAATCCTTAACTTTATGTCCAAACATCTCACATGTAATACATCTAACAGTCTGAGAGGTGCACGATTCCATATGTCTGGATTTACATTTATTACAGCAAGGAGATTGATCATCCAAACCACTATGATTATTAGATCTCCTATCTTGTTGTTTGCTTTTCCATTTCTGTTTACTTTTACCATAAAATCACTTTTACTTTGCCACGAGGTCTTTTCTTTACTCTGTTTATCCTGAGCTCGTAAATCACTATCAACTGCACGAGCTAAATTAAAGGCATCTGCAAGAGATCTTGCCAATCTCACTGTAGTACGATAATTAGGTGGTAATGTTCTAACAAAATGATACACTTTTGTCCTATCATCAGGTACTCATTTCTGTACAAATCTTAATTTGTCTGAAAACTGGGTAATCAACTCATCAATCGTCATTTCACCAGTCAAATGTAATTCCATGAATTCCTGTCTAATACGTGACACATCAAACTCAGAACAATACTGTCGACATACCTCATTATAGAAGTCAATCCATCGTATAGATTCTTCCTGTTGTGGTGTTAAAGCTGCAGTGATTGAATCCCACCAAACCATAGCCTGACCCTTTAAAAGTTGAACTGCATAAGGAACCTTAAATTTCTCCTCACATTGACAAACCTCAAATTTTCTCTCAATATCCCGTAACCAATCAAGTGTAACAGATATATCAAAACTCCCATAATATTTTGAAGGTTTACAAGACATAAAAGTTTTAAATGAACAACCCTTTCTTTGCTGATGTGGTGATGGAAACACCGGTACCTGATACTGTGACTGAGATTGCTGTTGAGAAGATCCAACTTGTCTATCCTGTAACTCCTGTTGTCTCAGTTCTCTAAGTTTAAGTACTTCGTCCTCTAACTGCTGAATATACTCATCCCTATCAACATTCTCACCGGTTGACAACGATATACCAGACTGACCACATCTTTCTGTATTTATCTCTGTATGAAGGGCATCCGGTCTAGGGAATCTGTTGAGGGTACTGGTCGGTTGCTCGTGTTCTGCCATATCTGTACTCAGAACAACAACTCACAACTTGTTAACTGTTAGTAGCAATTATACTAACCAATTTTACTATAATAATCTAATCCCACACTCTGGAATGTTTGACTAAACACAACTCTAGATTTGGGATTGAACACTTAACAATGTCCAATTCACCCAAACCTATGCTCTGATACCAACTTATTACACCCCTCAATTCAATATCCATTATTAAATGAATTTATCTCGGAAGCGTAGATTTAAAACATATTTATTACATAATATATGTACATATAAAATTTACCAATTTCAAAACCTTACTTTCAAATCATAATTGTGACACCCCCAAAATTTAATGTTTTGCGGAAGCTCGATTTGGGTATCACTAATCAATATATAAAGCACATAAGATATATAATGAACGACCACTATATGCGTCGTTTTCATTAATAAAGTAAATGTTTACATCAAAATAATGTTACATTAGCTCGGTTCCTGAAATTGAGAGATTACATAGCATAATTACTTTTACAAAATATAATAATGCGATCAAATCTCTAATGGTATGTATGCTGACTCGAGCTAATAATCCCTGCTTGTGCAGCCAACCTACTGCTGGGTACCTGTGATACATGCTAAAATGGGTCAGCGAAAACGCTGGTGAGCTCACAGGTTTGTATGTCAATGTATAGTTGTAAGAACCGCAAGATTTATATTGAATTTAGAATGCAATTAAGCACAATAAAAGTTATACAATCCATGAGCACATAGTCTGAGCTTAACTTGAGCGCTAGGTCCAGTTAATGAAACCTAACTGATTTGCCTCCTACGAGTGTCTAATCCACACTCGTCTTCCCAAATGCTAATACATCCGTTTGACCGGTTAGTGCGTGCTAACCCGGATGAGGATTGTCAATCCCATATGATATCATATACTAACATTCACGCTAAAATATTAGAGACTATGCTATAGAGGACTTTAAATTGATTAGCTTGAAACTCATGTAGTATTTGAAAGTTGGCACTTACGTTCTACTTGTAAAACAAAACAGAGCAGTAATATCACACCCCTAGTTGTAAAATAGTGAAAATGGGGCCATGAAACTCACCTGAGTCTTGAAAGTTTGAATTAATAACTTGGATTGATTTGCCTTGAAGTGTGGTCCGAAGACTTGTAACCTGAAGGTGTCCATGACACGCGATGGTTATTAATTGTTTAGGCATCTCGAAAGACTACCTTTGTAGTTGTTTATCCAAATTACCCCGATTTGGTTGATTGACTTGTCCAAATTACTACGATTTGGTTGATTGAATTGTATGTTTGAAAACGTGTACGGCCCGTTGGTGATTAATTGAAATAATAGTCTTGATATTACCACATTGATTTCGAATCGTTATACTTGAAAAACAATTTCCATTATGTTTGAAAAGTTGTATCGTATAAGTGTTTTGAAGTTATACAAACTTGGTGAAAAATGTGCTTACGGAATCTAAGTACGGGGGTCCGTGGGCAGCGCCCCTGGTAGCGGGGTCCAAGGGGCAGAGCCCCTGGCTGGGGTCGAGCTGCCAGGTCAGCTTGGAAAATTTTTATTTCTACTATATTGCTTTAAGGAAAAACGCATCTGTACTTGAAATTGGGTGAAATCAAGTGATAAAATTTCGGTCTCGACACTTAGTAAAAAGTTGTAAATATTCTGTTTTATGCGACACAATATGCGACATAATAATTTGTTATGCGACACAAGGGTTGTGTCGCATAGAAGTGCGACACAAGAGCTTAGCGACACAAGGGTTGTGTCGCATAAGCGTACAATGCTGATTCAACAGCGACATAGCGATTGTGTCGCATGGTTTTTGCGACATAAGGTACGACATAAAATACGACACAATATTGTGTCGCATAAGATACGACACAAAGGGTTTCATGCGACATAGTAGGCGAAATACGACACTACATGCGACACAAGGCTTGTGTCGCATTGAAGAACACCAGCCCAGAAAGTCCGGCTGTCAAGATTTTTCCGGCCAAAAACCCGATTCAAACCCGTTTTTAAGCTATAAAATCGTGTTTTCTTCATATATTTGGACATATACATGTTATATAACTCATAAACATGTAAAAACAAGTTAAAACAAGAGGTTTCGAGAATTTGTCGGAAACTTACACGGTGTCGGTTTGAAAATCCGAAAAGATGAAAGTGTAGATCGCGTTGAGGTGGTTTTCTTTTCCGTAATTATTTTGATGATTCGAGTGTGTTTGGTGGTGTTATTTGGCGGTTTAGTGTGATGGTGTGGTGGTGAAATTTTGAGAGAGAATTAGATAGAGAGAGAGAGATGGAAAGATAAAAGTGAAGTGAGGGGGAGGTGATGACCCCCTCTTGGTGGCTGATCTCGGTGGGGGCCCACCGAGTGTGGGTCTCCACTTTTTAACTCCGTGCAATCGGGGTATTCGTTTTCCCGATCGTTTAAACGTTAAATATTTATTTTATATATTTAAATATCCGTTTTAAATTACCATTCATCATAAAAGGTTTTATTATAATATTTTACCAAATATCTATTTATGGTATTTAAAATGAAATTCGTTTTATTTGTTTGCGCGTTTGTATATTTATTGTACGCAGATTGTTTGTACAATACGAATTGACTACGAAATATTACAATAAATAATATTCTGAATAGAATTGAGTTATTAATTAATACTTGTATTACTTAGTAAAATTGTTCACCAACGTCCGTATTTATTGTATCGAAATTCATTCGATTTGAAACTCGTACGATTTTAACAAACCGCATAATTGTGTAGATATATAATCAACAATATATATATAATATTTGATACATTAATTAGCCTAACACAGAACTAATTATATGTATTAAAACTAGATTAGGCACTAAATCCTAGTCCTAATTTGACGGGTGTGACAATAATCTAGTTACATCAAAACATAAAGGTTGGGTGTTATGAAATTCCAAGACACCTTGATTTAAATAATCAATATCAGAGTATACGCCCTGTCATCAAACATTCCTTCAAGTCCCACTTCTTGCCAACCCGTCATATCATAACTCATAACCTGCAAGAAGTAATGTGGGGGATTAGCACAAAGCTAAGTGAATAAACTTGCAAACAACAGCACAATTTAACATAACAAATTTGTATACAACAAATAATTATAAACACACACTACAAAGGATCGGTGGTTCTCGAGGTGCCCGCAGTCCGGATGGCCCACCGAGCAACACTTATAACCAACTGCAGGTCAATACAGCGGTCGAACCGACTACTTGGTGCCATTGACTCACACAACACAGGTTCCTACAACAACGCATGTACAAAACCCCTGTGTTGGCCAAACAATAGCAAATCCCAAGCCCAGCCCCATGCTGGCCTCTGAAAATAACATATGCCCCATCGGCTCATGTATCACATAGTCACATATTCCAAACTGTCATGGAATTCATATCCGACTAAACAGTCTATCAACAGTATAATAATGATCATCACAGTAGACTAAACAGTCAATCAACAATTATAATTACTCGTTGTAACCAAACCTGTTACAACTAAATTACACTGAGGGTTACATGTCCACTCACCAATACCTCAGTCGTCTACTCAGTAGTCTAATGTCACCGAGTCTTCTGTTTATCTGAAAACACAACAGACTAACACAAGTCAGTCACTTGTCTCAAAATTTATATAACATAACTCGAATATATATATATCAACCACATAAGTATTTCGTCATATAGTTCAATATACACATAAACGACACAAGTAGTCGAACTCTAATAAAATCACTTATATCTTCATTTAATAACTTTCTAGTTCCACATTATTATTCTACCATAATAATAAGAATGATACAACACATATAAGGATCTAGTAAAATATATTATTGAACTAACAATCATACTTCAATATCATATTTACCTCACTTTAGCCTTAACAATTTTTTTTACTCACGTTAACACTTGATGAATCATCAATGACTTATCTTATTATCCTTAAAATCAATAAGTATCCTTACAACCAACAATATCTAGCCACTTCACATATCACCTATTCAATCTTTAATCCACATATATAATCATATATTCGTACTAGTTTATTCACTGTCAAACTAAATTCGATATTTATAACATATATGATAAGTTATTATTATTATATATATATATATATATACGTTATCTATTTCCATTTATTATCATATCGGATCATAAGTGAGCTAAATACGTAATTAAATATGAAGTTGTAAAGCTAGTCTGCTGTTCCTCGTTCTACCCGCCGGGTAGCGTCCTGAACCAGCTATTTCCAAAACGTAGTCCGAATTCAAACCAATTTCACACCCAACAATGATACACAATCGAATTAGTGCAGAAAGTTAACATCAATATCAACTTCAAATTTCATATAACAATATTTCAACTCACTAATCTATAGCAATCATCATGTACTCAAATTCTAACTCTAACCAATTTATTCATCTTCAATAAGCTTGAAGAACACATATAATCATCTTATAACATCATAAAATTCTGTAAGTATCATCATAAAATCGACAAGTATTATCATGTATTAACTTTCAATTCCATACAGATCATGAATCCCCTTATTTCTATTATTAATTTAAATAGTTGAACTAAAAAAGAATAAACACAAATAATCAACTTACCACTTTAATAAGAGGAAAGCAGGAACTAAGATGGTGATGCCGAAAGTGAAACAAGATTCACAGTTATGTGGGTAAATTCTAATTTGGTGATGTTGGCTTTATTAATATGTATGGTAGTTTATTTATTTAACCCGTTAGCTTAGCCCAATGTAAAGCCCAATGGGCCCTCGAGTCCTAGGTTAAGTATGTTCTTAGCTCTATATATATATGAGCCTCTTGTAATGTTTTGAATCAAGCAATAATAATCAAACACTTTCATGGTATCAGAGCCTTCACTTTCTCTCCTCTAATCTCTCTCACTTATTCTTCCCCGTCATCATCTAATTTCTCCTTCTGGTTCATATTATTATTTCATCTCAATTAAAAATCAGGCACCAACAATATTGCCAAAAGATTCGTAATCAAAAACCAAGTAACCCCTGAAAATTTCATCCAAAAACTCTTCAAAACGAGCTGTACAGAGCCATTTGAAGTTTTAAATTGAAAATCGCAGATCTGGAAAGTGGAAACCCTATTTCACGTATCTCACGCGCCTCCTCTCTGAGTTCCCATTGCTGATGTCATCGCTTACATCATCATTTGTCCTTTAGCATGCTTACATCACCAATGATGTCATATGATGTCATCACTTACATCATCTTCTGTCTTCTAGCTTGCTGACATCATCTGACATCATCGCTTAGATCATTTGCTGACTGGGTGCTGATTGGATGCTGACTGTGCCTCTCCCGCTGACGTGGCAGGCTGACTGGATGCTGACATCATCCTAAAAAAAAAAAAAAAAATGTTTAGAAATCAACAATCGTGGATCTTGGATACCGGTGCTTCTTCACATCTTACTTCAAATATTGGTAATCTCAATTCTCATTTTAATTCTAGCATTATTAAGTCTGTAGTTGTAGGTGATGGATCCCATATTCCTGTTACCCAAATAGGACATAGCCAATTACCAAACCCATACCGCCCGCTATATCTTAGAAACGTCCTTGTTACTCCAAACATTATTAAAAATCTTATATCTGTTCGTCAGTTTACAAAAGATAACAAGTGCTCTATCGAGTTTGACCCTTACGGCTTCTCAATAAAAGATTTACAAACTCGACAACTCCTTCTCCGATCTGACAGCACCGGAGATCTCTATCCCATTTCTTCTCCTCATGCTTCTGCTTTCTCTATCGTCTCTCAAAATCAAAATCATTCTGTTTGGCACCAGCATTTAGGTCATCCTGGAGATACAATTTTACAATCCCTTGCATCCAGAGGTTTCATATCGTACCACAAAAATAAAACATCTACCCTTTGTCATGCATGTCAGTTAGGTAAACAAATCAAACTCCCCTTCTATCGCTCTGAGTCTGTAGTTCACTCTCCTTTTGACATTATTCATTCTGACATCTGGACTTCTCCAATTCCTAGTACTAGTGGTTTTAAATACTATGTGTTGTTTCTTGATCATTACTCTCATTTTCTTTGGATCTACCCTCTTCACCGAAAATCTGATGCTTTCTCCAAATTCGTTCAATTTCGCACCTTTGTACGTACTCAGTTTAACCAAGAAATTAAAGCTTTTCAATGCGATCATGGTGGAGAATTTGACAACCGATCCATGCATGATCTCTTTGCCACTAATGGCATTCAGTTCCGCTTTTCTTGCCCTCATACTTCCCAACAAAATGGGAAATCGGAACGCATGATTCGCACAATCAATAATGTCGTTCGCACCCTTCTATTCCAAGCTCATCTCCCTCCTGACTATTGGGTAGAAGCCCTCTTCATGGCTGTATACCTTCTGAACATTCTTCCGTCCACCTCAATCCAAAATGAAATTCCCTATACCAAACTATTCAACAAACCAACATCCTACACTCACCTTCGCACTTTTGGATGCCTTTGTTACCCATATGCTTTCCCACCACATAAACTCGCACCTCGTACCACTCCATGCATATTCCTTGGTTATCCTACCAATCACCGTGCATATCGGTGTCTTGATCTCAACACCAAGAAAATCATTATTTCTCGACATGTCATCTTTGACGAGTCATCCTTTCCATTCGCGTCTTTTTCTCCCAACACAGCTCCATCATATGAGTTTTTAGACACGTCATGTGACCCCTCTCCGATTGCTCGCCAGCTTCTCATGTCTCGATCCTCTCCTGTTTCTGCAAATTCCTCATCCCCAACTTCAAACCAACCCCCTCAAAATCCTGCACAACCTCACATCATTCCTGAAAATTCTCCTCTTCCTCCAACACCTCCTCCTTCACCCCCTACAAATACCTCAAACAACTCATCTCCTACCTCATCTGAAAATTCTAATAGTACCTCTTCTAAAAATTCCAACAGTTCATCTACATCCTCTCCAACTCAGTCTACTCCTTTACGCACTCACCCAATGGCCACTCGTTCCCAACATAATATTCACAAACCAATCCAAAAACTTAATCTTCACACCACTACTGTCACTCCTTCCACACCCCGCTCCTACACCCAAGCCTTTAGGGATCCTCACTGGCATGCAGCTATGCAGACTGAATATAATGCTTTAATTAAAAATGAAACTTGGGATCTTGTTCCACGACCACCTGGAGTTAATGTGGTCCGTTCTATGTGGTTATATAAACGCAAATTGCGTGCTGATGGCTCTCTTGATCGATACAAAGCCCGTTTGGTAGCTGATGGGAAAAGCCAGCAGCTTGGTATTGATTGTGAGGAGACGTTTAGCCCGGTTGTCAAACCGGCTACCATACGTACAGTTCTCAGTTTAGCTCTTTCTCGCTCTTGGCCGATTCATCAGTTAGATGTGCAGAATGCCTTTTTACATGGTTCTCTGCAGGAAACCGTTTATATGCAGCAGCCTCCAGGATTTGTCGATCCTTACCGCCCAGGTTATGTCTGTCACTTGAAGAAGTCTCTGTATGGTCTAAAACAAGCTCCTCGTGTTTGGTTTCAGAGGTTTGCTTCATATGCCACAAGAGTCGGATTTCAGCACAGCAAAACCGACTCATCTCTATTCATCTTTCGCAGAGGCTCTGACATTGCGTACCTATTGATCTATGTGGATGACATTATCCTTACTGCATCGTCAGATGCGTTTTTACATCGAGTAATCTCCTCTCTGCATGGAGAATTTGCTATGACGGATTTAGGGCCTCTTAGTTATTTTTTGGGTATTGCAGCAACCCGAACTTTAGCTGGCATGTTCCTTTCTCAGAAGAAATATGCTATGGACATTCTTGCTCGAGCAAACATGGTAAACTGTAATCCGTGCAAGACTCCGGTTGATACAGATTCTAAGCTTAATGACACAGGTACTCCCGTTGCTGATCCTACTTTATACCGTAGTCTTGCGGGGGCATTACAGTACCTCACATTCACCAGGCCAGATATTACGTATGCGGTTCAGCAGATTTGCCTTTTCATGCATGATCCTCGAGAGCCTCACTTCCATGCTCTCAAACGTATTCTTCGATATGTTCGGGGCACCATTGACCATGGCCTTCAGCTGTATTCTTCATCTACTACTCAACTCACAACCTACTCTGATGCTGATTGGGGCGGATGCCCCACTACACGGCGATCTACGTCTGGCTATTGTGTTTTCCTTGGTAATAACTTGCTATCTTGGTCTTCAAAACGTCAAAACATAGTCTCTCGTTCCAGTGCTGAAGCAGAATACAGAGGGGTGGCTAATGCAGTTGCTGAGACATCGTGGTTACGAAATCTTCTCAGGGAGCTTCACACTCCGCTGTTCACTGCAACCATTGTCTACTGCGATAATGTCAGTACAGTTTACATGTCTGCTAATCCTGTTCAACATCACCAAACTAAGCATATTGAAATTGATATTCATTTTGTTCGTGAGAAAGTTGCTACAGGTCACGTTAGAGTTCTTCATGTTCCATCTCGCTACCAGTATGCAGATATTTTCACAAAAGGATTGCCTTCACCTCTGTTTACTGAGTTTCGATCCAGCTTGAGCGTTCGGCAACCTTCTCCCGCTCAAACTGCGGGGGCATATTAATATGTATTGTAGTTTATTTATTTAGCCCGTTAGCTTAGCCCAATGTAAAGCCCAATGGGCCCTCGAGTTCTAGGTTAAGTATGTTCCTAGCTCTATATATATGAGCCTCTTGTAATGTTTTGAATCAAGCAATAATAATCAAACACTTTCAGGCTTTTCAAATGATCGAATGTACTTAAAGAAATAAAAGAACATAAAGTATTTAAGAAAAGTAACAAGATTAGGTCGGTTCTCTCTCTCTTTTTTTTTTTTTTAGTTTATAAGTGAGATAAAGAACAAGAAATGGGGAAAAGAAGTAATAAGTCGGTCCTCATACTAGCCGACCTAATATTTGGGTAAATTAAATTTAGTCCCCTTCTAAAACTATTGCCTGGAACCAACAACCATTTCACGAAACTAAAACTTTTATTACTCATACAATTTTATTAATTTAAAACAATTAATAAATTTTCTGTCATAATAAATTATTTGACTACTTTTCCCAATTATTTTCAAATAAATAATACGAACTTATTTTCCTAACTCATTAAACAATTAACTTTAAGTCGGGAAAATATTAAAATACAACTAGACCCTAAAAGTGGGTGTTACAATTCCTCTGTACACTGTAGTTCTATGTTCCTGCGTATCATTGTGTTTAAAGGGACAAGGTTAGTTTGGTCAATTTACCATCTTCTTCTTCTTCATCATCATCAAAACACAGACACATCATATCTCTTCAATTAACAAGTACGCTCCCGTTCTTTTAATCTTCAATTGAAATCCAAATTCCATCTTAATCAAAATCATCTCATCTTCGATTCCGACTTCATTAAATACTACCATCCGAATGAAATTCAACTTCAATGCTCCTTTTTTAGGTATACTATTTTAGTTGATCCAATTTGATTTTCCTTTCATGTTAATAATTCTCTTACATGAATATGTTATTCATTGATCACGAAATACATTCACGATCTGTTATTCATCCTCAACAAATTCGATTTAGGTTTATGAATTTAGGTTTTCAGTTTGAGTTTCAAATAAAATTAAATCCGTACGTTTTTAGGGTTCTAATTCCGTGTTTTCCATAATTTAGGTTGTCTTCTAGTTCCACTTTACAATTGGATTTCAGATTCAGTTCTTCCCGAATCTGCTAGTGTAACATCCTCTCCAGTGGTCTGGTAATTCCTTATTTTAATTTGATTATTTAATGTTTTTAGGAATTATTTGATATTAATTGTTTAATTTCGAAACTTAGATGAATAAGTCTTAGGTTTTATTGTGAATAGTAAATTGTTGCTTGTTTTAATTTACTATAGTCGACGGTACAATAAAGTAAGTTTCACGCAATTGGTATTTAGGTTCCAGACAATAGATTTAGGACGGATATAAAATACCCAAAGAAAGGAGTCGGTTTAATAGAAGAGCCGACCTCCTTGTGTAAACATTTTCTCAATCTCAGTTTTATTGTGAACTCATTTTTACACTTCAAGAACTCAAAATCAAACTGAAATTATATACAAACTACTTGAATTTGGAGCTGTGATTCTTGTACAAGCTTAGCTTCTTCTCCATAACCATCATCTCCTTCCTCTAATTTGTAAGTATTTTGATTTTAACTTCATGAAATTGGTTATGTGTGAATTGGGTTAGTAATTGATCTTGTTAGCCAATTGATGTTTGGGATGTTGTTATATGATGATATGTAGTGTTATTGGTTGCATATGACCTTAGAACTGAGTTCGATGAGTTAGAATGATCAAAAATGGTATTTGGTTCGAGCTGGGTTTTCTGCAAGTCTGATCTTGAGCTGTAATAAGCTCAAACGCGATCCCGAAAACCTAGCCAGGATCGCGTTTGTTAGTTAAAACATGACTCATTCGGATTTTGTTCTTGGGAACGCGATCCCAAGCCATTTCTTCCGGATCGCCTTGCCAAGTGTTATTTCGTCACAAAATGTTTTCTAAAGGTGAACGCGATCCAGCGCCCTAGTCCGGATCGCGTTTTCATGAATAATTTTGACGGGTTTTGCAAATTTTGAAAATGCACAAGTAATTTCAGGATCACGGTTTAGTAACGAATTTCATTAACTCGGATTGAGTTGAAATTCGCATGGTCACTCGAAAATGGTCCAATGATCAAAGCTCTAATCAAAGAGTCTAGGAAGTTTTTGGCCATTCGGGGTCATCTAGGGGCCGAAAATGGCATTTTTCATTCTTTAAACGTCATTTCGGGAATTTTCTGATTGAACTTTTGTTTGTTTAGACTTCAGGAATTACCTGATTGGCTAAATATGTTATGATGATAATTATGAGACGAGTTACTAACTTGTGTGTTATGTGGTGTTTCAGATACCCCAAAGACTCAGTGACTTAGAAGCTGAGTGTGGTGACTGCTGAGGTATCGGTGAGTGGATTTAGAACTCACCTTTTGATTTAGTTGTAACTGTTTGGTTGCAACAAGTGAACGTAGATATAATTGTTGAATTATTTAGTTGATATTGTTAACTATGAATCTACGTGCTATTTGGCCTTCAGGCATCAGTTGTTAATGAGGTCAACAGGTTGAATTGGTTGGTTGAGCTAGTTGATTATTATATGAATTACACAGGGTCTTGCTTCATCTGTTGTGTGTATAGAACCTGTGTTTGATTATAATAGCCACTAGCTATCGGTCTCGTCCGTAAGGCCATAAAGATATGGTTGGATAAGTATTCTGGGGAGCCACCCGGGTATTATGGTATTATCCAGAACCACCGATCCTCATCATTGAATTGTTGATTAGTTAATTTGTGTGTTTACGGTTGTTTGGTGTAAACAAGTAGTTAAGCTAAGTTAATTGGTGTGTGATGAATTCATTCACTTAGCTTCGTGCTAATCCCTCATTTTACTTCCTGCAGGTTTATTTTGGGAATGTGGGTAGCAGGAAGAGTGTGCTCATGGAGCAAGGAAAGTTTGACTACTCGTGCTACTCTGACACATTTTTGTAATGAATTTTAAGTTGAAATCATATAATACCCCGCTTGATGTAGTAACTTAACAATTTTAAATAGTTGTGTATCGTGAGTATAAACAGTTTATGTACATTATCTTTAATGTATAATAATGAAATGTATTTTAAAGTATACGCTTCCGTGGTAATAATATATAATTGTTGTATTCAATTGAGGGGTGTTATAAGTTGGTATCAGAGCGTAGTTTTGGGCTAATTGAGCATTGTAAAGTGTTCAATCCCAATTCTGGAGCGTGTTATGTCAAACATTCATGGGTATGGGATTTAGCATTGTATGTGAATCGTTTAGTAGATAGGTACTAACGATTAACGAGTTTCAAGTTGCTGTGTTGATTACAGATATGGCAGATAACGAGCAACCAACCGCCAACCCTAACAATGCCTCAAGAACCGATGTTCCTCCTTTACAAATTCCTGAGGAACAACCTGGTCATGATGGTACTTCTGTTCCTGTTGTTGAAGAATCGAATAGAGATGATTATATGCACGAATTAGAAGATGAGGTGATTAATCTCAGAAAAATTTAAAAGACGAACTGAAGCTACGTCATCTCAGTAACAAATACCTGTTTTTGATAATGTTCCTCCTATTCAGTCGAATAAATCGTGTTCTTTTAAAACGTTTATGGCAAGTAAACCACCGGAGTTTAGCGGTAGTACAAATCCATCTGTGACTTTAAACTGGTTGAGGGATATGGAAAGAAAAATTGATGTAACACATTGTGAAGAAGAATCTAAGGTTCCGTATGCAGTTCAATGTTTAAAAGATGAAGCCATGGTTTGGTGGGATTCGATCACAGGGCATTTGACTCAACAACAAAAGAAAGCTATTCGATGGCCCGATTTTCATCAAGCTGTTTGTAATCAGTATTGTTCGGACTTTGATATGGCTAGAATCAGACGAGAGTTTGTGAACTTACAGTTGACTGATAAGATGACGATTGATGAGTTGATAGCACAGTTTTCTGAGAAGCTGCGGTTTGTTCAGCAGTGGGTCCCTAATGAGAAAACTAGAATTGAACAGTTTGTGGATGCTTTACCTTCTAATTATCGTACCACTGTAAGATTAGCCAGTACATTATCTCAAGATTTTAACCTCGCACGTTCTGTTGATAGTGATTTGAGAGGTTCCGGTTATCAAGCTAGGGATACATCTGCTACGAAATCTAGAAGTGATTCTTCAGGAAAAGGAAAACAAAGATGGCAGAGTAACCGAAAGGGTCAAAGATCTGGTAGTAAAAGTGGATCATCTGGAGGTTCCAATTGGTGTAATTCTTGTAAGTCACGACATGTTGGTCCGTGTACTCCACAGACGAATAAATGTCTCAAATGTGGTGAATTGGGGCATGAAATCAAGAATTACAAGTATCCTAATTTTGTGTGTTGGACGTGTAAGAAAGAAGGACATCGGGTTGGTCAGTGTCCGGAGGCGGGGAAACAGGGTTCGGTTTCGGTCGGGAGTTCGGCATCTTCTGGGCAAAAGCGGAAGAATCCTCCGCCAGCAGCAAGTAGGGCATTTTAGATGACAGTCGATGAGGTTGTTCACACAGAGGATGTTATCACTGGTACTTTTCTTATAAACTCTGTACCAGCGCGTGTTTTGTTTGATTCTGGAGCAAACTGTTCTTTTATCTCTGTGTGTTTTTGTGATAAGTTGAAATTGAACCCTACTTTGATCACTAGACCTGTTGAAGTAGAAATTGTTAGTGGCAAGTTAGTTTCTGTTACCACCTCGGTGACTGGAGCTAGTATTGTGATAGATGGCCAGACTTTCCCAATTTCATTTCTGTTGATGCCAATTCCTAGCTTTGATGTGATTATTGGCATGGACTGGTTAAGTCAGTGTAAAGCAAGTATAGATTGCCACCATAAATTGATTAGGATCCCAATTTATGAAGAGTCATACGTTGTGGTTCGAGGAGAACGGGACAGTGGGTGTATACCTTTGATTTCTATGATGAAAGCTAGGAAGTCATTGTCTAAAGGTTGTGAGTCTTACCTAGCCTATGTGATTGACACCAAATTAGAAAAGAAATCTATTTCCGATGTCCGGATAGTTTCTGAATATCCGGAAGTATTTCCCGATGAATTACCTGGTTTGCCACCGGTTAGGGAAGTTAAATATCAAATTGATCTTGTTCCTGGCTCGTCGCCTGTAGCCAAAGCTCCCTATAGATTAGCTCCTTCTGAAATACGTGAAATGATGAATCAGATACAGGAGTTGTTGGACAAAGGGTTCATTAGATCTAGTTCTTCTCCTTGGGGTGCACCAGTTTTGTTTGTGAAAAAGAAGGATGGGTCTTTTAGAATGTGTATTGACTATCGGGAATTGAATAAACGAACGGTAAAGAATAAATATCCTCTACCTCGAATAGACGATTTGTTTCATCAGTTGCAGGGATCTTCGTTTTATTCTAAAATTGATCTGAGGTCGGGTTATCATCAAGTTCGTGTTCGTGAACAGGATATTCCTAAAACTGCATTCCGTACCAGGTATGGTCATTTTGAATTCCTGGTTATGCCGTTTGGTTTAACAAATGCTCCAGCAGTTTTTATGGATTTGATGAACCGTGTGTGTAGACCTTTTCTCGACAAATTTGTAATTGTGTTTATTGATGATATTTTGGTGTATTCAAAATCTGAATCAGAACATGAAATGCATTTGAGATTAGTGTTGGAAACATTGAAAAGAGAACACTTATATGCCAAGTTTTCTAAATGTGAATTCTGGATTCGAGAGGTGCAATTTCTGGGTCATATTATCTGTAATGATGGTGTCAAAGTTGATCCTTCTAAAATTGAAGCTGTGATGAATTGGAAAGCTCCAAAGGCTGCTTCAGAGATAAAGAGTTTTCTGGGTTTGGCGGGTTATTACCGGAAGTTCATAAAAGACTTTTCTAAAATTGCCGGTTCGTTGACCAAGTTGACCCGTAAGGATGAGAAATTTGTGTGGACTGAACAGCAAGAGTTAGCTTTTCAGACCTTAAAACAGCTATTGTGTCAGGCACCTGTGTTGGCATTACCAGATGGGTCTGAAGATTTTGTTGTTTACTGTGATGCATCTTATGCTGGGTTAGGCGGTGTTCTTATGCAAAGAGACAGAGTTATCGCGTATGCTTCTCGGCAGTTGAAACAACATGAAAGAAATTACCCTACTCATGATTTAGAGTTGGCAGCTGTTGTATTTGCATTGAAAATCTAGAGACACTATCTCTATGGTACAAGGTGTGTTATTTGTACAGATCACAAGAGTCTTCAGTATGTATTCTCCCAAAAAGAGTTGAATATGCGTCAGAGACGATGGTTAGAGTTAATCAAAGATTATGATTGTGAAATTCGTTACCATCCAGGAAAGACGAACGTGGTTGCTGATGCATTAAGTCGAAAAGGTACATCTGACCGAATTTATTATTTGAAAGTTGATGTTTCTTCTGACTTAGTGGATAAAATTAAAGATGCACAGCTGGAAGCTTTATTAGATCATAATCTTAAGTCAGAAATCATGTTGAAAAGAAAAGATTTGTTGATTGACGATTCTAGAGGATTGAAGACTTTTCAGTCTCGTGTGTGGATTCCTCTTATTGGTGGTATTCGGGATATGATTTTGACTGAAGCCCATAAGTCTATATTATCTGTTCATCCCGGCAGTACTCGAATGTATAATGACTTGAAATCTTTGTATTGGTGGCCCACGATGAAAACTGATATAGCACAGTTTGTTAGTACTTGTCACATTTGTGCTCAGGTTAAAGCTGAACACCAGAAGATTTATGGGTCATTGAAACAGTTGGAGATTCCAGAATGGAAGTGGGAACATTTGACTATGGATTTTGTGACTAAACTTCCACGTACATTTCGAGGAAATGATATGATTTGGGTTATTGTTGACCGGTTGACCAAAAGTGCACATTTTCTGGCTACTAGTGAAACTGCGTCTCTTAGTAAGCTTGCACAGTTGTATGTTAATGATATTGTTTCCCGACATGGTATTCCGTTGTCTATTGTATCGGATAGAGATTCTCGGTTCATTTCTCATTTTTGGCAGAGTTTGCAGCAAGAGTTGGGTACCAGAGTTAACCTCAATACAACATATCATCCTCAAACCGATGGTCAGTCAGAGCGTACGATTCAGACACTTGAGGATATGTTGCGGGCTTGTGTTTTGGAATATGGAGGTTCTTGGGATTCTCACCTACCATTGGTTGAATTTGCATATAATAATTCTTATCATTCCAGCATTGGTATGCTACCTTATGAGATGTTGTATGGGCGTCGTTGTAGAACGCCTACGTGTTGGTTAGAGGCTGGTGAGAAACAGTTTGCTGGACCCGATATCATTCAGATGACAGCTGATAAAGTTGCGGTTGCAAGAGAAAAGTTGAAAGCTGCACGTGACAGACAAAAGCAATATGCAGATCCACGTAGACGACCAGTGTCATTTTCTGAAGGTGAACTCGTTTATCTTAAAGTTTCCCCATGGAAGGGTGTTATCCGGTTTGGAAAACGAGGTAAACTCGCTCCTCGATATATCGGCCCATTCAGAATTTGCAAAGTTGTTAATGATCAGTCAGTTACATTGGATCTTCCTCCGGAGCTTGCTGGTATTCATAATACGTTTAATGTTTGTTACTTGAGAAAGTGTAATGTTGAAGACCAGTCTCAGATACTTCCGTTACAAGATTTAAAGGTTGATCAGAATCAGAAGTTAGTTGAAGAGCCAGTTGAACTTCTCGACAGAAAAGTTACCAAACTTAGAAAGAAACAAATACCTATGGTCTTAGTAAAGTGGAGGAATAGTTTAGGTTCCAATTTGACCTGGGAGACCGAGGAGTCTATGAAATCCAGATATCCTGGATTGTTTGATCGTGATGAGATTTCGGGGATAAAATCTCTTTAAGGAGGAGAGATTTGTAACATCCTCTCCAGTGGTCTGGTAATTCCTTATTTTAATTTGATTATTTAATGTTTTTAGGAATTATTTGATATTAATTGTTTAATTTCGAAACTTAGATGAATAAGTCTTAGGACTTATTGTGAATAGTAAATTGTAGCTTGTTTTAATTTACTATAGTCGACGGTACAATAAAGTAAGTTTCACGCAATTGGTATTTAGGTTCCAGACAATAGATTTAGGACAGATATAAAATACCCAAAGAAAGGAGTCGGTTTAATAGGAGAGCCGACCTCCTTGTGTAAACATTTTCTCAATCTCAGTTTTATTGTGAACTCATTTCTACACTTCAAGAACTCAAAATCAAACTAAAATTATATACAAACTACTTGAATTTGGAGCTGTGATTCTTGTACATGCTTAGCTTCTTCTCCATAACCATCATCTTCTTCCTCTAATTGTAAGTATTTTGATTTTAACTTCATGAAATTGGTTATGTGTGAATTGGGTTAGTAATTGATCTTGTTAGCCAATTGATGTTTGGGATGTTGTTATATGATGATATGTAGTGTTATTGGTTGCATATGACCTTAGAACTGAGTTCGATGAGTTAGAATGATCAAAAATGGTATTTGGTTCGAGCTGGGTTTTCTACAGGTCTAATCTTGAGCTGTAATAAGCTCAAACGCGATCCCGAAAACCTAGCCAGGATCGCATTTGTTAGTTAAAACATGACTCATTCGGATTTTGTTCTTGGGAACGCGATCCCAAGCCATTTCTTCCGGATCGCCTTGCCAAGTGTTATTTCGTCACAAAATGTTTTCTAAAGGTGAACGCGATCAGCGCCCTAGTCCGGATCGCGTTTTCATGAATAATTTTGACGGGTTTTGCAAATTTTGAAAATGCACAAGTAATTTCAGGATCACGGTTTAGTAACGAATTTCATTAACTCGGATTGAGTTGAAATTCGCATGGTCACTCGAAAATGGTCCAATGATCAAAGCTCTAATCAAAGAGTCTAGGAAGTTTTTGGCCATTCGGGGTCATCTAGGGGCCGAAAATGGCATTTTTCATTCTTTAAACGTCATTTCGGGAATTTTCTGATTGAACTTTTGTTTGTTTAGACTTCAGGAATTACCTGATTGGCTAAATATGTTATGATGATAATTATGAGACGAGTTACTAACTTGTGTGTTATGTGGTGTTTCAGATACCCCAAAGACTCAGTGACTTAGAAGCTGAGTGTGGTGACTGCTGAGGTATCGGTGAGTGGATTTAGAACTCACCTTTTGATTTAGTTGTAACTGTTTGGTTGCAACAAGTGAACGTAGATATAATTGTTGAATTATTTAGTTGATATTGTTAACTGTGAATCTACGTGCTATTTGGCCTTCGGGCATCAGTTGTTAATGAGGTCAATAGGTTGAATTGGTTGGTTGAGCTAGTTGATTATTATATGAATTACACAGGGTCTTGCTTCATCTGTTGTGTGTATAGAACCTGTGTTTGATTATAATAGCCACTAGCTATCGGTCTCGTCCGTAAGGCCATACGGATATGGTTGGATAAGTGTTCTGGGGAGCCACCCGGGTATTATGGTATTCTCCAGAACCACCGATCCTCATCATTGAATTGTTGATTAGTTAATTTGTGTGTTTACGGTTGTTTGGTGTAAACAAGTAGTTAAGCTAAGTTAATTGGTGTGTGATGAATTCATTCACTTAGCTTCGTGCTAATCCCTCATTTTACTTCCTGCAGGTTTATTTTGGGAATGTGGGTAGCAGGAAGAGTGTGCTCATGGAGCAAGGAAAGTTTGACTACTCGTGCTACTTTGACACGTTTTTGTAATGAATTTTAAGTTGAAATCATATAATACCCCGCTTGATGTAGTAACTTAACAATTTTAAATAGTTGTGTATCGTGAGTATAAACAGTTTATGTACATTATCTTTAATGTATAATAATGAAATGTATTTTAAAGTATACGCTTCCGTGGTAATAATATATAATTGTTGTATTCAATTGAGGGGTGTTATAGCTAGTATCTTTAATTTAATACTTGTTTTCTTAGTTTTAAATTGTTTTATTTTATATGTTGATTTGTAATAATGTTAATATGACTCGTGGTGAATGTTATCCATTATAAACATTTTTTTCTTTTCAATTGCTATTACTAACATCTATAATCTTGTTTTTGCAGGTTATGTGATATCTTCTAGCACGAATGTTCCGTTAAAATCCAATTCGAGTGTTCCCGAGTCTACAGTTGCAATCACATGTTCATAGATATGTTTCAAGTATGCGTTACTAACATATTTAGTAATTTCAATTTTGTTGTTTCTTATAAGTTATTGGAATTTATGTTTGTATGTTATAATGTGATATGCTTGTTTACATCATGAATGTAGATTTTAATTAATATTCATTTAAAAGAATATTTAGCTATATTTATCTTATTAGTCAATTTCGATGTTGGTATACTTTACTGAGTATTAGTATATGTATTAGTTTTACTTCATCACTTTGATATGTCTTTACATTGATTGATAACTGTTATATGGTGGTTGTTAACAAATATACATCACATACTAGATTCTAAAGTGTTCCTCTTTTTAAAGTTAATGTTAGTTATTCTCTGTTACCTGAAATCGTCATTCTGAGACGCTTATAGTTTATTGTATGGTAGTAGAAATGTGGATATATCACATATCTTGGTTGCATAATACTATTGCTGCTAATGTGTCTTGATTGTTAGAAAAGATACCTAAATTTATCAAATTTTTTATTTTGGATGTGTCCTTATCATTATTATGATTTAGCGTACATTTTCTTGTGTGAGATGTTGATAGTTCAAAAGCTAATGGTACGTTATGTAACAAGGCTGTATAATATGCGATATTAGTGTTTTTGTACGTCCAAATAATGATAACATTATCTGTGATAAATGTTATTTATTTTTAATATCTTTGTATATTTATTAATGTTTGATTCTTTGTAATGATTTTTCCGTAGTTTCTATGATCTCTTCTAGTTCTAAGGTTCCTTTATAAGCTAATTCAAATGTTCATTCTTCTACTGGTAACTTGTTATTAGAATAATCAGTTACTTTCATATATGTTTTGATGATTTTGAGCTCTAATAGTTATGATATTATTTTTGTTAAATGTCATCAATTTTAATTATATGTTTATATGTTTGATAAGTTGAAATTGTTTCAAAGGTTCTTACAGACTGAAAATGTGATGTACTCGACAACTAATGGATCATCAACAAGAATCAGGGGTCAGAGTCTTACGAGTGGTTCTTATGTTACTAGTGGTTATTTGTGTTAATTACAGGAAAATACTATGTTAAGAGAGACATGAGCGAATACATGGAGCAACATACAGTTAGCAAGCCAATTGGGTCGTCATCAGTTTACATAGGCATGATGAATTTTAGACCCTTACTAAAACCATTTGTAAACACCCTGTCACCATGGTGCTACTTGACAGAATAAAGAAGGATCACCCCGATATAAATAACATTCTTCTTTAAAATTATGGAGGAGTACCAACAACTGTGGTAAGTTAATAAATCATAAACTTAGTAATCAAATAATTTTCTAATACTATTATGCAAATTAAATATTAAATACACAACATATTTTGGTTTATGTAAACTTCTTTATGTCATACCTGAAGGAAGTTCAACATCCAGTAGTAAGCATGCTTAAAAAAACACCCTTAAGAAGCAAAGTTATCATATAGGGGACTAAGGATGAAGGAACAAATGTTGTGTTTATCATGCGACATATGGAAAATTACCATGGAAAAGACCCATGGGATTGTGGTCTAAAGAAAGAAGGAAGAGCTCAAGCTTTTCAGCTGAGAAGTTTAAGAACAAAGTATGCAATTAAAATCCTTACACATGAGCTAAACAGAATCAACGAAGAAGTTCTTCAAAGACTTGAAAGGTATGAAAAAGAAAACAGTGAGGAAATGACAAATCAGAATTTAAAGCACAGCAAGCAAAGCTTTGATGAAACGGAATCAGGATTCAAGATAAAGAAGCTTATTTCAAAGTGAAGTCAAACTAAGCAAAGCTAGTTAGCTAATTAACTAGGTTGGGTGTATTTTGAATTCTATTGACTAATTAGGTTGGTTTTTTGTATTTTGAATTTCCTAAAACAAAATCAAGCTAGAATGGTAGTATTAGTATTAACGAACGTATAAATCTGTTTAAAATGTTTTTAATATTCATATGTGTTGATATATATTAACACTCATGTGGATGAGTACTAATAGTATATATTGTGATGCATCTTAACATAAGTTTACATCGTAGTGATGTATATTGATATTTGTTAACATTCAAGCTGATGGGTACTCATAGTATGCATGTACTGTAATGCATGTTAATATTAGTTTACATCGTAGTGATGTATGTCAATATATGTTAATATTCGAGCGGATGACTACTAATAATATGCACTGTGATGCATCTTAACATAAGTTTACGCCGTATTGATGTATGTTGATACATATTAACATACGATTTGATGAATACTAATAGTATGCACACCGATGCATGTTATAACATTGGTTTACATCGTAGTGATATATATCGATACATGTTAATATACAAGTTAATGCGTACTAATAGTATGTATTGTGATGCATCTTGACATAAGTTTACATCGTATTGATGTATATTGATACATGTTAACATACGAGCTGATGAGTACTAATAGTATGCACTGCGATGCATGTTAACATTGGTTCACATCGTGGTGATGTATATTGACACATGTTTACATTTAAGCTGATGAGTACTCATAGTATGCACTTTGATGCATGTTAACATTGGTTTACATCGTAGTGATGTAGATTGATATATGTTCACATTCACGCGGATGATTACTAATAGCATGCATTGTGATGCATCTTAACATAAGTTTACATCATAGTGATGTATATCGATATTTGTTAGCATACAAGATGAGTACTAATAGTATGAACTGTAATGCATCTTAACATAAGTTTGCATCGTATTGATGAATATTGATACATGTTAACATACGAGCTGATGAGTACTAATAGTATGCACTGTGGTGCATGTTAACATTGGTTCACATCGTAGTGATGTATATTGATACATGTTTACATTCGAGTTGATGAGTACTAATAGTATGCTATTCGATGCATGTTAACATTGGTTTACATCGTAGTGATGTATATTAACACTATTACAGCTTAAAAACATAAAAAGATCAATTTAATAAATAATTAAATTTTTAGTATACACTTACCACTAGGTTCAGGAGGAACTGAATTCGATTCACCAGGAAATTGGAACTAGAAGACATAGTCAACAATGAGAAAAATGAATGCGATCAATCTGTAAACCATAATTATGAACGACGAAAAATAGAACGAATTAATTAAACAACGAGAACGAATTAAATGTATACGAATTTCAGTTTACTGTGTACGTGAATCGATTAAGTGATTACGCGAACGAATTTTGTGCTGCTGATGAAACTCGAACAAATTGAATGATGTTACAAATTGGGAAACCGGATGAGAAATCGACAACGTCCTATGATTAACAAATTGAATTCCGTTTATTTTAAATTAAATAAAAAGAAAAACATGAAATTACTATAGTAACCTTATCCCTGTAAACTAAATAGAACGCATGTACATGGAAGATAAGGTGAGCCGGGCTGTTTAGATTAAATTAGATGGTGGAAGATCAGCTTCCCCCTTCCCCCAAAAATGCCCTCTTCCCTCTGGATCATGCCCCAAAAATGGATTCTTACATTGTAGTTACGTATGTTCACATGTGTTATAGTTCATTCTAATGATTACTAATAGTATGCATTTAAATGCGTGTTAACCTAGGTTTACATCGTACAGGTGTATATTGATACAAAATAGTTATCATGTGTTTGACTATTAATAGTATGTAACGTGATGCATGTTAGTTGTGAGCTTCTGCTGGTTGTGCAATTACTACTGCTAGTTCATTTTTATGTCCGCTTGGTTATTACTGTTAGCGTACTTTCTGCTGATAGTTCATTTTCTACTGATAGTTCATTTTTGCTGTTTGTTAAAGTTACCGTTGCTACTCTGTTTCTTCTATTAGTGTAATTACTGCTCATTCAAATTTCTAGGGTTTTCCGTAGCTTATAAACATCACTTAGCCCTATTTTTCTAATCACTGCATTTCTGCTGATGACTACTCATAGTATGCACTGACATATTAAATTATAGAATCAAGTGAATTTTTAAAAAGATGTTTTTTAAAAAGCTTAGGAAAGTTGTTTCTCATTTGAAGAATGATAGAGAGATACTCTTGGATTTTAGTGGAAAATTTGATGTGTTTTTGCAAGAGTTTTCTGATTGTAAACCAGATGAGCAATCATCTTCTAGTAGAGTTGAAAAAATTCAGCAAGTATATGGATTTTCTAAGCCGACTGAAGTTTTGTATAATCCTCCTAAGAATGTTCGTAACAAAGGTCAACGTACTTCAAAGAGATATACTAGTGCACGAGAAAAGACTGTCAATAAACAGGTTAAGAGAAGAGAATGCCAATATTGTTTTGGAACTGATCATAATATTAGGAGTTGCAAAGTTAGAATTCAAGATGAATTGAAACAACCTGAGGATAATGAAGATGATGATGATCAACTTGAAGAAGATGAAGATGTCGATGAAGAAGATCTTGACAATGAAGATTCTGATGAAGAAGTTTCCGATGAATTCTGATTTTTTTTAGTTACTTTCATTTTACTGTATTTTCTTCAATGTTAATTGAACATCTGATTTTGGTTGGACTTAATTCTTTAAATCTGACAAGTTGGTATTATGTTTATTATTAGTATGCACTATGAATCATGGTATCTTAGGAATATATCATGGTTATATATATTGATTTAATGCGTGGGAATCACTTAATTAATATAAGTTTGATGCATGTAAACTTATTCTTACATTGTAGTTACGTATGTTCACATGTGTTATAGTTTATTCTAATGATTACTAATAGTATGCATTTAAATGTGTGTTAACCTAGGTTTACATCGTACAGGTGTATATTGATACAAAATAGCATTCATGTGTTTGACTTTGATAGTATGTACTATGATGCATGTTAGTTGTGAGTTTCTGCTGATTGTGCAATTATACTGCTAGTTCATTTTTCTGCTGATTGTCAGAGTTAATGCTGCCCGCTTGGTTATTGCTGTTAGCATACTTACTGCTGATAGTTCAGTTTCTGCTAATAGTTCAGTTTTCTACATATCATTTTTAAGATGTTTGTAATATCATTTTTCTACTGACAGATCATATGCACATCATTTTGGAAAATGTTTTATGATTTTCGATTTGGAGGGTTTCTCGATTTGAAGAGAGGGTTTTTTTTTTTGATAAAGAGTAATAACAGAGTGTTTTTTGAAATAAAATGAGGGTTTGTGATGTTGACGTTAACATTTTATAAATATATTTATTTATGTATAGTTCAATATTTTAGTGAAATTGAAAGTAAAAACATTTATTTTTTCCTAATTCGATATAATTAACTTATTTTAAGATTTTTATGATCGAAATTTTTTTTATTTGTGATATTTTTGTATCCAAAGAAACTAAATGGACATGTAGCCAAGTTAAGCCCTTACTTTAATTATCTTTTGATTTTTTAGTTTATTTTTTATATTTTGTTTTATTGTTAAAGTGACGATTACTAATAGTACGCACTCTGATGAGTACTAATAGTATGCATTGTGATGAGTACTAACGAATGGATACAAGAGTCTACGTATGACTATATGTTGTGGATCAGATGAAAGGCCCTCTATGAGTCTGGCCCATGTACATTGTAATACATGGGCTTCTTTTAATTTTGAGTAGGCAATTAGCCCATTTAAAACCAACCATAATCAACATCTTACCAATTATTGTTTTTTGTAATCTAATGAGTAATAATAGTGTGCACTATGATACATTCTAATTTTACAGCGTAGTGGTATATATCAATACATGTTAACACCCATGTGTACGAGTACTAAAATAGTACGCACTTCGATGCATTATAACATAGGTTTATATCATAGTGATGTATATCGATACATGTTAACACCCATGTGTACGAGTACTAATAGTACGCACTTCGATGCATCTTAACATAGGTTTACATCATAGTGATATATATCGATACATATTAACACTCATATGGGTGAGTATTAATAGTATGCATTGTGACGCATATTAATAGTTTCTGCTGATCTTCTTGTTTTTGCTGCTCTCTATTTCCTGCTGCTCTAAGTGTTTAATTGCTGGCGACAGTTTCTGGTGATACAAAGTTTCTGCTTCCTTCATAGTTTTAGCTGATCTCATCGTTTCTGCTGTCTTCAATATTTCTGCTGCTCAAGTAGTTTCTGCTGTTGGATACAATCACTACAAGAAAGATGCGGATTACCCATGAAACTTACCCACAAATACTAATTAGTGGGTATACACCCATAAATTACCCATGAGTTAACCACGGCTGGCAATTAAGAGTGTCGATGAAAATTACCCTCGAATTACCCACGCATTTTCCCATAAAATTACCCAGGGAATTCTTTTTTGAGTCTAAACTGTGACTAAACCAATGAGTTCAAAATATTAGACATGGATTACCCACGGATTAAGTTATCATGGGTAATAATATGGGTAAAATCGTGGGTAAATGTATGAGACGCACAAATAACACACGACATTTTATATCGTGGGTGATTTTTCGTGGGTAATTTGTGGGTAGATAAATAGCCACAATTTTACCCACACCTCGTTTCCAAGGGAATTTTGCTATGTCAAGATTTTTGTGAGAAATTCATGTGTAAATATATACTCACCACTTTACCCACGTCTTACTTTCGTGAATATTCTGTGTTGATTAAAATTTTATGGGTAAATTGTGGGTATAGATATACCCATGACTATTCATGCTACGTGTGTATTTTATTGTGTGTAATTTTATCAGTAATTCATGGGTAAATATATACCCACAATGTTACCCAGTTTGCTTTCTATGGGAATTTTGGTGTTGCCAAATTTTTGGTGATCACAAGTTCACAACTCATGATAGAGCATTAGCATTTCAGTATTTACTTGTGGTGGCTTGTGTCATATTGAGACCATCTTGTGCTTTTTTGTTTTCTATTTAAAACGAATATAAAAGAAACAATAAACAAAAGTAAATGATGTCATTGAATGAAAGCACATCAACCATTCTTGTATTATTAGTAGGCAGTGTTTTTTTTATTAATTCTTTTTGGTGCAGCCAGTGTGCACTTAGGTGTAGCTAGTATACAGATACACAATTGTGGATATATGACCCTAACCAATACTTAACTAGTAGCCAATCCGACCCACCCCTTTTATATATAACTATACAATCTATTTAGACTCGAATTAATTTTAAACAATTAGCTAACCTAACCTGACCTACTCATTTTGCTACCTCTAATATTCTAGTAAATATACAAATGGATTTTGTATAGTGCAGCCAATTAGTTGAGTTTATGATGCAGCCAATATGTACCCTTATTATCATCAATTATATCATTTGGGGATATTTGTAAAGGATTTTAATTTCATTAGATAATAATATTTTGGATTTCAAACAGAAACATTATGCATGGGACCCCGAAACTGAAGCACAATTGAGAGAAACTTGGGATTCGAAAGCTTCTACATGTTATACTGATTTTCTGAGAAACGAAAAGTGTATAATGATGAAGTATAGGCAGAAACGACAAATAAATAGAGAAAATCGTTTGAAAGTTAAAGGTTCATCGAGTCACACGGGAGGATCAATATCATATGCTGTACGTGCACAAAGAGTTGTAAGTTTTTATACCAACTTCGATACCATGTTATTTTGTTTGATGATATATATATATATATATATATATATATATATATATATATATATATATATATATACACGGGAGGGATCAAGAGGGAAGCAATTTTTTGGGGGAAGTAGGGAAGTGTAATATTCATCACGAAACATCTTAAATTCGCTAATACAAATATCAAAGATAGAATTAATTTTACTCATATATAGTAATCAAAATCGATGCTATAAAGAATATATTAACATATGGAAGTCAATTTTAAGTCATAACATTAGTTTATGAATAATTATTTAATAAAACGTTAATATTCATCGTGGTGAATATTAACTTAACATTCATCACGATGAATGTTAAAAAGTAACATTAATTTTATTTTAACATTCATCGTGATGAAAGTTAAGTTAACATTCACCACGACGAATATTAACGATTTGGGATATAAAATTCATCAACTGATGTTGTAGCCTACAAAAAGAATTTATCATGGAAGCTTAACATTCATAACATCCATTCTGATTAACATTTATTAAATTTCACTTTTGAATTTTCGACAAATGTATTAACGAAGTTAAGATGCATCATAATGAATATTACACTTCCCTACTTCCCCCAAAAAAAGTGCTTCCCCCTGGATCCTCCCACTATATATATATATATATATATATATATATATATATATATATATATATATATATGTTTATTTATATAGACATACACTCAGAGTACTTTCAAGGGTGTCATATGCTAATCTTTGTGAGAACTAATTATATATTAATCATATGCTAATTTTTGTGAGAACTAGTTATATATTGTGAAAAGAGAACTTGGTGCACATCTATTGCAATTAAAGAAAGATAGATTCGATAGAAGGTTAACTTTGAATTCTTAGCCCTTATGAGTAGCTCTTGGAGTAATTTATAATGATGCACTACTGTAAACTACATATTGCTGATAAATTGTTGTTGGTACGTTGTTCATAATAGCCTAATAGGGCATGCTAAAAGATTTAAAATTTGAATATCCTTAATATACATACGTGTGCATGTGTACTATGTAAAATAGTTTACTTTCTCATAATTTTTACTTTTACATGTTGGTGTAGGAATTTATGCCGAGTCGTCGACCTTCTGCATTTGAGCTATTTGTCCGCACTCATACTAGAGGTAATGACAATCACATTTATATTAAGCAAGTTTTAGTTTTTACATTTGAACAACATTTTTGTTAATATTGCAAGACTCATACATGTATGTTGATATCGCGTAAAAAGTCACGTTTTTACTACCGATATCTCTCTCATTCTGGAACGGTTCTTGGCAAATTAACTTGAATATAGCACAAATCAGTAACATTATGCCAAGAAGGTCAAAACGAGGTTGCACGATAAAAATCAAGTAAAACGGATGTGAAACGAAGATTCCACACACGTTTGAAGATTCAAGGCATAAAAACGAGATTTCAAGACCAAAGTGCCCTTCACCAACATCCATTATTTCCAAGATGTTTGTTTTCAAAGTTCGGATCCAACAGAAGAAGAATCAACTGAAACGGGTAAAAATTGAAGATTTCGCGCCCGCCGGAAAATCCAAATGATCCATACGCAATATCTGGAGCTAGGAACCTCATTTTAGGGCATATCCTATGTCAAAATCTTCGTTTTTGAATTACAAATCCAACAAGAAAAGAATCAACTCAAACGGACGTATAACGAAGAAAACACGCACGAATCAAGAAACGAAGCAACAAACCGCGCAACGGGGCGGGGTGGGGACCACCGCCGCCGGCCACCTCACCACCGCAGCCGGCAGGTGGCCCACCGCCGCCGGCGACCACTCCCCTGCCCCGGTTTCTGTTTTTGGTAACTTTTGGTACCCGGTTCGCCTACTTTTCGCGTTGTACGGTACCCGGTTCGCCCACTTTTCGCGTTGTACAAGCCACTTTTGGAAAGTCTTCTAACATGAGCCTCAAGGACAACTTGTGCTAATGTGAGCCAAAGCTCACCTATAAATAGGAGGCTTTTGGTTCATTTGAAAAACACATCAACACACCAACACATCTTCACATATATCACATATGCACTAGTTACTTTCTCACTTTCTCATTCTACTTTCTTTAAATTAGCATTAGGTTAGTTTAGCATCTTGTTTAAAGTAGAAAGAAAGCTAGGAACGTGTTGTAATCTTTGGTGTACGCTTGGAGTTACGCTCATTAATTCAAGTCTATTCCTTCTCGCACATTAATCTCGGTTATCTCTATCCTTATCTATCTTAATTAAACATGTTTGCTTTAATTATGTTTGCGATCGTTATTACCATGATAAGCGAGTAGATTACTATTGTATTTGTTGTGATGTAGTTAGTATATATAATTGTGGGATGACTTTGAATACGTCGTGAAATAATATGACGGCCCCTATTCGACTGATTACTCGGTATAGTATTGGAAATGCTTTGGAGCATAGTACAAATATATGGAAGCCAGTAACGACCGAAGGTAGTTGTATTATTGATCGACGTTGTAAAATTGGAAACTTTGTGGACGGACTTATCTTGTGATTTTAAACCTAAAACTTATATTCGCCTTTCGATTAACAAACGTGATTGTAACCTTGTAAAGAGGAGTCGCGAACCTCAATACTCGGTCAATAGTTATCTATGTAAAAACTATGTTTTTAATCGCAACGTCATGCAAGCATTATAAAATGCAATGTAATTATGTGGACTTGCCATGAGTATTGTACACTTCTGATCACATCGTACTTATCATGTGAACATCGCGAAGCGATTGAACTCACAACAGAAACGTTGGTAAACAATTTAATACGTTGTGAATTACCATAGTATTTTCCGACATGGTCTGGGTTTAACTTTCTGTAAAAAGCCGTCAGCATTTTAATTAGTTGTTTAAATTAGATTAGATTAGGTAGGCTAAAGGCTAAATGTCCATTTACGAAAACCTAGGGATTTGTTAATTGTATCGAGAAAGGCAAGTTTAAAATCCAACTTAACCCGATACTTTTTATTAAAACCATGAAACCTAAAGTACGGTAAGCAAGAAACCGAAAGGCTTTCCCTCGTTTATCATGCTTAAGTATCATTGGTAGAATTGATTAGATAAGTCCGGACACGAATTCTAAGTTAGTTGTTTAATGGATTCATAATCATTGTGGTATTAAGAACGGCTAGACATGTTATGGACCTGCTACTCTATTCCTTCGCCCACGAGCGAATACGTTCAATAATATGGGCCACTGACTCCGTCACAGGAGAGTGTGGAGAGTTGAGCATTGTTTGTCTAGTCAGAATCACGACACCTTAGTTCCTCTTGACATATTAGTTGATAACCAACTAATAAGGAATCTATTGGTTATACCATAAGTTAATGAATCTCATAAGCAACCCAATTTAGTTAATCGTTTTCCCGTAAAAGTCATCATCCCATAATTATTAACTAACGAACTCACAACAAATACTACTTTGCCATATCTGATATCCTATTACATTTTATCCGCTTTATTTAGTTTAATTAGTAACTGAACCAAAACCCCCAACGCACTCTTTTAAAACATTTACTAGAAAAGAAAGATTGATTGGATCACCTCAGTTTCAATTCAGTTTCTCTTTAAGACGACTCTAGGTCCAACTTACCGCCTACTAACCTTTTGGTTAAGTATCAGTAAGTCACACTTAGACCCCAGCAATTATAAATTTAAAACCACCCGTTGTTTTCAATAGCAACAAGTTTTTGGCGCCGTTGCCGGGGAGACTAACTGTCCGATCCAGAGGCCCAACCAATCCCAATTCTAGTAAAACCCTTAGGATAAAACCTTTTAAAAAAAAAAAAAAAAAAAAAAAACACAAAAACATTTTCTTTATTGTCTATTTTCCTTTATTGTCTTTTAGTTTATGACCTGTTCCCCTAGATCTGCACCACTATTTAACTTTCCCGATCCAGAACTTATAATACGCACTATTCGACGAGAAAAGAAACAATCTGCACTTAAGCAAGCAATGGCTGAACGCATCACTCTCGCTGATAACAGTAAACCCTCTATCGAAGGAAGAGGAGGACCAATTCTCTACCCTGAAACCCCTGGTCAATCTTTCGAGCTCAAACACCACATCATCCAACTAATCCAAAACCACTGTCAATTCCATGGATTGCCCAGTGATGACCCAAACTCTCACCTCGACAAGTTCATCTCTCTCTCAAACTCCTACAAACAAAACGAAATTGGCCAAGACACAATCCGTTTATACCTTTTCCCTTATTCGCTCACCCATCATGCGCAAACATGGTTTGAAGGATTAGAGACCGGCTCTATCCCTTCATGGACTGTGATGGCGACAAAGTTCCTAACCAAGTACTTTCCGCCCTCTAAACAAACCAAACTCCGAAAGGACATCATGAACTTTCGACAAGCTTTCGATGAATCATTATATACCGCATGGGAACGATTCAAAGGAGCCTTGAAGAAATGCCCTAATCACCGACTCGATAAGTCTGCACAATTGTGCACTTTCTACAATGGTTTAGATCCTAACCACCGAACTACCCTCGATGCTGCTGCACAAGGAAGCTTCATGGCAAAGACCGATGAAGAAGGATGGAACCTGATAGAAAACATGACTATGCACCACCACGATTGGAATTCCGGAGATCATTCAACATCTTCCAAACCTATCGCTGCTGCAAACCCGATTCCAGTCGAAGCGATTAAGACACTAACAGAGAAAATGGACTCGCTCGTCAAACAGTTTGGAGAACTTAAGAAACAACAGCACCAAGTACACCAAGTGCAAGTCTGTCAACACTGCACCAACCCGCAACCATCTGGAGAATACCAAGTTGAATATGAAGAAGCGGATGGCACTGTCTACTATGCTCAGTTTCCAGCTCGACCTCCCGGTTTCAACCAAAACAACAACCAACCCAGAGGACCTCCCTTTCCGCCGAGAAACAACCAACAACCTTTTCAACCTCGATACCCACCTAGATATCCACCCTACCAACAACAATCACAACTTCCTTACAATCAACCCCTTGCACTCCCTGCACCCACTTCTGACACAAACCAAACCACTGAACAAACCACCAAGGCGAATGCCCCAGCTTCAAGTTCAGACGAAGCCTTCACTCAATTCATGCAAGGTCAACACCTGCTCAACCAAAAGACGTCCGCTAGACAAGATCAAGCCGACCTCTTCATGAGAAATCAATTGGTTGTGTTAAAGAATTTGGAAGCTCAAATTGGACAATTGGCACAACGTCTTGAGAATAGACCCCGAGGAAGTTTGCCCAGCAACACGGTTCAAAATCCGCATATTGAGGAAGCAAAGCAACTTACAACACCAAAGGAAGCAGCCACTACTCCACCTGCTGCTGTTCCAGTAAAGGAAGAACCAAAGGTCAAGATACCAGCTGTGGAAACCACTCAAACCATGAACAAAGAGGTTAGAATCCCTTACCCCGCTAGACTTAAAGTTCAACCTAAGAAACTGTCATCCTTTAAGTTAGATGGGAAATTCCTTGATACCATGTCTAGAGTTCCCGGTCGTAATAAGTATATTAGAAAATTGCTATCCACCGAAGATAAATTGCCCGAAGTGAACAACATTCCCCTTAGTTCTGAAACCTCAGCCCTACTTAAAAATAGCCTTCCCGAAAAATTAGGAGATACTGGTAGATTTACACTCCCTTGTTCTATCTACAATTCCGGAAATATGAGCACTTTAGCCGACTTAGGAGCCAGCATTAACCTTATGCCCTACTCCCTGTTTAAGAGGCTAGAACTTGAAAACTTGAAACCCACTAAGATGACCGTCCAGCTAGCCGACCAATCTGTTAGATACCCCAAGGGAATAGCTGAGAACGTCCTTGTTCAAGTTGACAAATTTTTCTTTCCAACGGATTTCGTGGTAATGGATATCCATGAGGACATAAACATCCCAATTATCCTTGGAAGACCATTCATGAACACAGCTAGAGCAGTGATTGATTTGTATAACCACACGATTGTTTTACGATCGCATGGTGAAAGCATTACTTACAAGATCGACCAACCGGAATGCACCCCAGAAGAGGAAGAATGTTGTGCTATATCCACAGGAAAAGTCTGTTCCGACGATGAATCAGAACCAGAGGAGGAACCAAAATTCACCCGATCATCAGTTCTCATTTCTGACACTGAATACGACCCAGAAGAGGAAGAATACGAGGAAGCAGATGAAGAAATTGAATCTGACCCCGAAGAGGAAGAAGAAGAAGAAGAGGAAGAGATGGAAGAAGATGAAGATCATACTGATTCGCCACAAATGGCCAAAGTTAAAAGGATACAAAACTGTGATGACTGCTCTTCATCAGAGGAATCAGTTGACTACGGAGCCATTCGCCAAGAACTCAGATCCTCTCATCTAAAAAGAATGGGAAACATCCTGAATTCCTATCTCGATCCATCAAAACCCTTTACCAGAACTCAACTCCGAGACATTGAAACCTTTGCAGAAGGACTCCGATCATCACCACACCCGGACCAGTATGCCAAACTACTACAGAGAATCTCGGCATATAAGGCACGTCAACCAGGAAGCTTTGCCGAAGAGAACATTCATGACATAACAACCGAAGTCCGAACCATCGAAATCGATAGTTCTCGACCCTTCAACAACGCGCCCTCAGACGAAGAACTCCACCAATTTCCCGATTCACGTGATAAGGACTCCGACTGCAACAGTGAATGTGATGACGACTACGTCAACATCACCCTCGATGAACGCTCTATTCCACAATCTCCTCTTGCTCCCCCTAATTCCCCTGCTGTCGCAACAGAGAGACTAGAAATTCCTCTGATAGATACTCATCAAGACATGATCGAGATGATTGACGAATACAACGATGTCCGAATCATCGTTGAAGCCATCAAAGAATCAACTAACGACTACAACACCGCACAGAGACACATGATAAGGGCAATCATACGAGACTACGATTCATACCTCGCCAATTATGGAGAACCAGAGCCCAGCACTCTTCGTAGAAACATTCGAGCATTCTCTGACCTGCTTCAAGAACAACTTACCAGAGAAGCTCGACAGCGAGAAAGACCCAACTACCCAATGGGAGAAATCGAATTCTACGGAAACCAAAGGCGAATATACCAAAAAGTATATTGTGCCTTAGCAGGGTCAGCCTTTCCGTACTCATCAAGTCAAAAAGCTATTCTTGCATCAATGAGAACCAATCTGGAAAGAGCCACAGGGAACCCAAGAAGTTATGCCGACATCAGAATGGTGGGAGATCTAAGAACCCTTCTAGATCTCATCGAAACTGGAGAGCACCTCAAAGCGTCAGAGAACTGCAGGATCGTCATCCAATCCACCATTGGGCACCACATTGAACTAATAATTGATGAGCTGAACGAGCCAGCCTATGAAGAGGAAACTCGTGAGGTACCGAGATTTATCCCGCACATGTCACAAATCAATTTAGCCACTTATGTGACGACCCGACTACGCGAAATGTACCAAGAAGAAGATGTAGAACTCGACGTCTACCGAAATGGATATCGTGAGATATTCAGCAAGTTAATTTGCATCTTCACAGACTCGGATTTTCCCTTCAACCGCGAGCAACATCAACTAATCAGACAAGTGTGCCAAGCAACCAGATCCTTCGGAGGAGACCCTTGGGCTAATGATTTTGAAGAAGTGAAAACCGAATTCATGGCTTTAATCGCCTCGATAGGAAGAAACCACCCACAGCGTGAAATCGTTCGAACTTACACCTGCACTCGCATTGACCCTAACGGGCCAGTTACAAGGGCAGTTCGATACATCTGCTATGGAATGGCAATTCTCGACCGACTCGCCAACGATCACTTCAAATGCTTCAGGATGTTATCCACCAACCCACCAACTCTCATTGCTGACATGATAAAGCAATTCCTGCAGTACTATCCTCCAGGATACTCTCTACCAAGGAACCACAGTGACCACGCCACCACTACTGATGCATCAAGCATCATTTGAGGAAGAAGAGAACTAAGTCGAGCTCTCGACTTTAAAAGAGCGCTTCTCGAGAGGCAACCCGTGTTTTATTTCCGCTATTTTACTTTCCAAGAAGTGATGACATCTCCGACTATCTTTCACACTCGGATCATACAAAGAATGCTCCAGCTTGCAAGAAAGCATCAACAACCGAAGAATAGTATATCCGACGTGTTCACACTCACGAGACCAATCACAAGAAGACTTAACCAAGAGCGCACCAAAGAAAACAAAGACCGGCAGATGCAACCAAAAGAACACTACAATCACCGGGGAGCATTTCTAAAACTGTTTCTCTCATTCGTTTTAATATCCATTATGCTTATCACTAAGTGTGGGATTCAAACCCAGCACACACACTGACAGAATAAGTTTTAGATGTTTAAAACCCTAAGTGTGGGATTTTACCCCATTCAGAGCTTAGTATAACATCTAGGACGATGTTCCTTTAAGTGTGGGATAGCAGTAGTTGCACTACTGTTAAATGGATATTGGTATATCCTTGATTCTAAATCGTTGCTCTTTATTAGACCTTGCTTCTCCATAGAAGTAAACAAAATTTTTCAAAACTAAGTTAAAAATATGTAGAAAATGAAAAATTTTAAAAGAATGATTTACTTTGGGGAATAAAGAAAAATAAAATATAAGTTCTTTCGAAAAAACTAGTTTGACAATCCCATAAAGAGCATCGCATGACTAAGCACACAACAAACCAACTTTCGATTCGTGAGGTATCTTGAGCCATATGAAAAGCATTCATTTCTAATGCTTCACTTTTTCGATTCTTGAGTGTGCCGATGTATGCGTTTAGAATCAGAACTTGCTCTTGTTATGCATTTCGAATCCAAACTTGTGAGTCAAAAAGGAGATCGAATCACATCATTCTTGAACCCATCCATACACCCAAAATAAGTACGTTACCCCTTACCTACTCAAAAACATCCCTCAAACTTCCTACAAAGTTCCAAAGATGAAAAAAGAGAAAAATCAAGGATATAACGTCAAAAGGAAAGAAAAAGTCCCAAGAAAATTCAAAGTCAAGAAAGTCAAATGGAGAAAGAAGACTCCGACCAAAATAGAAAGAAGGCGTCAATCCTCCCGAAAATTCAAAATTTCCAACTTTCCGCTTCACCAAAAACAAAACCCAACAAAACCCCTCTCACACCACCAACATTCCACCACTAAAAACCTTACATCACTTCCCTTAGAATGATTGTGGCTAGATCGACTTCGCGCTCACCAAAAAGGTAACGATTTGATACTCGATCAAGCCTATGACGATAAACAATACATGACTGGCGTTCTGAGCGATTGATATAATAGAATAGAAAACCCTAAACACTTTGAGTGATTGGAGTGACCACCTTGAGAGGATTGTGTAACACCCCCAAATTTAACGGTTTGCGGAAGCGACGTTTTGGGTGTTACTAATCAATAATCACAAGCACAAAGGATACAGTGAACGACTCTAAATGAGACGTTCGAAAAGTTATTACATTAATACATAAGTAGTTTCAAAATACAAGCTCGAGTTCGAGTAAATTCCTAGAGATTCTAATACATAACAACTAGTACAAAAGTAATGTATAAAAATCTCCAAGCTTGTAAATGCATGCGACTCGAGCTAAATGAGCTTATCCTGCTGGGCATCCCTACTGATGCTTTGTACCTGAGAAGCATTACTAAAATGGTCAACCAAAAAGGTTGGTGAATCTCACAGGTTTGTAAGTATGTAAACAGTTGATCACACAAGTAATATTTGTAAAATCATAATCCAGTTAGTAAGTAACGATCGCAAGTCATGCAAACCATTCACTTAAGTATCAGTTACAGGTCATGCTAATCTTTATAAGTGGGTGGTTGCAGGTCTTGCAACTGTATATATAAGTAAGTGGTTACAGGTCATGCAAGCCGTTTGTTTAACTAACTAGTGAGTAACGATCGCAAGTCATGCAAACCGTTCCCTCAGAAATGATTGCAGGGCATGCAAATCACACGTTTAACTAACCAGTGAGTAACGATCGCAAGTCATGCAAACCGTTCCCTCAGAAATGATTGCAGGGCATGCAAATCATACGTTGTCATGAGACAACAGAGTGGAAGCTTAATCAACAGCAATTTTCAGTACATCAGTGAATATAAATCGAAACATTTATATTAAACAAGTAAGAAAACATCCAAAGCTACCATGATCGCAAGTCATGCAAATCATGCGTTAACTCGGCTTTATCAGTTTTAGGAAAAACGAGTAATGCATCTCACCCCTGGTATAAAACAGTAAAATAGGGGCTGTAAGACTCACCTGAGTCGAGCAGGCGATGCTGTATGAAAGTAAGTAGTATTCTGAACTAGTAATCCTTAGCGTCCTAATACGCATAAGGTTCGGTAAGTAAATGGAATACTTGTAAAGTATCCATGCTAGTTGTTCCCAAACTAGTTAATGTCCATTAGTTTGTTTGTAAGTTTGTAATCGTTTGTAAATCGTAGTTTGTATAAAGGTTATACGGTTCGTTTGTTATCGGTGTTATAATAATTCCATCCATTATTATTATATGTTCACAGTAGTTGTACAGTTGTAAAGTATACTCGTATGATCGTTTGTTTGTATTACAACATGTATCGTTTGTGTACGTTCCAATGGGCTTAGTCCCCAAAGGGTACGAGTGAAACCTCGTAAGTATTCGTATGTAAGTTCGTATCAGTTAACGTGTAATCCAGCACGTAACTAGCAGGTGAACTTGTAAGTTTGTATCGGGTGTAATCCCGTGTGGTGTACAAGTGTAAGTTCGTTGGAGTGAAATCTCCTAAGTATTTCCGAGTGAAAACTCGTACGCGTGTGAGTGAAATCTCACGTTTAGTTTAGCATAGACTTGTACGTATTCCAGTATCGTTGTATACTTTCAAAAGTATAGTATTTTCATGTATAAGTGACGCCGAGTAAAGTACGTTTGTGTTTGAAGTATATTCCATACTTGAATAAAATGTAAGTTTTAATCAGCCTGTTATAGCGTCACTTGTATGCGTCACTTCTATATATCCTGCGACACTTAGGTAGTGTCGTGTTAAGTTATCTGTTTTAAGATGTATGCGACACTTAAGTAGTGTCGGTATTTAGACAGTGCGTCACTTATGTGTGGTATGCGGCACTTAAGTAGTGTCGTGTATTCAGTGTCTGTGTAACCATGTATGCGGCACTTAGATAGTGTCGGTATTAAGATGATGCGTCACTAAGTAAGTGACGTTAATAAGTCTTAGGATTCATCACTGCGTCACTATGATAGTGACGGTATTAAGTGTCGTGTACAAACAGGGCGTCACTTATGAAGTGACGGTATAAGTGAGTAAATCGGTTCATAGGGCGACACTGGGTAAGTGTCGGTATAAGTACGTATGCGTCACTGATGAAGTGACGGTATAAGGGTCAGTGACGTCAATCAGTAGTAACTATGCGTCACTTGTTCCCGCTGCTAGTTTTTGGTTTCAGCCGATGATAGCGACACTGAAGAAGTGTCGCATCGTTCCCACTGGTAGTTGTAAAATAGCGACACTAAAGAAGTGTCGGGTAAGGTATGTATCAGGCACTATATGCGTCACTAACGCGAAGTGTCGCATAACTGGCGTGAGCCATGCGACACTAGCGTCTGGTCAGATTTTAGTTCGTGTCGAAAACGAGTTTAACGAGTTCCGTTGGGTCTGAAACTTTTACACAAGTTTTATTATGTTATGATGAGTTCATAAAAATTGTTGGATGTCGTTTTTAAGGTTCGAGGTGTCGTTTTATTTAAAATGACCAAAACCGACATTTTCGTAAACGTGTTCAAAAACGAGTTTAAGTTATATATTTGGACATTACTAAGCTAGGGGAACATTTATCTAGCAAAATAAAAGTAATCGGAAAAGTTTCGGGTCGCCGGAAAACTTACAAAGTTGTCGAAACGAAAATCCGAAAAGATACGATTGTAGCTCTCGTTCTCGTGATCGTCGTTGCTCCTTCGCGTTTTGTGATTTAACCAAGCTTTGTGGTGTTTTTAGGGTGTTTTGTAATCGGTTTTAGAGAGAGAGAGAGAGAGAAACCGTAGAGGGAGAGAGAGAGAATGATTGAGAGTGGTTTGAGTTTGTGTTTGTGTGTAAGTTTGATCAAAAGGGTGAGGGGTTTTGTCCCCCCCATGATGGCCGGCCCATGGTGGGGTCACAAGGGTGTGGCCTCACCAAATTTCGTTTCCCCGCGTTTGCGCTCCGTGCGGTGTTCTTTTCCCCGGTCGTTTAAACGTAAAAATAATTTTATACACGATTTGATATACGTTTAAAAATACGAATTAATACCCGATAATCTAGTTGAAGTATTTTAATGAAATACTTTGTTTTCAAGTTGTAAAACATAACTTTGTTTTGTTTTGTCGGTTGGTCGAGTTTTCGGAGAGTTCGGTGACGTTTTAGTTAAATCGTACATTTTCGTTATATTATAAACATAATATAAAGTAATAATCAAAGTAATTAAATAATTTCACATTATTTAATAATTGTTTTATCAGTGTACGCAAGTTTGTACAGTTGTTGTTTTATACGATATTTGTTCTAATCGTATACGCGTATATATACATATATTCCATCCATATATATATATATAAGTAAGTAATGTATTTAATCCTATTTCATATTAAATACATGTAATAAACACGTAATTAGGAAAATTTTAAATTTACCCAAATTTTGGGGTTGTTACATTCTCCCCTTGTTAATAAAATTTCGTCCCGAAATTTGTCCGAAGTAGTAGTTGGTCGGTTCCTAATCCTATTGTGTACTTAGGATCTAGGAAAGCACATAGAACGCAAGACAAAATACGTAAGTTGTTAAGCAATTCGGGTAATCAAAGAATGAGCGTACCCGGGTTGAGTAAATCACAGAGTCTCGGGTTCGGGTCCTCCTCCCTAGCATTAATTACGTAAGCCCTACCCCTCGTGTAGTTGGTTCGGGTTTTCAGCTTTGGGCAATCCTTCCTGAAGTGCCCGGTACCGTTGCACTCATAACAAGTCTTGGATGTGCTGGTGTTGGTACCAGTGGTGTTGATTTGGCAGTCTTGGGCCAGGTGCCCAAATTTCTTGCAGTTGCCGCAGGGGCAGGGGCCCTCGTGATGTATACCACACTCGGAACAATAAGGCTTACTCCCCTTGTAAACCTTTGCTTCTTTGGTAACGGCAGTTGCGGGCTTTTTGTCAGAGGTAGGGTTGGATGAGTAGGGAGTTACTTCCCATTTGCGTTTGTTTGCAGACGGGGCAGAAGTTGAGCCACGACGAACAGAATTGGCCGTCAGTTCATGTGCCATGCGAATGGCGCTCTGAATGGTTCCCGGTTTGGATGAAGTTACTAGATCTTGAAGTCGCTCGGGAAGTCCATCAACGTATTTTTCGATCCTTTTGTATTCAGGATCAACCATAGATGGGCACAGGAGTGCCAGCTGGTGGAAGCGGTTGGTGTAACCGGTGATGTCATTTCCTTGCATCCTGTGATTCCAGAATTCTACTTCCAGTTGCTTCAGCTCATCTCTTGGGCAGTACTCGCCCCTCAGCATATTCTTCAGTTCGCCCCATTGCAGTTTGTAAGCATCGGCAATGCTCACAGTTTGAGCATAAGTGTTCCACCAGGTAAGGGCGGTGTCAGAAAAGGTGCTGGCGGCGAATTTAACTTTATCCTCTTCCTTGCAGTTGCAGATGAGGAATACAGATTCGATTTTCTCGGTCCAGCGAATCAGTCCGATTGCTCCTTCAGTACCTTGAAAGGTCAAGGGTTTGCAGTTATGGAAGTCTTTGTAGGTACAGGTTTTGGGTTGTGGTCCAGTGTTAGCGGTATCTTCGCTACCGGGTGCTGAAGTCCGGGTAGCTAGAGCTTGAGCCACACTACGGGCAATTAGGCCCGCGACTTCGGCTTCAGTAAGCATGATTTGTCGTCGGGGAGGCATGTTCCTTGAAACAATAAATAAAGAACATGTGAAGGTTTGAACAAGAATTGTGATCGCGATGATCGGTTAAGTACAAAGAAATATCGACAAAGGTTACAGTTTAACCATAGTAGTAGAATTGTTATCATTGAAACATAAAAGTTAAGCAGTGATGGAACGACGAGAATCGAGTTGTCGTTTGTAAGTTGAAAACGAATTTCGCAGTAGTCGAGAGGGAGTATCGTATCGAAGGGAGAGGCCTATGTATATATATATATATATCACATAACCGCCTAGTTCGTGTCTAGCACAATCAAGTAGAAGTCCCGGTTCTCTCGAGGTCAGAGTCAGCTAATGCATTCCTGTTCAATATAACCCCTTTCAGAACTTATGTCATCTTCATTCAATTGTACATAGTTGATCAGGCTATGTTAAATTAAACTTGTATGCTGTAATTCCTGAACCAGTTATATCTAATAAGGAATACTGCCTAACGGTCATAGTCTAGGCCCACTAAATGCAACCTAGTTCACTATAACCTTAGGCTCTGATACCAATATGTAACACCCCCAAATTTAACGGTTTGCGGAAGCGACGTTTTGGGTGTTACTAATCAATAATCACAAGCACAAAGGATACAGTGAACGACTCTAAATGAGACGTTCGAAAAGTTATTACATTAATACATAAGTAGTTTCAAAATACAAGCTCGAGTTCGAGTAAATTCCTAGAGATTCTAATACATAACAACTAGTACAAAAGTAATGTATAAAAATCTCCAAGCTTGTAAATGCATGCGACTCGAGCTAAATGAGCTTATCCTGCTGGGCATCCCTACTGATGCTTTGTACCTGAGAAGCATTACTAAAACGGTCAACCAAAAAGGTTGGTGAATCTCACAGGTTTGTAAGTATGTAAACAGTTGATCACACAAGTAATATTTGTAAAATCATAATCCAGTTAGTAAGTAACGATCGCAAGTCATGCAAACCATTCACTTAAGTATCAGTTACAGGTCATGCTAATCTTTATAAGTGGGTGGTTGCAGGTCTTGCAACTGTATATATAAGTAAGTGGTTACAGGTCATGCAAGCCGTTTGTTTAACTAACTAGTGAGTAACGATCGCAAGTCATGCAAACCGTTCCCTCAGAAATGATTGCAGGGCATGCAAATCACACGTTTAACTAACCAGTGAGTAACGATCGCAAGTCATGCAAACCGTTCCCTCAGAAATGATTGCAGGGCATGCAAATCATACGTTGTCATGAGACAACAGAGTGGAAGCTTAATCAACAGCAATTTTCAGTACATCAGTGAATATAAATCGAAACATTTATATTAAACAAGTAAGAAAACATCCAAAGCTACCATGATCGCAAGTCATGCAAATCATGCGTTAACTCGGCTTTATCAGTTTTAGGAAAAACGAGTAATGCATCTCACCCCTGGTATAAAACAGTAAAATAGGGGCTGTAAGACTCACCTGAGTCGAGCAGGCGATGCTGTATGAAAGTAAGTAGTATTCTGAACTAGTAATCCTTAGCGTCCTAATACGCATAAGGTTCGGTAAGTAAATGGAATACTTGTAAAGTATCCATGCTAGTTGTTCCCAAACTAGTTAATGTCCATTAGTTTGTTTGTAAGTTTGTAATCGTTTGTAAATCGTAGTTTGTATAAAGGTTATACGGTTCGTTTGTTATCGGTGTTATAATAATTCCATCCATTATTATTATATGTTCACAGTAGTTGTACAGTTGTAAAGTATACTCGTATGATCGTTTGTTTGTATTACAACATGTATCGTTTGTGTACGTTCCAATGGGCTTAGTCCCCAAAGGGTACGAGTGAAACCTCGTAAGTATTCGTATGTAAGTTCGTATCAGTTAACGTGTAATCCAGCACGTAACTAGCAGGTGAACTTGTAAGTTTGTATCGGGTGTAATCCCGTGTGGTGTACAAGTGTAAGTTCGTTGGAGTGAAATCTCCTAAGTATTTCCGAGTGAAAACTCGTACGCGTGTGAGTGAAATCTCACGTTTAGTTTAGCATAGACTTGTACGTATTCCAGTATCGTTGTATACTTTCAAAAGTATAGTATTTTCATGTATAAGTGACGCCGAGTAAAGTACGTTTGTGTTTGAAGTATATTCCATACTTGAATAAAATGTAAGTTTTAATCAGCCTGTTATAGCGTCACTTGTATGCGTCACTTCTATATATCCTGCGACACTTAGGTAGTGTCGTGTTAAGTTATCTGTTTTAAGATGTATGCGACACTTAAGTAGTGTCGGTATTTAGACAGTGCGTCACTTATGTGTGGTATGCGGCACTTAAGTAGTGTCGTGTATTCAGTGTCTGTGTAACCATGTATGCGGCACTTAGATAGTGTCGGTATTAAGATGATGCGTCACTAAGTAAGTGACGTTAATAAGTCTTAGGATTCATCACTGCGTCACTATGATAGTGACGGTATTAAGTGTCGTGTACAAACAGGGCGTCACTTATGAAGTGACGGTATAAGTGAGTAAATCGGTTCATAGGGCGACACTGGGTAAGTGTCGGTATAAGTACGTATGCGTCACTGATGAAGTGACGGTATAAGGGTCAGTGACGTCAATCAGTAGTAACTATGCGTCACTTGTTCCCGCTGCTAGTTTTTGGTTTCAGCCGATGATAGCGACACTGAAGAAGTGTCGCATCGTTCCCACTGGTAGTTGTAAAATAGCGACACTAAAGAAGTGTCGGGTAAGGTATGTATCAGGCACTATATGCGTCACTAACGCGAAGTGTCGCATAACTGGCGTGAGCCATGCGACACTAGCGTCTGGTCAGATTTTAGTTCGTGTCGAAAACGAGTTTAACGAGTTCCGTTGGGTCTGAAACTTTTACACAAGTTTTATTATGTTATGATGAGTTCATAAAAATTGTTGGATGTCGTTTTTAAGGTTCGAGGTGTCGTTTTATTTAAAATGACCAAAACCGACATTTTCGTAAACGTGTTCAAAAACGAGTTTAAGTTATATATTTGGACATTACTAAGCTAGGGGAACATTTATCTAGCAAAATAAAAGTAATCGGAAAAGTTTCGGGTCGCCGGAAAACTTACAAAGTTGTCGAAACGAAAATCCGAAAAGATACGATTGTAGCTCTCGTTCTCGTGATCGTCGTTGCTCCTTCGCGTTTTGTGATTTAACCAAGCTTTGTGGTGTTTTTAGGGTGTTTTGTAATCGGTTTTAGAGAGAGAGAGAGAGAGAAACCGTAGAGGGAGAGAGAGAGAATGATTGAGAGTGGTTTGAGTTTGTGTTTGTGTGTAAGTTTGATCAAAAGGGTGAGGGGTTTTGTCCCCCCCATGATGGCCGGCCCATGGTGGGGTCACAAGGGTGTGGCCTCACCAAATTTCGTTTCCCCGCGTTTGCGCTCCGTGCGGTGTTCTTTTCCCCGGTCGTTTAAACGTAAAAATAATTTTATACACGATTTGATATACGTTTAAAAATACGAATTAATACCCGATAATCTAGTTGAAGTATTTTAATGAAATACTTTGTTTTCAAGTTGTAAAACATAACTTTGTTTTGTTTTGTCGGTTGGTCGAGTTTTCGGAGAGTTCGGTGACGTTTTAGTTAAATCGTACATTTTCGTTATATTATAAACATAATATAAAGTAATAATCAAAGTAATTAAATAATTTCACATTATTTAATAATTGTTTTATCAGTGTACGCAAGTTTGTACAGTTGTTGTTTTATACGATATTTGTTCTAATCGTATACGCGTATATATACATATATTCCATCCATATATATATATATAAGTAAGTAATGTATTTAATCCTATTTCATATTAAATACATGTAATAAACACGTAATTAGGAAAATTTTAAATTTACCCAAATTTTGGGGTTGTTACAGATTGCCTAGTCATGTATCAACGATCAATGATCAAAAGCATGCTCCTAAAGATTACAACCTTGCTTTCTAAAATACCAAATATCTTTATTTTTCCAAAACCCCCCTTAGTAAAAAGTTCCCATCTTAAAATAATTTCATTATCTGCTTATCTTTAACCATGTTGAACGTTAGTTTGCTTGAGGACAAGCAAAGTTCTAAGTGTGGGATACTTGATATCGCGTAAAAAGTCACGTTTTTAGTACCGATATCTCTCTCATTCTGGAACGATTCTTGGCAAATTAACTCGAATATAGCACAAATCAGTAACATTATGCCAAGAAGGTCAAAACGAGGTTGCACGATAAAAATCAAGTAAAACGGATGTGAAACGAAGATTCCACACACGTTTGAAGATTCAAGGCATAAAAACGAGATTTCAAGACCAAAGTGCCCTTCACCAACATCCATTATTTCCAAGATGTTCGTTTTCAAAGTTCGGATCCAACAGAAGAAGAATCAACTGAAACGGGTAAAAATTGAAGATTTCGCGCCCGCCGGAAGATCCAAATGATCCATACGCAATATCTGGAGCTAGGAACCTCATTTAGGGCATATCCTATGTCAAAATCTTCGTTTTTGAATTACAAATCCAACAAAAAAAGAATCAACTCAAACGGACGTATAACGAAGAAAACACGAACTAAGCGAGAAACGAAGCAACAAACCGCGCAACGGGGCGGGGTGGGGACCACCGCCGCCGGCCACCTCACCACCGCAGCCGGCAGGTGGCCCACCGCGGCCGGCCACCACTCCCCTGCCCCGGTTTCCGTTTTTGGTAACTTTTGGTACCCGGTTCGCCTACTTTTCGCGTTGTACGGTACCCGGTTCGCCCACTTTTCGCGTTGTACAAGCCACTTTTGGAAAGTCTTCTAACATGAGCCTCAAGGACAACTTGTGCTAATGTGAGCCAAAGCTCACCTATAAATAGGAGGCTTTTGGTTCATTTGAAAAACACATCAACACACCAACACATCTTCACATATATCACATATGCACTAGTTACTTTCTCACTTTCTCATTCTACTTTCTTTAAATTAGCATTAGGTTAGTTTAGCATCTTGTTTAAAGTAGAAAGAAAGCTAGGAACGTGTTGTAATCTTTGGTGTACGCTTGGAGTTACGCTCATTAATTCAAGTCTATTCCTTCTCGCACATTAATCTCGGTTATCTCTATCCTTATCTATCTTAATTAAACATGTTTGCTTTAATTATGTTTGCGATCGTTATTACCATGATAAGCGAGTAGATTACTATTGTATTTGTTGTGATGTAGTTAGTATATATAATTGTGGGATGACTTTGAATACGTCGTGAAATAATATGACGGCCCCTATTCGACTGATTACTCGGTATAGTATTGGAAATGCTTTGGAGCATAGTACAAATATATGGAAGCCAGTAACGACCGAAGGTAGTTGTATTATTGATCGACGTTGTAAAATTGGAAACTTTGTGGACGGACTTATCTTGTGATTTTAAACCTAAAACTTATATTCGCCTTTCGATTAACAAACGTGATTGTAACCTTGTAAAGAGGAGTCGCGAACCTCAATACTCGGTCAATAGTTATCTATGTAAAAACTATGTTTTTAATCGCAACGTCATGCAAGCATTATAAAATGCAATGTGATTACGTGGACTTGCCATGAGTATTGTACACTTCTGATCACATCGTACTTATCATGTGAACATCGCGAAGCGATTGAACTCACAACAGAAACGTTGGTAAACAATTTAATACGTTGTGAATTACCATAGTATTTTCCGACATGGTCTGGGTTTAACTTTCTGTAAAAAGCCGTCAGCATTTTAATTAGTTGTTTAAATTAGATTAGATTAGGTAGGCTAAAGGCTAAATGTCCATTTACGAAAACCTAGGGATTTGTTAATTGTATCGAGAAAGGCAAGTTTAAAATCCAACTTAACCCGATACTTTTTATTAAAACCATGAAACCTAAAGTACGGTAAGCAAGAAACCGAAAGGCTTTCCCTCGTTTATCATGCTTAAGTTTCATTGGTAGAATTGATTAGATAAGTCCGGACACGAATTCTAAGTTAGTTGTTTAATGGATTCATAATCATTGTGGTATTAAGAACGGCTAGACATGTTATGGACCTGCTACTCTATTCCTTCGCCCACGAGCGAATACGTTCAATAATATGGGCCACTGACTCCGTCACAGGAGAGTGTGGAGAGTTGAGCATTGTTTGTCTGGTCAGAATCACGACACCTTAGTTCCTCGTGACATATTAGTTGATAACCAACTAATAAGGAATCTATTGGTTATACCATAAGTTAATGAATCTCATAAGCAACCCAATTTAGTTAATCGTTTTCCCGTAAAAGTCATCATCCCATAATTATTAACTAACGAACTCACAACAAATACTACTTTGCCATATCTGATATCCTATTACATTTTATCCGCTTTATTTAGTTTAATTAGTAACTGAACCAAAACCCCCAACGCACTCTTTTAAAACATTTACTAGAAAAGAAAGATTGATTGGATCACCTCAGTTTCAATTCAGTTTCTCTTTAAGAACGACTCTAGGTCCAACTTACCGCCTACTAACCTTTTGGTTCAGTATCAGTAAGTCACACTTAGACCCCAGCAATTATAAATTTAAAACCACCCGTTGTTTTCAATAGCAACATATGTGCACATTTATAGGATAATATGTTTTCCTTTGGGAAGTAAGTGCGAGAGATGCTCATCAAATTTCAAGTGCTTATAAAGGAAAGTGGACGTGATGAAGATTATGGTCATATATCTAGACTTCAAGCAACAAGTTTATGGGTTATATTCTATGCTTATTTGATTTACCTTTAAGACATTTCAATATGATGGTTTAAGACTTTTTAGCAGTAATGTTTATGTTGCTTCTTGAATTTAGCATTTGTATCCGAATGATTTTCTTTAATAGCATTATCTTTCTTGTTATTATACTTTAGTTTATGGTGTTTGTTTTGATAGTATTTGATATATAAATTTGACCACATTGGTTTTAGAAAATTTGCACATAAATTTAACCATAAACATTGAATCATGAATTTACCCACAAAATTATTGTGTAAACTTAGGATATCCACCCTCGATATTACACACACATACACCATTGTGGGTAAATTAAAAAATTTACCCATGAATAATACACAAACTTATATTTGTGGTTAATTTTACCCACAAATTATTATAGGTTGGATAAAAATATTTACCCATGACTTTTACACACGACTCTATCCATGACTAACTTTTCTCATTGATTACCCACGACTACATATATGGGTATTTCGTGTTCACCCAAAAAATCCCACAACATATTTACCCACGAGTTTAACACGATCACCCACCGAAACTGTCGCGTGTAATATCACCCACGGACTTAAATTTTCGTGGTTACATGATTAGCCTCGATGGTTTTACCCATTTATATACATTTGTGGGTAATCTGTGGGTATTAGCATGTTACCCACGAATTTAGGTCGTTTACACATGAATTTAGTCCTTGGGTAATCCGCATCTTTCTTGTAGTGAATGATTAATGTTGCATGAGTTTTGTCGCATATATGTTCCTCAACGATTTAATTCACATATCCTGTACGTGTCCTACATTTTATAATCCACAGTCCCAGTTCTTTTGACCTTTGTATGCTTCCTATCTCTCAAATGAAAACTGGTAACCAAAGTGATGCTTTTGATTCTGACATATTCCTTGTTGCTATATACAAACATTTTAGGGAAGCGCAGAATTTCATGATACCTTCATCCGCATTTTCACTTGCTATTCATTCAAAGTATAATATTATAAGATCAGTTGTGTTTAAAGTAACTAAACACATTTTTGTAATGAATATAAAAATGTAAAAATAGTTAACATGCATCAGGATGAATCTTACCTGGTGTTGGAAAGGACTTATCGAACTATACATCACAGCTAAGTCATATTGCCAAGCAATATAGATGCAATAATAATGATCGATATACATAAATTTCAAAAAGTCACTAACCGTCAATGAACCATTTATCGAACATAAGCCGATATACATCATCATATTAGTCTCCCTTACAACGATTCCAGCATAACACCATAAGGGTATCACATCTACTACTGCATTTATATACAAATGAAAAGTTAAAACTACATACCCATGGGATCCAAAATTATAATGTGTTATAAGGATGAACAAATAATCAAGAAATGATTAATGAGAGAGCGTTGGTTTGAACAAAAAATTATTAAAAAAAAAATAGCACTACAATTATTTAGTTCAATAACAATTGTTAAATATTCAGTAATATTCATCAACTACATTTCAGAAAACCATTAAACAACATTATTTAAACAATTTGCAATCAGTAACAGTCATCATTCATTGTTAAATTTATACATTTAATATCAATCTTATCCTATGAATGTATTGTTTTGTATCTATATTCTAACCTGAAATGTTTTATGTTTGCAGTGTAGTTTTTCATTAATAAGGGATGTCTGGTAATATTGTTCAAGTTCAAGGGTGTTGCTGTATTTCTGGAGCTTGAAGTGCTGATTATGAAGTCCAAGAGTATAAGGGTGCTAAGTGTCATTCTGGAAAGTTGTTTTGGAAAGTTTTCTGTATATAGTGGTCGGCTCTTTAGGTTTGATATTGCAATTCTCATTCTGTGTATTCTTTAGGTTGTTGTCTTTGTATAATCATTCACTACAGTGGTGACTGATCCCTTATTCTTGTTCCTGAGAGTTGTGAGAATTATTCTCTGTGTTTGTTCTTTGATCCAATCATTCGGCTAACATTTTATAGTAATTGATTACAGTTATCGATTAATTATATTGGTTTTTTCTTCATTCATTAACTTAGTATCTTAATTGAGATAACAAACTCAAGATTCATAAGCTAATTTCTAAATTTGATATTATAAACTTATGATTCATTAGCTAATTATATGCATCATGTTACCACATATACAAGAACATCTTCACCCACAAACCGCATTTGAAAACTTTATTCCAACAGTTACTAGTTAATTACAAATCGAGATCGATGTGTTCCGTTCACAAAAATGCCAAATTCAGCAAACATATTTTCTCTCATGTGTCGATAAAAACAAGCTACATAGTACTTTCTTGTGTAAATGATAGTTAAATTTTGTGCATAATAAATTAAAGAGTAAATTTCATAAATGGTCCCTGTGGTTTACATTGATTTACAAAAACAGTCCCTGTACTCTTTTTTCAACGTTTTTGGTCCAATAACTTTGGATTTTCTAGCAAATGGTCCCTTAACTTTAGATTTTTGCTCGCAAATGGTCCCTCCGTCTAACTTTGGATTTGCTCGCAAATGGTCCCTTAAGGGACCATTTGCGAGCAAAACCAAAATAATTGGACCGAAAACGTTGAAAAAATAGTACAGGGACTATTTTCGTAAATCAATGTAAACCACAGGGACCATTTATAAAATTTACTCTAAATTAAAATACATCATTGTTCTCTCATACTTTCAACCCAACAATATAGTTAGCAATTAAGCTTACGTGAAACAAAAAGCTCCATACATCAAATAGAAAGAAATACTACGTACAAACTCCATATCTCCACAAAGCCAAGGACCCTTAATACACCCATTCAACCTTACTAAACTCAAGCTAATAAACTGCTACCATTCATCACACAACACCAATATTCATCATTTGAAATTCAAATACCCCAACAACGGTAACCTTTGTTTCTATTTCCCTTCCCATCATATGAAAGTTAAGACTAATATATGTAAGTTAATAATATTCATCGTAATGCATACTATCGAAATTAAGAATTCATTTATTTTAAAAACTGTTAAAAAGACCTATCATTGTATATGCTTTAGTTCGTTATTTATCATCGGGCAATATGGAAGTTTAAAACATTCATCACATATAATGAATTTCTACATCAGATTCACCAGCATAAATCAAATTTTCAGGACAACAAAGCATGAGGAATAGGGTAACAGGTTAAAAAAAAGTTTAAAAGAAAAATTAAGCACCGATTCATACCTGAATCTTTTGAAATAACCAACAAATCATCGTATTTTTCATTACAATACGCCTGATTTCTTCATCTAAATTTAGGTTTATCCCCAATTTTTCTTTTGCTCTTTCTTCAATTCATCTGTTGTGACCAATTCTTCAATAATTCTGAATTCAACTGAATGTTGTTACGATTCAATCATGTCGTTTTGTTTGATGCAATTCAGATTTGTTATCTGTTATAGCTTTGCCCTAATTTTTGATACATGAGCATACTTGTTGGTTAGAATCAATTTCAGCCTATTGTAGTAATTAGCGTAAATGACCAAAATGCCCCTCCGTGTTTTTTATTAAATGAAGTGATCTAATGGTCAGGAATCACTTCCCCCTTCCCCCTATTTTGTCACTTCCCCCTTGATCACTACCCATATATATATATATATATATATATATATATATATATATATATATATATATATATATATATAGCACTAAAACATGGAGTAAGACTTAAGGGTGGGCCTTGACCTTGTTTGTGGCCCATGTGATGTGCCTACGCCACTTGTTTGACATGACTGGACATGGTTGATTAAGTCCGTGACCATTGAGAAAATGAGTAAAATTAGAAAACTTGTGAGTCTTTATGATCCTGTGATGATTGTCAACAAATAAAGTTTTAAATCTGGAAACGAAGGTTTATAGAAATCACAATGCTGCCTTTTCTAAGAAAGAATGGAGCAATCTTTAAGCGAATGAAAAAATATGCAGCTAAATGAAAAGCGTGTAACTATATGGATTAAGAAGGTTCTCTATGTTGCTTACCATCTTTTGCACAAACATGAAATGTGTATTCCACAGAACATAAGGTTACACAAATACAGAATAGCATAGCATGTTCAACCAAACAATCATAAATCGAAATAAATTATAGAGTACTGAAGTTCTTTACTTAAAATAACACACCTCCATGGAAATCCTAATGTCTTGCGGTCGACTTTTAAAATGAAATAAAAACTAAAAACGGAAAATCTTGAATATTTGGAAAAAGCTTTGAATTTAAATACTCACATGAAGGATTCTAACACCACCCAACTGTTAGGCTGACTTGGTGTAACACCTGCCTAATTAGGATAATTAATTTTGCCTAATTATTTGTAACTAGTTGTAATTAGTATGTAATAGGACTAATTGCAGACTCTATTTGTATATATATAAGGTGATTTATATATATGTGTGTGTACTTACGCGATTTGGATAAATCGTACGAATGGACCGGACGGAGTTCGGAACATTTTACTAGGACGTTGGTGACAAAACTTTACATAAATAATGAGGATATATTGATATATATTGGAACGGACATTATTATACATGTTATCAAAGTGTTATACATTACGTTCTGTATATTAGTAAATAAACGTATCAATCGCGACGACACGAGTTAAACTAACAAACTAATATTTAGAATAAATATTAGCGAACGATTTTCAGTAAAAATTCACATTTTAGAATATTTTTTTAATAATATTCTACACGATTACTAAAATGAGCGAATTAATCAATTAGGACACGGAGTAAATACTGTATTTTAGGGAGTGTATTCTCTCCCTCCCCTTTTGGAACCAGCCAAAAGCACCACCCATCCCTATCTCTTTCTTTTCATTTACATTAAACACACACACACAAACTCAAAACCCTCTCTAAAAATCTTCACCAATTTTCGGATTCACAAATCGACCCACAAAGATTACATTTTCGGAATCACCATCACTAAAGGAACAAGATTAACAAAAGCCGCACCATCAAATTCGCTCTCGTTTGGTCTCGATTTGCAAAAGTAATAATTTTCTAAAAACTTAGATTTATTCGTTTTGGTGTATTATCTTGGTGTTATAAGGTGTACACAACTTAGTTATGACCAAAACAGCAAAGGAAACATGATTTTACAGCTTAAAAATGCGTTTGATTTGGGTTTTGATCGGAAAATCGCGACAGCCGCAACTTTCTGAGCTGGTGTTCATCTTTGTGACACAACGTTTGTGTCGCATGCTATGTCGCATAAACCATTTAGTGTCGTATTTTGTGTCGTACATTATGTCGCACTATTGTGTCGCACTTTTATGCGACACAACCCTTATGTCGCTATTAAATTAGCATCGCAAGCTTTTGCGACACAACCACTGTGTCGCAGAGCTCTTGTGTCGCACTTTATGCGACACAACCACTGTGTCGCATACCAAACTTTAGTGTCGCAGATGGTGTCGCAAAAACACAGAAAACCAGAATTTTAAAGTCAAAGTTACTGTACAAAAAAAAAGTCAAATTTTACTGTAGCAGTACTGTAGCAAATCTACTGTAGCAAAGTCAACAATTTAGAATTATTTTGATGAACCGTCACCAACGGGCCAAACATGTTTTCCAACAAACAAACAATTACAAACATACGGACAAACACTGGATATACTAGTTGTGTACAACTAAACGAAACTTCTCATGAGACGCATACTTACCTAACTTCATATGATTAGGCATTTGAAGGTTACGGGTTCAGAGAACCTACTTGCTTTACTTACTACTTGCTAATTGCAACTGATTACTACAAGACTCAGGTGAGTCTTACGGCCCCACTTTTACTGTTTTATCTTATTGGGGGAGATACATGCTACTGATTTTCTTGAACACAAGTACTAAACTGTTTACTATACCAAACGAAATTGCATGAGTTTACTTACAAACAGAAGTCTCTCCATCATATATCGTTAGTTATGGACTTAAGCGCGAACACTAGTTAATGGATCCATTAGGGAAATGACCCTCCCCACCCGGGGCAGTAGCGCTACCACGTACTGATTTACACGTAGAAACGGGTGACTAATTATTCGTTACTGATGCTTGCTCATTTACGAGCATGTCACGGGAGCAAACTTATTACTTACGGGTTAAGCTTTGATTATGAGCCTCATGGCAACGGTATAAACTTACTTACTTACATTTGCGGGATTGCAAATACTGGTTTACGATTTCTAGATTGAAATTGCTGATTTTACGCCTGTGGGCATTACTGATGAAATCTCGTGTTCAAAGCTGATATTACTTACAAACCTGTGAGATTCACCAACCTTTTGGTTGACACTTTTTAGCATGTTTTCTCAGGTACCCGGATGGAGTAGGATTACTCCAGGATTTTAGCTAGAGTCGCATGATTTCAACACAACTGCATTAACGGAGATTCTTAGCATTATCTTTTGTATATTACGATTATGTAATAGAATCTCCCGCTACACGCGCGGACTCTAGGGAAACTACATTTTTGTATACGAAAACACTAAGTTTTCAAACAATATATCTATGGAATGTAACTAATTTACAAACGTTGCATATAGATGTCGTTTACTTTATCTTTGTGCTGTGATATTTGATTAGTAACACCCCACACTATGCTTCCGCAAAACAGTGAATTTCGGGGGTGTTACAGATTCGTATCAGAGCCTAAGGTTATAGTGAACTAGGTTGCATTTAGTGGGCCTAGACTATGACCGTTAGGCAGTATTTCCTCACTAGGCATGATTGGTTCAGGAATTACATCATATGACTTTAATTTAACATAGCCTGATCAACTATGTACAATTAAGGAAAGATGATGCGAGGTCTGAAATGGTTATGTTGAACAGGAATGCGTTAGTTGACTCTGACCACGAGAGAACCGGACCATTACTTGATACGTGCTAGACACTAGGCTGGATAATATATACTTATATATATTAGCCTCATCTTACTTACACTCTGCCACAGGAATGGCAAACACACCACCTAATCCGTCACACTCTCGCACACATGGGTCACGGAACCCACGAGTAGCCAGGAGGAACACAAGGTCACCTCGAACCAGCCCCTATCCTGTTCATAACTCTCAGAACTCGGCACACCTCACGATGCCAGTGTTGGCTACCCAACTTCACCGTCAGGAGCAAAGGCTCGAACATCTCGAACTGGAACAACTCCGAATGACCTACCTGCTTCGCCAGGCACTTGATCACATATCCCAACTCCAGCGAGAACAAGAGGATACCAACCTCTCTGTAAGCATAATTCAGGACTCAATGACCGCCGAATTAGGTGCGGATGAACTTGTAAGAAACCGACTAGAGGAATGTGAACAGCGTTCACAGGAGACTGAGGATCACTCTCGAGCACTAACCCAACGACTGGCCTTGGTGGAAGACAACGCCAGGCAAACAAACAGACTAGCAGAAACCGTGGACCGCCTTGTCGCGCTGATGGAACAAATTAATCTACAGGAAGACTAGTGTAGTCTTTGTCTTGTAATCTATCTCGTAATCTAATGACTATCTAGCGCTACTCTATAAACTAGTCGGATGTAACAATTCCCGACACCTTTTGTAATATCTCTGTAGGATGTAACCTTTGAACTCACATTATCTATCAAACTTCCCTTGATATTTCAACTCATAATAATTGTCATTTTTCCATGTTGATGTTATGTATTACTGCTTTTATACATGTACATCTGTGACAATTACAAGTTCCTACAAAATCTCATGTATCTTCATTTCTTTTATTGAAGAATCATGCCGCCAAAGACAAGACCATACACCGATGCCCAGATTACCTCCCTTATAACCCAGGCTGTTACTGAAGCCTTGGCTCGGAATACTCCACCAAATTCCACGAGGAACAGTGATGCCACTGAAACCTCTGCTGCTAAACCTTGTTCTTACAAGGACTTCCAGAACTGCAAACCTCTAAACTTTGCAGGTACCGAGGGAGCTATCGGTCTAGTACGCTGGATCGAGAAAGTTGAGTCTGTATTTCTTATCTGCAACTGTGCGGAGGGAGATAAGGTTAAGTTCTCCGTTAGTACTTTTACTGACACCGCACTCACCTGGTGGAACACTTATGCTCAGACTGTGAGTGTTGCTACTGCTTACTAACTCCCGTGGGAGGAGTTGAAAGAAATGTTGAGGGGCGAGTACTGCCCCAGGGATGAATTGAAACAACTGGAAATGGAATTCTGGAACCACAAGATGCAGGGTGATGATATCACCGGATACACCAACCGTTTCCATCAACTGGCACTCCTGTGCCCAACCATGGTCGATCCTGAGTACAAGAGGATCGAGAAATTCGTTGATGGACTTCCCGAGAGACTACAGGACCTGGTGACTTCATCCAAACCAGGTACTATTCAGAGCGCCATCCGTATGGCCCATGAACTAACGGTAAATTCTGTCCGCCGTGGCACAACTTCAACCCCATCTGCAAACAACAAACGCAAGTGGGAAGGAAACCCCAACACATCCAACCAAACCTCCAACAAAAAGCCTGAGTACATTAAGGCTTATTCATCGGGGACTTCGGAAAAGAAAGGGTACAGCGGGAACAAGCCTTACTGTTCCAAATGCAGCCGCCATCATGACGGTTCTTGCCCTTGCTCCAACTGCAAACGGTTCGGGCATTTAGCCAAGGATTGCCGAACCAACATTTCTACCCCCAACCCCAATGCACCAAAGGCCTGCTTTGGGTGCGGAAATATAGGGCATTTCAAGAAGGATTGCCCAAAGCTGAAAAACAACAACAACCCTGCTCGCGGCAGAGCATTCGTTATCAAGGCTGGAGAAGCCAGACAAGACCCGAATGTCGTGACGGGTACGTTCCTTCTCAACGACCTTACTGCTTCTGTGTTATTTGATACCGGTGCCAATAGAAGCTTCATTTCTGAGAAATTTAGCCCTTTACTTGATATTACTCCCACTGCCTTAGATGCTAAATACATTGTAGAATTAGCTAACGGCAAACGAATTGAAACTGATAGCATCATACACAACTGTACACTTAACCTCACGAACGAAACGTTTTCCATTGATTTAATCCCTGTCGAGATCGGCAGCTTCGATATTATTGTCGGTATGGATTGGTTATCCAGGCACCGAGCTGAAATCATCTGTCATGACAAACTCGTTCGCATACCTCTTGTCTCCGGTGGAACCTTAGTCCTACAAGGGGAGACCGGTAGACGGAATCTGAATATTGTATCCTGTCTGAAAACGAGAAAATATCTACGAAAAGGGTATCAAGCCATCCTCGCACATGTAACGGAGAAGAAGTCGGAGGAGAAGCGACTTGAGGATGTTCCGATCGTGTGGGATTTCCCGGAAGTCTTTCCTGAAGACTTGCCCGGACTTCCGCCACCTAGACAAGTTGAATTTCAAATCGAACTTGTGCCTGGAGCTGCACCCGTGGCACGAGCCCCTTACCGTTTAGCACCATCCGAAATGCAGGAGTTGTCTAACCAACTACAGGAACTCCTGGACAGAGGATTCATTCGACCAAGTTCCTCACCTTGGGGAGCTCCGGTCTTATTCGTGAAAAAGAAAGATGGATCTTTCCGCATGTGTATCGACTACCGAGAGCTGAATAAGCTAACCATAAAGAATCGGTACCCACTTCCTAGAATCGATGACCTGTTTGACCAACTCCAGGGATCGAGTGTTTACTCAAAGATTGATCTACGGTCGGGTTATCATCAACTCCGAGTCCGTGACAATGATATCCCAAAGACAGCTTTCCGAACTCGTTATGGGCATTACGAATTCCAAGTGATGCCATTCGGGTTGACCAACGCACCGGCCGTATTCATGGACCTTATGAATCGGGTGTGCAAACCATATCTTGACAAATTCGTCATTGTGTTCATCGATGATATCCTGATTTACTCTCGCAACGAGCAGGAACATGCTCAACATCTGAAAACCATTCTAGGACTTCTTAAACACGAAGAGTTATATGCCAAATTCTCTAAGTGTGAGTTCTGGATTCGAACCGTTCAATTCCTCGGGCACGTGATTGACAGCCAAGGAATTCATGTTGATCCCGCCAAGATTGAAGCAATCAAGGGCTGGGAGTCACCGACCACTCCAACCGAAGTGAGACAATTCTTAGGTCTTGCTGGTTATTACCGCCGATTCATCAAAAACTTTTCAAGAATAGCTGTTCCCCTAACCACACTGACTCAGAAAGATAAGAAGTTCGATTGGACTGATAAACAAGAGTCAGCTTTCCAACTATTGAAAAACAAACTTTGCAGTGCACCGATCTTGTCCTTACCCGAGGGCACCGACGATTTCGTAGTTTATTGCGACGCCTCACACCAAGGACTTGGTTGTGTGTTGATGCAACGGGAAAAAGTCATTGCCTATGCCTCACGACAACTAAAAATCCACGAGAAAAACTATACGACCCACGACCTCGAGTTAGGTGCTGTGGTCTTCGCATTGAAAATCTGGAGACATTATCTCTACGGTACGAAAAGCACTATCTTCACTGATCACAAAAGTCTCCAACACATATTCGATCAGAAGGATCTAAACATGAGGCAACGTCGCTGGGTTGAGTTACTTAGTGACTACGACTGCGAGATCAAATACCATCCGGGCAAGGCTAACGTAGTTGCCGATGCCTTAAGCCGAAAAGAACGAGTGAAACCCCTTCGAGTCCGAGCACTTTCTATGACAATTCATAACGAGCTTCCTGCTCAAATCCTTACCGCTCAACTTGAAGCACTCAACGATGAAAACTTGAAAAATGAAGCCTTGCGAGGCTTGGATAAACAATTCGAAATCAAACCCGATGGAACTCGATACTTCTCTAACCGGGTGTGGTTACCCAAATTCGGAAACTTGCGAGATTTGGTGATGGCTGAAGCTCACAAATCTCGATACTCTATACATCCTGGTTCTGATAAGATGTATCATGACGTCAAAGGGTTGTATTGGTGGCCTAACATGAAAGCTGACATTGCCTTGTACGTCAGTAAATGCCTAACCTGTTCCAAAGTCAAGGCCGAACACCAAAGACCCTCGGGGTTGCTCCAACAACCTGAAATTCCTCAATGGAAATGGGAACAGATTTCCATGGACTTCATCACCAAACTACCGAAAACTTCGAGTGGTTGCGATACCATTTGGGTGATCGTGGACCGTCTCACGAAATCTGCTCATTTTCTGGCCATCAAGGAAACCGACAAGATGGAGCGTCTGACTCGCATCTATGTCAAAGAAATCATCTCGCGACACGGTGTACCTATCTCGATCATCTCGGATAGGGACAACCGTTTTACTTCTAACTTTTGGCAATCGCTACAAAAATCTCTTGGTACTCGTCTGGATATGAGTACTGCTTATCACCCGCAAACCGATGGCCAAAGCGAGCGAACTATTCAAACACTGGAGGATATGCTACGAGCCTACGTAGTTGACTTCGGTACTTCTTGGGAAAATCACTTACCGTTGTGCGAGTTTTCGTACAACAACAGTTACCATACCAGCATAAAGGCTGCACCCTTCGAGGCACTTTACGGGCGTAAATGCCGATCACCTATCTGTTGGACTGAGTTAGGAGATTCCCAACTCACGGGTCCAGAAATCATTCACGAAACTACTGAGAAAATCGTTGGTATTCAAAACCGGCTGAAAGCCGCACGTGATCGTCAGAAAAGCTATGCTGACGTGAGACGCAAACACCTTGAGTTCCAGGTAGGGGACAAGGTACTTCTCAAAGTGTCACCGTGGAAGGGTGTCATTCGATTCGGAAAACGAGGCAAACTAAACCCTAGATACATCGGACCATTCGAAATCCTTGAAAGGATTGGTCCAGTGGCATACCGCCTGCAACTTCCTGCTGAGCTTAGCAGCGTTCACAACACATTCCACATTTCTAACTTGAAGAAATGTCTGTCTGACGAGACACTGATTATACCGCTCGACGAAATCCAAATCGATGATAAACTTCATTTTGTCGAGGAACCTATGGAAATCATGGACCGTGAGGTCAAGCGATTGAAACAGAGTCGTATTCCCATCGTAAAAGTCAGGTGGAATTCTAGGCGTGGCCCTGAGTTCACCTGGGAACGGGAAGACCAAATGCGACAGAAATACCCACATCTCTTCCCAGACAAAGCACCGTCCGTACACTCAAGTTAATTTCGGGACGAAATTTCTTTAACAAGGGGAGAATGTAACACCTGCCTAATTAGGATAATTAATTTTGCCTAATTATTTGTAACTAGTTGTAATTAGTATGTAATAGGACTAATTGCAGACTCTATTTGTATATATATAAGGTGATTTATATATATGTGTGTGTACTTACGCGATTTGGATAAATCGTACGAATGGACCGGACGGAGTTCGGAACATTTTACTAGGACGTTGGTGACAAAACTTTACATAAATAATGAGGATATATTGATATATATTGGAACGGACATTATTTATACATGTTATCAAAGTGTTATATATTACGTTCTGTATATTAGTAAATAAACGTATCAATCGCGACGACACGAGTTAAACTAACAAACTAATATTTAGAATAAATATTAGCGAACGATTTTCAGTAAAAATTCACATTTTAGAATATTTTTTTAATAATATTCTACACGATTACTAAAATGAGCGAATTAATCAATTAGGACACGGAGTAAATACTGTATTTTCGGGAGTGTATTCTCTCCCTCCCCTTTTGGAACCAGCCAAAAGCACCACCCATCCCCATCTCTTTCTTTTCATTTACATTAAACACACACACACAAACTCAAAACCCTCTCTAAAAATCTTCACCAATTTTCGGATTCACAAATCGACCCACAAAGATTACATTTTCGGAATCACCATCACTAAAGGAACAAGATTAACAAAAGCCGCACCATCAAATTCGCTCTCGTTTGGTCTCGATTTGCAAAAGTAAGAATTTTCTAAAAACTTAGATTTATTCGTTTTGGTGTATTATCTTGGTGTTATAAGGTGTACACAACTTAGTTATGACCAAAACAGCAAAGGAAACATGATTTTACAGCTTAAAAATGCGTTTGATTTGGGTTTTGATCTGAAAATCGCGACAGCCGCAACTTTCTGGGCTGGTGTTCATCTTTGCGACACAACGTTTGTGTCGCATGCTATGTCGCATAAACCATTTAGTGTCGTATTTTGTGTCGTACGTTATGTCGCACTATTGTGTCGCACTTTTATGCGACACAACCCTTATGTCGCTATTAAATTAGCATCGCAAGCTTTTGCGACACAACCACTGTGTCGCAGAGCTCTTGTCTCACACTTTATGCGACACAACCACTGTGTCGCATACCAAACTTTAGTGTCGCAGATGGTGTCGCAAAAACACAGAAAACCAGAATTTTAAAGTCAAAGTTACTGTACAAAAAAAAAGTCAAATTTTACTGTAGCAGTACTATAGCAAATCTACTGTAGCAAAGTCAACAATTTAGAATTATTTTGATGAACCGTCACCAACGGGCCAAACATGTTTTCGAACAAACAAACAATTACAAACATACGGACAAACACTGGATATACTAGTTGTGTACAACTAAACGAAACGTCTCATGAGACGCATACTTACCTAACTTCATATGATTAGGCATTTGAAGGTTACGGGTTCAGAGAACCTACTTGCTTTACTTACTACTTGCTAATTGCAACTGATTACTACAAGACTCAGGTGAGTCTTACGGCCCCACTTTTACTGTTTTATCTTATTGGGGGAGATACATGCTACTGATTTTCTTGAACACAAGTACTAAACTGTTTACTATACCAAACGAAATTGCATGAGTTTACTTACAAACAGAAGTCTCTCCATCATATATCGTTAGTTATGGACTTAAGCGCGAACACTAGTTAATGGATCCATTAGGGAAATGACCCTCCCCACCCGGGGCAGTAGCGCTGCCACGTACTGATTTACACGTAGAAACGGGTGACTAATTATTCGTTACTGATGCTTGCTCATTTACGAGCATGTCACGGGAGCAAACTTATTACTTACGGGTTAAGCTTCGATTATGAGCCTCATGGCAACGGTATAAACTTACTTACTTACATTTGCGGGATTGCAAATACTGGTTTACGATTTCTAGATTGAAATTGCTGATTTTACGCCTGTGGGCATTACTGATGAAATCTCGTGTTCAAAGCTGATATTACTTACAAACCTGTGAGATTCACCAACCTTTTGGTTGACACTTTTTAGCATGTTTTCTCAGGTACCCGGATGGAGTAGAATTACTCCAGGATTTTAGCTAGAGTCGCATGATTTCAACACAACTGCATTAACGGAGATTCTTAGCATTATCTTTTGTATATTACGATTATGTAATAGAATCTCCCGCTACACGCGCGGACTCTAGGGAAACTACATTTTTGTATACGAAAACACTAAGTTTTCAAACAATATATCTATGGAATGTAACTAATTTACAAACGTTGCATATAGATGTCGTTTACTTTATCTTTGTGCTGTGATATTTGATTAGTAACACCCCACACTATGCTTCCGCAAAACAGTGAATTTCGGGGGTGTTACACTTGGCTTCTTGTAAGCTATTTTACTCCTCCTCGATCACAAGTTATGTCCATTGAAAATTTAAGTTATTTCTTATGCGTGTACCATGCTCTCTCACTTTTCCATAAACATTCGTCTTATCGATATGCAGTTTGATTTGATCTGCATTTACACATGAACAGGTTATAAGAAAACATGAAATTTAATTAAAACCAGGTTCCTTATGGTTTAACAAGAAGGCGAGACTTGTGTGACATGTTTGGTGTAAAGTACAACATATGAATTAATGCAAAGGTTTGAAATGCTTGATATGATTATTGAACTGAATATTCAAAACATTTATTATTCAAAGACATAAGAAATAAACTAATCTTAATGATGTTACTACGTAATATATGATTCATTACCTTTCCACTACTTAGGCTTTCATTTTTTATTTTTTTTCAATTTGCATGACAATGAAAGTAAATATCTTAGTTAAGGGTCTGTATCAGGAGATGCATCTAACTTATATCCAATGTAATTGTATCAGAAGATGCATCTGACGTTTGTTATTTTTACGCATCCAACTTTCAAGAAGTGTTTTAATGTATTTGGAAGTATCTTTGATTAGATGATGTGTCAACATCTACTGATATTACGTGTCATCTTAAACATACGACATATCATTAGAACACATTAAAACACACTTTTTGAGATGCATTAAAAATAGCAAACGTAAGTATGGTATACACAATATATTGACATCGGACACAAATTAGATGCATTCCCGGACACTAACTCCTTAGTTAACAGAGGTATAGCGGGAATTCACCTTTTAATAATAATTTCCCAACTACATTCCATAGTTATCCTCATTATTGTTCTCGTCCTTGTCCTCGCCTACATGAACCTAAATCCCAGCAGAAATTTAACAAAATATGTTGAAACGATTGAGGATTTTTTGGTAAATGACACTAGAAATGTAATATAATATAATAAAATGATTAAAGCGGAAAAGAACATATAATTTAATTGTTAACCTGTCGTTGATGTTGTGTTTTTAAATTGGAATTGAGGTCTCCACCTATATAACACATCTCTCCATAATCAATTGCGTTGAGCTTTGGAGTAGTCAAATTTCCATTGGTGAAAACTGTTAATGTTGGACATCCCTGTATACTCAAGGTATCCAATGATGGAAATGAAAAGGCTTTCGTCCCTAAGCAAAATCCCTTCAGACTTGAAAGCTCTCGTAAAGTTACGGACTTTAGACAAGGGAACGTAATCCTTTTCTCTTTGGAATTATCATATTCGTCGTCTTCTTCTTCATCCTTCACAATTACCTCTATATTATTACATTTTGAGATATAGAGTGTTGTAAGGTTCGGCAACTCGAACATGGTCCGCCGATTGGTTTTCCATAAATACTTGAGACTCTGCATACATAATAATTTTATCTCTCTTAGGTTTGGAAGTTTCACCATCTGTGTTCCTTCAAGCGCCACTTGAAATAACGAAGTTATATTACACACCCCGCCCAGGCAAATCTTTTCTAGATTTTGGAGTTGTAGCAAGCCACTAAATAGAAGATTAGTCTCTCCAAGATAGTATTCATTTTTCTCATACGCTTCCAAAGTAGTAATGCACAAGCTTGTACTCCCTGAATTTGTTAATGAGGTCTGCAAGCCCAAACAACAAAATACAAGTTATGTAATAAACTTTCTATGTGAGTGAAACAAGTTGAATGTCAGTAGTAAATTCAATTAATCAAAACTAAACCGCGGTATGCACTTACGTTCACAATTATTTTTAGAAATATGCATGCGTCTAGTTACGAAATTTTTTTCTCATTTTCTATTTTTCGAGAGGGTTGATCATAGAGTTTTACAACTCTAGAAAAGTAATGAATATTTGGAAATGTCTTAAAATGTAAGGGATAAAGTTTTCTTTTTCCAATAAAAATTATAGATGTAAACTTTGAGAACCATAAAAAGTAGTTTTCAAACATTTTAGTTATAAAAAGAAAAATGGGAATTTACCTTTTCTTAAAAAAATTCTTTTAGAAAGGTTGAATATGAACACGTTTTCTAATTTTATAGTTTTCTTAGAGAAGTTTTTTTCATAAAAATAGCGAGTTTTCCATAGCAAAACGCGCTGACTTTAGTGTTAGATAATTTTCTAAAGAATATCATGAAACAATAATTGGATTATATATATACTTTTTGAATTGGTACGGATAACAAGATTAGTAATGAGTAGGCCACAAAGTCATGAAAAGGGAAGAAAGCAAAAAAAAAAAAAAAAAAGGAAAAAAAGTTGTTGCCGTAAACATGTAGTGGTTATTATTTCTTTGTATAGCATAAACTTGTAACAAATTAATAAAGTGGGAAATCACGTCCCCGCTTCAGTTTTCTTTTCGAGATAAGAGAAGTGAAAAAAAGAAAATCATATTGTGTTTCTGAGTCGAGAAGTAAAGAAATGTGGAATGAAAATTATGACATCTTTTTTCTTCAAATTTTGTTACCAATATTTGAAAAAAATGGAAGGAGATGAAATTCACGTTTATTTACCGAAAACTCCCCAAATTTCTTGGGAACATTTTTAAAAAACTAAAAAAATTAGAAAATATGTTTAAGTTGGGTTTTCCGAAGAAGTTTATAAGAACAGTGAATCAATGATTTATGATTTTCTACATTTTATATTCAAAATAAAATGAAAATTCTATCCCATTACATTTAAACGTATCTTCTAAATTCCCACTAGTTTTCAAGGGACCGAAAACTCTTGAAAAACGGAAAAATAAATATGAATTTTGTTAGTGTTGACGTTTGTATCAACGGGTTGTTTTAAATTTTATAATTGCTGGGGTCTAAGTGTGACTTACTAGTACTGAACCAAAAGGTTAGTAGGCGGTAAGTTGGACCTAGAGTCGTTCTTAAAGAGAAACTGAATTGAAACTGAGGTGATCCAATCAATCTTTCTTTTCAGTAAATGTTTTAAAAGAGTGCGTTGGGGGTTTTTGTTCAGTTAATTAAGTAAACTAAATAAAGCGAATAAAATGTAATAAGATGTCAGATAATGCGAAGTAGTATTTGTTGTGAGTTCGTTAGTTAATAATTATGGGATGATGACTCTTACGGGAAAACGATTAACTAAATTGGGTTGCTTATGAGATTCATTAACTTATGGTATAACCAATAGATTCCTTATTAGTCGGTTATCAACTAATATGTCACGAGGAACTAAGGTATCATGATTCTGACCAGACAGACAATGCTCAACTCTCCACACTCACCTGTGAGGGAGTCAGTGGCCCATATTATTGAACGTATTCGCTCGTGGGCGAAGGAACAGAGTAGCAAGTCCATAACATGTCTAGCCGTTCTTAATACCACAATGACTATGAATCCATCAAACAACTAACTTAGAACTTGTGTCCGGACTTATTTAATCAATTTCTACCAATGAAACTTAAGCGTGATAAACGAGGGAAAGCATTTAAGTTTCTTGCGTACCGTACTTTAGGTTTCATGGTTTTAATAAAAAGTATCAGTTTAAGGTGGATTTCAAACTTGCCTTTCTCAATACAATTAACAAATCCCTAGGTTTTCGTAAATGGTCATTTAGCCTATAGCCTACCTAATCTAATCTAATCTAAAGTAAAACAACTAATTAAAATGCTGACGGCTTTTTACAGAAAGTTAAACCCAGACCATGTCGGAAAATACTATGGTAGCTCACCATTGTATTTAATCGTTTACCGATGTTTCCGTTGTGGGTTTTATTGCTTCGCGATGTTTACATGATAAGTACATTGTGATTGGAAGTGTACAATACTCATGGCAAGTCCACGTAATCACATTGCATTTTATAATGCTTGCATGACGTTACAATTAAAAACATAGTTTTTACACAGATAACTATTGACCGAGTATTGAGGTTCGCGACTCCTCTTTACAAGGTTACAATCACGTTTGTTAATCGAAAGGCGAGTATAAGTTTTAGGTTTAAAATCACAAGATAAGTCCATTCACAAAGTTTCCCATTTTATAACGTCGATCAATAATACAACTACCTTCGGTCGTTACTGGCTTCCATATATTTGTACTATGCTCAAAAGCATTTCCAATACTATACCGAGTAATCAGTCGAATAGGGGCCGTCATATTATCTCACGACGTATTCAAAGTCATCCCACAATATATACTAACTACATCACAACAAATACAATAGTAATCTACTCGCTAATCATGGTAGTAACGATCGCAAACATAATTAAAGCAAACATGTTTAATTAAGATAGATAAGGATAGAGATAACCGAGATTAATATGCGAGAAGGAATAGACTTGAATTAATGAGCGTAACTCCAAGCGTACACCAAAGATTACAACAACGTTCCTAGCTTTCTTTCTACTCTAAACAAAATGCTAAACTAATCTAATGCTAAATTTAAAGTAAGAAAGTAGAATGAGAAAGTAAGAAAGTTATATGACTAGTGCATATGGGACTTCAAGGTGCTAGTTACAAATGAACCAAAAGCCTCCTATTTATAGGTGAGCTTTGGCTCACATTAGCACAAGTTGGCCTTTAGGTGCATGTTAGAAAGCTTGCCAAAAGTGGTATGTACCATACGAAAAGTAGGCGAACCGGGTACCGTACAACACGAAAAGTAGGCGCACCGGGTACCAAAAACTACCAAAAATGGAAACCGGGATGGGGGCAGGATGGCCGGCGCCGCCCTTGGTGTGGCCGGCGGCGGTGGTGGTGCTGCCGGCGGCGGTGGGCCCACCCCCGCCCCGTTGCGCGGTCTTTTGCTTCCTTTCTCGATTCGTGCGTGTTTTCTTCGTTATACGTCCGTTTGCGTTGATTCTTTTTTTGTTGGATTCGTAATTCAAAAACGGAGATTTTGACATAGGATAGGCACTGAGATGAGGTCCATAGCTCCAGATATAGCGTACGAATCATTTGGATCTTCCGGTGGGCGCGAAATCTTCATTTTTTACCCGTTTCAGTTGATTCTTCTTCTGTTGGATCCGAATTTTGAAAACGAACATCTTGGAAATAATGGATGTTGGTGAAGGTCACTTTGGTCTTGAAATCTCGTTTTTATGCCTTGAATCTTCAAACGTGTGTGGAATCTTCGTTTCACATCCGTTTTACTTGATTTTTATCGTGCAACCTCGTTTTGACCTTCTTGGCATAATGTTACTAATTTGTGCTGTTTTTTGAGTTAATATGCCAAAAATCGTTCCAGAATGAGAGAGATATTGGTAGTAAAAACATGACTTTTCACGCGATATCAAGTATCCCACACTTAGAACTTTGCTTGTCCTCAAGCAAACTAACGTTCAACATGGTTAAAGATAAGCAGATAATGAAATTATTTTAAGACGGGAACTTTTTACTAAGGGGGTTTTGGAAAAATAAAGATATTTGATATTTTAGAAAGCAAGGTTGTAATCCTTAGGAGCATGCTTTTGATCATTGATCGTTGATACATGACTAGGCGATCCTCTCAAGGTGGTCACTCCAATCACTCAAAGTGTTTTGGGTTTCCTATTCTATTATATCAATCGCTCAGAACGCCAGTCATGTATTGTTTATCGTCATAGGCTTGATCGAGTATCAAATCGTTACCTTTTTGGTGAGCGTGAAGTCGATCTAGCCACAATCATTCTAAGGGAAGTGATGTAGGGTTTTTAGTGGTGGAATGTTGGTGGTGTGAGAGGGGTTTTGTTGGGTTTTCTTTTTGGTGAAGCGGAAAGTTGGAAATTTTGAATTTTTGGGAGGATTGAAGCCTTTTTTCTATTTTGGGCGGAGTCTTCTTTCTCCATTTGACTTTCTTTTCTTCGAATTTTCTTGGGACTTTTTCTATCCTTTTGACGTCATATCCTTGATTTTTCTCTTTTTTCATCTTTGAAACTTTGTAGGAGGTTTGAGGGATGTTTTTGAGTAGGTAAAGGGGTAACGTACTTATTTTGGGTGTATGGATGGGTTCAAGAATGATGTGATTCGATCTCCTTTTTGACTCACAAGTTCGGATTCGAAATGCATAACAAGAGCAAGTTCTGATTCTAAACGCATACATCGGCACACTCAAGAATCGAAAAAGTGAAGCATTAAAAATGAATGCTTTTCATATGGCTCAAGATACCTCACGAATCGAAAGTTGGGTTGTTATGTGCTTAATCATACGATGCTCTTTATGGGATTGTCAAACTTGTTTTTCAATAGAACTTATATTTTATTTTTCTTTCTTCCCCAAAGTAAATCATTCCTTTAAAATTTTTCATTTTCTACATATTTTTAACTTAGTTTTGAAAAATTTTGTTTACTTTTATGGAGAAGCAAGGTCTAATAAAGAGCAATGATTTAGAATCAAGAATATACCAATATCCATTTAACAGTAGTGCAACTACTGCTATCCCACACTTAAAGGAACATCGTCCTCGATGTTATACTAAGCTCTGAATGGGATAAAATCCCACACTTAGGGTTTTAAGCATCCAGGATTTATTCTTTCTGTGTGTGTTGGGTTTGGATCCCACACTTAGTGATAAACATAATGGATATGACATATTTAAAACGAATGGAAGAGATGGCATAGAAGTACTCCCCGATAGTTGCAGTGTTCTTTTGGTTGCATCTGCCGGTCTTTGTCTTCTTTGGTGCATTCTTGATCAAGTATTCTTGTGATTGGTCTCGTGAGTGTGAACACGTCGGATATACCATTCTTCGGTTGTTGATGCTTCCTTGCAGGCTGGAGCATTCTTTGTATGATCCGAGTGTGAAAGATAGTCGGAGATTTCATCACTTCTTGGAAAGTAAAATTGCATAAATGTAAAAACAAACACGGGTTGCCTCCCGAGAAGCGCTCTTTTAAAGTCGAGAGCTCGACTTAGTCTTTTTCTTCTTCAGATGATGCTTGATGCATCCGTAGTGGTGGCGTGGTCACTGTGGTTTCTTGGTAGAGAGTATCGTGGTGGATAGTATTGCAGGAATTGCTCTATCATGTCAGCAATGAGAGTTGGTGGGTTGGTGGATAGCATTCTGAAGCTTTTGAAGTGATCGGTGGCGAGTCGGTTGAGAATTGCCATTCCATAGCAGATGTATCGAACTGCCCTTGTGACTGGTCCGTTAGGGTTAATGCGAGTGCAGGTGTAAGTTCGAACGATTTCACGCTGTGGGTGGTTTCTTCCTATCGAGGCGATTAAAGCCATGAATTCGGTTTTCACTTCTTCAAAATCATTAGCCCAAGGGTCTCCTCCGAAGGATCTAGTTGCTTGGCACACTTGTCTGATTAGTTGATGTTGCTCGCGGTTGAAGGGAAAATCCGAGTCGGTGAAGATGCAAATTAGCTTGCTGAATATCTCGCGATATCCATTTCGGTAGACGTCGAGTTCTACGTCTTCTTCTTGGTACATTTCGCGCAGTCGGGTAGTCACATAAGTGGCTAAATTGATTTGCGACATGTGCGGGATGAATCTCGGTACCTCACGAGTTTCCTCTTCATAGGCTGGCTCGTTCAGCTCATCAATTATTAGTTCAATGTGGTGCCCAATGGTGGATTGAATGACGAGGCAGTTCTCTGACGCTGTGAGGTGCTCTCCAGTTTCGATGAGATCTAGAAGAGTTCTAAGATCTCCCACCATTCTGATGTCAGCATAACTTCTTGGGTTCCCTGTGGCTCTTTCCAGATTGGTTCTCATTGATGCAAGAATAGCTTTTTGACTTGATGAGTACGGAAAAGCTGATCCGGCTAAGGCACAATATACTTTTTGGTATATTCGCATTTGGTTTCCGTAGAATTCGATTTCTCCCATTGGGTAGTTGGGTCTTTCTCGCTGTCGAGCTTCTCTGGTAAGTTGTTCTTGAAGCAGGTCAGAGAATGCTCGAATGTTTCTCCGAAGAGTGCTAGGCTCTGGTTCTCCATAATTGGCGAGGTATGAATCGTAGTCTCGTACGATTGCCCTTATCATGTGTCTCTGTGCGGTGTTGTAGTCATTGGTTGACTCTTTGATGGCTTTTACGATGATTCGGACATCGTCGTATTCGTCGATCATCTCGATCATGTCTTGATGAGTATCTATCAGAGGAATTTCTAGTCTTTCAGTTGCCACAGCAGGGGAATTAGGGGGAGCAAGAGGAGGTTGTGGAATAGATTGTTCATCAAGAGTGATGTTGACGTAATCGTCATCACATTCACTGTTGCAGTCGGAGTCCATATCACGTGAATCTGGAAATTGGTGGAGTTCTTCGTCTGAGGGCGCGTTGTTGAAGGGTCGAGAACTATCGATTTCGATGGTTCGGACTTTGGTTGTTATGTCATGGAGGTTCTCTTCGACAAAGCTTCCTGGTTGACGTGCTTATATGCCGAAATTCTCTGTAGTAGTTTGGCATACTGGTCTGGGTGTGGTGATGATCGGAGTCCTTCTTCAAAGATTTCTATGTCTCGGAGTCGGGTTCTGGTAAAGGGTTTTGATGGATCGAGATAGGAATTTAGGATGTTTCCCATTCTTTTAAGATGAGAAGATCTGAGCTCTTGACGGATGACTCCATAATCAACTGATTCTTCAGATAAAGAGTCATCGTCGCAGTTTTGTATCCTTTTGACTTCGGCCATTTGTGGCGAATCAGTGTGATCTTCATCTTCTTCCATTTCTTCCTCTTCTGGTTCTTCTTCTTCCTCCTCAGGGTCAGATTCAATTTCTTCATCTGCTTCCTCGTATTCTTCCTCTTCTGGGTCGTATTCGGTATCAGAAATGAGAACCGATGATTGGGTGAATTGTGGTTCCTCCTCTGGTTCTGATTCATCATCGGAACAGACTTTTCCTGTGGATATAGCACAACATTCTTCCTCTTCTGGGGTGCATTCCGGTTGGTCGATCTTGTAAGTGATGCTTTCACCATGCGATCGTAAAACAATCGTGTGGTTATACACATCAATTACTGCTCTAGCTGTGTTCATAAAATGGTCTTCCAAGGATAATTGGGATGTTTATGTCCTCGTGGATATCCATTACCACAAAATCCGTTGGAAAGAAAAATTTGTCAACTTTAACAAGGACATTCTCAGCTATTCCCTTGGGGTATCTAACAGATTGGTCGGCTAGCTGGACGGTCATCTTAGTGGGTTTCAAGTTTTCAAGTTCAAGCCTCTTAAACGGGGAGTAGGGCATAAGGTTAATGCTAGCTCCTAAGTCGGCTAAAGCGCTCATATTTCCGGAATTGTAGATAGAACAAGGGAGTGTAAATCTACCAGTATCTCCTAGTTTTTCGGGAAGGCTATTTTTAAGTAGGGCTGAGGTTTCAGAACTAAGGGGAATGTTGTTCACTTCAGGTAATTTATCCTTGGTGGATAGTAATTTTCTAATATACTTATTACGACCAGGAACTCTAGACATGGTATCAAGGAATTTTCCATCTAACTTAAAGGACGACAATTTCTTAGGTTGAACTTTAAGTCTAGCGGGGTAAGGGATTCTAACCTCTTTGTTCATTGTTTGAGTGTTTTCCACAGCTGGTATCTTGACCTTTGGTTCTTCCTTTACTAGAACAGCAGCCAGTGGAGTAGTGGCTGCTTCCTTTGGTGTTGTAAGTTGCTTTGCTTCCTCAATATGCGGATTTTGAACCGTGTTGCTGGGCAAACTTCCTCGGGGTCTATTCTCAAGACGTTGTGCCAATTGTCCAATTTGAGCTTCCAAATTCTTTAGCACAGCCAATTGATTTCTCATGAAGAGGTCGGCTTGATCTTGTTTAGCGGACGTCTTTTGGTTGAGCAGGTGTTGACCTTGCATGAATTGGGTGAAGGCGTCGTCTGAACATGAAGCTGGGGCATTTGTCTTGGTGGTTTGTTCAGTGGTTTGGTTTGTGTCGGAAGTGGGTGCAGGAAGTGCAAGGGGTTGATTGTAAGGAAGTTGTGATTGTTGTTGGTAGGGTGGATATCTAGGTGGGTATCGGGGTTGGTATGGTTGTTGGTTGTTTCTTGGTGGAAAGGGAGGTCCTCTAGGTTGGTTGTTGTTTTGGTTGAAACCGGGTGGTCGAGCTGGAAACTGAGCATAGTAGACGGTGCCATCTGCTTCTTCATATTCAACTTGGTATTCTCCAGATGGTTGCGGGTTGGTGCAGTGTTGACAGACTTGCACTTGGTGTACTTGGTGCTGTTGTTTCTTAAGTTCTCCAAACTGTTTGACGAGCGAGTCCATTTTCTCTGTTAGTGTCTTAATTGCTTCGACTGGAATCGGGTTTGCAGCAGCGATAGGTTTGGAAGATGTTGAGTGATTGCCAGAATTCCAATCGTGGTGATGCATGGTCATATTTTCTATCAGGTTCCATCCTTCTTCGTCGGTCTTTGCCATGAAGCTTCCTTGTGCAGCAGCATCGAGGGTAGTCCGGTGGTTAGGATCTAAACCATTATAGAAGGTGCACAATTGCGCAGACTTATCGAGTCGGTGATTAGGGCATTTCTTCAAGGCTCCTTTGAATCGTTCCCATGCGGTATATAATGACTCATCGAAAGCTTGTCGAAAGTTCATGATGTCATTTCGGAGTTTGGTTTGTTTAGAAGGCGGAAAGTACTTGGTTAGGAACTTTGTCGCCATTACAGTCCATGAAGGGGTAGAGCCGGTCTCTAAACCTTCAAACCATGTTTGCGCGTGATGGGTGAGCGAATAAGGGAAAAGGTATAAACGGATTGTGTCTTGGCCAATTCCGTTTTGCTTGTAGGAGTTTGAGAGAGAGATGAACTTGTCGAGGTGAGAGTTTGGGTCATCACTGGGCAGTCCGTGGAATTGACAGTGGTTTTGGATTAGTTGGATGATGTGGTGTTTAAGCTCGAAAGATTGACCAGGGGTTTCAGGGTAGAGAATTGGTCCTCCTCTTCCTTCGATAGAGGGTTTACTGTTGTCAGCGAGAGTGATGCGTTCAGCCATTGCTTGCTTAAGTGCAGATTGCTTCTTTTCTCGTCGAATAGTGCGTATTATAAGTTCTGGATCGGGAAAGTTAAATAGTGGTGCAAATCTAGGGGAACAGGTCATAAACTAAAAGAAAAGACAATAAAAGAAAATAGACAATAAAGGAAATGTTTTTTTGTTTTTTTTAGAAGGTTTTATCTTAAGGGTTTACTAGAATTGGGATTGGTTGGGCCTCTGGATCGGACAGTTAGTCTCCCCGGCAGCGGCGCCAAAAACTTGTTGACGTTTGTATCAACGGGTTGTTTTAAATTTTATAATTGCTGGGGTCTAAGTGTGACTTACTAGTACTGAACCAAAAGGTTAGTAGGCGGTAAGTTGGACCTAGAGTCGTTCTTAAAGAGAAACTGAATTGAAACTGAGGTGATCCAATCAATCTTTCTTTTCTAGTAAATGTTTTAAAAGAGTGCGTTGGGGGTTTTGGTTCAGTTAATTAAGTAAACTAAATAAAGCGAATAAAATGTAATAAGATGTCAGATAATGCGAAGTAGTATTTGTTGTGAGTTCGTTAGTTAATAATTATGGGATGATGACTCTTACGGGAAAACGATTAACTAAATTGGGTTGCTTATGAGATTCATTAACTTTTGGTATAACCAATAGATTCCTTATTAGTCAGTTATCAACTAATATGTCACGAGGAACTAAGGTATCATGATTCTGACCAGACAGACAATGCTCAACTCTCCACACTCTCCTGTGAGGGAGTCAGTGGCCCATATTATTGAACGTATTCGCTCGTGGGCGAAGGAACAGAGTAGCAAGTCCATAACATGTCTAGCCGTTCTTAATACCACAATGATTATGAATCCATCAAACAACTAACTTAGAACTTGTGTCCGGACTTATTTAATCAATTTCTACCAATGAAACTTAAGCGTGATAAACGAGGGAAAGCATTTAAGTTTCTTGCGTACCGTACTTTAGGTTTCATGGTTTTAATAAAAAGTATCAGTTTAAGGTGGATTTCAAACTTGCCTTTCTCAATACAATTAACAAATCCCTAGGTTTTCGTAAATGGTCATTTAGCCTATAGCCTACCTAATCTAATCTAATCTAAAGTAAAACAACTAATTAAAATGATGACGGCTTTTTACAGAAAGTTAAACCCAGACCATGTCGGAAAATACTATGGTAGCTCACATTGTATTTAATCGTTTACCGATGTTTCCGTTGTGAGTTTTATTGTTTCGCGATGTTTACATGATAAGTACATTGTGATTGGAAGTGTACAATACTCATGGCAAGTCCACGTAATCACATTGCATTTTATAATGCTTGCATGACGTTACAATTAAAAACATAGTTTTTACACAGATAACTATTGACCGAGTATTGAGGTTCGCGACTCCTCTTTACAAGGTTACAATCACGTTTGTTAATCGAAAGGCGAGTATAAGTTTTAGGTTTAAAATCACAAGATAAGTCCATTCACAAAGTTTCCCATTTTATAACGTCAATCAATAATACAACTACCTTCGGTCGTTACTGGCTTCCATATATTTGTATTATGCTCAAAAGCATTTCCAATACTATACCGAGTAATCAGTCGAATAGGGGCCGTCATATTATCTCACGACGTATTCAAAGTCATCCCACAATTATATATACTAACTACATCACAACAAATACAATAGTAATCTACTCGCTAATCATGGTAGTAACGATCGCAAACATAATTAAAGCAAACATGTTTAATTAAGATAGATAAGGATAGAGATAACCGAGATTAATATGCGAGAAGGAATAGACTTGAATTAATGAGCGTAACTCCAAGCGTACACCAAAGATTACAACAACGTTCCTAGCTTTCTTTCTACTCTAAACAAAATGCTAAACTAATCTAATGCTAAATTTAAAGTAAGAAAGTAGAATGAGAAAGTAAGAAAGTTATATGACTAGTGCATATGGGACTTCAAGGTGCTAGTTACAAATGAACCAAAAGCCTCCTATTTATAGGTGAGCTTTGGATCACATTAGCACAAGTTGGCCTTTAGGTGCATGTTAGAAAGCTTGCCAAAAGTGGTATGTACCATACGAAAAGTAGGCGAACCGGGTACCGTACAACACGAAAAGTAGGCGCACCGGGTACCAAAAACGGAAACCGGGACGGGGGCAGGGTGGCCGGCGCCGCCCTTGGTGTGGCCGGCGCCGCCCTTGGTGTGGCCGGCGGCGGTGGTGGTGCTGCCGGCGGCGGTGGGCCCACCCCCGCCCGTTGCGCGGTCTTTTGCTTCGTTTCTCGATTCGTGCGTGTTTTCTTCGTTATACGTCCGTTTGCGTTGATTCTTTTTTTGTTGGATTCGTAATTCAAAAAAGAAGATTTTGACATAGGATAGGCCCTGAGATGCGGTCCATAGCTCCAGATATTGTGTACGGATCATTTGGATCTTCCGGCGGGCGCAAAATCTTCATTTTTTACCCGTTTCAATTGATTCTTCTTCTGTTGGATCCGAATTTTGAAAACGAACATCTTGGAAATAATGGATGTTGGTGAAGGGTACTTTGGTCTTGAAATCTCGTTTTTATGCCTTGAATCTTCAAACGTGTGTGGAATCTTCGTTTCACATCCGTTTTACTTGATTTTTATCGTGCAACCTCGTTTTGACCTTCTTGGCATAATGTTACAGATTTGTGCTGTTTTTTGAGTTAATATGCCAAGAATCGTTCCAGAATGAGAGAGATATTGGTAGTAAAAACATGACTTTTTACGCGATATCAGTTAGTTTCTTTTAATTCTCTCCAACTCCAGCACTTAACACGTGTAAATATCATTTTATTTTCTTTTCAACTCGAGAGACAAAATCTTCTTTCTCCTATTTCCTTTTTAATCACTGTATATTCTTTTATCATCCTTCTTTCAATCAAAAACTCGAGTACAAGTTGCAACAAATTTTTTTGAAGATAACATAAATACCGTGTCTCCATGTTTGTTATAAAATACTGGCCTTTATTTGTCTATTTATTTTATTTCATGAAAATACATGTTTCAAACATACAAAAGAGATGTTATATTTTCAAACATACACCAAAATCATGTTATTATATACTTGTACTGTCAGCTTTAACTATTGTACAATATGGTATAACAATCAATTTGGGTGTTCTATTTATCAAGCTCAATTTATAAAGGGGATCATGTTCATTTAGTTACTTTGACTACATAAATATCATTAAATCTCGCCCTTTATTTGTTTAATTAGATTCTGAAAAATACTTCATTTTCTTGTCAAAATTTCTACTATCCATATGTATGTCAGATGTGCTACCATGTGTCATTAGCATAGTATAGTCACGTGTAGGTAGTTTTCACTTTCTTGAATATTTTATTGAATTCTATATAAACATACAATCCATATTGTAGAAACAAAATAAATTGAATTACATTGACAGATTATAAATTGAATTATATTATTGACAGATTATAAATTGAATTATATTGACAGATTATAAATTGAATTACCATTCAAAAATATTTAATTACTCCATTTGCAATAACATTAGTTTAATACATTTTATGAAAATAAATTGAATTATATTGACAGATTATAAATTGAATTATTTTGCCAAAAAAAATCATTCATCTATGAATGTTTATGTAGTCAAGGTAGCTACAAATTAAACACCCTACAACATACTTTATAAATTATGATATTAAAATTAAATTATTATGTCAAAAGTCTGTCATTTATGAGTGTTTAACTGTTTATGTAGTCAAAAAGTAGCTACAGGATTATTATGTAGCTGAGTTATCACTTTCGAATAATAATAACCAAAATATAGAAATATATATATAAAAACACATTACCTCTTGCTCTGGATCACTCTCAACACTTCCTCCGCATTCTTCGATCTGAATTTCCACAAGTGCCCCAAAATCAAAATTGGCGGTGGCAGAGTTATATTCACCCTTTATCACCCACACCTTTCTTAGCTTTCTTAATCCATACACATCAATACTTCTCAACTTGGTGCAAGAAAGTTGGTCGATGTTATCAACGCATCCCAAGTCAATGTTGAATAACACCTCTAACGAATCACACCGCATAACGACAACTTCTTCTAACTGATTGAAAAATGGCATTGAATTGACTGGAAACAGATTCACAAGTCTATTGCACCCATTCACATAAATAGTTCTCAAGCTACGGCTGCTAAGTTCGCTACTAAACTCACAAGGCCATATCTCCTTCAAATTATCCATAAAACAAATTACCAATTTCTCCAGCTTAGGAATCACAACCTGCAAATTAATTATGATACAAATGAATTATGACATAACAGTATACATCGTTTATTTAAAACTCCAAATTCTTAAAGTTATATTAACATAAAGCATACTTACCTCTTCAGTGAAGAATGATGTTGTCACTTTACTCTTGGGATAAATGCTTGTGATATTCGGAAGGCTATAAACTACCAAAGTCTCAAGTTGTGGTAGCTCAAGTATAATTGCATTATTGCACAAACCTGATAGCTTGGGTAGTATGTCTAAATTTAGATATTTCAACTTGGGAAATGTAATTTTCTGTGCTCCATCACTCTTCTTAATGTGTATCACTTCTTCCATTTCAGGGCAATCTCTAATAAAAAGAACCTCAAGCTTTGACAAAGCTATTGCAACATTCTGCGTGAAAAGGTATTTCATCTCTGCGCACTCCGTAACAAAAAGGACTCTTATATTGTAGCACGACTTAGGGTATCTAGGAGGACAATGTGGTGATTTCACCTCAACACCTTCAAAATCATTCACATCATTCACTTGTAAACTAAGTACCTCTGTATTCTCAAACAGCTCATTCATTCCAGATTCCAGTAGCTCGTGTCTGTTGGTGACCAATTGCAAGGTGTTTCCATCATAGTCAACGTCGATCTCGTAATCAAAGCCCCAACGATAAATTTCAAAACGACGGCCCAGTGAGATCTTGAATCTTTCAAGTTTCACATATGACATATTGTTCAGTTGATCATTGTATTCCAAGAACTCAATTTCTAACGCAGTAAGGCTCTTTGAAATTACTCCGAGTTCATTACGGTTGGCACTGCTAATTGGCTTGTTCTCATCAACTCTCATATAGAGCTCTTCAAGACTGACCAGATTTGCAAGAACACCATCATCGATATGAAGATTAACACAACCTGTTAAGTCCAATACCCTTAGCTCCTTTAAATTTCCAATAGTGGAAGGTAGCTTTTTAAATTGAGAATCAGCAAAGCTAAGCACCTCAAGATTCAACAGATTTCCAATAGCAGATAGATCAAAATCCAACACGCATCTATGAAGACAGAGCGTTCGAAGGTTCGTGGAGCATTGAGGTGATTTAGGAAGCAATGGCTTATTCATTTCTTCAAAAGCCAATACTTGAAGGTTTTCCATTTCTCCAAAGAAGGTTTCGGGAAAACTTACCGACTCATCTCCGTGCACGAGCTTCAAAAATGATAGGTCTGGAAACTTAAAGACACTAGGAAACTTAAATGCACTCTTGCATGATAATGAAATTCTTTTGCAAGAGTTTATACTACCATTTGCAGGCCACTGTGGCGTAACACCGTGGTTTACAATTGAATCATGACCGGCTTTAGAATACATACCCAAAACAAAAGCACGTACCAGATCGTGCATCTTGATGCATCCAGCACGATGACTTTTAATAAACAAGTTTTTATCTAAGAGTTGCTGAATGCAGGTGTTCGACCTGTTTCGTGCTTCTCTTATTTTATACACTTGTTTAAATAACTTCAAACCCCATCCATATCTCATCAACTCCTCCATCGGAATATCAAAGTCTTCGGGATACAATCCACATAGAAGAAAAATCGACTTAGCTTCATGTTCGAGGTTGTTGTAACTTATGTCAAACACTTGATCCACAATTTCTTGTATGTTCTTATGCTCTAAGCGAGAAAGTGCATCTGCCCATACATCCTTTCCTTTACCTTTAAGAGTTGAGGCAATGGTTTTGATGGCAATTGGCAAACCATGACATCTTCTTACGATATCATCACCTATCCTATATAAAATAGGATCCGGATCTGTATTATCAGATAACATTACAATTTGGTGGAAAAGATTTTGCCCTTCTTGTGTTTCTAAAACTCGCACGTTGAGAATCAAGTTAGCTTCAACACCCATTTGTGTGCAAACATGCGTGTCTCGTGATGTCAACAAGACCTTGAAGTCTACACCTTGATTTGGTAAAGGACTTAAACCAATATCATATAGATCAACGAACTGCCATACGTCATCTAGTATTATAAGAAACTTATTCTTACCTCCATCTGAGTTAGCCTTAAACCATTGACAAAGCCTCAATGCCCTTGCTTTCTTAGCTTTCTCATTTAAATCCACCATACCGACATAATCTGCTATTGCGCCCTGAATAGCGATGGGGTCTGTCTCTTCCCCTATAGCCACCTCAATAATAAATTGAAACACTTTCCTTTCTTTACAAATATTCTTCAGCTTGTCCATCATTGTGGACTTCCCAACTCCTCCCATTCCACATAAGGCTACCATGTTTGACTTGTGATTTGGTTGGAGTGCTTCCAATGCTTGTGCAAAAGTTTTCTCTCTTGACTTGAACTCATTATGGTCGGTAGGTGGTGATATAGAGGTAGATGCCCCTCTGGTATCAACTCTTGCCAAAGGAACTGGATGATCAGTCCAATCGATCATATGTTTTTTTTCTATTAGGCGTTCAATCTCCTCGATTTTATCGAAGGCTTTGCTTCCAGCCTCATGCCTAGTCTTCAGATTGAAACAACTAACAGCATTATTAGAAATTTTTTCCACCTCCTCGTGGATATTTCCAACTTCTTCTAACCAAGGTCGGACAAGAGCTGGAATCTGGCGACGGTTACCATTGTTCCGCAGCATGTGTTCTTCGACATCTATTCTCAAACATTCCAAGTCCTTCATTTTGGTAACCATAGTCCTCACATACTCTCTGCAGGATACGATGAACTTTAGATGTTTTTTAATCCGAACTATGAGAGGTTCGACAGCAGTTTGGATAGCAATGTCCACAAGAACTGACTCCATTGTTCAGTATTCTTACCCGGTGTTGGTAATACCTACATATTTATATGATAAAAAAAAAGGTTACTCAATACAATCTGATGGACATGTAATCATCTATAATAAATTCAATGTACGTAAGGATATTAGAAAATAGCTTAGTAGATCGACTCATATCTTCCTCCAGGTCCGATTGAGATATTTGTGGGGAGTCCAAATTTTAAAATTTAATAAAAAGCAAAAACGGTTTCATACAATAAAATCTTAGACATGGATGAAAATTCAAATGTATCTTCGGTGCAGTATTTTTTTTTTCACATGAATCGATGCTCCTATAAATAAATCATTTGAGATATTTATTTAAATGTTCATCAACTACTTGTTCGGTTTCAATCATATAGAAATTCACATTCTATACAGTATTACATCAAATTATTAAAATATATTTAGCAAATAAATTGAATAATTAAACTAATAAAATATTAAAAATAAAATCTAGATTATAAATAAAAGCTCAATAATTAGGAATACATTACATAGAACTAGCACAATACCCGCGCAATGCAGCGGTGAAAGTGGTGATGGAGGATGGAGGTGCGATTGAATGTTCTAAAATAAAAACATATTGTACTCCATCCGTACCAATTAAAATGCTCACATTATTATTCTGGGATGTCCCATTATAAGTGTCCACTTTGGTATTTAACCAATCAAAAAGACTTTAATAGGTTGATCTAATATTTAACGATGAAAATTGTAGTTAGTGGAGAATAAGTAGTAATTAAAAATAATAAATAATGGGATAGGGTTATTAATGGAAGTGTTAGTGGAAAATAAGTAGTAATAGATAATAGGATAAATGTATTAATGGAAATGTTATAAGTAAGTCAAGGGTAGTATAGTCATTTTGTTGTGTTAAGTACCATTTTAAGATAATAGTGGAGATGGTTTATATATAGTATATAGATATAGATATGGATGGCGTTTGGGAATATTAATTCAACGACTATATGTTGGAAAATGATTGGTAAGTTTAAAGTTGTTGGACTAAAAGTATACCTAATAAGAGCACACGGAGTGGATCGACGTGGCATCACCGTTCAACAACGAGAACGCCGTGCGACGACGTTCTTCCGTACCGTGTCGACGTTCTCGTCAGCGTTTGGGTGCCAGCGTTCGGTTTCAAACGGTGGCTAACTTCAGTGTGCTTTTTCTTTCTTTCTTTATTGTGATCCAATGTATATGCTGGTTTTCTTTTATTTTTGTTGTTTTTAAAATTGAAGAAATATGAAATGAAGAAAATGGAGAAGAAACAAAATGCAGAAGAATGAAAATGAAGAAGAAAGAAGATGCAGAAGAATGAAAATGAAGAAGAAAGAAGGCGGTTGTGTTTTTTGTTCTTTTTGTTTGCTTCTTTTTTTTTGTTTTATTATAAATGGTTAATAAATAAATGATTATAGGTTAAACTTTGTTGGATTGGGCTTTTTTAGTAATTTTATTGGGTTGGCTAATATTAATACTAACTAAATGTATTATCTTTATAACTTGCAATCTTTTTTATTATTTGTTTTTAATATATTAAAATGTTATTTATTTAATTTATTTGTTTTTTTATATATTAATTTATACAATTATCTTTATTAAAAAATCAAATAAAACAAATAATAAAAATCTCCAGAACACTGTAAATTCAGTTTCACCACACCACAGAATCCTCACTTTCAACATTCTCCGGAACACTGTTTACCACACCCTGTGCTCTAAGGTGATTGATTAGTTTGAAAAATTGATTGGATAAAATTAATAGAAAAAAATCCAATCAATCAGAAAATTAATCCTATATTTAGGTTCACGTAAATAGACATATTTCGCATTACTCCGTCCGGTTTTACGAGGCTACCTTGTTATTGTTACGGCAGAGCTCAAAACGTGTTTATTTCGATTGCAAATTAAGTAGATCCAAATGCAGATATAATATGTATTGGGCTTTAAATATAGTTTGGACATGTAAGAATGGACCCCTAACAAATATTGGGCCTTGTAATTAGGTCCATCTTTAAATATTGGGCCTTGTAATTACGTCCATCTTGAAGACCTCTGGGGCTATGTCTGGTTACATACATCATGAATGGGTTGCAAAAATTGAAACCTGAACTCAATCAAAGATTTAAATATGTGAGATGAGGAAAGTAAAGGTGACAAATGATTTTTGTATTGGATATGTGAGTTGGTATCGGATGAGTTGGTAATAGTATAGTTATCTTTGGTAATTGTATTCATGTAAATTGACCACATACAAAACACACATAAAGATCAATAATAAATAAACAATAAAGGGAGATGAGAAAAATAGGGGTGAACAATGATTATTATATTAGATATACTAGACTTCAAACCTGTGTATACACACGGACCGTTAAATGTGTATTTTGATTTTTATTAGTATTGCAAATAGTAGAGAAGATTTGTAAGATAAAATAACAAATATATATCTCATCTCTTTATCTATTATTGTTTTATTTATTAAATTGCAAGTAATAAATGTGTTAATAACAAAAAAGTACCCTGTGTCATTTGACAAAATTTCAATAGGAACAATTCAAAACATGAAAGCATAGTATTATTAAATGAAACAGATTGAATATTACCTAATTGTATTTAATAAAATGTTGAAAACCTCCTATGATGAATAAAGAAAGAGCAAACCTAAAGAACAAAGTAAAAAATGAAGGATAGTACGTTAGTGATCCTAGTAATAAAATCGGTTGATTTGTGATCTTGGAACAAAAAGAAGAGTACGTTAGCGATTGATGACTTAAACGTTAGATCTTTTCTTTGGGTAAGTTTTCATTCTTTTTGTTAGTTTTAGATATTACAATTAGAAGTAAGTTGAGTGGTACATATAACTAGATCATATAAAAATGAAGTTCTGTTATAAATAAATATTAATTGTTGATTTATTTACTATGGAACCCATTTTCGTCAAATGTTAGACACATTGGCACCTAAAGTGATATCATGCGTCAACTAACACAAACTAATATAAAATATATTAGCTCTCTAACTACTCAACTAACAAAATAAAACACAATAATAATTATTTATAAACAATTAACAGCATGGAGTAGATTTATGATGTTGTGTCGAATCAAGATGAGTAATTGTAACTTTTTAAGTTAAGTTTATAAAATTATTTTATTTATTTAGATATTTTAGTTTTTTTTTTTAAACCACTAAAGCCTTGTCATTTTTTTTAAAATAGTTACACATTATCATTGTTATAACAGTCTGTTTCCGTTTTGATCAACCGTGAACCATAAAAATATTATACACAATAATAATTTTTAAGTTAAGTTTATAAAATTATTTTATTTATTTAGTAGTATTGTATATAAGCTAAAAGGCCAACATTGTTGGAATAAACTATATATAGTTGCATGATTTTTTTTTATTTTTTATTTTTGGGTAAAGTAGTTGCATGATTTAGGTTTCATAACATTTAGCATCTATATAATTAATCTAAATGTTGATATTCATGATTAATTTATTAAAATGAACATTATATATATATATATATATATATATATGCCGGTTACATCAAATAAAACAAACACTAGTGACATGTGTGCCACTATCACGTGCCCCCTCTTCTTTTAATTTACATAAACTTTATGATACATTGACCAATTCTTACATACATATAAGCACATACATATGTATCTATAAAATAATTAAGCATTGTGTGTGTGCCAATTTGAATATTAGACATGTTAAAGATAATGGATATAGATAATTGCAAGTGGTTTATATATGGCTCATTTCTCATTTAAAAATACAATTAATTTATACTTGTATTTTTTTAGCTTTAAAATTTTGTTTTCATCTCAAAGTAGCCATCGTAAAAGTTATAATACTATTTGTTATGTTCGAAAATCAATTTCAAGAATCAGACCGCACGGTCATTAATTTCAAACCGAATGGGCCCATTATTATAGACTAGCAGACACCCGAACTAAACGTAACCCCAGAAGTTTATTACAAGTGATATCAGTAGTTCACTGATTGTCGTATGCTCTTTTAGTAGTTTTACGTGATGGTAAAAGAATTTAGTAATGATTAATGTGTGATAGTAGATGAGAATCAAACTATTCTAAGTGCATATAATTTCTATAACGATTCTAATATGGAATGTATTTCAATTTATTAATTATGCAATTAATCTTTATAGTTGTAATATTTCCATTAATTGATGAAAAAAGGGTATGGTAGGAATTTTACATCTTTAAATTTTAAACTTTGATAAGAAAATGTGTAAACCCTTTATTTGGGTGTTGGATATGTAAAAATCATGGAGTTTACTTAGATCATGTACGCATAGTAAGAAAGCTAAATATAATGGGAATAAATTAAATTGGGTTAAGATGTCATTGTTTAGATAATTTTTATAATAACAATTATGACTTATGAGTGAAACTTTTTAGATATATGTTTGGTGCATTTGTAGTTGGATCATACACACTAACTATTTTGGATTGTTTCAAATAAGTCTTCACTTCCATATTACAACTAATCGGAAAAGATTTTAGTGAGTAGATATGTTATCTAATTGGTGAAAAATGTAGTCGGTAAAGAATAATAGATATATGTGCAAAGTTAAAGTGGACTTTTTGAGGGGAATACTGTACTAGCAAAACGAATTGAACTATTAAATATTGTGAATATTGAAAGCGTGTGGGGTCAGCGGACTTGAGCCTGGATTAGTGGTAATTAATTAGTGGAATAAGTCCGTAGGCAAAGTTTAATATATAAAAACCGGATGATGTTGTCATTGAGATGATATTCTTAAAGATTTTAATGGGAAGAAAACGACAAGGGAAAATCTAAAGCCACCCCCTGAATTACTGGGGGATACCCCCTGGCCCACTTCAGCCCCGTGCAGTCCTTTTTCAGTTCAGTTTTATTTAAGATCGGTCTTAGTTCAGTAGAGAATCAGTTTCAGTTTTAGACTAAACAGGGGGTAGGAATTAGAAAAAGAGAGGGTATACCCAGAAAGTAAAAAAAAAAAAGCACGATGTGATTGATTAGATGGGTGATGGAGGGTAAGAGATGGAAAAAAAATGGGCCAAGGAGGGTATCTTTAGCAACTTGAGTGATAGTGGGAACACACGTATATAATTATTTTTTATATTTTTCTATACGTGTTTTCAAACAAAGCTACCTATAGTTAAATTAAAATTAAAATTAAAATATAAGCTTATAGTTACTTTAACTATTTGCAATTATTTTTCTCAACTATACAAGTAAAAAACTTGCTTTTTCAAGTAGCCAAACATGTCACATGACAATCGCTCCTAAATTTCAATTGATAAATAAATTATGTTTAAATAGTTTTAGGTTAACATACAATACAAACAACAAATAGATAAATAATAATCTCTTTTATAATTCTTATTATACTTCCGGTGCATTCGATTTAGTCGTAGTATTTGTTCACATATTATAAGACGATCATTCATGTTCTACTTCTAATATTAATACTTTGATTCTTGTTGATTGATGGTAAAAATATTAGAATGAGAAGATAGATGTGTATTATAATTAGGGGTGAGCACGGAAAACCGAAACCGATCCAAAAACCAAAATAACCGAGAAACCGAAACCGAAACCGAAAAAACCGAACCAAATTAAAAACCGATGGTTTGGTTTTTGATTTACGCAAAACCGAAACCATCGGTTCGGTTTTTGGTTTTCACCTCAAAAACCGAACCGAAAAAACCGAACCGAACCAAAGTTTTTATATTATATATGTTACTTTCTATTTATATAAAAGTTATGTATTTAATATGTATATAAATTTAAATATGTTCAACTCTATAAATAAAATATATGAATATACCGAGTAATATGAAGCGTTTTGTTGTTATATTGGAAATACTCACTTATTACTACATTTGTCAAACTATTAGTTACATATCGTATATTGTATACGTTTAAAATTAATTCATTGTTAGTAGTTTCCTTAATTAATTCATTGTTAATAGTTTCCTTAATATAAAGTTTAATTTTAAGTTCAAGTTCATTCTTAACATAGATATACATATATACAATGCATATTTTTATCAAATTTATTCTATAAAAACGCCCGAATGGATAAACCGAAAACCGAACCGAAAAAACCGAATAAAAACCGAAACCGAACAAAACCGAAACCGAAAAAACCGAACGGTTATGGTTTTTGATTTTCCAAAAACCGAACTTGCGGTTCGATTTTTGGTTTTAGCCAAAAACCGAACCGAACCGACCCATGCTCACCCCTAATTATAATAACTTTGTATTGGATATCTCAGATGAAACTTGCCCAATAGCTAGCCAGAGGTTATTATTGGTTATAGTTTATTTCATGTATTTAACATGATTTTGTTTGTACATATACCATATTACCATGCTAGTAAACAGTATATACTAAATACATGAAAATAGAAAAATGCATACCTGCGTATCCCTGTGTTTTCCGTTTGATGTTCTTCTTTACAACGATGAGGGTTTAAAATTTAGAGTGTGAAACTTCTGAATTGTGAAGGAAAAAGAGTGTCAAGTCACAAGTTATATAGGCGTTTTTTTTTTTTTTGTTGAGATGAAAGGGGTTGTGACTGTAAGTTTGTAATGTTGAATACCATATTTGTATATAGATAATTGCAAGTGGTTATATATGGCTCATTTCTCATTTAAAAATACAATTAATTTATACTTGTTTTTTTTTTAGCTTTAAAATTTTGTTTTCATCTCAAAGTAGCTATCGTAAAAGTTATAATATTTGTTATGTTCGAAAAGCATTTTCAAGAATGACCGCACGGTCATTAATTTCAAACCGAATGGGGCCATTATTATAGACAAGCAGACACTCGAGCTAAATGACGAAATTTGACATTTATTATAAGTGATATGAGTAGTTCGCTGATTGTCGTATGCTCTTTTAATAGTTTTACATGATGGTAAAAGAATTTAGTAATGATTAATGTGTGATAGTAGATGAGAATCAAACTATTTTAAATGCATATAATTTCTATTTTTTAGCAAAAACAGACACAAAATACCATTACTCAAATAAAGCACACTTACAAAAGGTTATGAGAAACAACCAATGACCCAATCTCACAAGGAGTGAGAAACGAAAATGAAGAACAATACAAAACCAACAAGTGAACTAAATGCCAATAGTATACAGACACAATTATTTAATTTATAATTTCTATAACGATTCTGATAAGGAATGTATTTCAATTTATTAATTATGCAATTAATGTTTATAGTTGTAATATTTCTATGAATTGATAAAAAGGGTATAGTAGGAATTTTGCATCTTTAAATTTTAAACTTTGTGAAGAAAATGTGTAAACCCTCTATAAGGGTATTAGATTAGATATGAAAAAAATTGGCTTTGTATATTGGGTAATATATGAAATCTATTACACTATTGACAAAACCACTAAGATTATGTAACGAGAGTTTGTACAATTGTATTACACACACAAATAGTGACGGATATGAGAATCTTGTGACAACCGTCAAAATCTCAGGTCATTATCGCACTCGAATCTCAAATTTCATTTACAACATTCCTTAAATCCTAGTGAAAATTCTAGGTTATGACTCCTTAGGCTTACTGAAGTCGCAGAACGTCTTAGAGACTGTTTGGTGAACTTTAAATACCATTAAACGTATTAAATTTGGTTACTAAGTGCCTAATAAAATAAATAAAAATCTACCCCTTCATGCCTTCACAAAATCCCTATCGAATTTCAAAACTAAAATTTCGGTGACTCGACTAAGTAAATTCAATCGGACGGTACCCGACTTCACACGAACATTAGTGAAAATATTTTTATAAATATCTTAAATCTAATTTTAGAAGTTATTTATCATATATCATTATTTTGTTTAAATAATACACGAAAAACCTAGACTTTTCGCTTAAAATGTCTCAAACACAAAGAAAACGCGCAAATCGCATTCGGCAACAAAACGAAACTCGATAAACATTTCGGTAACTCAAAATAAAGTATTTTAACAATTCTTCAATGAAAAATAATCTCAAACATATCGTGAATTTAAAAGACTCAAAATAACGTTAGGCGATTTAACTGAATAACAAAAACAACGAATAAACGAACACCGTACGCAACACAGTCTGAAACTGTGAATTAAATCACACACCCACCTATTGGGCCCTACTAAAAACCTGCCCCTAAGGCACCTCCCCCTCCCACCAATTGAGAGGCATGCAATTACTTTTCCTTCAATCCATACATGCATTCTCTAAATGATCATTCATTTTTAACCAACACACATTTCTCTTAACTCTCTCTCCCACTCCATTCTCTCTCTAGAATGAAATTCCAGCCCAAAATCAGTCACCAAAACCACCACACAACCACCCTTTGACCACCATATAAATCCCTTTGACCACCATAAACCACCACCACCATTTGCATCTTCTTTCAAGGATTTTTCAAGACTTTAAAGCTTCAAGAACATCTCACCTCAAATCTGTCATTCTTTCTTCATTAACATTATTGTAAGGGCCATTCTTCCTTCTTAATACTTCCATAATATGATATTAAGTTCACTCAAAAAGTATTATAACAAAATCTTGCTTAAAAACCATTTTTATAACTTGAAATCAACAAAAATGTGAGAAAAACTTTCTGTCCAGAAAGTTTTATCCACTTCCATGAATTTTATAAAAATCAATTCTTCATGAAAATAGTTGTTTTTATAGTCAAAAATCAATTTCAGAAAGTAAACTTTCCAACCCCACAAACCGCATATTTTCTGAGCTCGTTTACTATTTTTAATAATTTTTGTGAGAACACATAGACAATCTGTCCAGTAAGGACAGAAAGTTTAATCTTGTTGTTTTGGCCATATCTCGAGCTACACACCTCCAAATGACCTGAAACCACCGCCCAAATTTTACAAATTTCATTGACTACAATTTTCGTGTTGAACACTTTTACTGATTCCTTTTGTATTTTGCCCAGAAATAATGATTTCATGCATGTGTTTAAATCTGACCTCAGAAGATAAAAATAAATGTTAAAAATACTTAGACTTCTCTATGAATTCTGGAAAAATTACAGAAAATAAATAATATATTGAGAAACATCTTTGATTTTTTCCTTATTTTATTTCGGATCATAACTATTTTTAATAAATTCGACAATCATGTGCATTTTCTGGAAAATGAGATAGTGGACTGATTTTGCATGTAGGATTAAACCAACACTTGTAAACTTGCTAAAAGTGGAAAAATCAACTTTTTAAGGCATAAGAACACATTTAAGGATTTGAGAAAAGTTTCGGATCAAACCGAGTAAGTTGACCAAGTCAACAAAAACAGGATTCGGTTTCGAAAACGTCAAACTTTCTATTTTTGAAAACTTTCTGTTTTTGAAAAGAATGGTAAACAAAACGGATTTGGATGACATATTTAGTAACTTGGACCAAAAACGAGACCCGAAGACACACCCGTACCAAAGTTCCAACACTCAAAACACTATGAAATTTGGACACAAACAATCGTGAGATATTATATGACTTGTGTATTCAATTAGTAATCAAATGTGAATATTGGACGTTAACAAACTTCAAGGCAAAAACTAACTATATTGGCACTTGGTAATCTAAATAATTAGCTAAGCAATCTTAACAAACCAACTTACCGAGAATCTAATTAGAAAACTTGTGTTCATAGGACTTGGATAAGAGTCATATCCGGCGAGCACGTGCGATACATCTATCAGTTACTCTCACGCTCAATAGTGAGTTTTCATAGCCCCTTTTTACTTGTTTATTATTTTGGGGTGAAAAGCATGATCTCGAACTTTAATTAAATTGGTTGTACTCTTTATGAACTTGTTGAACTTTTTCTATACTATTTATGCGAATTGGTGTATACTATTGTTATGCTTGAGTACTATCGTGCTAAAGTCCCCGGAAATATAGTTTACACTACTTATTAACTCGTCCGAGAGCCAGACGAGCCGTTGATATTTATGGATAGCGCTATTTAGGGGGAAACCACTCCTCACTCACACTGGTCGTGAGTGCATAGTATCACCAGTACTCATGTTACCGATAGAACATGGAGCTTGGGGCATGTGTCAGTTGAATCGGTTTAGTAGTGGCCTCAATTGCATTAACACTTACGCATACTACCTTTCATATTCGCAACTATTACAACCAATCTTTTTTTTATTCATGTCATTTATGAACAAAGCTTTTAATTTGTTTGTTTGTAACACTAAACCTGTGAACTCACCAACTATGACCATAGTTGACCCTTTCGTTTTATCATGCTTTTCAGGAGAACGACAATAAGGTGCATTCTAGGAGTATATTAGCATGGATGCATGTTCACACGCGTTTGCTTTGTTTTGAAACTATGAATCTCTTTTGAAAACTTTATGAACTTAATGTAATCTCCTTTGGATCTATGATTTGAACTTGTAGTAATTTGTAATACTTTTGCTAAATTATGTATGGTGTTACTTCTATATCTTGTGACGGGAATAAAACTGTAGTCAGTGGAATAGGGGAAACCCAACCACTTCCCTCTTTATCACTCGACAATGTTTTATATGTACCTAAAAGTCCATTTAACTTATTGTCCGTCAGTCGCATTGCCAAAGCTCAATCTTGTTGTGTAACCTTCACACCTGATTTTGTCTTTTTGCAGGACCTGAGTACAGGACCGATGATTGGCGAAGGACATGAGTCAGAGGGACACTACTACTTAAGTGGATCTCGCTCCCAGTAGTAGCTGCTAGTACCACATCACCACAATACCTTCATCACCTTTATGGTCATCCATCTCTTTCAAAGTTGAAGAAGTTACCACCAAGTTTGTCATCTTTGTCCTCCATTGATTGTGAGTCGTGTTAGTTGGGAAAACATACTCGTGGTGTATATCCTCGAAGAGTCAAAAAAAGAGTCGATTCTCCTTTTTCTCTTGTACACACTGATGTGTGGGGTCCTAGTCGAGTCAGTTCTACTTTGGGTTTTCAATACTTTGTAACGTTTATTGATGATTATTCTCGATGTACTTGGATTTTCTTAATGAAACAACGGTCTGAATTATTTAATATTTTTCAAAATTTTTGTGCTGAAATAGAAATCCAATTTGGTATGACCATCGGTACCTTTAGAACTGACAATGCACTTGAATACTTCTCTACATCTTTTACCAATTTCATGGCATCACAAGGTATGTTACATCAATCTTCGTGCCTTAGGACTTCTCAACAAAATGGTCATGCTGAAAGAAAAAACCGCCATTTTGTTGAAACTACTCGCAACTTACCGTTGCATGCTAATCTTCCACTTAAATTTTGGGGTGATACTATTCTTAGTGCATGTTATCTCATTAATCGCATGCCATCATATGTATTACAGGATCAAATACCTTTCTCTGTGTTATTTCCAGATCAAACGCCATATCATCTTCCTGTTCATCCTTTTGGGTGCATTTGCTTTGTCCATTGTTTAGATCCAGGTCGAGATAAGTTTGCTCCCAAAGCACTAAAATGTGTCTTTCTTGGTTATTCTCGCCTTTAGAAAGGCTATAAGTGCTACTCTCCTGGACTTGATAAATACTTCATGACTGCAGATGTCACCTTCTTGGACCATCAAGTGTACTTTCCTGTTGATCAACAACAGTCATCAGTTAGTTGTTGATCAGGTTCTTCCTCTTCCGGTATTTCCTCCAGTATCTAATGAGGATACTAATAATCCATTTCATGTCCCTCATGTTGAACCACAGCTGAAAACTTACCAGAGACGTCCTCGCCCTACAGTTCCAATTATCGATAATCTGCATGACGAGTTACCTACTGCAAGTCCCTCTGACTCTTCTTCTTCAACAATTCCTCCTCCAACTCCGGTTCAGCAAACTGACGATCTTCCCATTGCCCAACGGAAAGGTACACGATCTACCACTAATCCTTTTCCCATATATCAGTATTTAAATTATGATCGTTTATCACCTACCTTTTCTGTTTGTGTTGCGAGTCTTGCCTCTGTTTCTATTCCTAAAACAGTAGGCGAAGCTTTATCTCATCCTGGTTTGCGTCAAGCAATGATTGATGAAATGACAGCTTTGCACTCAAATGAAACTTGGGATTTAGTTCATTCGCCTCCAGGAAAAACCATAGTTGGGTGTTGTTGGATTTTTACACCTAAAGTAGGGCCCAATGGAAAACTTGATCGTCTTAAGGCCAGCTTGGTTGCTAAAGGATATACCCAGATATATGGGCTCGATTATGGTGATACCTTTTCTCCAGTTGCCAAGATGTCAAGTATACGTATTTTATTATCTATGGCAGCAATCAATCAGTAATTGGTCTCTTTACAAACTTGATATCAAAAACGCCTTCCTCCATGGTGATCTACAAGAAGAAGTATACATGGAGCAACCTCCTGGATTTGTTGCTCAGGGGGAGTCTGGATTAGTATGCAAACTCCGGAAGTCTCTTTATGGCCTTAAACAGTCTCCCAGAGCTTGGTTTGGCAGGTTCAGTAATGTGATTAAAGATTTTGAGATGACACGTAGTGAGGTAGATCATTCAGTATTTTATAGACATTTAGATTCACATTACATATACTTGATAGTCTATGTTGATGATATTGTAATCACCGGGGATGATCTCATTGGCATCAAATAGCTGAAGGATCATTTATTCAAACACTTTCAGACCAAGGATATGGAAAGACTTTGATACTTCTTAGATATTGAAGTTGCACAATCAAAAGATGGAATTTCAATATCTCAACGAAAGTATGCTTTAGATATTCTTGAGGAGGCTGGTCTAGTAGATTGCAAACCAGTTGACACTCCATGGATCCTAATGTTAAACTCCTACCGGGACAGGGGGAGCCTCTATCGGATCAAGGAAAATATCGGAGTTTAGTGGGCAGACTTAACTATCTCACAGTAACTCGTCCAGATATCTCATTTGCTTCGAGTGTAGTTAGTCAGTTCTTGAATTCCCCTTGTGCCTCTCACTGGGAAGCTGCATTACGGATTCTGAGGTACATTAAAGGAGCTCGCGGAAAAGGATTACTATATGAGAATAAAGGTCATGTAGAGGTTTAATGTTATTGTGATGCAGATTATGATGGGTGTCCTTTCAGTCGAAGGTCAACCTCAGGATTTAGTGTCTTATTTGGAGGTAATTTGATATCTTGGAAAAGTAAGAAACAAAATGTGGTAGCAAGATCAAGTGCAGAGGCCGAATATCGAGCAATGGCAAATGCAACGTGTGAGCTAATATGGGTTAAGCAGCTTCTAGAAGAATTAAAGTTCTGCAAGATTTCCCCAATGAAGCTCATATGTGACAACAGAGCTGCGATGCACATCGCATCTAACCCTGTTTTTCATGAGAGGACAAAGCACATTGAAATTGATTGTCACTTCATTAGAGAAAAACGTCTCGATGGTATCATTGTAACCGAGTCTGTTAACTCAAATGATCAACTAGCAGATGTATTTACAAAGTCTCTTAGAGGTTCTCGTGTTAAATATATATGTAACAAGCTTGGAGCTTATGATATATATGCTCCAGCTTGAGGGGGAGTGTTAAAATACAGATTATGGTTTAGCCCAACTGTAAGGCCCGGTCCTTACGCGCAAACCAAAACATATCTTTTTAATATTATAAAACAAGTGGAAGCGCGTCCCCAAAATATACTATCCGTTAATTACATCAAAATCGCCAATTGAACACGTCAAAGGCCTTTTTTCTAAAGTTATAATGTTGCCAAGTTTAACGACGACCAAAATATGACAACATTAGTTTAGATTTACAGCCATATTAACTACAACCCATATTAACACAAAACGGGCCTTATACAAAAGGTTCTCCCCAAAACACATCAACAAAAGATCAGAGTTACGCCAAGCTTTAGTCAAACTTCCAGTCAACATCTACAACCCGAACATCTACATCAACTAACCACAGTCTGCAAAACATTAAACAACGAGGGATTAGCTCACGCTAAGTGAATGGAACCGTAACCGACGGTTCAACCCACTCATAACAAGTCTTACAACTAAGCAACAACCACAAGTAAAACACATAAGCACATAACGTCAAGAGGACCGGCGGTTCCTGGTATCCACCCAACCCAGACACCACAACTACTGGGCGCTACGCCATTCCCAGTAATCAACCGATAGCTTGAGTACTACCTTCACTGACTAGGCTTGTTCTCAACTATGTGTCTCAAAGAAACCTCGACAACTACACAGTAGTACCCAAACCCAACCAACAACAGTTGACCTCTGAAAACAACCATATTGCATGCACAATGCAAAAGCACACAACAACAAGCAACAGTTCACATCTGTTATCACTTAAACAACAATTCAACAATGATCACATCACAACTCATATATTCAGCAATATAAACAAACAGACAAGACTGGTACCAGTACGACTAATAACAACAACCTACTGAAATAAACTATCCTGGTTTACCCGTTGTAACCGAACCCGTTACAACTGGGTGGAACCGAGGACTACAATTCCACTCACCGATAGTCAAGATCTTCAACTCAGTGGTCTTATATTACTGAGTTGCCGCCCGCTTATCTGAATAAACAAATAATAACCAAGTCAGTATCTCGCCTCATCAATGTATATCTTATACCAATACAAATTCATATATTTCAAAACATATATTTCTAAGCATAAAGTGCCACTAAAATGTCACGGAAGTGCCACTAAAGCAATATCATATACAATACCCAATTGACTTTAAACTCTTTCATTAAGCCCCGAAACCCCTTAAAATCGTTCACATTATTATGTATTTCTTTTAATAAAAAGTGCCACTAAATTACCGTTTAAGTGCCACAAAAGGAATGTCAACCATAAGTGCCACTAAAAACACCATCTTCTAAACACTTATGCATTTTCAAAATTTACAAAATCCGTCAAAATTATTCATGCGAACGCGATCCGGATCAAGGTGGCTGGATCGCGTTCACCTTTAGAAAAAGTTCTGTCACCGAAATACACTTGGCAACGCGATCCGGAACAAAGGGCTGGATCGCGTTCGTATGACCAAAACTCGACTATACCAAATTATAACTAAGGAACGCGATCCGGAGACATGGCCGGGATCGCGTTTGCTAGTTCAAAAACAACCTGCACTTTCAGCAAGAACACAACACGAACCAAAACCCCCAAATTTCATAAAACTCAGTTCATAACACGAATATCAGTTGAAATATAACCACAACTTCAACTACTAACATAATATATCAACAAACAATTATCATCTATCCTCAAAATCAAACATGCATCATCATCTAATTCTCCAAAATCACCAAAAACCTAGCTTATGAACTAACATGAAGAACACTAACAATTCTAGCATATAATCATCATGTAATCAGTTAACTATAACATATTATCATCCTATAATCATGTTACAACCAATTTTATATAAACTCTACTAATCATTCAAAACCCAATTTTATCAAATAAGCTCAAAAACACCAAGAACACAAGATTACTTACAATTCAATGAGGAAGATGATAGAGATGATGATGAAACTCTTTCAAGTGGTAAAAATCCAAGAACACAACTAATTTGATTGATTCTTTTGATTTCTTTGTTTTTTCTTTCAAGAGATGAGAGGAAAGTTCAAGAACAAATAAAGGTAGGTGAAAAAAAATGAGTCGGTCCACACATTTTAATCCCACCGCCCCAATTAAAACACAGTATAAATTATACCCGTTCCTAACCTATTGTCTGGAACCCGAAAATATCCGTAAGTCAAAGTACTTTTATTTTACCATCAACTTTAACTTTTTAAAACAAACAATATTTTACTTGTCACAATTGAAACTGAGGCTCTTTTACTTGTTTATTCTTAATTAAACCAACCACACTTATTAAAATACAATTTATTTCCAGGCCCAGAAACAGGGTGTTACAAATCTTCCCCCCTTAAAGGATTTCGTCCCCGAAATCCAATCCCACACATAATAGACCAAACGCTACAATCACACATGGGCATACAATACTATAAACTATATTACATCAAAGTAATTATAGAATCTACCTTGGTTATTTACTTCGAGCAATTCCCCCACTGTCATTTGATCTCCCACTGTCATATGAAAAGCTCGTGGAGGCGCCATCTTTCTCTTCTGTCCAATTGATGATGCAGAACCCGAACCAGAACCCGAACTTCCAGCTAAACCCGAACCTTGCCTAACATATTCCGAGCATTGTCCTGCCCGATGACCCTCTTTCTTGCAGTTCCAACACACAGACTGAGGAAAAGTACAATCTCTACTACCATGCCCCAATGCTCCACACTTTATGCACCTTAATGTTTGAGGAGTACATGGACCCGAATGCCTCGACCTACAATTGGCACACCAAGGGTTTGGATCACTACCCACCGAGCCCTCACTAAACTCAATCCTTCGGTTCTGACTCTTATTTCCAGTAGTACCACTCTTAGATTGTTGCACGGACTTATTCTTACCCAACTTTTCCCATGCTTGATTGTCACTATGCACCGACCTAGCTAACTCAAAAGCCTCGGTCAAATTACGAGCCAACCTCACTGATGTCCGGTACTGTGGTGGTAAAGTCTTAACAAAATGGGTAATCCTAGTCCTCTCGTCTGGAACCCATTGTTGAACAAATCTTAACTTATCGGTGAATTGATTGATAAGTTCATCCATTGTCATTTTCTCAGAAAACTCCAAATCTAGAAATTCCTGCCTAAGTCTAAGCATATCAAACTCAGAGCAGAATTGCTTACTAATCTCCCTATGAAACTCAGCCCAAGTAATTCTAGATCTTTGTTCCGGTGTCATTTGTGCAGTCGCAGAATCCCACCAGTTCATCGCTTGGCCTTTCAATAATTGGACTGCATACTTAACTCTTAACTGATCTTCACACTGACACACATCAAATTTCCTCTCGGTGTCCCTTAACCAATTCAATGTCACCATTGGATCATTACCTCCCTCAAAGTCTTTGGGTCCACACGCTTTAAAAGTCTTAAATGAACACAACTTATTCTGCTGATGTGGAGGAGGAGACTGATACGCTTGCTGAGCTACCCTAGATTGTAACTCCAAGTACAACTGTTCAATCTTTTTGAGTCTTATCACATCATCTTCCAATTGCAACACATAATCCTCTTGACTAGTTTCATCATGATGAACATTTGAAGTACCACCCTGATTAACATTATTAATTTCTGGAGGTGGAAGCTCAGTTCTAGTAGCATTATTGGGAGTCGTATTCTCATCATCTGCCATTCCTGTACTCACAACCAAAACACAACTTGCAACTTGTTAATCGTTAGTATCACCAATTCCCCAACCAAAAGCTAATCCCACTAACCGAAAAGTTTGACTAACACCAAATAGATTTGGGATTGAACATTCACAAATGCCCAATTCACCCAAACCTATGCTCTGATACCAACTTGTAAGGCCCGGTCCTTACGCGCAAACCAAAACATATCTTTTTAATATTATAAAACAAGTGGAAGCGCGTCCCCAAAATATACTATCCGTTAATTACATCAAAATCGCCAATTGAACACGTCAAAGGCCTTTTTTCTAAAGTTATAATGTTGCCAAGTTTAACGACGACCAAAATATGACAACATTAGTTTAGATTTACAGCCATATTAACTACAACCCATATTAACACAAAACGGGCCTTATACAAAACGTTCTCCCCAAAACACATCAACAAAAGATCAGAGTTACGCCAAGCTTTAGTCAAACTTCCAGTCAACATCTACAACCCGAACATCTACATCAACTAACCACAGTCTGCAAAACATTAAACAACGAGGGATTAGCTCACGCTAAGTGAATGGAACCGTAACCGACGGTTCAACCCACTCATAACAAGTCTTACAACTAAGCAACAACCACAAGTAAAACACATAAGCACATAACGTCAAGAGGACCGGCGGTTCCTGGTATCCACCCAACCCAGAAACCACGACTACTGGGCGCTACGCCATTCCCAGTAATCAACCGATAGCTTGAGTACTACCTTCACTGACTAGGCTTGTTCTCAACTATGTGTCTCAAAGAAACCTCGACAACTACACAGTAGTACCCAAACCCAACCAACAACAGTTGACCTCTGAAAACAACCATATTGCATGCACAATGCAAAAGCACACAACAACAAGCAACAGTTCACATCTGTTATCACTTAAACAACAATTCAACAATGATCACATCACAACTCATATATTCAGCAATATAAACAAACAGACAAGACTGGTACCAGTACGACTAATAACAACAACCTACTGAAATAAACTATCCTGGTTTACCCGTTGTAACCGAACCCGTTACAACTGGGTGGAACCGAGGACTACAATTCCACTCACCGATAGTCAAGATCTTCAACTCAGTGGTCTTATATTACTGAGTTGCCGCCCGCTTATCTGAATAAACAAATAATAACCAAGTCAGTATCTCGCCTCATCAATGTATATCTTATACCAATACAAATTCATATATTTCAAAACATATATTTCTAAGCATAAAGTGCCACTAAAATGTCACGGAAGTGCCACTAAAGCAATATCATATACAATACCCAATTGACTTTAAACTCTTTCATTAAGCCCCGAAACCCCTTAAAATCGTTCACATTATTATGTATTTCTTTTAATAAAAAGTGCCACTAAATTACCGTTTAAGTGCCACAAAAGGAATGTCAACCATAAGTGCCACTAAAAACACCATCTTCTAAACACTTATGCATTTTCAAAATTTACAAAATCCGTCAAAATTATTCATGCGAACGCGATCCGGATCAAGGTGGCTGGATCGCGTTCACCTTTAGAAAAAGTTCTGTCACCGAAATACACTTGGCAACGCGATCCGGAACAAAGGGCTGGATCGCGTTCGTATGACCAAAACTCGACTATACCAAATTATAACTAAGGAACGCGATCCGGAGACATGGCCGGGATCGCGTTTGCTAGTTCAAAAACAACCTGCACTTTCAGCAAGAACACAACACGAACCAAAACCCCCAAATTTCATAAAACTCAGTTCATAACACGAATATCAGCTGAAATATAACCACAACTTCAACTACTAACATAATATATCAACAAACAATTATCATCTATCCTCAAAATCAAACATGCATCATCATCTAATTCTCCAAAATCACCAAAAACCTAGCTTATGAACTAACATGAAGAACACTAACAATTCTAGCATATAATCATCATGTAATCAGTTAACTATAACATATTATCATCCTATAATCATGTTACAACCAATTTCATATAAACTCTACTAATCATTCAAAACCCAATTTTATCAAATAAGCTCAAAAACACCAAGAACACAAGATTACTTACAATTCAATGAGGAAGATGATAGAGATGATGATGAAACTCTTTCAAGTGGTAAAAATCCAAGAACACAACTAATTTGATTGATTCTTTTGATTTCTTTGTTTTTTCTTTCAAGAGATGAGAGGAAAGTTCAAGAACAAATAAAGGTAGGTGAAAAAAAATGAGTCGGTCCACACATTTTAATCCCACAGCCCCAATTAAAACACAGTATAAATTATACCCGTTCCTAACCTATTGTCTGGAACCCGAAAATATCCGTAAGTCAAAGTACTTTTATTTTACCATCAACTTTAACTTTTTAAAACAAACAATATTTTACTTGTCACAATTGAAACTGAGGCTCTTTTACTTGTTTATTCTTAATTAAAGCAACCACACTTATTAAAATATAATTTATTTCCAGGCCCAGAAACAGGGTGTTACACCAACCCACATTGTATAATGGGCCCATTAGGGTTTTCTTAGATTAGGGTTGTATGTCTATAATTACTCTGTAAATTGTATCATCAGTGGTGGAAGATATAATCAGTTTTTAAACATTACATAGATGTCCTTTATCTTTAACTTGACAATGAAGACATTTGCTCATCTTTTTATGGATGTGATGCATAGCATTTTTGATTACATAAATGGGAAGCAGAAGTTTGTGAAGACAATGAGGCGGCACTTGCCAATGAATGCAAACTTTTTGAAAAGGTAAACTACTAAACTTTCTTTGCTTTTCAATCTGATTCTTCTCAACTACTTCTTTTCACTAGGATTCATTTTGAAAATAACCTGTTTTAACTTTGATACCTATTAAAAGCATCTACATTTGTATTGCCAATGAAATTCATCTACCTGTTTTTACTCTTAGCTTGTTACCTGTCTATTTTTTTCCTTGTTCGTTTGCAGATTGAGCTAATCCAAATGGAAATCTATCTCCTGGATGTGATCCAAATACATGCCACTGTGTGTAAGTGGTTCACAAATGATTTTTCTAGTTTACATTCTTATTGTACACTTGGTACTGTACTAGCATCTTGTAGCAAATATCTTTTTTAGTGTTAACATTTCATTTATGTTTACGGCTACATATGCAGATATTAACAATGACTCCATTAATTGAGACTCCAAACAAACGGGCCAACTCTCATCATCGTCATCATTCACATGCTTTTCTTAATGATTGTGACACCCGGTAAATTAGGACAATTATTTGTCTCAAATTATTACGTGACTATGTGTAATTAGTATATATTTAGGCTAAATACATTCGAATAATTTGTATGTTTATATCTATGTTCGGGATACGATTCCTTTAAATCGTATAAAAATTCGGATCAAATTAATATTTTATAAATCAAATACGGACGTTGGTGAAGCATCTATTAAATAATACGAAATTATTTAATAACATTATTTATTAATTTATATTATGTTGATAATATAAAACAAAAGTATAAGTTTATTTAAAACGTCACAATCTTCAAACAAATGTGTAATTTGTAACCGACAACCAAATGGAACCAACCCATACTTTTAACAACTCAAGTATATTATTTTGGACAAATATTTTCATACAAAAGTTGAATTTTAAATCGTCTACGAAAACTTGTATATATAATGTAACGTTTATACGGACGACGAAACGACTGAGGAAACGGACACTGCACGGAGCGCAAAATTGATGGAACAAATTTTAAGCCAACCCACACCCCTAAGGGCCCCACTCCATCCGGTTATGACCAAAATCATAACCCACAAATCATGGATCATGTATTTGACTTCCATACCAAACACCTTTATCATATTCCATTTCCAATCCCATTTCATTTTATTTCTTTCTCATTCTCTATCTCTATTCTCCGCACTCTCTCTATCTCTAAAATATCTTTATCATCTTCCTCAACTACCTTCAAAAACCTAGCTCAAATCTTTGAAGAAAACCGAAGAAAAAGGAGAAGAAGGAAGAAAGGTGCAAAACCGAGCTCATCCACACATTTTTGACTCTAGATCGCAATTTCTTTGGTATAATTCTAACTTTTTCATTAGTTTTACCCGAATTAAGTTTGTTTACTTGTTTATAAGCTCACTCAACTCAAAAATGTCCAAAATAATGGGTAAAATCGTTTTTATAAACACATACATAAAACTGTTTCGGTGCTGGAAAAACAGCCTCACCATAAAAATCATATAAAATCGTACACATGGAATTATTGGATGAAAAACCTGTCAAAATTTGCATATTGAAGTTATCTACAACTTTCATGTTAACCTCTCGGACCAGATGTAAGTGGATTTTTGTAGAAAAGTCGATTTGTGAGACATAGACTTTTATAGCTGAAAATAGACTGATTTTATGTTTGATTTTTTGTTAGCTATGAAAATGAAATCCTAAATTCTTTAAAAAATTATGTTAGAAACTAGACTCATGGTAGAACACTTGGGATTTTTGTCGAGAATTGTTGTGGTATAAAAAGTGTAGAAAACGAGAGTTTAATCGAGTTAAAAACTGAAACACACAATCTAGGGCCTGTTTTTGTGAAATGTTTAAAACCGACACTTCGGACAAAACACGAAACATAACGGTAATTTTTCCGAGGCCTAGAAACATATTTAAGGCCATCCTAAAAGTTTCGGGTCAAACCGAGTCCTTTTGACCAAGTCAACAAAAGCGAGCCCCAAAACGATAAACGCGAACCAACTTGAGAAACGATAAGATTTTGGACCAAAAATGAACCTTGATGATTTTATTTGTGAAATTTGAATAAAAACTACAACATATGTATATACGGTACAATATACGGATAATGAACATTACGGAATATACTTTACAAATATACAATAAATCATATAATAATACTTGAACTATTATCATGAACCGTCACCAACGGGCCGTACGCCTTTACAAATAACAAACACAATTGGTTTCAAAACATACAATCGGATAATATCGGACATTTAATAGTTGAGTGGACACATATCGGGAATGAATTTTATAGACATTCACTCATATGTATAACCTTATATGCTTAGGGCATTGGAAGGTTACGGGGTTGTCCATTCCACATTGGATATAAAATTGCTCGGTGACTCAGGTGAGTCTCACAGCCCCCTTTTATTGCTTTACTATTTTAAACTCGGGGTGAGATGCAACACAAATTGTTTTCGTGATCACAAGTATTCGGTTAGTTAAGACAGTAGTTAATTCGGTATTATATTCGGTTATTATATATAATTCGGTTATCACTTCGGTGATATAATTCGGTTATCATTTCGGTGATATAATTCGGTTAAAATGTTCGGTTATCTATTTCGGTTATTAAATTCGGGATATACATGAGTTGTTTATATTCGGGAAAGTCCTCATCGCGACATAATTCGTTAACTGCAAAGGCGCGATTACTAAAGGATAGATCTATCATGGGAGTGACGTTCCCGTCTAGGTTGCTAGCTACAACCACTTCAAACGGGCACTTTAGTAGTTGTAATAGATGTTTCGACACCACTCGGGAGGCAGAAATCGGGTTAGGCCTCGAACCATGGGCTCATGCTATGTCAGTAAAATTCGGTATGTCGGTATTGTCGGTTGGTCGGTATTGTCGGTTATGTCGATTTATCGGTAATGTCGGTATATATATATATATATATATATATATATATATATATATATATATATATATATATATATATATATATATTAAATCGAAAACCTTAATTGGTTTATCATTAATTCTGTAATATAATCATCGGATATTTCTTGTGTATCACAACATACTTTACTTTAAACCTGTGAGATTCACCAGTTTTATAGCTGACCTTTTAGTGTTGTATTCTCAGGTGCTCAACAACAGTAGGGTTGCCCGCAGGATATGCTAGCTAGTACGAGTCACATGCATCTATATACTTATGAAGATTTTCTAACAATATATTTTGTTAAACGGTTATGTATTAGAATCTTCAGGATCATTATACGAATTCATTAATGTTGTAAACTTATGACCTAAACCATGTAACTACTTTTGTAATATGTAAACGTCTCATGTAGAGTCGTTTGCTTGTATCTTTGTGCTTTGATTATTGATTAGTCGCACCCAAATGATCGCTTCCGCAAATCATGAAATCGGGGGTGTGACAATGATAAATATTTTCATCCATGAGGAAAAGGTCAGCTCCTTCCATCCTTGGCATGATCTCAAGATAGATATTCTATCTAATTCATTCTTTCATGAATTCGTAGGATAAGTATTATTGTGTAATTATTGAAGGATATATAAATATAAATGTCCGACTTTGGTAATTATCTAATGCATGACCTGGCATCAACGATGATATCTAACTAAGGATTTCGGGAGGGCATCTTAGATATATTTCAATTTTCAGATTTCTTTCTTACACAAGATTCGTTAGTTACTTTTTATTAAGTGAGAGGTGAAGTTTTAGAACTCGTTAATTTGTGGATATAGTTTGGATATATATCAATTTATGAATACAAATTTGTATCTTAAGTATTTAAGTTGTTTTATTTCGTGATTTTAGCAGCATCAAGCATTTTTTTTTCTTTTCATATAAGAGTAGTGACCACTATTTTAGTCTCCATTTAGTGACCAAGTTCTTAGTCTGGTCACTGGATGCATTTGCCCTGGGCAGTGTATTGGGTAGGTTGTATTGACCACTCAAAACTGGTCATTGATTGCATCAAATAGTGATGATTTTTGTTGATTAGTGACCAAATATGAGTCGTCACTAAAGGTGATTTTTTTGTAGTGATGGTTGATTAAGTCTGACCATTGAGAAAACGAGTAAAATTTGAAAACTTGTGTCTATATGATCCTGTGATGATTGTCAACAAGTAAGTTTTAAATCTGGAAATGAAGTATAACACCCGACATATTCACAACATATTTTATATTATAAACCATTCAGAAGCGTTAGTCCCAAAACATAAGAACCGTTATTTACACAAAACATACATCCAATATTTACCAAAAGACCATACCTTTAATTTATATAATTACAAACCATAATAATTACAACCCATATAAACACAAAACGGGTGTTATATAAAACTTTTTCAAGCATATATTTATCAAAAGATCAGAGTCGGCTCATCTAGTCAAACGTCCCGTCAATCACCCACGACCCTTACCATAACTAACCAAAATCTGCAAAACATTCAACAACGAGGGGATTAGCTCATGCTAAGTGAATGGAACTGTAACCAACGGTTCAATCCAATCATAACAAGTCTTACAACAAATAAACTTAAACCAAACAAAACATATAAGCACATAACGTCAAGAGGACCGGCGGTTCCTGGTATACCATCACAGAAACCACGACCATTGTATGCCATTCTCAGTGATCTACCAATAGCTTGAGTACTACCTTCACTGACATAAGTACATCCTCAACGATGTGTATCGGAAGACCCAGACAGCTACACAGTAGTACACAAGCCCAACCAGTGTTGACCTCTGAATCAACCACATTGTCAATCAACCAAGCAACCAACAACCAATATCAACCAATATCAACAAATCAACTAATAACCAAGTTCCATAGATAACTCAACTATCAACAATATAACTAAACAACTGAATATAACATAACTAATAACTATCCTGGTTTACCCGTTGTAACCGAACCCGTTACAACTGGGTTGAACCGAGGATTACAATTCCACTCACCGATAATCCAAATCTTCAACTCAGTGGTCTTATATTACTGAGTTGCCGCCCGCTTATCTGAAGAAACAAATAATATCAAGTCAATAACTCATTTCATAATCATCATCATAGCATATTTATCAAATCAATTAATCTCTGGAGTCTAGACAAACAATTGCTCAATCAGAAATGAAATCAGAAAATCCTGAAATGACGTTTAAAAACTAAAAAATGCCATTTTCGACCCCTAGATGACCCCGAATGGCCAAAAACTGCCTAGGCTATTAGAATATAGTTTTGATCATTGGGCCGTTTCCGAGTGAACATGTGAATTTCAATCAAATCCGAGTTAATGAAATTATCACCTATCCGCGACCCTGAAAATACTTACGCATTTTCAAAATTTACAAAACCCGTCACAATTATTCATGTAAACGCGATACGGAAAATGTAACACCCGGTCAAAAAGTCAAATTTCGCACCGATTTTAAACTTTGAATAATGACATTTTATAGTTCAAGTGAAATATTTTATTAAAAATATTTACAAAATGATATAAACAAAATTATGGATTTAAATAATAAATCTACATTTTAAACGGGTACGAAATCACGGACATTTTGTACTGTGGTTGGAGACCACAGTACACGAGTTAGGGATCTGAGTTTTAACAAAAACCCAAACTCCCACCTCATTTCTTCATTTTCTTCTTCTTTTCACCTACCTTTTCTCTCATCTCTCTCTCTACAACCTACCACCACCACCACCATAATCCGCCAAAAACCACCGTCAAACGACCTCCAATCTCAAAGCTCCTTTAGGGAAAAACGATCACCACGCAACGATCTACAATCCTATCTTTTCGGATTCTCCTCGCGCGGATTTGTAAGTTTCCGACAATTCTCGAAATCTCTGAAAACCTTGTTATTTTGCTTGTTTGCGGTTTAGATAAGCTTAAAATACTTAGTTACGGGTTGGGTAAAAGAATCAGACTCAACGGAGGCCGGAAAACTCGTTTTCGGCTCAAACTCCGGCGATCAGATCGCTACGTCGCAGAGACCAAAAACAGTGCTGCGACGTCGCAGCCGACGTCGCAGCCAACGTCGCAAAAACATCTCAACGTCGCATGATGCGACGTAACACCCTACGTCGCAGTAAATCTTAAACGTCGCACATTGCGACGTAACGCACAACGTCGCATTAAATTGCGACGTCGCACATAGCGACGCACGACCCTACGTCGCAGCTGACGTCGCATCTGACGTCGCATCTGACGTCGCAGAACCTTAAAAACCTGTGTTTTTCACTAAGTATTGACAACCAAATTTTACCACTCGATTTTACCCGAATTTGGATTCCGAACACGTTTTCTTTAAAGTAAAGTAGTAGAAATAAAAATTTTCCAAGCTGACCTGGCAGCTCGACCCCAGCCAGGGGCTCTGCCCCCGGACCCCCGTACACCATTCCCAGACTTCAGCAACAAATGCACACATGAACAACTCGCTTAGACAAACTGATTTGTCTCATACTTATATAACCTCACGTGTTTAGGACACTAGAAGGTTACCATTTGGACGACGCGCGTATCATCGTATCGCTAACAATTCACAGGTGAGTTTCATAGCCCCACTCTTTCAACTGTTTTACTGTTTTTGGGGTGAAACACATGCACAACAACTGTTTTCGAATTATATTAATAATCTTTTATAATTCACAATCAATCTTATTACTGTATGTAATACAAATGTGTAATACTTAGGAATTACACCCAACACATTGTTTTGGAACAATATCAAGACCTAACCTAGATAGGTCACAATCGTACACTATCAGATTGTTGGAAAACAATTACTTAGGTATAACTGGATATAGTTATTACTATTCATTGGCCATATTGTCGCGGGACAATATTATCAAATACATTAGAACTGGTTAGTTCTACCTACACTAGACGACATACATACATTTACAGGATCAGTTTCTCTTTTAGGAACTAATATTGCCAATACAATTCAGAACCCAAATATACTTGCTAGGCTTTAGGCTAGAAGTATACGATAGCATCATATGTTAGTATAGATCCTTTATACTAATACAATTCAACTAGGTGATGAGTATTCATACCTAGGACCAACGTATTACTTAATATCTAAATATTTGCTTATACGTATTTAGATACAATCAATTATTTTCATGCGTGTCACGATTGTTACTTACGTTTGCTCATTTGACAAATATATGTATCTATATATATATATCTACATGTTTATATATTATCATGAGCACTTGGTGCTAACTTCAATAATATTTATGTATATTAGTATACATACAATCATACAAACACAATCATTCAAGTCGGACGCGTCGTTGTACGGTCGACACTTATTTGCAATAGCTAGTATGTCGTAGTACTACTAGCTCCACATTTCAACTATGCTCTCGAGCACTTCAGAAACGATGCCGCGGTATTGCAGCGGGCACAAAACGATACCACGGTAAAGTGGGTACAAAACGATGCCACGGTATTGCAGTGGGCACAACTTCAAGCAGACAAGTCGTTGTACTTGTATCATTTTCAAGCAGACAAGTCGTTGTACTTGTATCATTTTCAATCAGACAAGTCGTTGTACTTGTAGCATTTTCAAACAAACAAGTCGTTGTAACTTGTATCAATTTAAGACAAACAAGTCTAAGTAACTTGTAACAATGCAACCAACCATATCGGGGTAATTGAACATTAAGTTAGACAAACAATTTCAATGGTAGACTTACAATTCAAACTAGTTAGGTATGAAATACCTAGATTAGACCTTTACACATTGGCGTTACAAACTTCAACGTATTACATATCAAAAATCACTGATTTTGGAAACAACTTTACAAAACATAAATTGTTTTATTACTTTATGTTTTCAACTAACCATCCTATGAACTTACCAGCTTTATAGCTGACCTGTTTTAGCATGTGTTCTCAGGTTGCCCAGCAGGATTAGGATCGCTACAAGATCTTATTAGTTCGAGTCGCATATTTTCAACAATTGGGACAACTCTGCATCTACTTTAGTATTTTCAAATTATGTATTTGGAAATTATTATTAAACTCATAACGTGGTAAACGTTCTATTTTGGGAAATCTATAATTATTTTCAAACGTCTCATTTAGAGTCGTTCATTATGTATCTTATGCGGTGATATTTGATTTAGTGACACCCGACCCGACAGCTTCCGCAAACCGAAATTTGAGGGTGTCACAGATTGGTATCAGAGCCTAAGGTTATAGTGAACTAGGTTGCATTTAGAGGGCCTAGACTATGACCGTTAGGCAGTATTCCTCGTTAGGTATGACTGGTTCAGGGATTACATCATACGAGTTTAATTTAACATAGCGTAGCTAACTATGTACAATTAAATAAAGATGATGTAAGATTTGAAAGGGGTTATACTGAAACAGGAATGCGTAGTTGACTCTGATTGTTATGTGATAGACATTTTAGGCTATTATATGTACTGTAGGTATATATTAATAGGCCTTACACGTGTACTACTATTACATACCTATATATATAATAAGTATGTATATACAACAAAATTCCGCTGTACTATTATTTACCCGTGAAGAGGCACATCGCCGTCTTCTTGACTATCACGACTCGACATTTTTCTCCTTATGTACGCATAGGAGGATATCACCTATATCACTGAACCTCGGGAAGGAGGTACAAACGTCATCAATGGGAATGGAAACCCGCACATGCTAAACCTTCACGAAACTTAAAACAAACTGACAACTTTTCAACTTTGACCATATGGATCACAATCGGATTAGTGTTGACTAAGTCCACAACAAAATTTTTTCGAATCACAATTTGATCATGTAGATCAATCAATTCAATACTTTAGTGCCTTGGCACTCACACTTTAGCTTCTGTGTTACAACTGAGAAATTCGAACTTCAAACACATTTTGGCTTTGGGGCTACAAATCAAACAATACATGGCACGTAGTGCTACGATTTCAAGGTATGTTAATACCACAACTTGAGCACGTTAGTGCAACCTTCACAATAGGTCAACACTACAAATTATAGCATGTTGATGCCACACTCATAGTACACGGGTACTACAATTTCAATGCCGCGGGCACTTCATTACAGCACGTAGTGCTGCGTTTCATGGTACTTTGGTACTACAATTACAAAATATTAGTATTTCAATTACTGTGCTGATAGCACTGCATTATAGCACTTGGTGCTACTTCAATTATGCATGTAGACTTGTTATAGTTGCATGTACGACTGACACATATACATATACACTTACTTCACTAGGCACGAGGTGCCACACCTGACTCTTATTATGTACGTATGCTTGCATAGTTACGTGTACACCATATATGTATATACTACCAATTTAGCATGTAATGCTTTAATCAATAAATACACAATGATGTCACCACACACATGGGTTGTGTTGGTGGACCCTGCTTCAACACCACCGAGAACACGGTAGTTGTCACATACACAGGTATGAATGGCCGTACGATATTCTAGTACTACGATATAGTCCATTGGACTACCCACAACAACATAGTCTTGGATTGACTACATAGAAAACGCAACTCGGTCATGGTACGACCGCTCCTAGAAACTACAACTCAACTGGTCACAACACTCGGAAAACATGAGATTCATGATAACTTAACTAAAGAAAACTAGACAACGGTTACTTAAACTGTTGTATCAACAATACAAAAGGGCAGTGATGCGCCTGCCACCTACAATATCAAAAACTTCAACGTCAAGGATCGTAGGATCCCGTGTATCATAAATTCCAACTCAAGTTAGCTACTTATGTCATTGTAATAATCATCATCTTTGATTAAAGATCTCACACTTTGTCATTTCATTCTTGTTCAAGAATCATGCCACCTAAACGACCAACTTTCACTCGAGCTGAGCAAGATCAAATCATTAATCAAGCAGTGACTGCGACTCTAGCTACTCATAGCCAAGTAAAGCCTTGCACTTTTAGGGATTTCCTGAGGTGCGAGCCACCAAACTTCGTCGGAACTGAAGGAGCTGTCGGATTAATTCGATGGTTCGAGAGAATTGAATCTATTTTCCACATGTGCAACTGCCCCGACGACTGCAAAGTCTTGTATGCCACGTACACCCTCCAGGATGATGCCTCTACCTGGTGGAATTTTCACGCCCGAACTGTAGGAAACGACACTGCTCACGAACTTCCGTGGGAAGACCTGAAACAACTCATGAAGGACAAGTATTGTCCCATCGAAGTACTTCACAAACTTGAGGACGAACTTTGGTATCTCACCGTAAAGGACAACGACATTGAAACATATACCAATCGCTTCCAACAACTAGCATCCCTTTGTCCAAACATAGTAAACCCTGAAAACAAACGAATCGGGAGGTACATTGGTGGACTCCCGTTGCTAATTGAGGGAATGGTCACCGCCTCTAAACCCACTACTATTGAAGAGGCTATTCGCATGGCCCATAGACTCATGGCACAGGTGGTTCGACGTGGGCCACCTGCAACAGAAAACAATCAACAAAAAGGAAATGGAAGTTCCAGCTCTAGCCAAAACCCAACGAATCAACCTGAACCCTTGAGGTCCTACGCTGCTGAACCCAACGACAGACAAGGCTATGCGGGTAACAAACCATTTTGTCACGGCTGCAAACGTCATCATGACGGATTTTGCGGATTACCCTGCGAAAGATGCCAACGATATGGTCATGTAATCCGGGACTGCAGAGTTCCCGCCAATCCCGACTCTCGAAGGATATGCTTCAAATGTAAGGAACCTGGTCATTACAAGAAGGACTGCCCAAAAAGACGCAAAATTCACCTTATCGACTCCGAGTAAATCAAATAAATCTCCAACAATAATGTAAGTACAATCTGTAACACCCCCAAATTTAACAGTTTGCGGAAGCGATGTTTTGGGTGTTACTAATCAATAATCACAAGCACAAAGGATACAGTGAACGACTCTAAATGAGACGTTCGAAAAGTTATTACATTAATACATAAGTTGTTTCAAAATACAAGCTCGAGTTCAAGTAATTTCCTAGAGATTCTAGTACATAACAGTAAGTACAAAAGTAATGTAGTAAAATCTCCAAGCTTGTAAATGCATGCGACTCGAGCTAAGTAAGCTTATCCTGCTGGGCATCCCTACTGATGCTGTGTACCTGAGAAGCATTACTAAAACGGTCAACCAAAAAGGTTGGTGAATCTCACAGGTTTATAAGTAAGTAAACAGTTTGAACACACAAGTATTATTTGTAAATCAGAGCTAGCCAGTATGTAACGATCACAAGTCATGCACATCGTTCACATAAGTTTTAATAAGTGGGTGGTCGCAAGTCATGCAAACCGTTTGATACAATCGCCATGAGCCACCATAGTTGAAGCTTAACGTACAGTAAATATAGGTACCCCCTCATGAATGTAATCCAAAACATTCATACGGAACGAGTAAGAAACGCCCGTTTCTACAGGAACGGTTCGTGGTAGTGCGTGCTACCCCGGGCGGGGATTGTCAGTCCCATATGGATCCATATACTAAAACTCGCGCTTATCACATAACTAACAACTATGATTCAGGAGGATTTCATTGGATTAGTCGTAAACTCATGCAATTGGCGTATCGTTACTCTCGTACAGTATGTAAATCATGGCAGCAAGTAAGTTTTGTGTGTTCATGTAAAACAGTAATGCATCTCACCCCTGAGTGTAAAACAGTAAAGTAGGGGCTGTGAGACTCACCTGAGTCTGGCAGACAATGCAGTAAGTAAGCAAGTAGTATTCCCGAACTAGCAACCCTTAGCGTCCTAATACGCATAAGGTTCAGTAAGTAAATGGAATACTTGTAAAGTATCCATGCTAGTTGTTCCCAAACTAGTTAATGTCCATTAGTTTGTTTGTAAGTTTGTAATCGTTTGTAAATCGTAGTTTGTATAAAAGTTATACGGTTCGTTTGTTATCGGTGTTATAATAATAATTCCATCCATTATTATTATATGTTCACAGTAGTTGTACAGTTGTAAAGTATACTCGTATGATCGTTTGTTTGTATTACAACATGTATCGTTTATGTACGTTCCAATGGGCTTAGTCCCCAAAGGGTACGAGTGAAACCTCGTAAGTATTCGTATGTAAGTTCGTATCAGTTAACGTGTAATCCAGCACGTAACTAGTGGGTGAACCTGTAAGTTCGTATCGGGTGCAATCCCGTGTAGTGTACAAGAGTAAATCCGTTGGAGTGTAATCTCCTAAGTATTTCGAGTGTAAACTCGTACGCGTGTGTGAGTGAAATCTCACGTTTAGTTTAGTATAGTCTTGTACGTATTCAGGTATCGTTGTATACTTTCAAAAGTATAGTATTTTCATGCATAAGTAACGCCGGGTAAAGTACGTTTGTGTTTTAAGTATATTCAATACTTATGTAAAAATGTGAAATGTTAACAGCCTGTTATAGCGTCACTTGTATGCGTCACTTATGTGTATCATGCGACACTAAGGTAGTGTCGTGTTATGTTATCTGTTTCAGTATGTATGCGACACTTAAGTAGTGTCGGTATTCGGATAGTGCGTCACTTAGTAAGTGACGTTAGAAAGTATCACATTTCATCAGTGCGTCACTATGTTAGTGACGGTATTAAGTGTCGTGTACAAACAGGGCGTCACTTATGGAGTGACGGTATAAGTGAGTAAATCAATTCATGGGGCGACACTCGACAAGTGTCGGTATATACATGTATGCGTCACTAATAAAGTGACGGTTTGAGTGTCGGTGACGTCATCAGTAGTAACCGGACGTCATTCGTTTCTACTGAAAGTGTTAAGTTTCTACCGATGATAGCGGCACTAGTGAAGTGTCGCTTGTTTCTGCTGAACGTTATATGGTAGCGTCACTAAAGGAAGTGCCGTAAGTTACTACTGATCGTTATATGATGGCGTCACTCAAGGAGTGACGCTCGTTTCTGCTGATAGTTATAGGGTAGCGTCACTATTGAGTGTCGTGTTGTTTCTGCCGAAAGTGTCTTGACTGCGTCACTTGTGAAGTGACGGTATAGTGTTTTAGCGGCACTTAAGAAGTGTCGCGTATAGACGGTTCGTGACATATGCGTCACTCAGACGTAGTGACGCATAACTGGCGTGAGCCATGCGACACTAGCGTCTGGCCATATTTTGATTTGAGTCGAAAACGTATTTAGCGAGTTCCGTTGGGTCTGAAACTTTTACACAAGTTATGTTATGTTATGATGAGTTCATAAAAATTGTTGGATGCCGTTTTAAATGTTCGAGGTGTCGTTTTATTTAAAATGACCAAAACCGACATTTTCGTAAACGTGTTCAAAAACGAGTTTAAGTTATATATTTGGACATTACTAAGCTAGGGGAACAATGTTCTAGCAAAATAAAAGTAATCGGAAAAGTTTCGGGTCGCCGGAAAACTTACAAAGTTGTCGAAACGAAAATCCGAAAAGATAGGATTGTAGCTCTCGTTCTCGTGATCCCTTTCCTCCAAATCGAGCCTAGCTTGCGAGGTGATCTTGTGGTGTTTTTATGGTGGTTTAGTGGTGGTAGTTTAGAGAGAGAGAAACCGATGGAGAGGGAGAGAAGAGAGAATGATGAGAGTGTGGGTGGTGTGGTGTGTGTAAGTGAGTAAAAGAGTGAGGGGGTTGAGGGGGGTTTGTCCCCTTTGACCCTTGGGCCGGTTGGGTGGGGTCCACCAAGTGTGGATCTCACCCTTTTTCGTATCCTCGTGTTTGCGTTCCGTGCGGTGTTCGTTTCCCCGGTCGTTTAAACGTTAAAATAGTTTTATACGCGATTTAATATACGTTTGAAAATACGAAATAATATCCGATGATTAATTTGTAGTATTATACCCAAAATACTAGTTTTTAAGTTATAAAAATATAACTTTGTTTGTTTTGTCGGTTGGTCGAGTTTTCGGAGAGTTCGGTGACGTTTTGGTTAAAACGTACGTTTTTGTTATATTATAACCATAATATATGTAATAATCAAAGTAATTAAATAATTTCACATTATTTAATAATTGTTTTATCAGTGTACACAAGTTTGTACGATTGTAGTTTTATACGATATTGAACGAATCGTATACGCGTATATATACATATATTCCATCCATATATATATATATATAGTAAGTAGATAATGTATATAATCCTATTTCATATTATATACAAGTAATAATCACGTAATTAGGAAAATTTTAAATTTACCCTAAATTTGGGGTTGTTACATTCTCCCCTTGTTAATAAAATTTCGTCTCGAAATTTGTTTGAAGTAGTAATCGGTAGTTCGATACTAGTCGGGTAGCTACAATGTGTACTAATAGCCTATTATGGTAGGGTAGGTCCTACAGTGTTCGTAATCAAGAAATCGTTAGGTGGTAACGTACCCTAATGTTTGTTGTCTGAAGGTAGTGGGCATTGGGCCTTGAGATGGCCAGCACTCCCACAGTTGAAGCAGAGTTTCACCTTAGGAGGGTTCGTGCTTTTAGGGTCAGCCTTGCATTGACTGGTGGGTGTGGTACACGGGTTGTCATGATGTCGAGTGCATCGAGCACAGTAAGGTCTATTTCCCCTGTAAACTTTCACCCTCTTTGCTGGAGGTGGTGTAAAATCAGCGTCGGTACCCTTTTCAGTAGGATTACTTTGTGAAGTTGGTGGTGGGGTAGGGTTTTCTAAGGCTATCAAACGTAGCTCGTACTCGCGCATATGTATGTCATTTTGGAAGACAATTCGTCGTAGATCATCAATATCTTCCTGTGCTTCAGTCAGTTGTTCGCGCAGAGAATCAATAGTTTGATTGAGGTGGCTGACTGCTTCAGCAGTCAAAGTTACATTAACTGGTGCTTTTGCAGCAGTTGGAGCAGCAGTAACAGCAGGTGCCATTTCTGATTCAGCGGAGTGTTCTGTATCACCCTCGAGTTCGAGAAGGTAAGGAAACATAGTTGGTTCCTCACTGAGCAGTTCATCATCCAAAGTAGGGTTGTTGGCGGAGGGAGTTGTCATTTCCTACGAAATTAATGGTCTTATTTAAAAATTTGCCTCAAGTAAGTGAAGTTATATTAGATTATCTGTTTAAAGTAACGAATAGCAAGTGAGTCCCCGGTCTCAACCAGTGTGAGAAAATTGGGAATGGAATTTGGTTACTTTGTATAGAGTGCCAGGCAAATTATGTTGTCGGGATTCTAAGTAGTCGGTCGTTTCCTAATCCTATTGTGTACTTAGGATCATAGAAAACACACAGAATGAAACACAGTTATACACAAATCATTAAGCGAGAGATTTATGAGAAAACAGATTCGGGTAGTCAAAGAACGAACGTACCCGGGTTGAGTAAATCACAAAGTCTAGGGTTCGGGTCATCCTCCCTAGCGTTAATCACATAAGCTCTACTCTTCGTGTAGTTGTTTCGGGGTTTCAGCTTTGGGCAGTCCTTCTTGAAGTGCCCGGTACCGTTGCACTCATAGCAAGTCTTGGGTGCGCTGGTGTTGGTACCAGTAGTGTTGGTTTGGCAGTCTTGGGCCAAGTGCCCGAATTTCTTGCATTTAGTGCAAGGACAGGAGCCGTTATGATGGCGGTTACATTTGGAGCAGTAAGGCTTGCTCCCCTTGTAAGCCTTTGGGTCATTGGCATTGACTGTTGCAGGCTTTTTGTCAGAAGTCGGGTTGGATGAGTGGGGAATCACTTCCCATTTACGTTTGTTATTTGCAGATGGGGTTGAAGTCGAGCCACGGCGGACAGAATTGGCCGTTAACTCATGTGCCATGCGAATGGCGCTCTGAATGGTTCCTGGTTTGGACGAAGTAACTAAGTCCTGTAGTCGCTCGGGAAGTCCATCAACATACTTTTCGATCCTTTTGTATTCAGGATCAACCATAGATGGGCACAGAAGTGCCAGCTGGTGAAATCGGTTGGTGTAACCGGTGATGTCTTCACCCTGCATCTTGTGATTCCAAAATTCTAACTCTAGTTGTTTCAGCTCATCTCTTGGGCAGTACTCGCCCCTCAGCATAAGTTTCAGTTCATCCCACTGTATTTTGTAAGCCTCAGCAACGCTCACCGTCTGCGCATATGTGTTCCACCAAGTAAGGGCGATGTCAGAAAAGGTACTGGTGGCGAACTTAACTTTATCCTCTTCCTTGCAGTTGCAGATGAGGAACACTGACTCGATTTTCTCGGTCCAACGAATCAGACCAATCGCTCCTTCAGTTCCTGCAAAGTTCAGCGGTTTGCAGTTATGGAAGTCTTTGTAGGTGCAGGTTTTGGGTTGTGGTCCATTGTTGGCAGTATCTTCGCTACCAGGAGCTGATGTTCGGGTAGCTAGAGCTTGAGCCACACTACGGGCAATAATACCCGCAACTTCGGCTTCAGTAAGGTTGAGTTGTCGTCGAGGAGGCATGTTCCTTGAAACAATAATAAAGAACATGTGAGGATTCGGATAAGAATTCTGACGGTAATGATTTGATAAGTTAAAAGAATTTCGTCAAAGGTTGAAATTTGTTCAAAGTCTGCGAGTTATAAATAAGTTTATATGATTTCGAAATTTTTGAAAACTTTATAAAGAGTTCTGTAAGAAATTTTGTAACATGCTTGATAAAAATATATTTGTTATAAATTTTTGGTAGTAAAAGTCGGTTGTATAATTTGAAGTCTATCGAAACATTGAGTTGAAAATGGTTTTATTAAGTTACCCCTAACGGTACAGTGAGGTACGTAAATTTGGTAGAATTAGCGAATAAAACAAGGTCTCGGTTTTCATATCGAAGGACGTTCAAGAAACTATGGTTGTTGGATACAATAGTGTGGAGATCTTCAGACGTATGTCGGTAGTGTGTATGGTTTTCGTGGATTCATAAAAGTTACATAAGGACAGAATGACGAGAATCAAGTTGTCGTTCGGTTAATGTAAGTTGAAAATAAATTTCGCAGCAGTCGAGAGAGAGTATCGTGTCGGGAAAGAGGCCTATGTACATATATATATATATATATCACATAACCGCCTAGTTCGTGTCTAGCACAATCAAGTAAAAGTCCCGGTTCTCTCGAGGTCAGAGTCAGCTATTGCATTCCTGTTCAACATAACCCCTTTCAGAACTCACATCATCTTCATTTAATTGTACATAGTTGATCAGGCTATGTTAAATTAAACTTGTATGCTGTAATTCCTGAACCAGTTATACCTAATGAGGAATACTGCCTAACGGTCATAGTCTAGGCCCACTAAATGCAACCTAGTTCACTATAACCTTAGGCTCTGATACCAATCTGTAACACCCCCAAATTTAACAGTTTGCGGAAGCGATGTTTTGGGTGTTACTAATCAATAATCACAAGCACAAAGGATACAGTGAACGACTCTAAATGAGACGTTCGAAAAGTTATTACATTAATACATAAGTTGTTTCAAAATACAAGCTCGAGTTCAAGTAATTTCCTAGAGATTCTAGTACATAACAGTAAGTACAAAAGTAATGTAGTAAAATCTCCAAGCTTGTAAATGCATGCGACTCGAGCTAAGTAAGCTTATCCTGCTGGGCATCCCTACTGATGCTGTGTACCTGAGAAGCATTACTAAAACGGTCAACCAAAAAGGTTGGTGAATCTCACAGGTTTATAAGTAAGTAAACAGTTTGAACACACAAGTATTATTTGTAAATCAGAGCTAGCCAGTATGTAACGATCACAAGTCATGCACATCGTTCACATAAGTTTTAATAAGTGGGTGGTCGCAAGTCATGCAAACCGTTTGATACAATCGCCATGAGCCACCATAGTTGAAGCTTAACGTACAGTAAATATAGGTACCCCCTCATGAATGTAATCCAAAACATTCATACGGAACGAGTAAGAAACGCCCGTTTCTACAGGAACGGTTCGTGGTAGTGCGTGCTACCCCGGGCGGGGATTGTCAGTCCCATATGGATCCATATACTAAAACTCGCGCTTATCACATAACTAACAACTATGATTCAGGAGGATTTCATTGGATTAGTCGTAAACTCATGCAATTGGCGTATCGTTACTCTCGTACAGTATGTAAATCATGGCAGCAAGTAAGTTTTGTGTGTTCATGTAAAACAGTAATGCATCTCACCCCTGAGTGTAAAACAGTAAAGTAGGGGCTGTGAGACTCACCTGAGTCTGGCAGACAATGCAGTAAGTAAGCAAGTAGTATTCCCGAACTAGCAACCCTTAGCGTCCTAATACGCATAAGGTTCAGTAAGTAAATGGAATACTTGTAAAGTATCCATGCTAGTTGTTCCCAAACTAGTTAATGTCCATTAGTTTGTTTGTAAGTTTGTAATCGTTTGTAAATCGTAGTTTGTATAAAAGTTATACGGTTCGTTTGTTATCGGTGTTATAATAATAATTCCATCCATTATTATTATATGTTCACAGTAGTTGTACAGTTGTAAAGTATACTCGTATGATCGTTTGTTTGTATTACAACATGTATCGTTTATGTACGTTCCAATGGGCTTAGTCCCCAAAGGGTACGAGTGAAACCTCGTAAGTATTCGTATGTAAGTTCGTATCAGTTAACGTGTAATCCAGCACGTAACTAGTGGGTGAACCTGTAAGTTCGTATCGGGTGCAATCCCGTGTAGTGTACAAGAGTAAATCCGTTGGAGTGTAATCTCCTAAGTATTTCGAGTGTAAACTCGTACGCGTGTGTGAGTGAAATCTCACGTTTAGTTTAGTATAGTCTTGTACGTATTCAGGTATCGTTGTATACTTTCAAAAGTATAGTATTTTCATGCATAAGTAACGCCGGGTAAAGTACGTTTGTGTTTTAAGTATATTCAATACTTATGTAAAAATGTGAAATGTTAACAGCCTGTTATAGCGTCACTTGTATGCGTCACTTATGTGTATCATGCGACACTAAGGTAGTGTCGTGTTATGTTATCTGTTTCAGTATGTATGCGACACTTAAGTAGTGTCGGTATTCGGATAGTGCGTCACTTAGTAAGTGACGTTAGAAAGTATCACATTTCATCAGTGCGTCACTATGTTAGTGACGGTATTAAGTGTCGTGTACAAACAGGGCGTCACTTATGGAGTGACGGTATAAGTGAGTAAATCAATTCATGGGGCGACACTCGACAAGTGTCGGTATATACATGTATGCGTCACTAATAAAGTGACGGTTTGAGTGTCGGTGACGTCATCAGTAGTAACCGGACGTCATTCGTTTCTACTGAAAGTGTTAAGTTTCTACCGATGATAGCGGCACTAGTGAAGTGTCGCTTGTTTCTGCTGAACGTTATATGGTAGCGTCACTAAAGGAAGTGCCGTAAGTTACTACTGATCGTTATATGATGGCGTCACTCAAGGAGTGACGCTCGTTTCTGCTGATAGTTATAGGGTAGCGTCACTATTGAGTGTCGTGTTGTTTCTGCCGAAAGTGTCTTGACTGCGTCACTTGTGAAGTGACGGTATAGTGTTTTAGCGGCACTTAAGAAGTGTCGCGTATAGACGGTTCGTGACATATGCGTCACTCAGACGTAGTGACGCATAACTGGCGTGAGCCATGCGACACTAGCGTCTGGCCATATTTTGATTTGAGTCGAAAACGTATTTAGCGAGTTCCGTTGGGTCTGAAACTTTTACACAAGTTATGTTATGTTATGATGAGTTCATAAAAATTGTTGGATGCCGTTTTAAATGTTCGAGGTGTCGTTTTATTTAAAATGACCAAAACCGACATTTTCGTAAACGTGTTCAAAAACGAGTTTAAGTTATATATTTGGACATTACTAAGCTAGGGGAACAATGTTCTAGCAAAATAAAAGTAATCGGAAAAGTTTCGGGTCGCCGGAAAACTTACAAAGTTGTCGAAACGAAAATCCGAAAAGATAGGATTGTAGCTCTCGTTCTCGTGATCCCTTTCCTCCAAATCGAGCCTAGCTTGCGAGGTGATCTTGTGGTGTTTTTATGGTGGTTTAGTGGTGGTAGTTTAGAGAGAGAGAAACCGATGGAGAGGGAGAGAAGAGAGAATGATGAGAGTGTGGGTGGTGTGGTGTGTGTAAGTGAGTAAAAGAGTGAGGGGGTTGAGGGGGGTTTGTCCCCTTTGACCCTTGGGCCGGTTGGGTGGGGTCCACCAAGTGTGGATCTCACCCTTTTTCGTATCCTCGTGTTTGCGTTCCGTGCGGTGTTCGTTTCCCCGGTCGTTTAAACGTTAAAATAGTTTTATACGCGATTTAATATACGTTTGAAAATACGAAATAATATCCGATGATTAATTTGTAGTATTATACCCAAAATACTAGTTTTTAAGTTATAAAAATATAACTTTGTTTGTTTTGTCGGTTGGTCGAGTTTTCGGAGAGTTCGGTGACGTTTTGGTTAAAACGTACGTTTTTGTTATATTATAACCATAATATATGTAATAATCAAAGTAATTAAATAATTTCACATTATTTAATAATTGTTTTATCAGTGTACACAAGTTTGTACGATTGTAGTTTTATACGATATTGAACGAATCGTATACGCGTATATATACATATATTCCATCCATATATATATATATATAGTAAGTAGATAATGTATATAATCCTATTTCATATTATATACAAGTAATAATCACGTAATTAGGAAAATTTTAAATTTACCCTAAATTTGGGGTTGTTACACAATCTCTCCTCGAAAACATGGCTCTTCAATTATAGGTCCGTTCAACACGTACTTATTATCCCCAATATCATTTTATTGACTTAATGTCGATTACATCATAGGGCTAGTGACCTAGACCCAAGTAAAACTTAAAAGTTTGCTTTCAGCAGACTAACCGACTGAACATTCACCAACTACTTAGTCCTGATAGTACTATTCACTAAACGGTCACTATGTGACAAATATCTAGTCCCGAATGGACTACGACGTAAACGGTTATCTAGCAATCACAAAATAATCATACACCCGACAAACAATATGGTCAGAATGTGACCACAACGATTAAACATGATGCGGTCATGGAGTGACTGCTATTCAACCTCGTTATAGACATCATGTGTCTGCAATCTATTCGACAAATACCTCGTACGATCATTGCTCCCCAGACCAGGCGCAACCCTGACATCACTTTAAATTTCGGGACGAAATTTTCTTAACAGGGGGAGAATGTAACACCCGGTCAAAAAGTCAAATTTCGCACCGATTTTAAACTTTGAATAATGACATTTTATAGTTCAAGTGAAATATTTTATTAAAAATATTTACAAAATGATATAAACAAAATTATGGATTTAAATAATAAATCTACATTTTAAACGGGTACGAAATCACGGACATTTTGTACTGTGGTTGGAGACCACAGTACACGAGTTAGGGATCTGAGTTTTAACAAAAACCCGAACTCCCACCTCATTTCTTCATTTTCTTCTTCTTTTCACCTACCTTTTCTCTCATCTCTCTCTCTACAACCTACCACCACCACCACCATAATCCGCCAAAAACCACCGTCAAACGACCTCCAATCTCAAAGCTCCTTTAGGGAAAAACGATCACCACGCAACGATCTACAATCCTATCTTTTCGGATTCTCCTCGCGCGGATTTGTAAGTTTCCGACAATTCTCGAAATCTCTGAAAACCTTGTTATTTTGCTTGTTTGCGGTTTAGATAAGCTTAAAATACTTAGTTACGGGTTGGGTAAAAGAATCAGACTCAACGGAGGCCGGAAAACTCGTTTTCGGCTCAAACTCCGGCGATCAGATCGCTACGTCGCAGAGACCAAAAACAGTGCTGCGACGTCGCAGCCGACGTCGCAGCCAACGTCGCAAAAACATCTCAACGTCGCATGATGCGACGTAACACCCTACGTCGCAGTAAATCTTAAACGTCGCACATTGCGACGTAACGCACAACGTCGCATTAAATTGCGACGTCGCACATAGCGACGCACGACCCTACGTCGCAGCTGACGTCGCATCTGACGTCGCATCTGACGTCGCAGAACCTTAAAAACCTGTGTTTTTCACTAAGTATTGACAACCAAATTTTACCACTCGATTTTACCCGAATTTGGATTCCGAACACGTTTTCTTTAAAGTAAAGTAGTAGAAATAAAAATTTTCCAAGCTGACCTGGCAGCTCGACCCCAGCCAGGGGCTCTGCCCCCGGACCCCCGTACACCATTCCCAGACTTCAGCAACAAATGCACACATGAACAACTCGCTTAGACAAACTGATTTGTCTCATACTTATATAACCTCACGTGTTTAGGACACTAGAAGGTTACCATTTGGACGACGCGCGTATCATCGTATCGCTAACAATTCACAGGTGAGTTTCATAGCCCCACTCTTTCAACTGTTTTACTGTTTTTGGGGTGAAACACATGCACAACAACTGTTTTCGAATTATATTAATAATCTTTTATAATTCACAATCAATCTTATTACTGTATGTAATACAAATGTGTAATACTTAGGAATTACACCCAACACATTGTTTTGGAACAATATCAAGACCTAACCTAGATAGGTCACAATCGTACACTATCAGATTGTTGGAAAACAATTACTTAGGTATAACTGGATATAGTTATTACTATTCATTGGCCATATTGTCGCGGGACAATATTATCAAATACATTAGAACTGGTTAGTTCTACCTACACTAGACGACATACATACATTTACAGGATCAGTTTCTCTTTTAGGAACTAATATTGCCAATACAATTCAGAACCCAAATATACTTGCTAGGCTTTAGGCTAGAAGTATACGATAGCATCATATGTTAGTATAGATCCTTTATACTAATACAATTCAACTAGGTGATGAGTATTCATACCTAGGACCAACGTATTACTTAATATCTAAATATTTGCTTATACGTATTTAGATACAATCAATTATTTTCATGCGTGTCACGATTGTTACTTACGTTTGCTCATTTGACAAATATATGTATCTATATATATATATATATCTACATGTTTATATATTATCATGAGCACTTGGTGCTAACTTCAATAATATTTATGTATATTAGTATACATACAATCATACAAACACAATCATTCAAGTCGGACGCGTCGTTGTACGGTCGACACTTATTTGCAATAGCTAGTATGTCGTAGTACTACTAGCTCCACATTTCAACTATGCTCTCGAGCACTTCAGAAACGATGCCGCGGTATTGCAGCGGGCACAAAACGATACCACGGTAAAGTGGGTACAAAACGATGCCACGGTATTGCAGTGGGCACAACTTCAAGCAGACAAGTCGTTGTACTTGTATCATTTTCAAGCAGACAAGTCGTTGTACTTGTATCATTTTCAATCAGACAAGTCGTTGTACTTGTAGCATTTTCAAACAAACAAGTCGTTGTAACTTGTATCAATTTAAGACAAACAAGTCTAAGTAACTTGTAACAATGCAACCAACCATATCGGGGTAATTGAACATTAAGTTAGACAAACAATTTCAATGGTAGACTTACAATTCAAACTAGTTAGGTATGAAATACCTAGATTAGACCTTTACACATTGGCGTTACAAACTTCAACGTATTACATATCAAAAATCACTGATTTTGGAAACAACTTTACAAAACATAAATTGTTTTATTACTTTATGTTTTCAACTAACCATCCTATGAACTTACCAGCTTTATAGCTGACCTGTTTTAGCATGTGTTCTCAGGTTGCCCAGTAGGATTAGGATCGCTACAAGATCTTATTAGTTCGAGTCGCATATTTTCAACAATTGGGACAACTCTGCATCTACTTTAGTATTTTCAAATTATGTATTTGGAAATTATTATTAAACTCATAACGTGGTAAACGTTCTATTTTGGGAAATCTATAATTATTTTCAAACGTCTCATTTAGAGTCGTTCATTATGTATCTTATGCGGTGATATTTGATTTAGTGACACCCGACCCGACAGCTTCCGCAAACCGAAATTTGAGGGTGTCACAGAAAAACATTGGTGGGATCGCGTTCCCCTTTAAAAATGATTATGTCACCGTTTTACACTACGAAACGCGATCCGGAAACGAGTGCTGGATCGCGTTCGTAAGACCAAAATCCGACTGAGACAAAATATAACTAAGGAACGCGATCAGGGTTCATGGCTGGGATCGCTTTTCAACGCTTAAAATGACCTGCAACAAAACAACACGAACCCTAACACCATTTTATCACCAAATCAGTTTGCAACTCGAATTTTATACATCTTTTAACACCAAAACATGTACTAACTTCAAATACACAAACAAATACTTATTCCTTTCATGTATTACCCATTTAACATCAAACTCCCACTTTCATTTACATAAACCCTAATCCAAAGAACTAAAACTTGAAGAACACAACTAATTCTTGCATAATATTGTCATATAATCATCAAATATTAACATGTAATCTCTCAATATCAGTTTATTATGCAATTTCACTTCCAATTTCACATATGAATAACAAACCCCAATACATGAATTCAAAAGTGAGCATGAACACTTACTCTAGGATGAACAACAAGGAAGATGATGATGAAAATGATGATAACTTCTTTCAAGTGATTATAATCCAAAAACACTAGTTAATTATTTGATTTCTAGCTAGAGAATTTGAGAGAAGGAGTTTGAAGATTGAAGAACCAAAGTTAGGTGAAATTTGTCTGATACTCCACCGCCCCATCTTTTATTATTAGTATAAATTATACCCCCTCCTAATCTATTGTCTGGAACCCGAAAATACCCTTAAATAAAAATACTTTTATTTTACCGTCAACTTTGATAAATTAAAACAAGCAATATTTTATTAGTCACAATAAAATCAGTGACTCTTTCAACCATTTATTTTCAACTAGACTAAATAATATAATTTCCATTATTAAAATAACCGTTTATTTTCAGGCCCAGAAACAGGTGTTACATGAAGGTTTATAGAAATCAATCTGGGAATGAAGGTTTATAGAAATCACAATGCTGCCTTTTCTAAGAAAGAATGGAGCAATCTTTTAGAAAGAAGAAATATGCAGCGTGTAACTATATGGATTAAGAAGGTTCACTATGTTGCTTACCATCTTTTGCACAAACATGAAGTGTGTATTCCACATAACATAAGGTTACACAATTACTGAATAACATGTTTCAACCAAATAATCATAAAATCAAAATAAATTATAGAGTACTGAAGTTCTTTATTTAAAATAACACACCTCCATGGAATCCTAATGTCTTGCCGTCGACTTTAAAATAAAATAACACATAAAATGGAAAATCTTGAATATTCGGAAAGCTTTGAATTTAAATACTCACATGAAAAGGATTCTAAGACCACCCAACTGTTGGGCTGAATTGGCTTCTTGTAAGCTATGTTACTCCTCCTCGATCACAAATTATGCCCATTGAAAGTTTGAGTTATTTCTTATACGTGGGTGTGAAATATTTAACTGTTGGGGGAATTTATTTTTTTTCCCTTTATAGTATCGTGGGTGTGAAATCTACAAAATTTTAACAATACCTTATTTCTTTTTTACGTGATTTGAAATTTCTTGTGGGGGCAACTGCCTATGCTGCCCCCGCCCTGTCTCCGCCCCTGGCAGATGGAGCTTTTGTATTGCTTTATATGTTTTGTTTGTACATGCAGCTTATGCTGATGGTATAGTTAGGATATTTGAATTGGAGGATATTTTATGCGAAAGCTTCAGGTACGATTCATAATTTTTTGCATTCAACACCTATTAAGTGGAAGTCGCTCAATATATATAGTTTGTATCACGTTGGTGCATCTCACTTTTCCATAAAAAGTCGTCTTATCGATCTGCGGCTTCATTTTATCTACATCAACACAATACCAGGTTATAAGAATACATGCAATTAATTCAAAACCAAGTTCCTTATGGTTTGACAATATGGCAAGACTTGAGTGACATGTTTGGTGTAAAGTACAACATTTGAGTTATTCCAAAGGTTTCAAATGCTTGATTATCTTTCTTTAAACATTTGATTATCCTTCTTCAATTTTTATTTCTGCTTCATCTACGTATATATGAATTAATATATTATTTATTATATATTTGATTATTAATTAATAATATATTTGACGTATATTATTTCTGCTTCGATTTTTATTTTATTAATGTTTATTTTTTATTTTTGTTGGTTTCTAATCATGTAACCTTGACTTGAATTTTCCAATGTACATATTATCTTATTTATTATATTTTGGAACCAAATAACTACCAAATTACTACTCATCAAACAAATTAGAGTTTAAATGTTTCGACTTTCGATCTCACGTTGCTAAATAATATAGTAAGATAGTGTGTGGTTTGTATATTATTATTAATTAATAATCAAATATATAATAAATAATATATGGGTAGTGATCAAGAGGGAAGTGTCTTTTTGGGGGGAAGCGTTAGTACGCATCAGGAAACATATTACAATTATCAATCAAAACGTCAACAAAAAATTATTTTTATCGGTAAATAGTAATCAAAATCGATGCTATAAAGAATATTTTAACGAATAAATTTCATTTTTAAGTCATAACATTAATTGATGAATATTTATTTAATTAATTGTTAAGATGCAGTGTGATGCATATTAACTAAGATGCATCGCGATGCATCATAAAACTTCACATTATTTGAAAAATATTTTTATTGTTAAGATGCATCACAATGCAGATTAACTAATATGCACCGCGATGCATCTTAACGGATTTGGATCAAATATTCATAAATCGATACTATAACTTGAAGAAAAAATTTATCAAGGAAGCTTAACATTTATAACATCGATTCTGATTAACATTTACTAAATTTCAGTTTGCTTTTTTCGAGATTAGTATAGGTGAAGGTAATATGCTTCCTGGTGCGTACTAACGCTTCCCCCTTCCCTCAAAAAATGGACTTCCCTCTGGATCATGCCACAATAATATATATATTAATTAATATATACGAAGATGAAGCAGAAATAAAAATTGAAGAAGGATAATCAAATGTTTAAAGAAAGATGATCGAGTCTGTGAATGTTTATGTAGTCAAGGTAGCTACAATACAGCCTACAACATATTTTATGATATTAAATTTAAATTATCTTGTCAAAAGTATGTCATTTATGAGGGTTTATATAGTCAAAAAGTATAAATATATATAAAAACACATTACCTCTTGCTCTCGATCACTCTCGACACTTCCTCCGCAATCATTGATAACAATTTTCACAAGTGCCCAAAAATCAAAATTGGCAGTGGCAGAGTTATTTTCACCCTTTATCATCCACACCTTTCTTAGCTTTGGTAAACGAAACAGAAGAATACTTCTCAACTTGGTGCAAGAAAGTTGGTCGATGTTATCAACGCATCCCAAGTCGATGTTGAATAACACCTCTAACGAATCACAGAAATGAACGTCAAGTTCTTCTAACCGATTAAGAAATGGCATTGGATTGACTGGAAACAGATTCACAAGACTATTGCACCATTACACTTCAATATTTCTCAAGCTACAGCTGCTAAGTTTGCTACTAAACTCACAAGGCCATATCTTCTTCAAATTATCCATACAACGAATATCCAATTTCTCCAGCTTAGGAATCACAACCTGCAAATTAATTATGACACAACAGTATACATCGTTTATTTAAAACTCCAAATTCATAAAGTTATATTAACATAAAGCATACTTACCTCTTCGGTGAGGAATGATGTCATAGCTGAATGATTACTCGATACTAAAGATGTTGCCACTTTACTCTTGGGATAAATGCTTGTGAAACTTGGAAGCCTTTCAACTCGCAATTCCACAAGTTGTGGTAGCTCAAGTATTATTGCATTATTGCATTATTGCACAAACCTGATAGCTTGGGTAGGTTGAGTAAACGTAGAGATTTCAACTTGGGAAATGTAATTTTCTGTGCTCCATTACTCTTCTTAATGTGTATCACTTCTTCCATTTTAGGGCAATCATCAATGACAAGAACCTCAAGCTTTGAAAAAGCTATTGCAACATTCTGCGTGAAAAGGTATTTCATCTCTGCACACTCTGTAACACGAAGGACTCTTAAATTGTAGCACGAGTTAGGGTATCTAGGAGGACAATGTGGTGATTTCACCTCAACACCTTCAAAATCATTCACATCATTCACTTGTAAAACAAGAACCTCTGTATTCTCAAACAGCTCATTCATTCCAGATACCAGTAGTTCGTGTCTGTTGGTGACCAATTGCAAGGTGTTTCCATTATAGTCAACGTCGATGTCGTCATCAGAGTCCCCATCATAAATTTCAAAACGACAGCCCAGTGAGATCTTGAATCTTTCAAGTTTCACATATGACATATTGTTCAGTTGATCATTGTATTCCAAGAACTCAATTTCTAACGCAGTAAGGCTCTTTGAAATTACTCCTGAGTTCATTACGGTTGGCACTGCTAATTGGCTTGTTCTCATCAACTCTCATATAGAGCTCTTCAAGACTGACCAGATTTGCAAGAACACCATCATCGATATGAAGATTAACACAACCTGTTAAGTCCAATACCCTTAGCTCCTTTAAATTTCCAATAGTGGAAGGTAGCTTTTTAAATTGAGAATCAGCAAAGCTAAGCACCTCAAGATTCAACAGATTTCCAATAGCAGATAGATCAAAATCCAACACGCATCTATGAAGACAGAGCGTTCGAAGGTTCGTGGAGCATTGAAGTGATCTGGGAAGCAATGGCTTATTCATTTGTTCAAAAGCCAATACTTGAAGGTTTTCCATTTCTCCAAAGAAGTTTTCGGGAAAACTTACCGACTCATCTCCGTGCATGAGCTTCAAAAATGATAGGTCTGGAAACATAAAGACACTAGGAAACTTAAATGCACTCTTGCATGATAATGAAATTCTTTTGCAAGAGTTTCTACTCTCATTTGCAGGCAAAGGTGGCTTAACACCGTGGTTCACAATTGAATCATGACCGGCTTTAGAATACAAACCCAAAACAAAAGCACGCACCAGATCGTGCATTTTGATGCATCCAGCACGATGACTTTTAATAAACAAGTTTTTATCTAAGAGTTTGTGAACGCAGGTGTTCGACCTATTTCGTGCTTCTCTTATTGTATCCACTTGTTTAAATAACTTCAAACCCCACCCATATCTCATCAACTCCTCCATCGGAATATCAAAGTCTTCGGGATACAATCCACATAGAAGAAAAATTGACTTAGCTTCATGTTTGTGCTTGTTGTAACTTATGTCAAACACTTGATGCACAATTTCATCTATGTCATTATGCTGTAAACGAGAAAGTGCATCATCCCATACATGCTTTCTTTTACCTCTAAGAGTTGAGGCAATGGTTTTGATGGCAATTGGCAAACCCTGGCATCTTCTTACGATATCATCACCTATCTTATATAACATAGGATCCAGATCTGAAAATTGTATTATCAGATAACATTACAGTTTGGCGGAAAAGATTTTGCGCTTCAGGTGTTTCTAAAACTTGCACGTTGAGAATCAAGTTAGCTTCAACACCCATTTCTGTGCAAACATCTGTGTCTCGTGATGTCAACAAGTGTGACACCCGGTCAAAAATGGCATTTTTAGCGCCAAATTTAAACTTTCAAATCACGTATTATTTAAAGATAATACCGAAGTAATTGAATACGATATATAGAATTATATATACATAACGTTTAAAGATTATTTAATAATCTCGTATCTACGAATCTGATAGAACGCGTAAACTGAAATACTAACGTTGGTGCAAAGCATTTCCAAACTAAATATTATTGTCAAGAATAATATTTAATTACTTCGTTAGAAAACTAAACACATTTTAAGTACTGAAAACTATCCGTATATTCAAAGTGAAACAAGGATATAAATTTATATATAGTTAAACGTATTTTTATAACATACTTGGATTGAAAATATATACGATTTTACATTTAGAGATTTAACGATTAGAAACATTATTTTATAATACGATCGGGTACCCGAACACGGGTATATTATACTGCGAATGGAAGACAAAGACTACCCAAACCCACAAAAAGTGGATCTGGGTCGGCCTCTTCCTTTTGTCATACGCAAAGAACAAATCAAACACCCACCTTTGTATATCATGTTACCCCATCTCATTTTCTTCAACCTTTTTCATATTCATCTATATTTACCTATCGGTTTCTCTCTATCATTTAACAACAACGATTAATAACATAACAATAATAATAGGTGAAGCAACAACATAATCATCATCTATCCTTCTTCCTTCATCATCGATCATCATCTCATCACATCATCCCTCTCGGCACATCACCACCGAGCACCACCACCTTCGGATCATCACCATAAAAGGAGGAAGCAAGAAAGGGAGCGAAACAACACCACAAGATAATCATCATCGATCATTTATCATCATCCAAAAACCCCGTCCTTCTCTCGAGTACCACCGCCGGCCATCACCACCGGGACCACCATCAACAACAACAGTAATGTCACACCCCGCCAAACGCTAAACACGATCAATACTAATTAAACATGCGGAAGCTCTAATGACGTGACGGGGCGTGAGCAGTTTAAATCAACCAAACAGTACACATACATACTCAGAGCATATGGTTATTGCGCAACATAATAGATAAGGATGCCAGTTTAAAACAGTTGTTACAAAAGTAGTACGACTATGTAAGTCGTATAGTAGTGGTAGAGTTTTAAAACATTTAAGTATTACAATACATATGTTTATAATAAGATTTCATACGTATAACTGCAATGTCTGCAGTAATACAGAGGAAATCCTCAAAAGCTGTCCCAAAATATGTGGTATCCTAAGTAGTCCAGGGTTGTCCATCCTGAATGCATGCATTGCTTACTTACATAGCTAATTTCCTGTAAAACATAGAAAGAAAGTCGTCAACAAATATGTTGAGTGAATTCACAGGTTTTGTATAAATGTACGGTATGTTAAACCATTTATGTTTGTGTTATTGAAAGGTCATTCAATAAATAATTGTTTGCAGGTTTTGCAAAATATAAGTTTGTAGGGTTGTTACCCTAAAATACAGATTTATGTGGGTTGTCACCCAAAGTATATGTCTGGTTGTTTACCAGTATTTAAAGATAACCAGATTGTTTATCTGGTATAAAATAGTTGTAGGATACGTTCATTCAATAAATTAGGTGGGAAATGCTTAGACTTATGATCCCCTGAAAGGTGAGCTAAACCTCACAGGTTAAAGTAATGCGACCTAACCCTATAACCAAACCACAACCAGAACTTATGTTGTTTGCCTGAAGGACATTTAAGTATACGCTCCATCCACAGGAGGGTCGTCACGGCAATAGTACTATTCGTATACTCAGTGGCTAGAGTCACCTAGCTAATGGTTACAGTCTGCATGACATAAGGTCTTTCATGCATACATTTCAAGTCTGGGTCCGTACTAGGATACAGTGTCTAATTCCCAAAACAATTGTGAAAATGTTATTTCGTATCAAACAGTTGTATAAAGCAATAAAGCATTTATATAATTTGCTGCATGTATTCACATGCAGTTTCTATGTTTACACCCCTATGTATTCAAAAGCATAAAACATTTGCAAAGTAGGGGCTGTGAACTCACTGTAGTGGTAGTGATGATGTGAATGCAAGCAAATGAAAGTCGCGTCGCCCGAGGTATGTCAACCTATATGCAATAATTGTATTAACATAAGTACTTTGATTTGTTGAATCAATTTATGTTAATAGTTTGTTTGTTTAAAGAAATTGTTGATTTCTTAAATTATACGAATAGTTGTTGACGTTATGTTGAAATATTGTTATTATTTCTTACGTCATATATTTCCGTTAAGTATATATAGACATGTTATAGTCGTATATATATATATATATATATATATATATATATATATATATATATATATATATATATATATATATATAAAAGTTTACAAGTTATATTTATATCATAACTTTATAAAAATTGAATTATTCGTTTTCGTTTATAATTTCTCGAGTCGTTTTACATTTATTGTTTAACGGTTCGTTGGGCTCGACCCAACACTTGGCCCGTATTTCAAAACAATTCAATTCGGTCCACATATCTAAACCCATTCGGCCCAAAAATGGTTTTGGCCCAATAACATTTTTAAAACCTTTGGCCCATTTTATTTAATGATAATCCGGCCCATTAAATTTTGTCTCGGCCCAATGACTTAGCCCATTAAGGAAATAAATGGCTTTGGCCCATTATCCCTTTTACCCGATCCAATCATTTAGCCCAATATCATAATCATGGGAGAAAAGTAAAGTAAAAAAAAATAAAAAACAAAAACACGGGTCACAGGTGTCAAACCTGTGACCATCACTACATATGCATATGATGTTTACCATTTGGCTAGGTGGTCAATTTTGTTATTAAATGACTAATTATATATATATATATATATATATATATATATATATATATATATATATATATATTATAGTGAAAGTAGTAATTTATGTGTTTTTGGCACATATCAAGCTGAGCCGTACAGCTCAGTTTTGTCTCTGTTTTTCGTCCGATGCTTATCTCAACTTCAACACTAGCTTTTTGTTATTATTCAACTTCCATCTCTTCACAATTATTAAAGGTGATGTATACACAAGTTTATCAATCGTATGCATATATAATCCATTTTCGATACACGATAAACTTTTGGATTTCAAGTTTATACACACAGCCATTTTTGGTTTTTATGTTTCATGTATATCATCCTCACCACTTATTTGCAAGTTAAATCATTCATGATTTTCAACTACAATCATAATACATAATATAATTTAAATGAGTAATGAAATAAAGAAATTTCCTTACAATGATTTTTGATATGAAGTGGGTGATGAACGGATGTTGATGATGATTTATTGTTATAGTTTATAAGTTGATTAAATTACATATGCTGCTACTCCTAACTGTTGCCTTTGAGGTATAGAGGAGAGGAACAAATAAAGGAAAGTGAGTGAATTATTGATGCATTTGGTTGGTACCTCAGTAGGTGAAGGGAGGGGGTTTATATTTAAAAAAAAATGATACGGAGTATGGGTTTAAAATAGGGATTGGTCTCACCAATAATTGAGATTTTAATTGGTATTTTATCCGTTAATTTCGGGTACGGGTTCAATTTGTACAATATAAAATTTAACATTTTATATTTTTATTTTGTAGATGTTCTCCTGGTTTGTTATTTAATTTTAGAATAATGAGATTTTCATTATTTTAGACTGTTGTACAAATTTGTACATTTTACTACGCGCATCCAATTGGGCGCCAAATTTCAGTTAAATTATGATTTCATATTTTGAGGTAATGTTCTAAATACTTTCAAACGTATGAGAAAAATAGAACTTTTATGATTTGCGATCTCTGGGTATGTTTTAAAATTGTTTCTGTTCGTTTTATAATATGTTTTATATAAAACGTATATCTAAGTCATTTTATCTATATGTTATAGATATATTAATACTCGAAATTAACAATTGAATTATTAATTATTTTTGTGTCTCAACTTTTGTTATTTATTTTTTGTCGGGTTCGTTCCGATACATTTGTACGTAATTATAAATAACTACGTATAAAGTAATACTTTTTGTTTTAAAAGTACTGAGCTTGCTAGGCTTACATCACATCAAAAAGTTTTGTTTAAACTTAACCAGGAAATTAGCGTAAGAATGCACATGCTTAATGTTAAACTAATACCTAATTTGGAGAGTTGTCACATTCTCCCCCTGTTAGGGAAATCTCGTCCCGAGATTTAAGTCGTGTCGTGAGTCGTAGTCACGGTTTCAAAAAGTTGAGGATACTTCTTGCGCATTTCATCCTCACGTTCCCATGTAGATTCTGTACCGCGTTTTGAGTTCCATCGAATCTTGACTAGTTCGATCCGACTGCGTCGGAGTTTATGTGTTTTCCGATCAATTATTTCGATGGGTTCCTCCACAAAAATGAGTTTTGCATCAATGAAAACTTCGTCAGGAGGGATAATTAGTGTCTCGTCCGATAGACACTTTTTAAGGTTACTCACGTGAAACGTGTCTTGAATATTACTAAGTTCTTGCTGCAGTTTAAGCTTATAAGCTACAGGACCAATCCTTGCTAGGATTTCAAATGGTCCAACATATCGTGGGTTCAGTTTACCGCGTTTTCCAAATCGTACAACTCCTTTCCAGGGAGATACCTTGAGTAGGACTTTGTCACCTACTTGAAACTCCAAAGGTTTCCGTCTATTGTCTGCATAACTCTTTTGTCGGTCACGCGCCGTTCTCAATCGATTAAGCACTTGAGATATTTTGTCCGTTGTCTCTTGGACTATCTCAGGACCTGATAGCTGTCTGTCGTCCAACTCTGCCCAACAGAGTGGCGATCGGCACTTGCGTCCGTACAACGCCTCAAAAGGTGCCATTTGTATACTCGTATGATAACTATTGTTGTACGAGAATTCGGCTAAGGGGAGATGAATATCCCAGTTTCCCCCAAAATCTATCACACATGCTCGTAGCAAATCCTCAAGCGTCTGTATTGTTCGCTCGCTTTGACCATCGGTTTGTGGGTGGTAGGCAGTACTCATGTCGAGTCTAGTGCCCAATGCTTGTTGCAGTGTTTGCCAAAAGCGAGAGGTGAAACGTGCATCTCTATCAGAGATGATAGATAATGGAACTCCATGTCTAGAAACAACTTCTTTTATGTAGATTCTAGCCAGCTTTTCCATCTTATCTGTCTCTTTGATGGCTAGAAAGTGAGATGATTTTGTCAGTCGGTCGACAATCACCCATATGGAATCCATCCCAGATGATGTTTTCGGTAGCTTCGTGATGAAATCCATCGTGATGTGTTCCCATTTCCATTTGGGCAACTCAGGTTGTTGCAAAAGTCCGGACGGCTTTTGGTACTCAGTCTTAACTTTTGCACAAGTCAGACATCTACTAACATAGGTGGCAATGTCTCTTTTCATGCCAGGCCACCAGTAAAATCCTTTCAGATCGTGGTACATCTTATCAGCATCAGGATGTATCGAGTAATTGGACTTATGAGCTTCGTCCAATACTAGGCTACGTAGCTTATCAACACAAGGAATCCAAATTCGATTCATGAAGTACAATACTCCATTTTCCTTAGACTCCAGTTGCTTCTCCATCCCTTTGAGGGATTCGTCCTTCATACGTTCTGGAGTAAAGGCCGCTTGTTGAGCATCACGAATTTGGGTAATCAGATCCAAGTGGATTATCAGTCCTAAGGCTCGAACTCTTCGAGGTTTTACTCGTTCCTTACGACTCAAGGCATCCGCTACTACATTAGCTTTGCCTGGATGGTACTTGATTTCACAGTCGTAATCATTCAACAGTTCAACCCAACGTCTTTGTCTCATGTTGAGTTCTTTCTGATCAAATATATGTTGGAGACTTTTGTGATCTGTAAAGATCGTACACTTCGTACCGTATAGGTAGTGTCTCCAAATCTTAAGGGCAAAAACGACTGCTCCTAGCTCTAAGTCATGCGTCGTATAGTTCTTCTCGTGAATCTTCAATTGACGAGACGCGTAAGCAATGACTTTGTCGTTTTGCATTAACACGCAACCTAATCCTTGATGTGAGGCATCACAGTAGACAACAAAGTTTTCTACTCCTTCTGGTAATGATAGGATAGGTGCGGTGCTCAATTTCTCTTTCAGCAGTTGAAAAGCATTCTCTTGCTTCTCGCCCCAATCAAACTTCTTGTCTTTTTGCGTTAGGGCGGTAATTGGTTGAGCTATCTTCGAGAAATTCTCAATGAATCTTCGGTAGTAACCGGCTAGCCCAAGGAATTGTCGTATCTCAGTTGGGGGTTTTTGGGGCTTCCCAATTCTTAATCGCCTCAATTTTGGATGGGTCCACGTGAATTCCTTTGTTATTGATCACGTGACCAAGGAAATGAACCTCACGCATCCAAAACTCGCATTTAGAGAACTTTACATAAAGCTTCTCTTTCTCCAGTAATTCAAGGATCAGCCTCAGATGTTGTTCATGGTCTTCCTTCGTTCGCGAGTATATCAAAATATCGTCAATGAACACTATGACGAACTTATCCAAGTAAGGTTTACATACTCTATTCATTAGATCCATGAACACTGCTGGCGCATTCGTTAGCCCAAACGGCATAACCAGGAACTCGTAATGACCGTATCGAGTCCTAAACGCAGTCTTAGGGATATCCTCATCCCGTACCTTCAGTTGATGGTAACCCGATCTCAAGTCGATCTTTGAGTAATAACTTGACCCTTGCAGCTGGTCAAACAAATCATCGATGCGTGGCAATGGGTATCGGTTCTTGATGGTCACTTTGTTCAGTTCTCGATAATCGATACACATCCGCATTGATCCATCCTTCTTTTTGACGAACAAAACCAGAGCTCCCCACGGTGAAAAGCTCGGTCGGATGAATCCTAAATCCAATAGTTCTTGTAACTGTGCAGACAGTTCCTGCATTTCTTATGGAGCTAGAAGGTAAGTCGCACGAGCAATTGGTGCAGCTCCCGGCACTAAGTCGATATGAAATTCAACCTGCCGTGGAGGTGGTAACCCTGGTAGCTCGTCAGGAAATACTCCTGGGTAGTCGCGTACTACGTCCACGTCGTCTATGCGTCGCTCCTCGGGTTTCTTATCCACAACATGTACCAAAAATGCTTGGTACCCTTTTCGTAGATACTTATTTGCCTTCATGCATGTAATCGTTTTCACCGCACGATTACTCTTTTCTCCTTGAATCATCAACATTTCTCCTGACGGTAAAGGTAACCGTACAATCTTCTCATGACAGATGATTTCCGCGCGGTTCAGTGACAACCAATCCATGCCAACCACTATATCGAAGCTCCCTAGTTCTACCGGTAGTAAGTCTATTTTGAAAGAATGACCTTCTAACGTTAAGGTGCATCCTGGTACTATTTCTCCTGATTCAATCAACTTACCATCGGCTAACTCTACAGTGTATTTGTTGTCTAGCTTAAGGGATTCGATTTCTAATAGTGGTCTAAACTCAGTGGACACAAAGCTTAAATCAGCACCGCAATCAAATAACACGGAAGCAAAATGGTTGTTTACTAGAAACGTACCAGTGACTGTGTTAGGATCCTACCGTGCCTCTGGTGCTCCTAACATGAACACGCGTCCACGAGCTGGCTGGTCATTGTTGTTGTTTGCCCGATTGTTGTTGTTGTTGGCTCGGTTGTTGTTGTTTCCACGGTTGTTTCCATTGTTGTTGCGGTTACGAGCGTTGTTGGCGTTACGGTTTTGATTATTGAGTCGAGGGCAACGGTTTCGATAATGCCTCGTGTCACCACATTCGAAACAACCCTGGTTTTGGTGAGCAGTGTTTCCCTTAGGGGTAGGGTTTACCTTACAGTTTTGGGTTTCGTGACCCCATCCCTTACAGCTGTCGCAAAACCAACACTCACCCTCATGGTGTTTGCTACACTTATCACACTTAGGTTTGTTACCCAAGTATGGCTTTGGTTCCACAATAGTGGCAGCGTAAGACTTAGGATTTCCAGATCCTTTCTTGTTGGATTGACCCTGACGGTCATTCCACTTACGCTTCTTACCTCCAGAACTACCAGCTTCAGCACTGCTCGGCTCAACCTTGGCCGGCACAGTTTTCTGTGTCAGCGTCCCCATTCTAACTGCTTCATCAGTCAAACTCTGCGCCAGAGTAACAGCGCTCCTGAAGGTGTCAGGTTTGGAGGACGTAACTAAACTCCTGATCTGCAGTGCCAGTCCATACACATAGCGTTCAATGCGCTTGTACTCTGGTGTTACCATATGTGGCACAAGACGAGCTAGTTCTTGGAACCTGGTTGTATAACCAGTGACATCAGCACCAATCATAGCAATGTTCCACAGCTCAGTCTCAATTTTCTGCATCTCACTGCGGGGGCAGAATTCTTCCATCATCATACGCTTCAATGTTTCCCATGTCATGGAATAAGCAGCTGGTCATCCCATCGACTGGACTTGACTGTTCCACCAAGTCAAAGCTTTATCAGCTAGTGTGCAGGCGACATATTTCACCGCAGTGTCTGGTAGACAATTACTGATGTCCAACACAGAATCCATCTTTTCTATCCAGTGTATAATTCCAATAGCACCTTCAGTGCCACAGAAAGGAGGTGGTTTACATGCCTGAAATGTCTTATATGAACACCCTCGACGGGTATTCACAACAGTCTCAGCATTAACAGGGGTCGATCTACTGTTATTAATCCCATTCTCACGGTTTCGGCTTGCCTCATACTCGGCAATATCTTCAGCAATGCGTCTAGTAATCATCTGCTCAGTAGTTTCCACAGTGTTAGGTGGCGGAATGGTTTCAGGTGTAGGGGGTACAGTTGTCTTCTGATTGTTCCTAGTAATTCATCGTTTTGGCGGCATGATTCAGTTCTGCGATGAATAAAATGCAGAAGTCAATGCCAAGATAATGAATGTGATGAACAAGATTTCACATTGTCTATCAAATGAATAGTATGGAGAATTTGAAAGCACAAGGTTTCACATTGTATGTCGCACGATTTTGAAATACCCACATGTACTTTGTACAATATAATCACGTTGGCCAGACGTCATTATATAATGCCAAATACATATTTCTTTTCACCATCGTTCAAGCGCAATCAATGTTTTAGGGAATTCAAGATAAAATCAATAATTCAAGGTGTAGTAGATTTTCAAAGTTGTAAGAAATAGTTCAACGATTACTAAATGGTAACTTTTCCATCATACGTATATAGGAATGAATGTAATTGTAACAACCCCAAATTTAGGGTCAATTTAAATTTTCCCTAATTACGTGTTTATTTCTTGTATATAATATGAAATAGGATTATATACATTATGTACTTACTATATATATATGGATGGAATATATATATACGCGTATACGATTCGTACAAATCGTATAAAACAACAATTGTACAAACATACGGACGTTGGTAAAACAATTATTAAATAATGGGAAATTATTTAATTACTTTGACTAGTACTTTATATTATGTTTATAATATAACGGAAAACGTACGTTTTGATTAAAACGTTACCGAACTCCACGAAAACTCGACCAACCGACAAAACAAAACTAAGTTATGTTTTATAACTTGAAAACTAGTATTTTGATAAAATACTTCAACTTAATAACCGGATATTATTTCGTATTTTAAAACGTATATTAAATCGCGTATAAAATGATTTTTACGTTTAAACGACCGGGGAAACGAACACCGCACGGAGCGCAAACACGGAGGAACAAAAATTGGTGAGATCCACACTTGGTGGACCCCACCCAACCGGCCAACAAGGAGGGGACATCACCCCCTCCCTTTCTCACTTACACACACAATCTCACTCAATCACTCTCTCTCTCTCTCTCTACGGTTTCTCTCTCTCTCTCTAAAACCGATTACAAAACGCCATAAAAACACCATTAAAACACCTCGGAGGTCCATACCCGTTTGGAGAAAAGCGATCACGAGAACGAGGGCTACAATCTCATCTTTTCGGATTTTCGTTTCGACAACTTTGTAAGTTTTCCGGCGACCCGAAACTTTTCCGATTATTTTTATTTTGCTAGATTAATGTTTCCCTAACTTAATAATGTCCGAATATATAATCTAAACTCGTTTTTGAACACGTTAACGTAAATGTCGGTTTTGGTCATTTTAAAGAAAACGACACCACAAACATTAAAAACAACTACCAATAGTTATTATGGACTTATTACAACATATTGAAGCTAGTATAAAAGTTCTAGACCCAACGGAAACCGGAAAATACGTTTTCGGAAACTAAATTTCCGAACAGACCTCTTGTGTCGCATCGGACCGAAATCTCATGCGATACAACACTATGTCGCATGTTATGTCGCACGTTATGTCGCAATGTATGCGACACAACGCTTATGTCGCATTATACGTCGTACCATCTACGACACAAAGTTTACCCATCGCTTGATTGCGACACAACGACTATGTCGTATCGTTGTGTCATACCCTTGTCTGCGACACAATCATTGTGTCGCATAAACACTAAATCAGAAACAAATCCATACGACACAGACTTTATGTCGCATACGGTCTGCGACACAAGCCTTGTGTCGCAGAAAGCCCAGATCAGAAAACAAAATATATTCTAAGTGTTGGAATCACTTTTCATCTACTAAATCAAATACGATGCTACTTATACATGAAAATACTATACTTTTGAAAGTATACAACAACACTTGAATACGTACAAGACTGTACAAAACTAACGTGAGATTTCACTCACACACGCGTACGAGATTACACTTGGAAATACTTAGGAGATTGCACTCCAACAAATATACACTTGAACAACTACACGGGATTACATCCGAAACGAACTTACAAGTTCACTCACTAGTTACGTGCTGGATTACACGTTAACTGATACGAACATACGCTCGAATACTTACGAGGTTTCACTCGTACCCTTTGGGGTTTAAGCCCATTGGAATTTACGCAAACGATACATGTTGTAATACAAACAAACGATCATACGAATATACTTTACAACTGTACAACTATTATGAATACATAATAATAATGGATGGAATTATTATTATACTCCGATAACAAACGAACCGTACAACTTTTATACAAACTACGATTTACAAACGATTACAAACGTACAAACAAGCTAATGGACATTAACTAGTTTGGGAACAACTAGCATGGATACTTTACAAGTATTCCATTTACTTACTAAACCTTGTGCGTATTAGGACGCTAAGGGTGCTAGTACGGGAATACTACTTGCTTACTTACTGCATTGACTGCCAGACTCAGGTGAGTCTTACAGCCCCTACTTTACTGTTTTATACTCAGGGGTGAGATGCATTACTGTTTTACATGAACACACAAAACTTACTTGCTGCCATGATTTACTTACTGTATGAGATTACGAATACGCCAACTGCATGAGTTTACGACTAATCCAATGAAATCCTCCTGAACCATAGTTGTTAGTTATGTGATAAGCGCGAGTTTTAGTATATGGATCCATATGGGACTGACAATCCCCGCCCGGGGTAGCAAGCACTACCACGAACCGTTCCTGTAGAAACGGGCGTTTCTTACTCGTTCCGTATGAATGTTTTGGATTACATTCATGAGGGGGTACCTATATTTACTGTACGTTAAGCTTCAACTATGGTGGCTCATGGCAATTGTATCAAACGGTTAGCATAACCTGCAACCACCACTTATTAAAACTTAAGTTAACGATGAGCATAACCTGTGATCGTTACTTACCGGCTGGCTATGATTTACAAAATACTACTTGTGTGTTCAAACTGTTTACTTACTTACAAACCTGTGAGATTCACCAACCTTTTTGGTTGACCGTTTTAGTAATGCTTCTCAGGTACACAGCATCAGTAGGGATGCCCAGCAGGATAAGCCTTCTTAGCTCGAGTCGCATGCATTTACAAGCTTGGAGATTTTCCTACATTACTTTTGTACTAGTTGTTATGCATTAGAATCTCTAGGAATTTACTTGAACTCGAGCTTGTATTTTGAAACTACTTATGAATTAATGTAATAACTTTTCGAACGTCTCATTTAGAGTCGTTCACTGTATCCTTTGTGCTTGTGATTATTGATTAGTAACACCCAAAACATCGCTTCCGCAAACTGTTAAATTTGGGGGTGTTACAGATTGGTATCAGAGCCTAAGGTTATAGTGAACTAGGTTGCATTTAGTGGGCCTAGACTATGACCGTTAGGCAGTATTCCTCATTAGGTATAACTGGTTCAGGAATTACAGCATACAAGTTTAATTTAACATAGCCTGATCAACTATGTACAATTAAATGAAGATGATGTGAGTTCTGAAAGGGGTTATGTTGAACCGGAATGCATTAGCTGACTCTGACCTCGAGAGAACCGGGACTTTTACTTGATTGTGCTAGACACTAACTAGGCGGTTATGTGATATATATATATATACATAGGCCTCTTTCCCCGACACGATGCTCTCTCTCAACTGCTGCGAAATTTATTCTCAACTCACATTAACCAAACGACATCTCGATTCTTGTCATTCTATTTTTATTCAACTTTTACGAATTCATACGTCTGACGACTTCTACACCGTTATAACTGACAACCATAGCTAATCGAATATCCTTTGATATGAAGATCGGGATTCTGTTTTATTCACTAACTCTACCCCATTTCAACGTTTATAACATTTTACAACGTACCCACCATACTGTTAGATGTATCCTAATAAAATCATTTTCAACTCAAGTCTCCTTCAGACTTCAAAACTTTTCAACCAATTCTTACTATCAAAATTATTACTCAATTTCTTACAAAATGTTTTATAAAATTTTCAAAAATTTCGAAACTGTATAAACTTATTTATAACCCACAAACTTTGAACCAATTTCAACCGTTGACGAAATTTCTTTAAACGTACTAAATCATCACCGCCATAATTCTTATTCAAATCCTCACATGTTCTTTATTATTGTTTCAAGGAACATGCCTCCTCGACGTCAAATCATGCTTACTGAAGCCGAAGTCGCGGGTATTATTGCCCGTAGCGTGGCTCAAGCCCTAGCTACCCGAACATCAACCCCTGGTAGTGAAGATACAGCTACTAATGGACCACAACCCAAAACCTGCACCTACAAGGATTTTTATAACTGCAAGCCGCTGAACTTTGCAGGAACTGAAGGAGCAATCGGTCTGATTCGATGGACCGAGAAAATTGAATCAGTGTTCCTCATCTGCAACTGCAAGGAAGAGGATAAAGTTAAATTCGCCGCTAGCACCTTTTCTGACACCGCCCTTACTTGGTGGAACACTTATGCGCAAACGGTGAGCATTGCCGATGCTTACAAACTACAGTGGGATGAACTAAAGAATATGCTGAGGGGCGAGTACTGCCCAAGAGATGAGCTAAAGCAACTAGAGTTAGAATTCTGGAATCACAAGATGCAGGGTGATGACATCACCGGCTACACCAACCGTTTCCACCAGCTGGCACTCTTGTGCCCATCCATGGTTGATCCTGAGTACAAAAGGATCGAAAAGTACGTTGATGGACTTCCCGAACGACTACAAGATTTAGTTACTTCATCCAAACCGGGAACTATTCAGAGCGCCATTCGTATGGCTCATGAACTAACGGCCAATTCTGTCCGCCGTGGCTCGACTTCAACCCCGTCTACGAATAACAAACGTAAATGGGAAGTAAGTCCCCACTCATCCAACCCCACTTCTGACAAAAAGCCTGCAACAGTCAATGCCAATGACTCAAGGGCTTACAAGGGGAGCAAGCCTTACTGCTCCAACTGTAGTCGTCATCATAACGGCTCCTGTCCCTGCACTAAGTGCAAGAAATTCGGGCACCTGGCCCAAGACTGCCAAACCAACCCCACTGGTACTGATACTTCTGCACCCAAAACCTGCTACGAGTGCAATGGTACCGGGCACTTCAGGAAGGATTGCCCTAAGCTGAAACCCCGAACCAACAATACAAGGAGTAGAGCTTACGTAATTAACGCCAGGGAGGATGACCCAAACCCGAGACTCTGTGATTTACTCAACCCGGGTACGCGTATTCTTTGACTACCCGGATCTGTTTCTCATAAATCTCTATCTTAATGACTTATGTATAACTGTATTTTATTCTGTGTGTTTTCTTTGATCCTAAGTACACGATAGGATTAGGAAACGACCGACTACTTAAATCCCGACAACACAATTTGCCTTACACCTTAGATACAGAAACCCAAACTCCCTTCCCAATTATCTCACACTGGTTGAGACCGGGAACTCGTATGCTATTCGTTACTTGAAACAGATAAATTAATATAACTTCACTTACTTGAGGCAAATTCTTAAATAGAACACTTATTTCGTAGGAAATGACAACTCACTCCGTCAACAACCCTACACTGCAAAATGAACTGCTCAGTGAGGAACCGAAGATGTTTCCTTACCTCCTCGAACTCGAGTGTGATACAGAACACTCCGCTGAATCAGCAGCAGCACCTGCCCCTCCTGCTGCTCTAACTGCTGCAAAAGCATCAGTTGATGAAACCTTGACTGCTGAATCAGTCAGCCACCTTAACCAAACTATTGATTCGCTGCGAAAACAACTTACTGAAGCACGGGAAGACATTGATGACCTACGACGAATTGCTTTCCAAAATGACATACGTATGCGTGAGTACGAGCTACGCTTGATAGCTTTAGAAAACCCTACTTCACCACCAACTTCACAAAGTACTCCTACTGAAGAGGATACCGACACCGACTGTACGTCACCTCCAACAAAAAGGGTGAAGATTACTCCCTCCAAACCCACCGGAAATTACTTGGGAAAGAAACCTTTCTGTTCCCGATGCACTCGGCATCATGAAGGACCGTGTACCATACCCACCGGTCGATGCAAATCCTACCCTAAAAGTACGAATCCTCCTAAGGTGAAACTCTGCTTCAACTGTGGGAGTGCTGGCCATCTCAAGGCCCAATGCCCACTACCATCAGGCAACAAAATTTAGGGTACGTTACCACCTGACGATTACTTGATTTCAAACACTGTAGGACCTACCCTACAACTGTAGGCTGCTAGTACACATTGTAGCTACCTGACTAGTATAGAACTACCGATTACTACTTCGAACAAATTTCGGGACGAAATTTAATTAACAAGGGGAGAATGTAACAACCCCAAATTTAGGGTCAATTTAAATTTTCCCTAATTACGTGTTTATTTCTTGTATATAATATGAAATAGGATTATATACATTATGTACTTACTATATATATATGGATGGAATATATATATACGCGTATACGATTCGTACAAATCGTATAAAACAACAATTGTACAAACATACGGACGTTGGTAAAACAATTATTAAATAATGGGAAATTATTTAATTACTTTGACTAGTACTTTATATTATGTTTATAATATAACGGAAAACGTACGTTTTGATTAAAACGTTACCGAACTCCACGAAAACTCGACCAACCGACAAAACAAAACTAAGTTATGTTTTATAACTTGAAAACTAGTATTTTGATAAAATACTTCAACTTAATAACCGGATATTATTTCGTATTTTAAAACGTATATTAAATCGCGTATAAAATGATTTTTACGTTTAAACGACCGGGGAAACGAACACCGCACGGAGCGCAAACACGGAGGAACAAAAATTGGTGAGATCCACACTTGGTGGACCCCACCCAACCGGCCAACAAGGAGGGGACATCACCCCCTCCCTTTCTCACTTACACACACAATCTCACTCAATCACTCTCTCTCTCTCTCTCTACGGTTTCTCTCTCTCTCTCTAAAACCGATTACAAAACGCCATAAAAACACCATTAAAACACCTCGGAGGTCCATACCCGTTTGGAGAAAAGCGATCACGAGAACGAGGGCTACAATCTCATCTTTTCGGATTTTCGTTTCGACAACTTTGTAAGTTTTCCGGCGACCCGAAACTTTTCCGATTATTTTTATTTTGCTAGATTAATGTTTCCCTAACTTAATAATGTCCGAATATATAATCTAAACTCGTTTTTGAACACGTTAACGTAAATGTCGGTTTTGGTCATTTTAAAGAAAACGACACCACAAACATTAAAAACAACTACCAATAGTTATTATGGACTTATTACAACATATTGAAGCTAGTATAAAAGTTCTAGACCCAACGGAAACCGGAAAATACGTTTTCGGAAACTAAATTTCCGAACAGACCTCTTGTGTCGCATCGGACCGAAATCTCATGCGATACAACACTATGTCGCATGTTATGTCGCACGTTATGTCACAATGTATGCGACACAACGCTTATGTCGCATTATACGTCGTACCATCTACGACACAAAGTTTACCCATCGCTTGATTGCGACACAACGACTATGTCGTATCGTTGTGTCATACCCTTGTCTGCGACACAATCATTGTGTCGCATAAACACTAAATCAGAAACAAATCCATACGACACAGACTTTATGTCGCATACGGTCTGCGACACAAGCCTTGTGTCGCAGAAAGCCCAGATCAGAAAACAAAATATATTCTAAGTGTTGGAATCACTTTTCATCTACTAAATCAAATACGATGCTACTTATACATGAAAATACTATACTTTTGAAAGTATACAACAACACTTGAATACGTACAAGACTGTACAAAACTAACGTGAGATTTCACTCACACACGCGTACGAGATTACACTTGGAAATACTTAGGAGATTGCACTCCAACAAATATACACTTGAACAACTACACGGGATTACATCCGAAACGAACTTACAAGTTCACTCACTAGTTACGTGCTGGATTACACGTTAACTGATACGAACATACGCTCGAATACTTACGAAGTTTCACTCGTACCCTTTGGGGTTTAAGCCCATTGGAATTTACGCAAACGATACATGTTGTAATACAAACAAACGATCATACGAATATACTTTACAACTGTACAACTATTATGAATACATAATAATAATGGATGGAATTATTATTATACTCCGATAACAAACGAACCGTACAACTTTTATACAAACTACGATTTACAAACGATTACAAACGTACAAACAAGCTAATGGACATTAACTAGTTTGGGAACAACTAGCATGGATACTTTACAAGTATTCCATTTACTTACTAAACCTTGTGCGTATTAGGACGCTAAGGGTGCTAGTACGGGAATACTACTTGCTTACTTACTGCATTGACTGCCAGACTCAGGTGAGTCTTACAGCCCCTACTTTACTGTTTTATACTCAGGGGTGAGATGCATTACTGTTTTACATGAACACACAAAACTTACTTGCTGCCATGATTTACTTACTGTATGAGATTACGAATACGCCAACTGCATGAGTTTACGACTAATCCAATGAAATCCTCCTGAACCATAGTTGTTAGTTATGTGATAAGCGCGAGTTTTAGTATATGGATCCATATGGGACTGACAATCCCCGCCCGGGGTAGCAAGCACTACCACGAACCGTTCCTGTAGAAACGGGCGTTTCTTACTCGTTCCGTATGAATGTTTTGGATTACATTCATGAGGGGGTACCTATATTTACTGTACGTTAAGCTTCAACTATGGTGGCTCATGGCAATTGTATCAAACGGTTAGCATAACCTGCAACCACCACTTATTAAAACTTAAGTTAACGATGAGCATAACCTGTGATCGTTACTTACCGGCTGGCTATGATTTACAAAATACTACTTGTGTGTTCAAACTGTTTACTTACTTACAAACCTGTGAGATTCACCAACCTTTTTGGTTGACCGTTTTAGTAATGCTTCTCAGGTACACAGCATCAGTAGGGATGCCCAGCAGGATAAGCCTTCTTAGCTCGAGTCGCATGCATTTACAAGCTTGGAGATTTTCCTACATTACTTTTGTACTAGTTGTTATGCATTAGAATCTCTAGGAATTTACTTGAACTCGAGCTTGTATTTTGAAACTACTTATGAATTAATGTAATAACTTTTCGAACGTCTCATTTAGAGTCGTTCACTGTATCCTTTGTGCTTGTGATTATTGATTAGTAACACCCAAAACATCGCTTCCGCAAACTGTTAAATTTGGGGGTGTTACAGTAATAAACAAGAAATTTCGAATCGAACCTAAGTTATAATATACATTAACTGAAACATTCTTACATCGTTTCATACAAAACTTGATGGAATCTTCTATATCCATCCAAGAGAGGTTTTTAGTACAACACTAGTTGATACAGTACTAATTAGACTAAACTTAGCTATACCTAGATCTTAATAAAATAGTTATATTCCTACGACAGTTCTTCATCAGTTCATTATTAAGCTATCTTTAGTTATATTCTCTGTCGCAGTGTAGATCTTTCACTTTCACTCCTGATTCAGATTAGGAGAGAAGTAGCGTGTTTCCAGCATAGTTTTGTATCGCAGAGTCGGATAATAGCCCAGATCATTCTCAGTTGAGCATTTGCACAAACGTTTGATCCAAGACTTAACTCTTTTCTTGCGATTACTAGCCACTTTCTTCCAGAAGCGTATTTTATCCTTAACTCGGACAATCATAGGCCTCTTTAGGATTCTCAATTCTAGCTCACGGTTCCTACATTTGAACACAAGCTCCCAATTTTGACCATCCAATCTTTCAGCCTGGTCTCGTACTCTTTCGTACTCCTCTATGTCGACCATGCCGAATTGGTGGTTTTCAATTTCTTCTTCCACAAGTTCCACTATCGGAATTGTTTCGGTATCGACATATACATATCGTATCTGCTCGTCGATGGTTATGTCCTCATCTGATGAGTATTCACTTATGACAGGTTCTGCCATTTTTCCAGTTTCAAGAGATCTATAGGTTACAAAGACATATTTCAGTATTCATAGTTATGTAGTTTCTATTGTCAATCCATAATCCAATCACAATGCACAGTAACATAAACAATAGTAATAAACCAGACACATATGTCATATTATATAACTGATCATAGTTAGTTCACAAGTTTTTATACAAAACAGGATGGATCTATCCTAGATACCCATCGAACCATAGACAAATCAAAGCATGACGGGCCTGTCTACACACCGTCGATCCAAATGATATACAAAATATGACAGGTCTGTCTATACCCGTCGAACCAAAGTTCCAAGTCTAATACATAGTATATACAATCCTAAGTAGGCACAACCTGCCATACATAGGTCTAACGGAAGTACGGTAGAAATGATCCCACGGCTATCCTCAACACAGCCATCACCACACAAGCACCAACCACAAGCCCTGCAATCCTAACACGTCTCTCAAGTGCTCTCACACGAGCACGTGCGGACTCAGCTATCTCCTGGGCAGTAAACACATGGTTCAACAGAAAGTGGTAACGCTCATGCATACCAGCCATGTCCCCATACATACGGGAGACCTCATCCTGTACCTGCCCAAGGTGAGAACCCCTGCTAGAAGTAATACAGAACAATGTACGCATAACAGAGACTAATGTAGGGAGAGTCTGCTCTATCGGCTCTCCAGTGGTAGGCAGTGGTGCTGGGGGTCGTGAGGACTCTCCTGTCTCAAATGTGGAGGGAAAACCCTCTAATGACCTCCAGTGCCTCAACATAGGAGTCATCCACTCTAGATGAGCAAACCTGGGTGCCCTCCGTGGAGACTCAACAAACTCGTCCGCCGGTGCTAACGGACCAGTAGGAAGATCTCGGACACACATCCTCGGTGTCCTCCTAGGCACAGGCCTGCGAGAAGTCTCAGCGGCCTGATGGTGAATACCTGTAGTAGTAGGGGTAACCTCATGTGCTGTCGGTGGTGGCGCGATGTAAGCGTCACTAGTGTCATCTGACATATCTCTCAAATGAACAGATGACTCATCCTCTACAGTGATCGCGGGACCCTCAAAAGTAGCCTCGGTCGGCTCTTCATCCGAAGCATAAACATGGTAAAGTGATTGACTAGACATACTGTGACAAGGGAAATTGTGTGTGGTGTGTCAGTCGTATGTTAGATGTATGCAAACGTATGTATGTATGAATGCATGAATGTTCTAGCCAAGGCTATAGTCTAGGTCTCTAAGTTTTTCACTCACCTAAAGACTTCTAGTTCGCTATAACCAATGGCTCTGATACCAAGTCTGTCATACCCCGCCAAACGCTAAACACGATCAATACTAATTAAACATGCGGAAGCTCTAATGACGTGACGGGGCGTGAGCAGTTTAAATCAACCAAACAGTACACATACATACTCAGAGCATATGGTTATTGCGCAACATAATAGATAAGGATGCCAGTTTAAAATAGTTGTTACAAAAGTAGTACGACTATGTAAGTCGTATAGTAGTGGTAGAGTTTTAAAACATTTAAGTATTACAATACATATGTTTATAATAAGATTTCATACGTATAACTGCAATGTCTGCAGTAATACAGAGGAAATCCTCAAAAGCTGTCCCAAAATATGTGGCATCCTAAGTAGTCCAGGGTTGTCCATCCTGAATGCATGCATTGCTTACTTACATAGCTAATTTCCTGTAAAACATAGAAAGAAAGTCGTCAACAAATATGTTGAGTGAATTCACAGGTTTTGTAAAAATGTACGGTATGTTAAACCATTTATGTTTGTGTTATTGAAAGGTCATTCAATAAATAATTGTTTGCAGGTTTTGCAAAATATAAGTTTGTAGGGTTGTTACCCTAAAATACAGATTTATGTGGGTTGTCACCCAAAGTATATGTCTGGTTGTTTACCAGTATTTAAAGATAACCAGATTGTTTATCTGGTATAAAATAGTTGTAGGATACGTTCATCCAATAAATTAGGTGGGAAATGCTTAGACTTATGATCCCCTGAAAGGTGAGCTAAACCTCACAGGTTAAAGTAACGCGACCTAACCCTATAACCAAACCACAACCAGAACTTATGTTGTTTGCCTGAAGGACATTTAAGTATACGCTCCATCCACAGGAGGGTCGTCACGGCAATAGTACTATTCGTATACTCAGTGGCTAGAGTCACCTAGCGAATGGTTACAGTCTGCATGACATAAGGTCTTTCATGCATACATTTCAAGTCTGGGTCCGTACTAGGATACAGTGTCTAATTCCCAAAACAATTGTGAAAATGTTATTTCGTATCAAACAGTTGTATAAAGCAATAAAGCATTTATATAATTTGCTGCATGTGTTCACATGCAGTTTCTATGTTTACACCCCTATGTATTCAAAAGCATAAAACATTTGCAAAGTAGGGGCTGTGAAGTCACTGTAGTGGTAGTGATGATGTGAATGCAAGCAAATGAAAGTCGCGTCGCCCGAGGTATGTCAACCTATATGCAATAATTGTATTAACATAAGTACTTTGATTTGTTGAATCAATTTATGTTAATAGTTTGTTTGTTTAAAGAAATTGTTGATTTCTTAAATTATACGAATAGTTGTTGACGTTATGTTGAAATATTGTTATTATTTCTTACGTCATATATTTCCGTTAAGTATATATAGACATGTTATAGTCGTATATATATATATATATATATATATATATATATATATATATATATATATATATATATATATATATATATATAAGTTTACAAGTTATATTTATATCATAACTTTATAAAAATTGAATTATTCGTTTTCGTTTATAATTTCTCGAGTCGTTTTACATTTATTGTTTAACGGTTCGTTGGGCTCGACCCAACACTTGGCCCGTATTTCAAAACAATTCAATTCGGTCCACATATCTAAACCCATTCGGCCCAAAAATGGTTTTGGCCCAATAACATTTTTAAAACCTTTGGCCCATTTTATTTAATGATAATCCGGCCCATTAAATTTTGTCTCGGCCCAATGACTTAGCCCTTTAAGGAAATAAATGGCTTTGGCCCATTATCCCTTTTACCCGATCCAATCATTTAGCCCAATATCATAATCATGGGAGAAAAGTAAAGTAAAAAAAAATAAAAAACAAAAACACGGGTCACAGGTGTCGAACCTGTGACCATCACTACATATGCATATGATGTTTACCATTTGGCTAGGTGGTCAATTTTGTTATTAAATGACTATATATATATATATATATATATATATATATATATATATATATATATATATATATATATATATATATATATATATATATATATATATATATTATAGTGAAAGTAGTAATTTATGTGTTTTTGGCACATATCAAGCTGAGCCGTATAGCTCAGTTTTGTCTCTGTTTTTCGTCCGATGCTTATCTCAACTTCAACACTAGCTTTTTGTTATTATTCAACTTCCATCTCTTCACAATTATTAAATGTGATGTATACACAAGTTTATCAATCGTATGCATATATAATCCATTTTCGATACACGATAAACTTTTGGATTTCAAGTTTATACACACAGCCATTTTTGATTTTTATGTTTCATGTATATCATCCTCACCACTTATTTGCAAGTTAAATCATTCAAGATTTTCAACTACAATCATAATACATAATATAATTTAAATGAGTAATGAAATAAATAAATTTCCTTACAATGATTTTTGATATGAAGTGGGTGATGAACGGATGTTGATGATGATTTATTGTTATAGTTTATAAGTTGATTAAATTACATATGCTGCTACTCCTAACTGTTGCCTTTGAGATATAGAGGAGAGGAACAAATAAAGGAAAGTGAGTGAATTATTGATGCATTTGGTTGGTACCTCAGTAGGTGAAGGGAGGGGGTTTATATTAAAAAAAAAATGATACGGAGTATGGGTTTAAAATAGGGATTGGTCTCACCAATAATTGAGATTTTAATTGGTATTTTATCCGTTAATTTCGGGTACGGGTCCAATTTGTACAATATAAAATTTAACATTTTATAGATGTTCTCCTGGTTTGTTATTTAATTTTAGAATAATGAGATTTTCATTATTTTAGACTGTTGTACAAATTTGTACATTTTACTGCGCGCATCCAATTGGGCGCCAAATTTCAGTTAAATTATGATTTCATATTTTGAGGTAATGTTCTAAATACTTTCAAACGTATGAGAAAAATAGAACTTTTATGATTTGCGATCTCTGGGTATGTTTTAAAATTGTTTCTGTTCGTTTTATAATATGTTTTATATAAAACGTATATCTAAGTCATTTTATCTATATGTTATAGATATATTAATACTCGAAATTAACAATTGAATTATTAATTATTTTTGTGTCTCAACTTTTGTTATTTATTTTTTGTCGGGTTCGTTCCGATACATTTGTACGTAATTATAAATAACTACGTATAAAGTAATACTTTTTGTTTTAAAAGTACTGAGCTTGCTAGGCTTACATCACATCAAAAAGTTTTGTTTAAACTTAACCAGGAAATTAGCGTAAGAATGCACATGCTTAATGTTAAACTAATACCTAATTTGGAGAGTTGTCACAAGTAACACCACCAACGAATAGCAGCGGCTCACTACTCACCACCATCATCATCGTTACCTCATCATCTCCGGTCACCATCTTACTTTATCTCTCTCTCGGGCCTCACCTTGAACCCATAAACAACAACAGAGAACAACTAGGCAAAAATAGCAGGAACACAACCGATGATCGTCAACAATAAACGAGCAGTAGCAGAGGCATCACCAACCCATCCACCACCCTCGGTTGAGACAACCACAGTCACCACCCTCATCTCGGCACCACCTTCACTCTCGGCTCTCACCACCTTCATCCGTGAGAACACTCGTACCCTTTTCTTTGAATTTGTGTTTAGAGTGTGCATATATTACCATGTGTTTCGATTGTATAAACTGATCATGTTCAAGGTTGTGAGTCGTGAATGAAAAACCTGTAACTAACCATTGTACAAGAACTGAAAAACGATCCGAACTTTGACCCCTAGATGGCGTATGGTTTATTCTTAATATACGTATTAATGTTTAAATGGCAGATCACATTTTAGAACTAAATGCCTGTTGGTGAAATGACACTGTGAGCATGTGAGGAAACAAAATGTTATGTTACTAACACAATATAAATACATATTTTAGCAAAATATAACAAAAGCAAGCAATGGTCAAAGTGGTTGGGAATTTTGGTAGCAAGCAAAAGGTCACAGGATCGATTCCTCCTGTGACCAGTGATTTTTTTTACTCACATATATATATTTATATATATTATTCTATCTTACATAAATTGACTAATGATAAATATATACGAAGACTTTTTCTACGTATACGTATACGATATAACTCGGACATTTTACATATACATATATACTTATTCAAAGTATACAACGAAACGGGCATAATAATAATAATAATATGTTTTTAGAAATCATTATTACAAGATTATAACCAACTCATCATACACAATTCAACTCAAACGATCCTTCAAAACAATTAATTTATTTGTATGTTTTGACGAGCCATCAAATATTTATATGAATATATCTCTACGTTTAGGACATTAGAGGATTTCGGATTGCATATTACTTGCGGTTAGGAACGCTAGCACCCACAGGTGAGTCTTACGGCCCCTTTTTACTGTTTTACTGTTTTGGGGAGATGCATTACTTGATTTTAGTTGAATACCTGAAATTACTGTTTTTACTAAATTACTAGTTTGACTTGTACTCATCGAACCATTATTTTACAAACTTTACAAACTGTTGTACCTTGTTGATTCACTGTGTACTTAACCGACTCACTGTGTTACTGAATTACCGTTTACCGACTTACGGTCTTACAGACCTTACAGACTTAATACACTTACAGTCTCATCGACTTACCGACTCACTGATTTACTGATTTACAAATGTACGGACTTACTGATATACGGTACTGCTTGAGTTACGTTTAATCCAATGAAGGCCTCTGAATCATAGTCGTCAGTTATCGGATAAGCGCGAGTTTTAGTATATGGATCCATATGGGACTGACAATCCCCACCTGGGGTGGTAGCGCCACCACGAACCGTTACTCGTATAAACAGGTGTTTTCTACTCGTTTCATATGAATGTTTTTGGATTAGCATTCACGAGGGCAAATTACTTACTTACCGTTAAGCTTCAACTATGGTGCTCATGGCAATGTATACGGAAACTATTGCAACTGTGCAATATTTACTTATTTTTACAAACTGATGTGTTCAAAACTGTTACTTACTATAAACCTGTGAGATTCACCAACCTTTTGGTTGACCTTTTTAGTGATGCATTCTCAGGTACGCAGCTATAGTAGGATGGCCCAGCAGGATCTACTTATTAGCTCGAGTCGCATGCATGTAACTACTTGAAGATATTACGACATTACTTTTGTATTAATGGTTATGTACTTTGGAATACTAATGTAACGTACTATTTTTCCAACATCTCATGTAGAGTCGTTCACTGTATACTTTTGGTGCTTTGGTTATTGATTAGTCACGCCCCGACCCGATTCGCTTCCGCAACCCGAAATAGGGGGTGTGACAGATTGGTATCAGAGCCTAAGGTTATAGTGAACTAGGTTGCATGTAGTGGGCCTAGACTATGACCGTTAGGCAGTATTCCTCATTACGTATGACTGGTTCAGGGATTACATCATACGAATTTAATTTAACATAGCGTAGCTAACTATGTACAATTAAACAAAGATGATGTAAGAGCTGAAAGGGGTTTTATTGAACAGGAATGCATTAGCTGACTCTGACACGAGAGAACCTGGACTTCTAATTGTTTTGTGCTAGACACGACTAGGCGGGTATATAGGTATATAAGATATATACATATATGATTAGGCTATTATGTGATATAGGGATATAACATACATAGGCCTCGATTACATACTACGCTCCAGGCTATTATATATTGAGGATACGTGAATAGGCCTTATACGACGATACTCTTGTTACTACCTACACCACTGTAACCGACAAATATGGCTACTCCAGCATCCCTTAATATGAAGAACAGGACTTTGTATTTGCTTACTACCGCCTACCTAATTATACGCCTATCACATTTTGTAACGCACTTCACTATACCGTTAGTTGTATCCTAGGAAAATTGTTTCAACAAATTTCAGCAGGCTCTTACCCTGAAATTTTTCATAACTCCTATTTTTCAACGGATTTTGTTAAACAAAATTTTCAAAGCGTCGTCGCTGACAAGAGTTTCAAGCGAAAAAATTTATCATTCAAGTTTTCAACGGACCTTAAGTTTTCAATAGACATTTAATCTTTCGACATTTTCTACGATTTTATCTTTAAAGTCCTACTTTTAAAATTAGAACACCGTTCACACATGAAAACATTGTTAGGAAAAATCTAAGATGAATTTGGTGCTTATGAGGAGAGACTAATCGTTAATGATGAAAGTGATAACACTAACTCAATAAGAAAAATCTACCAAAACCCGAATGAGGACGCGGATATCTTCATTCTTAGACGGCCTAACTATTTTTGTGATTACTTGCTTTACTAAATCTTGATTTTTACTTGCTACTACATTTTGTGCTTTGAATCCTAAAAATTTGTTAGGATTAGGAAACAACAACTTGACTACTACACGATTCCAGTAGAGTTTAGTTCACTCTATCATATTAATGATTAACACGGATATTACGAGCACAGTAGAAATTACCATGATACCCTAGGCTACTAGTACAAATTGTAGTTGCACTCTATTGACAGATTGACCGACATACCCTGTCTCCTTTCTTTTTTAGTCGCCAGTAGGGCAATAGTTCAACAAGGGGAGAAAGACAACCTTAGACAGACGATTGTGTCACTCACAATAATTTCACAAACTCTCTTAGGATATGCACAGACTAATACTTCGACACATCGATAATTACTATGAACAAATTTCGGGACGGAATTCTCCTAACAAGGGGAGAATGTGACACCCGGTCAAAAATGGCATTTTTAGCGCCAAATTTAAACTTTCAAATCACGTATTATTTAAAGATAATACCGAAGTAATTGAATACGATATATAGAATTATATATACATAACGTTTAAAGATTATTTAATAATCTCGTATCTACGAATCTGATAGAACCCGTAAACTGAAATACTAACGTTGGTGCAAAGCATTTCCAAACTAAATATTATTGTCAAGAATAATATTTAATTACTTCGTTAGAAAACTAAACACATTTTAAGTACTGAAAACTATCCGTATATTCAAAGTGAAACAAGGATATAAATTTATATATAGTTAAACGTATTTTTATAACATACTTGGATTGAAAATATATACGATTTTACATTTAGAGATTTAACGATTAGAAACATTATTTTATAATACGATCGGGTACCCGAACACGGGTATATTATACTGCGAATGGAAGACAAAGACTACCCAAACCCACAAAAAGTGGATCTGGGTCGGCCTCTTCCTTTTGTCATACGCAAAGAACAAATCAAACACCCACCTTTGTATATCATGTTACCCCATCTCATTTTCTTCAACCTTTTTCATATTCATCTATATTTACCTATCGGTTTCTCTCTATCATTTAACAACAACGATTAATAACATAACAATAATAATAGGTGAAGCAACAACATAATCATCATCTATCCTTCTTCCTTCATCATCGATCATCATCTCATCACATCATCCCTCTCGGCACATCACCACCGAGCACCACCAGCTTCGGATCATCACCATAAAAGGAGGAAGCAAGAAAGGGAGCGAAACAACACCACAAGATAATCATCATCGATCATTTATCATCATCCAAAAACCCCGTCCTTCCCTTGAGTACCACCGCCGGCCATCACCACCGGGACCACCATCAACAACAACAGTAACACCACCAACGAATAGCAGCGGCTCACTACTCACCACCATCATCATCGTTACCTCATCATCTCCGGTCACCCTCTTACTTTATCTCTCTCTCGGGCCTCACCTTGAACCCATAAACAACAACAGAGAACAACTAGGCAAAAATAGCAGGAACACAACCGATGATCGTCAACAATAAACGAGCAGTAGCAGAGGCATCGCCAACCCGTCCACCACCCTCGGTTGAGACAACCACAGTCACCACCCTCATCTCGGCACCACCTTCACTCTCGGCTCTCACCACCTTCATCCGTGAGAACACTCGTACCCTTTTCTTTGAATTTGTGTTTAGAGTGTGCATATATTACCATGTGTTTCGATTGTATAAACTGATCATGTTCAAGGTTGTGAGTCGTGAATGAAAAACCTGTAACTAACCATTGTACAAGAACTGAAAAACGATTCAAACTTTGACCCCTAGATGGCGTATGGTTTATTCTTAATATACGTATTAATGTTTAAATGGCAGATCACATTTTAGAACTAAATGCCTGTTGGTGAAATGACACTGTGAGCATGTGAGGAAACAAAATGTTATGTTTAATTACTAACACAATATAAATACATATTTTAGCAAAATATAACAAAAGCAAGCAATGGTCAAAGTGGTTGGGAATTTTGGTAGCAAGCAAAAGGTCACAGGATCAATTCCTCCTGTGGCCAGTGATTTTTTTTACTCACATATATATATTTATATATATTATTCTATCTTACATAAATTGACTAATGATAAATATATACGAAGACTTTTTCTACGTATACGTATACGATATAACTCGGACATTTTACATATACATATATACTTATTCAAAGTATACAACGAAACGGGCATAATAATAATAATAATATGTTTTTAGAAATCATTATTACAAGATTATAACCAACTCATCATACACAATTCAACTCAAACGATCCTTCAAAACAATTAATTTATTTGTATGTTTTGACGAGCCATCAAATATTTATATGAATATATCTCTACGTTTAGGACATTAGAGGATTTCGGATTGCATATTACTTGCGGTTAGGAACGCTAGCACCCACAGGTGAGTCTTACGGCCCCTTTTTACTGTTTTACTGTTTTGGGGAGATGCATTACTTGATTTTAGTTGAATACCTGAAATTACTGTTTTTACTAAATTACTAGTTTGACTTGTACTCATTGAACCATTATTTTACAAACTTTACAAACTGTTGTACCTTGTTGATTCACTGTGTACTTAACCGACTCACTGTGTTACTGAATTACCGTTTACCGACTTACGGTCTTACAGACCTTACGGACTTAATACACTTACAGTCTCATCGACTTACCGACTCACTGATTTACTGATTTACAAATGTACGGACTTACTGATATACGGTACTGCTTGAGTTACGTTTAATCCAATGAAGGCCTCTGAATCATAGTCGTCAGTTATCGGGTAAGCGCGAGTTTTAGTATATGGATCCATATGGGACTGACAATCTCCACCTGGGGTGGTAGCACCACCACGAACCGTTACTCGTATAAATAGGTGTTTTCTACTCGTTTCATATGAATGTTTTTGGATTAGCATTCACGACGGCAAATTACTTACTTACCGTTAAGCATCAACTATGGTGCTCATGGCAATGTATACGGAAACTATTGCAACTGTGCAATATTTACTTACTTTTACAAACTGATGTGTTCAAAACTGTTACTTACTATAAACCTGTGAGATTCACCAACCTTTTGGTTGACCTTTTTAGTGATGCATTCTCAGGTACGCAGCTATAGTAGGATGGCCCATCAGGATCTACTTATTAGCTCGAGTCGCATGCATGTAACTACTTGAAGATATTACGACATTACTTTTGTATTAATGGTTATGTACTTTGGAATACTAATGTAACGTACTATTTTTCCAACATCTCATGTAGAGTCGTTCACTGTATACTTTTGGTGCTTTGGTTATTGATTAGTCACGCCCCGACCCGATTCGCTTCCGCAACCCGAAATAGGGGGTGTGACAACAAGACCTTGAAGTCTACACCTTGATTTGGTACAGGACTTAAACCAATATCATTCATATCAACAAACTGTCATACGTCATCTAGTATTACAAGAAACTTATTCTTACCTCCATCTGAGTTAGCCTCAAACCATTGATGAAGCATCGACGCTCTTGCTTCTTTAGCTTTCTGTTTTAAATCTATACTGAGGTAATCTGTTACTGCGCCCTGAATAGCGACGGGGTCTGTCTTTTCCCCTACAGCCACCTCAATAATAAATTTAAACACTTTCCTTTCTTTACAAATATTCTTCAGCTTGACCATCATTGTGGACTTCCCGACTCCTCCCATTCCACATAAGGCTACCATGTGTGACTTGTGATTTGGTTGGAGTACTTCCAATGCTTGTGCAAAAGTTTTCTCTCTTGACTTGAACTCATTGTGGTCAGTAGGTGGTGATATAGTGGTAGACGCCCTACTGGAATCAACTTTTGCCAAAGGAATTGGATGATCAGTCCAAACGATCATCTGTATATTTCCTATTAGTCGTTCGATCTCCTCGATTGAATCGAAAGCTTTGCTTCCAGCCTCATGCCTAGTCTTCAGATTGAAACAACTAACAGCATTATTAGAAATTTTTTCCACCTCCTCGTGGATATTTCCAACTTCTTCTAACCAAGGTCGGACAAGAGCTGGATTCGCGCGACGGTTACCGTTGTTCCGCAGCATGTGTTCTTCGACATCTTTTCTCATACATTCCAAGTCCTTCATTTTGGTAACCATAGTCCTCACATACTCTCTGCAGGATACGATGAACTTTAGATGTTTTTTAATCCGAACTATGAGAGGTTCGACAGCAGTTTGGATAGCAATGTCGACAAGAACTGACTCCATTGTTCAGTATTCTTACCCGGTGTTGGTAATACCTACATATGTATGAAAAAAAAAGGTTACTCAATAGAGTCTGATGGACTTTTTTTATGTATAAACGGTTGATAAACACCAACAAGGAGTAGGTCCTACAAAGATGAAAGCAAGTGTAAAACATGTCTGCTTTTCTTTTTTTCTTTTTTTTTTTACCTTAAAGCAACAGTTTTTTTTTTATTAGACCGAGTTTTTTTTTAACGTAAAGCAACCGGGTTTTTTTTTTTTTTTTTTTAACATAAAGCAACGGGTTTTTCCAATCTAACGGTCTTGTACCCATTCTTATTATTAATTAGACGGAGTTTTTTTTTAAACGGCTATAAATAGTAACCTAACGTATATCAATAGTAATGTAACACGTGTCTACCTATATACTAGGTAAAGGACCGGCAGCAAACGCGGACTACGACATTTGATGTTGTAAATGTTGCAATTAAAAATTTGAGCCTTTTAATTATCATAATGTTTTATTTCAATACAAAAGTTATTACTTGTATAATTTTTTTTATTGTTGTGTTAATGTCAGGACAAACGATTGTTTTATTCATTCGATTAGAGTATTTCCTTTTGTATGTCAAAAATATGCGAGATAATAAGTAAAGAAATTTTAACATGCGTCCTAATTGATATATGGAGGTTTTAGTTATTCTTTTGAATAATAAGTGTGGAAGGTGCATTTGTTATATTATGCCAACTATATAAAATGTTTACAAAAGTTATCATGTATACTAAATATATTTTTATATATTATATACATATAGCTTCATGAGCTGCGACTGCACGCGCAACTAAATTTATGTTTTTTAGATATTAAGATAGATAGGATATGTATTAAGTTAAATAGGATATCAATTTGTTTATTAAATGTAAAGTGTAACATTGTATATGTATACATAAGTTTTACATAAAGACAAAAATGAATAAAGTTATCTAAATGATTCATCACTACACGAACTACCATATTTGGGTTTAAAAAATTTACAATATAATAACACATAAGGTTAGCAAAAAACCTAAGAAACATCAAATCAAAAGATAAAAACATGTAATGCTAACTAAAAACACATTTAAAATAGCAGTATATGATAAACAGATAAAGAGTATAACATGTATAAAAAGTTTATATTCTCATCGACCACTATCATCTCCCCACACAAGCTATAACATTTTCAAAACAGAGGGCACACTATACAAAATACAAAATGCTTGCCTCAAAATAATTTAAAAATAAATAAAAAAATGCCTTGACACCTTTATATCTTCACCAAGAACTCAAGAAGCATTAATTCCAAAATTATGAAAAACAGAGGACTAATGAAAAAATGCCTTGACACCTGCAAAAGCATATACAGTAATAAATTTATATATTTATGAACCAAACTCTACCAAGGGAAAGCATTCAAGTCGGAATTACTTAAGATACTAATATTACTATGTATGGAGTACCTTACATTATATATGAGTAAAAATAATTACAAATGAATTGTAATCTTGTGGATAGTAAAAATGCTGTAACATAGACACACATAAGGGATTAATCCAATTCATAAAGATACTAATTGCATACCTTCAGCTCAACTGTGACTTTTGAATAAGCGTCATATTCATAAAGATCTCACCAGAGATACTCAAATAATTCAGAACTTACACATGAACGCATAAACCATGTCAATCAGAGTACATGTTAAGACTGAATCATCGAGGCATCTATCAATCAATTATTATGGACACAAATACAGGTAAACATGACATTTCATTTCGAAGATATCCTCATTCACAGACAGATAATGAATCAAAATAATACATTTGAAATTACTTACCACTGTTGGATGTAATCATTTAATTATAAGTAATAGCACAGTTCTTTAAAAAAAAAAAAAGTACACATTATTGGATCCATCAACTAACCTCATCGACTTCTTTATTGAAGTAACCAAGACTGCCAACATAGTGAAGCTACCATTCTTGATCTCTTTTAGCTTCAATTCCTTCATTGACTTCTCATCTTTACAAATCCTAATGGGTAGAAAAATTGCCCGCTTTGAGTTCTACAAAGCCCATAAGTGCCATTTTGAGTACAAATAGTGGGAATGGGCAAGCCCAGTAGCTGTATGTAGATTTTGACACCAGTTTTGAACCATGGGAGGGCGGTTTTGGCTGGGACAAGTCCAAGCTTAGATAGAATCTCAGGTTCAATGGGTCTGGCTGCACCCAACATGGTGAACCGACCATTGATAACTTCTCTAAGCTAGTGAATTGGGCTAAATAAATCCTCCAGTTCCTTCTCGATCTGAAAGACCAAGTGGGTCAATCCAAAGTAACCTAAGAGACTGTGAATTCAAAGTTTTACTTAAAATATAATCAAGAACATATGCTTTGACTACTACTTAAGCCCAAATCTATATTTTTAAAATTGATGTTTTATTAGTACTTACTATAAACTTTAATCTACTTCAATATTCCAATGTCAATCTTTAAGTTGAAAAGCACTAAATAACTTTTACTTAAAAAAGTCAAACTATATCTTTCTTTGTTGGAAAAATCTTAATCCTCAAAATTATGTATTTAAATATGTTATAAAGTTTAATCTACTTCATAAGATTTCCAGTCAATTGAATTTGACTTCAGTCAATGAAATCTTTCATTTTTTAAATAAATCTCAAACTTCACAGTAGATGTTTGAGAAATGTAAGAATCTTTTTTTTTTCTTTTTTCTTTTTTAATACTTATATATGTCAACATCTCAATATCTTCAAGATTCTAGCTATCTTTAAGTTGAAAATCAGTGAGCCATTACTTCTGTAGCCAAAATACTTTTGTTGAAATGTAACACTAACCAAGAATTTAAGTATATCATGAAATTTAACTTCCATCCAGGTAAGAAAAGAGACTGTTTGGATGCAATGAAAGTTGTCAAGCTGTATGTTTCCTTGCTGTCACAGATAACATACATACATATAAGCCATCAACTAATAATCAAACTCAAACACATGCACGTGCACACAAGATACATACATACATATTATATAATTAAAAATTGTACCTTAACAGGAGGGGTAGAAGCAGCTTTGAAAAGAATGTCCATGATAACCTTTTGAAGAAATGAACTAACCTTATGTTTCAAGGCCATACAACCATACACCGAAAGAAGAGTTTCAGTCATATAATATCTACTCTAATATTTACCACTGATATAAAAGTCTCGCACCTAAATTTTTTGGTCAGTTATGCAACAAACATGGGTGTCCAAAAACGTACAATCAACCTCAAGAGCAACTTCTACGACCTTGAACTCAAAGGGCAAGTAATCCGTAGATGCTCCCAAACATATCCAAAAAAGTTCTACCTGTTATCAGTTTGTTAAAGTTGGAGCTTTATGACTGCCAATCATCCCCTGAAGCTTTGAATCATCGTTACAGTTCCACTACATACTGTAATACATAACTATTAAGAGAATTAAAAACAGAACTTCATTAGATGTAAAGAAATAACATACTAATTTAAACCCTAGTGTCATAATACTAATAACCAAACATTAAACTAATAAAAACAAAAACAAAAGGTGTGAAGCGAACCTGATTTGGAAGTGAGACAAAATTCAAGAAGCACTTGAATCCAAGGTTGAAAAAGTCGTAAGTCGGGGATTAGTCGGTCGGGACATTTTACGGACTAGTCGGAGACTAGTCGGATTTTGACTTTTATTGACTTTTTTAGCATTTAAATAAATTTCAAAATTATATATAAATAAATATAGATGAGAACCATAAATGTACTTGATTTGTTGCATACTATATGGTTTTTTCTGGTAGATACTAATACTTCAAAGGTGTTTATGTAAAATTTATAACTAAATTTTATTTTCATTTATTTAACAAAACAAATACAATTAATTAAAATACAATACACTAATTAAATGAAATAAAATACAATAATTAAAATTACTTATTAAAAAAACTAAATGGACCATTCATAAAGAATATATATACATCGAAAAAACCAAAAAGTAAATGGACCATTCATTTGCCTCATTGCCTGACAGCTTGCTTACTATTCTCGTTCTTTTTACTTCCTTCTTCTTCTTCCTCCTCAAGCCTCACTCGGTCACTCCTGCAACTCCTTTTCTTTTCTTTATTTCTCCGTTTCCTTCTTGATAATAACAACCCCAAAACTAAAGACAAAGCGGTTAACCACCATACAAGTCACCGTCGGAAGCAAGTCACCGCCGGGAGCAACACCGGAAAAGCGACAGCCGGAATCAGCCCAAAAAACCCGTCTTTGACCAAAAAACCCGTCCTGACCCGACCTGGACCCGACTTTGACCCTTTTTTTCACGTTGACCCGTCTTTGACCGACTTTTCGACCGACTCGCCCATGGATTAGTCGGTGTCTAGGTTTGGCCAACTAATCCCCGATTAGTCGCCGACTAATCCCGTCTTTTACAACCTTGCTTGAATCGGAGACTATCAACAATGAATCCTGCAACTAACATTGAGAATGACTGAACATAATATAAACAATTATTATGTGTATTGATTTGATAACTTTAATATAATGACTTGTATGGTTATCGGTTAAAGGTCAACATTTGTATATGTCATTGCATATAATGTAATATACAATTATGTTCTATAGACATCAGCTACATCGCAACAGTCTGCATATTCATACGGGTTAGCTACCTCATAAACGTTTTTACATGCATCTACAATTATCCGCAATAACAAATATACATACACATCAATTACACAATCCATCAATTAATCAATCAATTAACAAACAATAACACTAATGAACCTGAACGGAATACTTGACGGCAAGGTAACCTACATACACAAGCAGACCTTGCTACATCGATTACCGGAAGCTGCTCGAAGATCGTACGGAGTATGTCTATACAAATTAAGGCTACGAAATTAGGATTCATCGGAGAAATAATTGTGTTTAAATCGTTGATAGTAGATTGTTGATGCCGACTGGGAGATGAAGAAGATCAGAGAGGCCGCCATTGACAATTGAAGGCGATCGGAAGTCGATCGGAGTTTTTTTTATGTACAGTTGCAAGTGACGACGATGACAAAACCCTAGAAGATGTCGTACGTGGTATTAGGTAAAAAAAATTCAATGGTTGCACCGTGTTTTTATTTTAATACGGAGTAGATAACAATTTAGTTGCCAAAGATTTTGTAGGGATGACTAAATATTTGAATAATACAATAATAATAATTGGGAGGATCCGCTATATTTTTGGAAGAGATATGTGGCGAGTATATGTGGCCGTTTTTTTTTTAATTTAATATATACTAGACTAGGCATTGAGCCCGTGCAGTTTAAAAGTGCAGTTATATAGTAATTTGTAAGTAGCCGATAGCACAATTAATTTGTGATGTTGACCAATTAATTTATGTTTACTTCAATATTTTTCATATATATATTATTTCTTTACTTTTCATCATAAAGTTATAAATCAAACTTCTTTGTAAACAATGTTCAAGAGTCTGTAAATTAATAACACGTAATCGTTAACTAAAATAATATGTTATAATAGGTAATTAAAAAACTTTATTTTATATATAAAAATTAAGCATTGAGCCCGTGCGATGCACAAACATTTATATAATACCATTAAATTATTTGGTATGTTATTATGTTTAAGTTTGAATACATAATACAATTAAATTTATTTGTAAGTTATCGTGTTAAATTTTAATACATTTATTGAGCCTATGCAATGCAAATTAATATAAAAAATAAAAATTAATCATATGTTTTTTAGGTTTTCAACTGTATCTTAATATTGTTGAAAGTTTAAAATTTAATACTGAAATTCAATACTAATATATACCAAAATTTACAGAAAATAATCCATTTCAAATATCTTTATTAAAACTAATTTTCTTAAAACATGGTACTTGATGATGATAATATTTGTTAAATGCAATTCTTGGTAATTATTAATTAAGGTTTTTAAGAAAAATATAATATGATGATTTATGTAGGTAAAAATTGTTATATATTAAATATAATATAGGAATTTTAAAGGCTATTATAATGAAGTATACTTGATAAATAATAGTCTTAGTAATTAATAATTAAGGTTTTTAAGAAAAAAATAATATGATGATGTGGCAAGTTAGAAGGCTTTAAAGAAAAGGAAATGTCATGATGTGGCATGTCTAAAAATCAAGGAAAAATCTTTGTTTTATAAGTATAGATAGATAAAAGACCCGCGACAGCGCGGGCTTTTGATATTTTTATTTGTAGTTTTTTGAAGAATAAATGATGTTTTGATTTGCTCTCAATTAATAACATCTGGGTCGAGATAACATGACATGTCCTTTAGCCACAAGATCTGATATTAGAAGACGAACAACGGCCTGTTTGATGAACTTCTTGTCAGCTGGAGTTCCTGTCTGATTAACTACATTTCAAATAATGATCTCTAAGTAGACTATCCAATTATATACGAAGGTGAAACATAGATTATGTACTAACCTTTAGCTGCCTACTTTGTTACCTCCATGAAATCTAACATACAAATTTACACTCTTAATAAGATAAAGTCTTACCTCTCTTTTGGTATCTGTCAAAACCATATAAGCAAAATCTTTCACTATTGGTAATATAAGACCAAATCTAGACAATCAGATAAAATAACTAACCAAATTCTTTCTTGATCTTCTTTAATTTGTGGCACTTTATCGAGTAGGTAGTGTGCAGTAAGTAATAGTAGCATTATGCATCAACTTCCAATTTAGTCCTTCATCTGAAACCAAGCCTGAACAACCAAAACAATGAATAACACTGAAAGTATAAGTTTTTAATCAACGGAGGACACCGTGAACTCTCAAATTAATTTATTCACCAAGCAAGAATTTAGTTAAGTATCACAACAAAGAAGGATAAGTAATCATAATTAATACTTGGTTGTTGAAGGCAGTCAAGAAGAACGATTCATATCGATCTAAAATCAATCGTTTGGATTATGCTTGAATTAAACATTGAACTGAACCAATCGAACGTTGTTATCTCCAATCAGCAATTAGGTATTGAAGAATTCAAATCTTTGAGAAGAAAACGTGTGATGAGAGTAATAATTGGTAAGCTGAATTCAAAGAATTGATGATTGGTAACGAGGATGAAGAAGGAGCGGAAAAAGAGAGAGTCCAAACTGGATAAAGAATACCACATATTGAAATGTAGTTGTTGTATATGAAAATCAAACCAACAGAATAAGTGCATATATAGCTCGAGTCAACCAATTATATATGAAACTTAGAAGATGCTTTTGAAAATCAGCAATTACAGTAAAATAAACCATCAGATAGAAATGTACTTGTAATCCAATGAATCATACCTATCCAAGTGCAAGATGAATATTACTAAATCCAGATGCATGATCAATTTAAGAACATCCCAGAGGTTAATTAGGTCCCTGTTGGCAACATAACAAATGATAATACCATATAAAATGTGTAAACGGAAGAAATGGGTTCTATTTTGAGAGGGTCTATTTTCTGAAAGATTCTACTTCTCACAATTTCTTACCAACTAACCAAGTGTTCAATACGAACAGTACATAAGACACAGCACAGACGTGTAGCACTTTTATATATGCTAAGAGCTAATTCTTGTTTCCCAACTGCATACAGAAGGCCACAATTCTTGTAAAAGATAGAAATTTGAAAAAATTGAAATCTAAACAAACTTAAGTATTCATTTAAAAGGCAGAAAGCTAAAACGATTAAGATAACAACAAATACTGTCTTTAGAAGTATTATCCATAAAACCATGTGTAGTTATGGATGAAATTCAGGAAGATCATCCATCTATATAACTGGATAAAAAACATATAATAACCACAATATAATAATATAGGCATTTTAACTAACAGTTGGAGTGCATTCAAACATGAGCATAATTTCATCAAAGTGGTGCTTGTATTTCTTCAACCTTAAAAGCTAAGCAAAGACAACAAACAAAAAGTAATACTAATTAATCTATTATTATTAATGATATGCATGACGATTCATCAAATATCGGTATTAACAGTTTTTACTATATTATAAGGAAGAGTCCAACAGCCTATATAAGGTCAGCCATTTAATATGTGGCACAATAAGAGGTGGCAATTCTAACCCATCTGGGTCGAATTTGTTAAAAGTTCTACACAGCGCATTCGAAATTACATAAAATTATATAAATCAATTTTTTAAACACAATTACAATAGTAAGCACATAACTTGGTTTTTCGATATTACATGACAGTTTCGTTATTTAAATAAAATATGACTTTCTTACAACACAAAAGTGTTTTTGGCTACCTAAACCGACCCGTTTGGAATCATACCAAATGTACCCAGTAATGCCAAGTAACTCACCTGAGATACTTATTGCTTTGCATCCAATACAACCTAATGTCGATCTCCCTGTACATACCAAGCATCTTGAAACCTATAATGACTAAATTTATTGTATAAATCGTTACCAATGGAGATGATTGTGCCCAAACGTGTTTATAACTTGAAGAATTTATATGAGTCACTTAAAAGCATAGACTATAGTGTCAAAAAGTTCACATATTCGATGACTTTTTAGTTTCAGTTTGAAGCATTTAGTTACACCTTTAGTTTGTTAATTGTTATTAACGTCATATATATTTGAGTACCTGAAAGACTATCCTTGAGTGTGCCGTTCGCACTCATAAACCAGCATTTGTGCTCCCTGATTGGAAAAAAAGCCAATGAGCCCTACAACATTCTTGTGATAAACTCTTGAAAGAAGCTCCATCTCAATCTTAAAATCGAAGCCACCCTGTGTTGATCCTTGTTGAGCTCTTTTTATGGCAATTAACTGCCCATTTGGAAGACTTCATTTATATACATACACATTTTTCATCACTTCATTGATTAACAACTTATATGTCAATTTAAAGCGTACACAAACGCACACTTTCCATATCCTTTGTTAGTGTATTAAGTTCTTCAAAGGTGAAGGATCTTGCTCCTTTCAACTAAGTAACACCCCAACTTCCACTGGTGGGATTCTAAAGTGCTTCAAGTCGTACATCATATTAATCAGAAGTAAAAGACCACAAAGATTCCCCAATACTGATAAAAGATATTACTACTAAAACATACATTGCTGACCAAAAACCTAAAATCAGCTTTCTAGAAGAGGCAATACATAAATAACGTGATGAAGAGAAAATTAACCAAACTTGACCCAAACAATCATACGAAATCCAATTCGATAAGCCTTAATCGAGCTCCCAATGAACATCACATGATTAACAAATCAAAAATAAATAGAAACCAAATCAAACTATCAAAACACCTAAACTAATTTGACTGAATAAAAGATGCAATAAGATAATAAATTGTAAAACCTAACCTTACAAAACATAGCAAAACACCCTTCAACAAATCTATACATATAGCTCTTTTTTTCAATATCATTGTAAATCGCTCATTGATAAGTTTCACCTATAACCTGCGTACGGAGTCGGAAAACATGAATTTCAGTATGTAATCTAATTTTGGATTAATACAGTATTAGTAGTTGAAATTTGAAACATGATAAATGAACGTTATTCAGCAAATTGAAATACATATAAGATGAGTATCAAATCAAAGAAATAAACACGAGTTTAATTAATTAATTTCATACCAGACGATGCCTTAAGCACCTCTACCAATAGGACGAATCGGAAACCTGTATATAACTTTCTTGAATCAGAACATAAGCTCCATTCATTAGGGATGCCAACTGCTATTTCTCTTCCATTTGACAACCAACACTTTTAGTCCGTTGTGAACCAAACCCCATTATCTTCTACTTCTACATAAATAAAAGAGTTAGTATAAACTCACACCCTTGATAATCTACTCCAACAGAATATATGACTTCAATTCAAACTCAAACATAAATCAAAATGTAGGTGACAAAGAAGGAAGATTCGAATTGTTTAAATATATATCTCATTATGGTTAGAATTTCCGAGCAGCTATGGGGAAGTGTCCATTTATATCTTATATTCACATATTTTGTTCTTAAACAATAAAATCACTGAAAGAATATTGATCCAGAAGCTATAAAGAACATGTAAAAAACATAAACATCAATTAATATTTCCATTAAAAAGGATATTGATTTATATAACTACATCGGTAATGAATATTAGAGTGGCTTTTTATAAAAATCATGATAACATGTATACAGACCTTATATTACGATTCCTTTGATTTACAGATCGAATACATGATTCGGAATTTCGGATAGACGAAGAAGAGGGGTTAGGGATACGCATTGGTTTTTGGATTAGGGATCCGTGTATTTTTTTTTGTTTTTATATGTTACAGATTTTGTATTTATATTTTTTAATAAATTAAAGCACGACATTGAATTATGGTGTTATCTGTTTTGATGGAAGATATTCTTTACCAATTTTATTGGCTATTTTATATAAGTTGCCGAATTATTTTAAATTCAATTCAATATTAATATTAATATTTAGGAGATTTAGGGATGGTAAGTGTAACTATTAAGAATTAATCTAGGTGATCGGATCGATTTGAGAAAATCCAATTAAGGGCCGAGATTACCCCATGTTATTTTGCTTTAAGTATAGTTTCTAGATAGATTAATTAAAAAGTTTAACAAATATAATAATAATAATAAATCTAGATCGTTGGATCAATATGGGGAAAAACAATTAAGGGTTGGGATTTCCCCAGACTATTCTGCTTTAAGTATAAGTTAGAGATAGATAGATTATAGATTATAGATAGATAGATTCTGCTTTAAGTATATGTTATAGATAGATTAAAACGATTAAAAAAATAGTGAAAAGGTACAAACTACAAAACCATTTTCTCAAACCATTTGCGGATTTGCTTTTATTAAAATTAATAATAAAAATCTTTTTCTTCATCTCCATAATTTCCTCTTTAAATTAGAACATTCATGCGTTAATTTTTGTTCATAGATTTACGGTAGCGACGTTTGCCGGTTGGGACCACTCCCTAGCTTCCGCACCTATCCAAATGTTTAAAAATTTTTGGTTTGAAAATTCTACCCTAAAACTTCTCAGAGATGGATGCGTCAACAGAAAAGAGATCGAAACTCGATAACTCCCAATCGGAGTACGATTCATCGATCTAAAGATCGTGAATAGCAATCACCTGTACTTAAAGCTCGTTTATATCCTCTCAAGGTAGTATTTATATACATATTTTTCATTTCGTGTGTCTTTCAGATCTAGTGTGTGAATTTATATATAACTAAAAAAAATTTGTTGAGATATCTACATTTTGTATAACCATAGTTGGTGTGTTGATAATGTTGTGGTATAGTTGGTGTGTTGATATTGTTGTGCTGAAATTTCCATTTGTGCGTATGTAATTTATATTGTCGCACCACCAAAACACATGGCAGTGGAAATATGAGGTGTCACGGGGGCGCCGACCAAATCAAATATCATCACACAAAGATTACAATAAACGACCTCTAAATGAGATGATGGCACCCAAAAGCGTCGGTGTCGTTGATGGTAACTAATCGGACGCCAACAGGGATTTTAAAATTTATATTTAGCGGGGATTAAATTATACGTACTACCTACTTCGGTTAGCAAGCGGTAAGTATGACCTAAGATCGTTCTATGAATCCAAACATGTGGGTGATTAAAGCTGGTGCTTTCGGTAGGGAGGTATTTAGGATGGGACAAAGTAGGTAGGTTTGGGGGTTTTTAAACTAAAGACAAATAATTAAAATGCAAGAAAGTAAATTGCAGGAAATTAAAGTACAGGAAAGCAGATAAAGATAAATATGTGATTGCTGAGACTTTGATAATTAATGTTTCAGGATGACATATTAAACAGGGACAATACTAAATGTTATGGACAAACTATTAGGCGTAAACTCTAGAACCCTACCAATTAAGTTTCCCACTGGCATGTCACTAGGAACTAGGTTATCATGATTCTGATCGGAGCAATATGCAAACTTCCAATACTTATCTAGTTGAAAGATAAGCAACCTATCTTGGCTTGATACCGAGGTGCTTGAATCAGTAGCGTATCGTCTCATAGGTCCGACCGTTCTTAACCCCTAAAATAGTTTATTATTCCATTAGCATGCAGATTAATAACTTTGTATGTTTAGACCGTTGATTATGTAAGACTTAGTGTTTTAAGGATTCTAGGTCGCTAGGACTTTACTCTTATTCCTGTTGGGTTTTCTATTCCCTAACTAGATTATCATATACTGATGTGACGTAAAAAGTCATGTTTTTAGAAGCTTTATTCCTCACATTTCGAACCTTTCTTTAGTGAAAACATTTCAAAACATTGATTATTTACTAAAATACACTAAAGTGGTTCAAAAGTAGACGTTGTGATAAAAATCACTGAAAACACTCTAAAAATGCACAAAACACGGCATTTTAATACAGGCCGATTCCTCCGATCTCATTTTCCTAGCAAGACACACTTCCTAACTTCTACCATCTGTTGTACAGGTAAAATCGAGACGGAAAAATCTGGAATCAAGTGAAACGGCCAAAGGACGGAGAAACCACTACGCTTTTAGAGCCATTAAAAGTCATTCCGGCTACGCCTAAGCTCTACACATCCAATTTCTGTGAGATTGGCATCATTAGAAGCGTAACGGAATTACGAAACCACAGGCGAAAGAATCAAGTCAAACGGACGCATAACGAAGGAGATACGGACGTTTTAAGCAACGAACGAAATCAGACGGAGACCGTATACGGCCTCAGACACCGTATACGGCCCATATAAGACCGTATACGGCCTATACTACACCGTATACGGCCCCTGCAAGGCAGTATACGGCCCCCTACCCCATATCGTGCTCCGTTTGCTTGTACGTGCTGCTTCGTGAGTTGTACGTGCGATTTGGTGGTTTGCCTATAAATAGTGGACATCCCCAACACCTCAAACATACCACTTTTCTCATTTCATTTCTTCCTTACACTTTCTCTCTCACACACATCACTCTCTCTCTAGTTTCTCTCTCTAGAGGATTTTCTCTCTCTAGAATTGAGCTAGTTAGAGAGATAGTTAGGTAGAGGTAGCTTTTAGCTTTTGTACGGAGGCACTCCAAGACATTGTATTTGCGAAGATCTGTCTGTAATAAATTCGTATCAGGTTCTATTTATATACCTCTTACTTTCCAGTTTTAAATATGTGTTGCTTTGTTTATGCTTGTTTAGGATTGTATGCTAAATATATAATGTTAGGCTAGACATTTCTTTGTGTTTACTATGATGTAGTTATGTTAGAATAGTCAAAATGTTTATGCCATGCTGTTACTCTGCCCGTGTTACTTTAAACTGTGTATGAACTCGTAAACTGAATCTCGAATGTTTATCTATCCAACCTATGCTGTGGTTAGAAGCTTCCTGCTAGAACTTGGCCAATTACTAGTGGTACGTTCTCTACCTATTCTATACTTGATGATCAATGAACTTGGTATGGCTGTGTTCTCTAGGTTGAAACAAATCATAAGAGACACGGAGCATAGGATTAGAGATAGGTTAGATTCATGTTTATTTGTTATATATCTTTGAGAGAACTTTCGGGATATTTACGATTTAATTATTGGTTATCTGCTATGCTAGGATTACGGTGTTCTGTTATGTGTTACCCTATCGCATGTTCTTGTTTGATTGTTGCCTTAGGACCAATGCATACTAGAGTTATCTCCTTGGTTTATATCAGTAACTGTATAATTAGGTTTTCAAACACAGAATATTGGTTTACACAGTAGATTAACATGCATGGAATAGTTGTGATGGTTTATATATGTAATGCTGAACAATTTAACTGATCGTTAGCCCGATTATCCCAACTTGGTCCGCGGGATTATCCCCGTTCGTGTTCTTGTTCAATCAACAATTCACGCTACGATACAGACGTCTCTGATGACTGTGACTGGGGACCAGGATTCGAGGATAGTCGTCAGTTGAATTGGTCTGTACATTTGGGAGAACTTCTGGTGTATCTGACTTCTATGACTGCTATCCACGTGACATGTTACTTATCTGATTGCGGACAACTCTACGTTAGATATTTAATAGGATCGTAGTTGTAGCTCATTAGGATATAGGAAATCTGCGGGAGTAATGTGGAACCCTAATTAATGTAACGGAAAAACCGTAAAACGACCTATTACTCGGTATAGTGCTGGAAACACCCATTGGTGGAGTACAAACGTATGGAAGCCGCGGAACGGTCGTAGGTACAATACTTTGCATTAATTATGTTTCTATCCTCTCCGGATTAGTCATCACATCTAGTAGCCTTACCCTTGACTATTCATCAAATAACATTTAACGAAATCATAGTAAACACTCGCTTATCCTCTGTTGACCGAGTCTCCGTACAAACCTCTTTAGTTCTGCTTTCTTTATTTAATTAGTATTTAGTTATAAAAACCAAACCTATCCAAAAGCTTTTTTTAAAAAACCCCAGCTGAATCTCCAAAGATAATAAAACTTCCTAGACTCCCATGCCCGTTGTAGTTTGAAGAACGACACCTGAGTCATACATACCACTTGCTGCCCTTTTAGGACTGTTAGTAGTATACAGCTTAGGATTCCCCTGCTCTACAAATTTAAAACCCATTGTTCGCCGCTTCTATTGCTGTTGGGTCAACGACCGGAATCAAATCCGTCCGACCAAAAGGGGTGACGACAAGTTTTTGGCGCCGCTGCCGGGGACTACAACGACCGATTTTAGGAATGTTGTTATCTTAGTTATTTAGCGATCCTTACGGAAGATCAATATCATCCGGAAGTTACAGTTTTTATCCCTAGGTTAGTTAGTTTTAATTTCCCGTCATTAGTTAAACCTATCCTTTCCAAAACTCTATTTTCTTCTTAAAACAAGTTATGGCGAATCGTATCACTCTCGCCTCATCAACCCAACCACTGCTAAAGGGACGAGGAGGACCAATCGTATCACCAACCGACGAAACCATTGAAATCAAGCCACACTTCATTAAATTACTTAAATCTCAGTGTCAATTTCATGGTCTTTCGGTTGAAAATCCAAACGCCCATCTTAACAAATTCATCAACCTTTCCGACTCTTTCGAACAAACCGGATCCAGTGTCAAAGTCACCCGACTTCACCTGTTTCCTTATTCTTTAGCTTTCCGAGCTCAGACATGGTTTTATGAACTCGAACCCAATTCGATTCATACATGGGAGGAGATGGCTACTAAGTTCTTGGCTAAGTTTTTCCCTCCGTCCCTACAAACCAAGCTCAAAAATGAAATCATTAACTTTCGTCAAGGAACTACTGAATCATTAAGCTCAGCTTGGGAACGCTTTAAGAATCTGCTTGGAAGATGTCCGAATCATCAGTTGGCTGAAACGAATCTGGTCTGCACATTCTACAACAGTCTGAATCCTCATCACCAACAAACCCTCGATGCTGCTTCATCCGAAAATTTCATGCTACATACTTCAGAAGAAGCCTGGAAGTTGATTGAGACGATAACGATGCACCAACATGACTTGGAGTTTGATGAATCAACCTCGGAAGACAAAGACACTTCTACTCAAGCGTTCGACACTTTAAAAGCTCAACTCGAATCCATCTCTAAAGTTGTTAAAGATATGCAAGACTCTTCCAAATCTAGGAAGCAACCTCAACGGCTCTTCTCACACTCGAAGCCCAAGGAAGACGTTCTCGCTACTTCAGGAGCCACTGATCAAATCATTCATTCAAAATCTTTCACTCAGCGGTCCAAACAACCTATCTCTCATTTGTTAGTTCCCTCTACACTCTCTACTTCCTTTCAATTGTCTTCTCGTCTAAACAATACGATTTTCAATAACTTCATGGTTGAGCAAAATAATAAAAACAAACAAATTGTTGATTTTCAAAACCAAATTGATTATTTGCTCAGAATTTCAAACGATTTAATTAAAAACATGGAGGATAATGTTAAAAGATTGTTTTTAAAAGTTGAGGAGAAGCAAAGAGAAGAAGCGATTAGCAAAGCTATTCATCATTCATCTTATGATTATGATGATATCCTTGTTGTCACTAGAGGCGGAAAAGAGACTAAGAATGAGAAATCAAAAGATATTCCTCCAGACGAGCCTTCTAGTTCTTCTAATTCAGTACCTGTTGACACTCCTGTCACCTCTCCTGAACCAGAATCTTCCAAAGCCCCAGAAGTAGTTAAACCAACACGTATACCTTTCCCTGGTAGGCTTAAGAAAGAAAAACAAGAAGCCCAGTTTGGAAAATATCTAGAGATGTTCAAAAGCTTACACTTAAACGTTCGATTATTAGATGCTTTAGTTGAAATGCCTAGTTGTGCCAAATTCTTTAAAGAACTTATATCCAACAAAGAAAAACTCAGACAAATAGTTAACTTGCCCTTAGACGCAGAATGCTCTTTAATTATGCAACAAGGACTGCCCCCAAAGCTAAGAGACACTGGCCGTTTCACTATTCCTTGTTACCTTCAGGATGTTCAAATAAGTAACGCCTTACCTGACTTAGGAGCTAGTGTAAACCTTATGCCATACTCGCTTTATAGGAAACTAGGATTAAGCGAACTTTTACCAACCCGTATGACCATCCAATTAGCTGATAGATCAGTTAAACTCCCTCGAGGAATTACTGAAGATATTATGGTACGTGTTGATAAATTCGTCTTTCCTGTTGATTTTGTTGTTATGGATATTGAGGAAGACACTCAGGTACCACTCATCCTTGGTAGACCTTTCCTAAATACTGCCAAGGCCGTCATTGACGTAAATGAAAAATCTTTAAAACTTAGAGTGGGAACTGAGGAAGTCACCTTCAATGTCGATAAGCTAATGAAACTTCCTATGGGAGAAGACCTTGGTCTTGTAGATTCTATGCAGGAAATAATTGAAGAACACTTGGAAGAAATCCTCGCAGTAAGCAACATTGATCCCCTTCCAAACACTGTCATCACAACAAGGAAAATCTGTGAAGAAGGTGCGGGTCTATGCTCAGCTATCTCGGATCCATCCATCGCATCAAAGGAAGTACTATTACCTTTAAAGAATTCCAACTTACAGCCCAACAGATTTATCACTGCTGTACCACTTGGGCAAGGCACTCCGGTCACTCTCTTGAGAAGAAGCCCTACTTCTGAAATCCCTGATTCGTCTCTCTCAAAAGAAGAAATTCTGAAGACTCTCAAGGAAATGGAGTCAATGCTTAAACCACCCGATCCGCAACTTTCTAAAAGTTGTGAAAACTTGAAACCAGAGTTTACTTTTACAACATCTTCTTTAGCTCAGTTTCAGAGATTTGCACTCACAAAGGGCAACAAAGAAATAATCACTGAAGATAATGCAATCTCTCAATCTTACCAAGTAAAATATGAGCTGAGAAAAGATGAGCTTTACAACAATGCAGAATGGGTTGAAATAGCATCAGCCGACATTCCAGAGGCACCTGCAGTTGAGTCAAATTATCAGACAACATACGACGAGCTTAAAAGAGACGAAATTGCAAGGATGAAACCTTCCATAGAAGAACCACCAGAATTGGAGCTGAAGGAACTACCCTCACACCTTGAATATGCTTTTCTCGAAGGAACTTCGCACTTACCAGTTATCATATCCAAAGATCTGAAGCCCGAAGAGAAAGCAAAACTCATTGAAGTTTTGAAGTCACATAAGAAAGCGATTGCTTGGAAGATTTCTGACATACAAGGGATCAATCCGAACTATTGCACTCACAAGATCTTAATGGAAAACGACTTCAGACCATCAATTCAGAGGCAGAGGAGAGTCAACCCAAAGATTCAAGACGTGGTGAAAAAGGAGGTTATCAAACTCTTGGATGCTGGTCTAATTTACCCTATTTCGAATTCCCCATGGGTCAGTCCAGTTCAAGTCGTCCCAAAGAAAGGAGGCATGACGGTCATCGCTAACGAAGACAACGAGTTGATTCCAACACGAACCGTCACCGGTTGGAGGGTATGTATCGACTATCGGAAACTAAATGAAGCTACACGCAAAGATCACTTCCCTCTACCGTTCATTGATCAGATGCTTGAAAGATTGTCAGGAAACGAATTCTATTGCTTCCTCGACGGTTTCTCTGGTTACTTTCAGATACCTCTCGATCCAAAGGACCAAGAAAAGACAACGTTCACTTGTCCATACGGAACCTTTGCCTACCGACGTATGCCATTTGGCTTATGTAATGCACCGGCGACATTTCAAAGATGCATGGTAGCAATCTTCCATGACATGATTGAACAATTCATGGAAGTGTTCATGGATGATTTTCGGTTTTCGGAGATTCATTCACCACTTGTCTTTCTAACTTGAACAAAATGCTCACCCGATGTGAAGAATCGAACCTAGTTCTGAATTGGGAAAAATGCCATTTCATGGTAAAAGAAGGCATAGTTTTAGGACACCGTATATCCAAAGCTGGAATTGAAGTTGACAAAGCAAAAGTCGAGACCATCTCAAAACTTCCACCACCCACCTCTGTTAAAGCCATCCGCAGTTTTCTAGGACACGCGTCGCTTTATCAAAGATTTCTCTAAGATATCCCGACCTATGACTCATCTCCTCGAAAAAGATACTCCGTTTGTCTTTACAGACGAATGTCTCAAGGCCTTCGATCATCTGAAAGATCTGCTTGTTCATGCACCGATCATGGTTGCTCCAGACTGGAGTCTCCCATTTGAAATCATGTGCGACGCCAGTGATTTCGCAGTCGGAGCAGTTCTGGTACAGCGGAAGGAGAAACAGTTTCAACCAATATACTACGCCAGCAAAACGCTCACTGACGCCCAAGAAAATTATACAACTACAGAAAAAGAGCTGCTAGCGGTAGTATTTGCTTTTGATAAATTTCGTTCTTATCTAATCTTGTCCAAAACTATTGTCTATACAGATCACTCAGCTCTGAAATATCTTTTTAAGAAGCAAGATGCTAAGCCTCGCCTTCTACGATGGATTCTACTCCTTCAAGAATTCGACATCGAGATCAAAGACAAAAAAGGAGCAGAAAACGTCACGGCGGACCATCTTAGCCGATTAGAGAATCCTTCAATGGATAAGTTGCACGAAAAAGACATTCAACACCAGTTTCCAGAAGAACAACTCATGCATATTGGTAGATACCATCAAGGGTCACAATCTACCAATGATCCCTGGTATGCTGACTATGCCAATTATTTGGTGGGAAAAATTGTACCTAAAGGGATACCAACCTCTCGAAGACAAAAGTTCTTCCGCGATATAAAGTATTACTATTGGGACAATCCTTTCCTCTTTAAGGTTTGCCCTGATCAGATCATTAGAAGATGCGTTGATGGGAAAGAGGCAGAACACATCTTACACCAAAGCCACCATGGACCTACTGGAGGACATCACGGTACTAACATGACCGCAAGAAAAGTGTACGATGCCGGCTTTTTCTGGCCAACCATATTTCGAGATGCATACGATCTGGTGAGACGCTGCGATATCGGCCAAAGACAAGGCAATATAACAGCACGGAATGAAATGCCACTCACAAACATCCAGGCCGTGGAAATCTTCGATATCTGGGGATTAGATTTCATGGGACCATTCCCTAAATCTAACGGTAAAGAATACATCTTGGTTGCAGTCGACTACGTCTCCAGGTGGGCCAAAGCCCAAGCTCTCCCAACAAATGACGCCAAAGTGGTAACCAAATTTCTCAAAAAGCTATTTAGTCGATTTGGAACTCCAAAAGCAATAATTAGTGATCGTGGTACACACTTTTGCAACGTTCAATTCATGAAAGTTCTGCAACAGTATGGTGTCACTCACAAAACATCAACAGCTTATCACCCCCAGACAAATGGGCAAGCTGAGGCAACAAATCGAGCTTTGAAAAGAATCTTGGAAAGAACCGTTGGTAATCATGGGTACAAATGGGCTGAAAAATTAGATGATGCATTGTGGGCATTCAGAACCGCCTATAAAACACCATTAGGAACCACACCATATCGTCTAGTTTATGGCAAGGCATGTCACTTACCAATAGAGCTGGAATATAAAGCATACTGGGCTTTGAAGAACTGCAACTTAGATATTTCTACAGCTGGAGCAAATAGACGAATGCAATTGAATGAGTTAGCCGAACTAAGGGATCATGCATATGACAGTTCGTTAAACTTCAAAGAGCGAACTAAGAAAATTCACGATGCTAAGCTGAGGCCCTCACGATTCAAAACAGGAGATAAGGTGCTGCTTTTCAATTCGCGGTTCAAGAAATTCTCAGGCAAGTTCAAGATCAGATGGAGCGGACCATTCATAGTATCAAAGGTATTTCCTTACGGTGCAGTCGAACTTGAGGCACCAGAAGGTAATTTTAAGGTTAATGGTCATCGCTTAAAGCATTACTTCGAAGACTTTCCCATCAGGGAAGATGTCTTTATCTTTGAACCACCGTGAGTCGACAAAAAGGTACAAAGAGTCAAGCTAGAGACTCGTAAAACAAGCGCTCTTGGGAGGCACCCCAAGCCTATCTTTATTTCTGTCATTTTTATTTCTTAGTTTATTTTTATTAAGTATGGTTACCTCTGAACTAATAAAATTGCAGGCTTGCCACTTATCTGACTTCGAATTGCAAAATCTGAGATAAGTATTGACTATTAGCATTACTTGTTTATTTTATCTTGTTTCAGGATGGACGCTGTTGACGCTGATCATGTAGCTGCGAGACCACGCAGACGACACAGGCCCCGTAGACGCAGAGTACAGAGAGCGGCGATGCTGACCATCACTGAGGAGGACCTGACTGATGTCCCGATCACTCACGAGGAGTTGCCCGATGAGAGGCCCTCATCACCTTTGCCAGCCCCCGTACCCACTTTCGAGTACGGTATCACTACGGCTGACCCAGCTGCTTCGTGAGCCCTTTTTCGGACACTCTCCATCCAGCATGACATCATGTCCTCTATATGTGAGCAGCTTGAGATTCCGAGACCTGATGCCATTCCCTTCAGGCTTGGCCCAGATCCAGGACCATCTCGACTTCCATGGTTCTTTTGTCCTCCTGCTGATCCACCTGTTCTCTCTACTGCTGGACCTTCCACTAGCCCCACTACTGTAGCTGCTGATCTTGATCCAGCATTGCCCACAGGATTTGCATCACCAGATCACAGCCTCACAGAGCAGCTTCTGGCCAGTTTTGATGCTCATACTCCTGTCACTTCCTCTGACGAGATCGTGAGTCAGGCTATGGCTGCTATGGATTTCTCCATTCCATCCCCGACTTCTGTTTTCGACAGGGATGTTGAGGCAGAGTTTGATCCTGACACTGACGACCTACTTGATGATTACTAGATTTTATCTTTATTATTTACTTTCTGTATTATGACTCTGTACTTACGCTTTAGACCTGCTACTGTGATATGTGTGTCGTGGTTTATTGCAGAATTCAACTTTGTGTGGAATGGATGATCTTAAACGAGCCTGGTCCTTAAAATCCAACAATTCACTAGCACCACTCCTGCACAAACCTGGTCTATTCCAGTAAACACAAATGGGGAGTCTCTCTGTTCCTTTCTCCCCGTTTCAATTATGTTTATTATGCCTATGTTAGTACATTTAATTTTTGTACCTCATCCTAAACTTATCACTAAGTGTGGGATTCCAGCCCAAATTAAACACTTGAGAAACATCTACTTACATGTTCAAACTCTAAGTGTGGGATTTTACTAAGTAAAATCTCTACTCAAGAGAACATTAGGGACAATGTTCCTCTAAGTGTGGGATGGTAGGTATAAAATACCTTAATAGGTGATTTTTATGTCCAATAGTAATCTTTCTCTCAAAATTTTTCAAAAAAATAAGGTCAAATTTTTCAAAATTAATGAGTCTAACTCAGTTTTTGAGTCTCAAATACTACTGAGAGAAACCATTTTCAAAATATAAGTATGATATTTCTAAAAGCCTAAAGGAAATAAGGTAGAAATTGCTTAAACAAGAAGTAATAATTGAAGGAACATGACTAGACACATACAACCCTTTGCAGTGAGGTATCTTGAGCCTAAAAGTATTCATCTTTAATGCTTCACTTTCAATTCTTGTGTGTATGCCGATGTCTGTATCTCTGAATTAGAACTTGCTCTTGACATACGCTTCGAGACCATATTGGTGTGTACCGTATGCGGTATAGGTGCAATTAGATGACCTTGACATTCCTTAGGACTTAACCCATTTCTTACATATCTTTTCAAGCCCAAAACCCTTTCCGATGCTCATTTTAGTATCGAAGATCCGCTTAGTATACCCTGTTGAGCCTAAACCCTTCGTTTCTTCAAAACCCTAATTTTCACCCACTTCCCAAAAAAAATTACCTCCAAACTTATCTTGGAATTTCTGAGGTTATGAAGAACAACCTTTTAGAATATCTGTTTCAATTATCCTACTCATCCGCATTCTCCAAAATCAAGCTTCTCAACAAATGGTGCGGGAAAATTAGCACACAAGAGAACTGGAAGGACGATGGTGCGGGAAAAATTAGCACCTGGAAAAGAATCAAAATGATCAAGATAAGAGGAAAAGATTTCTAAAGGATTCAAAATATAAATTCCTTGGAAATTCTCTAAAAGAAATTCTGAAGAAAAGAAAAGAAAAAAAAAAGAGAAAAGAAGAAAAAGAAAAAGAAAAGAAAAGAAAATAGCTCCGCAAATAAAGCTGAAAGTTTCAAAGCATAGCTCTTCATGAAAAATCCGGCAAAAGCTGAAACAGCTACCAACTCTTCCCTCCCCTCCGTTCTAAATAAAGTTGTTCATAATCTCAGTGATTTTAGGATAAGCTAAACACCCTCACAAACCACTATCCATACCCTTCACCCTCACCAAACATTACAACCCTCTTAATGTCTTGAGATAATTAGCACCGTCCTCACCTAAATGGTGGAGATCCGATTCTCGATCAAGCCTATGACGGTGAGTGCAGCATGACTGGCTACTTTGAGCGATTTCGTTTGAGCTAGATTGATAGGAAACCCGATACACTTTGAGTGAATTGAGTGACCACCTATAGTGAGATCGCCTAGTCATGTGTACTCCAAGATCATGAGATTTGGATGTACACCTAAGAGAATCTCTTCTTGTTTATGGAAGGATCATCTTATCCTCCTCCACACTTTTAGAAATAACTGACTCATATGAGGAAATGCTAATCTCGGAATATATTCTCTGACTCGCCCCTAAAAACATGACCTAAAAATATTTTTCAGAGAGTTGTTGCTTGAGGACAAGCAACGTCTAAGTGTGGGATAACTTGATGTGACGTAAAAAGTCATGTTTTTAGAAGCTTTATTCCTCACATTTCGAACCTTTCTTTAGTGAAAACATTTCAAAACATTGATTATTTACTAAAATACACTAAAGTGGTTCAAAAGTAGACGTTGTGATAAAAATCACTGAAAACACTCTAAAAATGCACAAAACACGGCATTTTAATACAGGCCGATTCCTCCGATCTCATTTTCCTGTCAAGACACACTTCCTAACTTCTACCATCTATTGTACAGGTAAAATCGAGACGGAAAAATCTGGAATCAAGTGAAACGGCCAAAGGACGGAGAAACCACTACGCTTTCAGAGCCATTAAAAGTCATTCAGGCTATGCCTAAGCTTTACACATCCAATTTCTGTGAGATTGGCATCATTAGAAGCATAACGGAATTACGAAACCACAGGCGAAAGAATCAAGTCAAACGGACGCATAACGAAGGAGATACGGACGTTTTAAGCAACGAACGAAATCAGACGGAGACCGTATACGGCCTCAGGCACCATATACGGCCCATATAAGACCGTATATGGCCTATACTACACCGTATATGGCCCCTGCAAGGCCGTATACGGCCCCCTACCCCATATCATGCTCCGTTTGCTTGTACGTGCTGCTTCGTGAGTTGTACGTGCGATTTGATGGTTTGCCTATAAATAGTGGACATCCCCAACACCTCAAACATACCACTTTTCTCATTTCATTTCTTCCTTACACTTTCTCTCTCACACACATCACTCTCTCTCTAGTTTCTCTCTCTAGAGGATTTTCTCTCTCTAGAATTGAGCTAGTTAGAGAGATAGTTAGGTAGAGGTAGCTTTTAGCTTTTGTACGGAGGCACTCCAAGACATTGTATTTGCGAAGATCTGTCTGTAATAAATTCGTATCAGGTTCTATTTATATACCTCTTACTTTCCAGTTTTAAATATGTGTTGCTTTGTTTATGCTTGTTTAGGATTGTATGCTAGATATATAATGTTAGGCTAGACATTTCTTTGTGTTTACTATGATGTAGTTATGTTAGAATAGTCAAAATGTTTATGCCATGCTGTTACTCTGCCCGTGTTACTTTAAACTGTGTATGAACTCGTAAACTGAATCTCGAATGTTTATCTATCCAACCTATGCTGTGGTTAGAAGCTTCCTGCTAGAACTTGGCCAATTACTAGTGGTACGTTCTCTACCTATTCTATACTTGATGATCAATGAACTTGGTATGGCTGTGTTCTCTAGGTTGAAACAAATCATAAGAGACACGGAGCATAGGATTAGAGATAGGTTAGATTCATGTTTATTTGTTATATATCTTTGAGAGAACTTTCGGGATATTTATGATTTAATTATTGGTTATCTGCTATGCTAGGATTACGGTGTTCTGTTATGTGTTACCCTATCGCATGTTCTTGTTTGATTGTTGCCTTAGGACCAATGCATACTAGAGTTATCTCCTTGGTTTATATCAGTAACTGTATAATTAGGTTTTCAAACACAGAATATTGGTTTACACAGTAGATTAACATGCATGGAATAGTTGTGATGGTTTATATCTATAATGCTGAACAATTTAACTGATCGTTAGCCCGATTATCCCAACTTGGTCCGCGGGATTATCCCCGTTCGTGTTCTTGTTCAATCAACAATTCACGCTACGATACAGACGTCTCTGATGACTGTGACTGGGGACCAGGATTCGAGGATAGTCGTCAGTTGAATTGGTCTGTACATTTGGGAGAACTTCCGGTGTATCTGACTTCTATGACTGCTATCCACGTGACATGTTACTTATCTGATTGCGGACAACTCTACGTTAGATATTTAATAGGATCGTAGTTGTAGCTCATTAGGATATAGGAAATCTGCGGGAGTAATGTGGAACCCTAATTAATGTAACGGAAAAACCGTAAAACGCCCTATTACTCGGTATAGTGCTGGAAACACCCATTGGTGTAGTACAAACGTATGGAAGCCGCGGAACGGTCGTAGGTACAATACTTTGCATTAATTATGTTTCTATCCTCTCCGGATTAGTCATCACATCTAGTAGCCTTACCCTTGACTATTCATCAAATAACATTTAACGAAATCATAGTAAACACTCGCTTATCCTCTGTTGACCGAGTCTCCGTACAAACCTCTTTAGTTCTGCTTTCTTTATTTAATTAGTATTTAGTTATAAAAATCAAACCTATCCAAAAGCTTTTTTTTAAAAACCCCAGCTGAATCTCCAAAGATAATAAAACTTCCTAGACTCCCATGCCCGTTGTAGTTTGAAGAACGGCACCTGAGTCATACATACCACTTGCTGCCCTTTTAGGACTGTCAGTAGTATACAGCTTAGGATTCCCCTGCTCTACAAATTTAAAACCCACTGTTCGCCGCTTCTATTGCTGTTGGGTCAACGACCGGAATCAAATCCGTCCGACCAAAAGGGGTGACGACATATACGCAGCGGAAAACCAATATATTTTATAATCTAGGGCAATTAGGAAACTAAACCCTAAGGATCTTAAGTTGAATAAATAATACAATAAACAATAGGATAAATAAGAAAATACTAACCTTAGAGAAAACCTATTTCTCACGCGCAGACCAACCAGCAGAGCTTCGTTACTTGGAGGCAAGTACCGAAAGTAGAATACCTCTAATGCTTCACACCCAAAAACCCAAGAGAAAGTCAAATTTTCGAAACCCTCAAAAATTCGTATGAAATTTGTATGGAATAAGGTATAGGTTTGACTCCTATTTATACTGGAGAGGAAAACCCCACGGTTTGACAGATTCGGCATTTAGCCGCCGGCTCTCGGGTTAACTTTCTACCCAAGAATCCGAGATCTGATCCGCATTTTGACCGACTTCAAATTTAGCCGCTGGCTAAACCATTTAGCCGCTGGCTAAACCTTTTAGCCGCTGGCTAAACCTTTTAGCCGCTGGCTAAATCCGTCTATCAGATTTTTCCATATTTTCAATTACTTTTGATTTCTAATTAATAAATATTATTAATAAATCAACCAATTAATTATAATATTAATACTATTAATATTATCCTTCATTTTTCTCTTGACTGTTTATTGAGGGCAACCCAAAAAGGACTTTACCATTAATGATAGTCTCACCAATTAGTTATGATATTGGACACTATTCCAACAGTCTCCCACTTGGACAATTCATCAACTATTATTGGTCTAAGTCTATATCTTATTAACCATGTAAAGTGTGCCATCCATCGCAACTGCCTAACTCTGATTTAGAGTCAGTCCTTTAGATAAGTGATCATCCATTCCTTTGTTTCACGATATCGTATGAATCGAGACATGGATTATAATCAATCTCAAGATTCATATAAGTTTTCTGATTTCCGATTATATTGACTATATGAGACTACTGAACTATAACCCTAGTCTCGGCCAGGCCTAGCATTTTAGAGTCAAACTTTAATCATCAGAGGGCCCATGATATCTCTTTTCTATTTTAGGCAAAAGGAACAAATAAATATCGACTACATAGCACTAGTCAACTTATCGTATCATACCCATCATACCCTTAATAACTGCCTTTTACGCACATCGTTAGAATAGATTAAAGTATAACAGATTTGAAGAACTAGATACTCATGTATCTCCATTTTAAGAATAGAAGCTATTATCATCTCAGAGTTACTCGTGATTTCAATCCATGAAGTAACTTCCATGAGTGCGGGTTTCTCCTATACTTAAATCCCCATTAAGTACCCATGAGTGTTGCACCAATCTCCATGCCATGTCTATCTCCATAGTCATCTACTAACACTCCATGACAGTCTTAATTCACCACATACTTCCTATAGTGTGATCGACTGAGGAGGTTTGAGTAAGACTTTATTACTCTAGAAGTGGTGTCTAAACATGCAAAACTGAAACACAACGACAAACAATAGTAAATGGTAGAACTCCTTCCAATTAATAATCTCCATTACTTAATCACCAAGTCTATTACAGTTACCATCATTGTTTATAACGTTTCAAATTCAAACTAACTACTAAAACCTTACATTATCTCTTAAACCTATGCTCCTAGCATGTTCATCGTGCTTGGACTTTTCTAGTGGCTTTGTGAACGGATCAGCTGGATTCTCCTCTGATCTTATGCTCTTCACAATTACGTGTCCCTCTTCGACTTTACTTCGAACAAAATGGTATTTCCTTTCAATGTGCTTTGACTTTCCGTGATCATTGGGTTCTCTACTCAAGGCTACTGCACTTTCATTATCACAGAATATAGCAATAGGATCTTGTACTGTTGGAACAACTCCAAGATCTCCAATGAAATTCCTCATCCAGATAGCTTCCTTTGCTGCTTCACTAGCCGCAATGTACTCAGACTCGCATGTAGAGTCTGCCACTGTATCTTGCTTAGAACTTTTCCATGTCACCGCTCCCCCATTTAGTAAGAACACCCAACCAGACTGTGAACGGCAATCATCTCTGTCTGTTTGGAAACTGGCGTCACTATAACCCGTTACTCTTAGTTCCTCTTCTCCACCATAAACCAAGAACCTGTCTTTTGTATTTCTCAAATACATGAGAATGTTCTTTACAGCTGTCCAATGACCTTCACCAGGATTCTGCTGATGTCGACTCACTAAGCTCAAAGCAAATGAAACATCAGGTCTTGTACACGTCATGGCATACATGATCGATCCTATAGCCGAAGCATATGGGATTCGACTCATTATGTCCAATTCTTGTTCTGACTTTGGACACAGATCCTTACTGATCTTTATGCTATGATTTAAGGGTAAGTTCCCTATCTTAGAATTTTCCATATTGAATCTTTTCAAGATTTTATCTAAGTACGTGTCCTGGCTGAGTCCTATGAGACGTTTTTTCATATCTCTATAAATCTTTATACCTAGGATATATGCTGCATCTCCAAGACCTTTAATAGCGAAACTGTTGAGTCACTGGTCGCTGACCATGATGAAGTCGCTGGTCGCTGACCAACTCAACTGTTCACTACTCGATGAAGAAATGGATTGTATCGAAGCTGCTGTTGCTGATGATAGGTTTCACTGAGCATCATTCATTCTTCTTGATATGCTGAGGAAGACTAAAGCTCAACTTGGTGTGTCGCTGATCAACGTCAGCGAGAGATTTACTTCTTCAAATCAATAAAGGCAAAAGTCACTGAAGATCTCTAGTTCAAGTCATTCTACAAAAGCATGTTAGCTCGCAGTGAGTGAGGAGAATTACTGCACCTTCAGGGACTATTCAATAAAGCCTCTCAATCATCAAGTACAGATAGTACTGTACTTATCTATACATCAGCAAGAGTGTTCCAACTTGAAGTATGTTCGAAAGATTACGTGGCAGCAATTGATTGGTTTTAAGGTAACGAGATATTTGCGGTAACAGAATTGGGACCCGTAGAATGTCGGTTCATCAGAGATCAAGCCAATCAAGTAGTGACACGTGTCATTCCAAGATCCTATTTTATAGGCGATATTTTAGGAACTCTTGTAGTATAAATAGTTCAGTGTTTTGTACTGTAGAGGCTAGTCGTTCAATCGTACTTATCACTTGTATGTCAGTGATCAGTTTGTCTAAGAGTACGTATTAACGATCCAGCAAGTGAACAGTCAGCGTGTTTGTCCACTGCTGTTCATCTCATTTGTAATTGATTAGCTAAGTGTTTGAATTGGATTAACTTTGGTTAATCCATTCCGCATTCAACACTTGTGAATTGTATGATCAATATAATTCATCATTTTAGCTATCATTACTTTGTTACTTTGATATTGTCATATCTATAATCTGCTATACTCTGTTGCTATTGTTTATACTCTGTTTCTGTGAATCAATTTAAAACTCATCAATTAACTACGCTAAAATCTGAAATAGTTTTAAATTGTATTCAACCCCCCCTTCTACAATTAAACTTTACACTCTGCGATTCCAATTCACTAAACAATAGTGAATTACAGGACTCTCAATTGGTATCAGAGCAGAGTTGGTTTAAATTCAATTAACCAGGTCTGTAATGGAATCAGTAAAGTACAGTTGTGTTGACTCTGATTATCAGAAAGGAAATGGTTCTACAACCAAACCTCCAGCTTTTGATCCATCAAGGATTGAAACTTGGATGTCCCGAATGATGATGTTTTTAGACCTAATTGATGACCGTCTCTGTAATACAATAACCAATGGTCCCCACATTCCAACCACAATTGTTCCTGCTGTCATGGCTACAGCTACTACTCCTGCTATACCAGAAATGGTTGTGCCCAAAAGAGAGGAACAATGGTCGGATGAGGATAGACGATTGGTTAGATTGGATAAACAAGCTAAAATCTACATAGGCATGGCACTTCCTGATGAAGTGTTCGAATCTATCAGCCTTTGTAGAACTGCTAAAGACATGTGGGATACCCTTAGGAATATATATATTGGAACTCCTGATATTATTCGCTGCAGGGAAGTCAATCTCACTCGCCAGTATGAGCTGTTTGCAATGGAACCAAATGAATCTTTGTCTTCTACTTACACCAGATACCAGTCACTGATGAACAAAATGGAAAAGGCTGGTATAGGTAAGGAACAGAGATTTGTTGTTGAGAAGTTTCTTGAGTTGCTGCCAAGGAAAATCTGGGGAACCATTGCCACGTGTACCAGACAGAGGAATGATTATTCAGTTCTTAATCTCACTCAAGTCTATGGTATTTTGCTCAACTGGGAGCAGTCAGAAAAGCTAGCTGATCAGAGTGAGCATATTCGTGCTACTCTTGGAAGTCAGAAGATATCCAATGCCCTTGTAGCAGAGCTTGATGAAATCGATCAGAGACAGAAATCAAAAGTGTCTATGAAAAGCTCGAAGTCACTGATAGCTGAAGAAGAAGGTGGTCAAGATGAAGAACAGTCAGAGTACGAGTATGATGAAGGACTGGAGAAGCTTGAAAAAGATATGGCCATGATGGTTGCTAATTTCAGAAGGAACACCAGATCAAAAAGATTCACTGGTGCTCCATCATCTGATAAATTTCAATCCAAAGGTGAATGCTACAAGTGTGGCAAACCTGGTCATTTTGCAGCTGAATGTAGATCAAAGTCAGTAAACCAAGTGCCTGAACCAGTGCCAAACTTCAGAAATGATAAGTATAACAAGACAAGGCAAAGTACAAGAAACTGAAGGCATTGGCTAAATCTGGAAAGAAGAAGGGAAAAGGTTTCGTCACTGAAGAAGGTTCATTCAGTGGCTCTGACTCCTCATCATCAGATGAAGAATAAGCAATGATTTGTTTAGATAAGGAGTACTGTCTGATGGCTGATGACGCTGAACTTCTTGAAGACATCAAAGAAGTCACTCCTAAGTGTTCAACATCTGAATGGGATCCTGAAACTCTTTACAAGGTGCATTGTTTTAAATCATACACAGCTGCTGAAAAAGATAATGTCTTTGAGTCTTTGATAGTTGACTTATCAAATGCTCATGATATTCAAAGAGGGCAAAAATGTAAAATCGGTGACTTACAATCCAAACTTAATGACCAAAATGAAAATGAGTCAAAAATGAAGAAATTAAAACTGGATCTTGATGCACAAACTTATGCAAATCAAGTATGTGTTCAAGAAAAGGTAAAATTTGAGACACAATTTCAACAACTTAAAAAGGTCATGGAATTTTGGTGTAAGTCAAACGATAAGGTCAATCAATGTGTAAACAATCAAATTTCAAAACAAGTTAAAGCTATTTTGGGAGAAGATTATGAATACGCTGCATCCCTCGTTGACTCAACAATGGTTGATCCTGTCTTTGAACCTAAGGGTAATTTTTCAGAAGCCCTATTTGAACCCATCTCAATCTTCAGTGAGCCACGAACAAACTATTTCACTAAAAGAAAGTTGGTCACTGAAGATACTGATGTCTTAAATAGCAATGATGAGATTAATGTTTTGAAAACTGTCAAATCATCAGTAACTTCACATCTCATCAAAACTACTGCTGAAAATCAAATAATGATCAGCAACTTCACTGACACTGTGTCTGTCACTGAAACAACATCTATCAGTGACCTCAAGTCAAAGATGCAAGAAGTAAAAATCAGCAAGAAAAGTTGCATGATTGTGTCAGATCAGCAACTTAAAACAAAGAAAGTAAAAAAGGCCGTTTATGGAAACAAAATGTGTTATAAATGTGGCAACATGCAACATGTGTCATCTGAATGTTCTTCTTCACCTTTTCAAAAAAAGAAAACCATCAGTGAACAATCAGATACTGTTTATTCAAATCAGTGGAAGCCCAACCCAAGGCTTAGCCACTATGAACATATCTCCGGATGGGTTCATCAATTGGACTAATCATGTTCCTAAATGATAAACTTCAATAAATAGTTGAACTTTCCGAGTTTCTGTATTTATTGTTGTTTTATCATTTTTTTTAAATAAAAAAAATAAAAAAAATAAAAAATAAAAAAAATAATAATTTGACTATCAAAAATATAACTTTAGAAACGCATAGTCTCTGATATTGTTACTATTCAAACTTCAGAGGTAACAATTAGTTCACTATGCTTATCTAACTTTATAATTTATATAGTCACATGAGTATTTATTATGTTTCTATATTAGTTTTATATCATTGAATTCTTTCTCTCATAAGCTGATCTTGTTAGTATTCTAAGTTGTAACTTGATCAGTGAAGGATAATCTAATGATATGTTATACAACTTATATACAACACAATCTATACTCATGTTTCTTAAAGTTTTAATTATAAGTATTCAAGAATGGTACGAGTATTTTATATCTACACAGTGACCACATCTCTATGATTTATTCAGTATTCTAAGTTGTGTTTAAATCAACAAGACTACATCTCTGTCAAAATAAAAGAACACTTTTATTACTCTTGAATATTTATTTCTTTTTGGTGGATAATCAATTTATTGATTATATGCATCAGTGACTCCCTGATGTATCATTTAATGGTGATTAATCGACAAACATTCGTTATATTTAATACATTTTGTATTTAATCTAACGGATTTCAAATTAAATAATTTTTGGTACAACGAAAATGTCGCGCGCTTCTGACATTCTCTCTCCTACGTCAGCGCACTTTTCCGGCTTACCACTCCCATCACCATTAATGCCACCACTCTCAACCATCATAACCCCCTATGCCTTTACCACTTCCACCACGACCATCCACGTCGCCATACTCTCGATCACACGATCATTAGCAAAGCGTACTCTATTTAAACTCACAAATCAGTGACTCATCACCGTTACGCTTTCCTAATTTTTAAAACCTCTGTTTTCTAAAAAAAAAACCATAAATCAAAGGCGAAAACAAATTTTCCAAAGGATCTGTAATGTCTAAATCAAAATTTTTCAATAATACATACACAGCTTCTACAGAGATTAAAGCTCTTCGAGCCTCTGCAGTAAGTGAAGATTCTTTCATTACAGTCCCTAAATCAAACTATTTGGGTAATCTCTCTTGCCCTAAATCTGAGTATGCGGAGGTAATATACTTTTTGAAAAACCATTTTATTCTCCCTACTCTCACGTTATCACCTGGAGCAATGAATCCAGAATGGTTGAGTGAGTTCTGGTATACCTGCACTCACTCAATCGTTAATAATTCTTCACAACTTAAAGGATTCATTGATAACGGTGGTCAAGAAATAATTATTTCTGCACACACCATCCGTACCGTTTTACAACTCCCTGAGCATGATACTTACGACCCACTGCCTGACAAGGAAGATGCCAAAGGAGGCATTGTGAATCTCACTGGGATTAACTGTAAATACACTACGGATAGCAGTGGAAATCGTAAGTACTCTACTGTTCATAAATCTAAAATGGATGGTGTGTGGAATGCCCTATTTTCAAACTTTATTCAGTCTTTGGGCATAAAAACAGGGAGTTATGATCAATTCAACGCCCTAGAAGCACAGATAAGCTGGTCACTGGTCAACTCCTTAAAAGTTGACTATGCAAGTGTGATCTTTGATGATATTGTTTTAAGAATCTGTGAACCTACCAGAGAAAAATATGTTTCCTATCCTAGGTTTCTCTCACTGGTTTTTAAAGATCAGTTCAAAGCCTATGATAGGGTTCCTTTTAAAGGTTTTGAACCCACTCTGATAGGGAAACAAATTTTTAGTAAAAATACAACTGTGCTTCTCCCTGATTTCATGAAACCAAAGGGGATACTTGCACCCCAGCCTTTACAAACTGTACATCCGTCTGCTTCTGCCCCCCATCGATCACGTCACTGATCACACCCCCAGTGACTACTGCTGATCAACCACCAAAACAAAAACCACCAACTGCTCCAAAGAAAATCAAGTTAAAGTCCCTGACATGAAAGGATCAGGGACAGAGTCAGAAAAAGACGTCTAAAGACGCCAAGAGTGAAGCAGCGACTGAACGTTCAGTCCCTGCGGGCACTCTTGATCAACCTAAGCCTAAAGCTGCTTCACTGGACTCACAAAAGTCCAGTGACTCTAAAAAGGGAAACCTACAGACAACTGCAATGGCTCAACCCATTGTTAGCAGTGATTCGGGTGCAACCCACACCCTCTTATCGAGTCAACCCATCAGCCACTCATTATCCTTACAAAAGGATAATGTTTCAGTCAAAGGGCAAGTGCCATAAGTGGGTGATAACACACCCATCGCTGATGTCACATCACTGGCTACAGACCCGGGCCAACTCTCATCTTTCACTGCACCAACTGACAATGTCTCTTCCCAGTCACAGGGAGAGATACAGGTTGCTATCTCTGTTTCTGATGATCCATCAGCCAAAACACAAGCTGATGATGTTGAGGAAGCCCAGCCTATGGACACATCTACATCCTCATCTGATAAGGATCAGCAACATCGATCCTATAGTTTTATTCTTCAAAAGGTGAATCAGTAACCAGATGATACTGATGTTTCATCTCTACCTTTCTCCACTGTTCCTCTTGCTGATACCATAACCTCACCCATCCAGGAGATAGATGCAATGTCTCTTTCCAGTGACAACATCTCTCAACATGCTGATGATCAACCATCTCAACCAGAAGTTGAAATCCAATCTCAATCACAACCAATACCACCACTATCCCCTGTCACTCAAAAATCACCACCAACCAACAAAGCATCAACCTCCACCATCTCACCAACAGATAAACTGCTGCTTGACTACATTTCCTCTTCTCAGCAACAAATTCGAATGCTTACTGAGGATAGGGAGTCACTAACAGGCCAACTAGCTGATCTCACTAATAAAGTTCACTCTCTTGCAGCAGTATATGAACCCATTCCTTCCTGGAGTGAGTCGGTCAGTGAAAAGGTTAAAACAATTGCTAATGCTGAAATTGATCATTATCGACTTCTGGAAACTCATGCTAAATCCCTCTCTGAGCTCTCCACTTTCACCAGCGTCTTCCTCAAAACTCATGATGAAGCAATATCTTCTCTCAATGGAAACCAAAAAGAGATGGCATCTTCTATTGTGGACTATATCATTCATACTGACAAAGTTATGAAAGAAATTCCAATGATGGTCGGCAATCAGGAAAGAACCATCAAAGGCTTAGAAACTATGCATGCTGATCATAAGAAAATCTGTAATCGACTTGCTGAGATTATCAATTTCGTTCATGAGGCAGAGGGGGAGAATAAAGATGATGACGAAAGTGATGAAAATGTTGATGCTGAAAATAAAAGTGATGGTGAGAGTGATGATGCTGAGAATAATATATATGGATATCACTGATGATATTGATGAAGAAAATAATGATGTGGTTGCTTTCCCTGAGTTTCATACAGATGAACAAAGGTTGTATGATTATAAAGTTAGAGAGTGGGCAGCTGATGAGAATGCACAGGTTATGGGGGAGAGTCAGCAAGCTTTGATATGATGAGGTGGGAATGGATGAACAGACAACAAGAAGATGGTGTTGTCAATATGGATGAAGGAGATGATGATGATGATGATGATGATGATGATGATGATGATGATGATGATGATGATGATAATGATGGTAATGATGGAAACAACGATGATGAAAAGAAGGATGATGGAAATGGCAATGAGAAAGAAAGTAAGGATGATGAGACTGATAATAAAGACACTGGCATTGAGGAGAAGAAAAATGAAGGGGACGCTGATGAAAAGAAAGAAGAAGACACTGATGATCAGATGGAAGATCAGCAACCAATCTCTTCTGTTCTGAATAAACGAAAAAGGACCAGCAAGTCTCCCACATCAGAGTCCATTCCTTCCAAAAAGATATTCTTTTCTGAAGAAGAAATATCAGCCACCATGTACAATCTCAAAACCATCATGGAGCAACCTAAATCTTTATCAGAAACGCCTCATAAAGATATTGTCATATCTGAGGCATCACCAGCAACAGCAATCATACCACCAACTACAATTCCACCAGCAACAATCCAACCAACAGCAACAACACAACCATCAATAACACAACCATCAACAACACAACCATCAATAACACAACCAGCAATAGCAATCACAACAACAACTTCACCAGCTACCACAATCACAACTCCACCAACAACAATTCCAACAACAACAACTTCACCAGCTACCACAATCACAACTCCACCAACAACAATTCCAACAGCAACAACAACTCCACCAGCTACCACAACCACAACATTAACAACACAGATCACCCAGCAACAACCACAACAACTTATCACCACTCACAACCAGAGATCACATATCCAGATTCTTCTATTTCTGCTCATCTTTTGTCATCAGATTCAACTTCAGAAAGTCCTCATCTTGAAGAAACTGAAAAACAGCGAATAGAAAGAAAAATAAGAGAAAGACATAAGCATGAGAGGGAGATGCTCTTAAAATTTCAAGCTGAGCAAGATGCAAAAGAAGAAGAAGAGAGGAAAAGAAAGTTGAAATAACAATCTGATTCTGACAGAGCTTATCTATTGAAACTGAGTGGAGATGAAGCCATACAAAGAGAAAGAGAAATCTTCTTTAAGAAACAGCAAGAAGATGAAGATTTTAGGCTGTCTAAACTCCTTCAAGATGTTAAAGAATCTGATCTTCAACAAGAGCTTTGTGCAAATAAAAAGGGCAGCAAGTTGAAAAAGAAAGGGGGAGCAAAGATAACAGCAGATAAAATGTTGGATGAAATTGACAGGAAGAAATATGCTGTCAAAATGATTGGAAGATCAAATCCTGCTCCTATCACCAAAGTCAACTTGAAAAAGCCTAAGAACAAATCTCAAGCTCAGCTACTTATCCACAGAGGAATGGAGACTCAAGCAATTAATCTCGATCAAGTCTGCAAATTACATAGAGAAGAATGGAATGAAATCAGACTTGCTATCAGTCACTCCTCAAGTGCTGCAAAAGAAGAAGTCTTGACTGAGATTGACAGGCTGTTCAAGAAAATGGTGGATCTGCAGCTACTGAGACCAGAAGACACTATCATATTTGGTGAGGAGATAGTCCAGCCACCAAGTCCAAGATATAGGTCAGGTACCCACAGAATCATCAGAGTTCCAAATACCAGAACTCTAAATCTATCCATTCCTGATGGAGTGCCAAGAATTGAAGGCATTGAGGTTACTGAAGGAGAGAAAGGAATTGTCTACAGAGACTTCAATGGAAAGTTGTGTTTCCAAAGAGAATCAGAACTTGAAAAGATAGACCATGAGCAACTTTTACATCTCATCAGAATAGTCAGTGTGCTTCCCAAAGATTTAGTGATGAGAAAGGCAATTTTAGAAGAAGGGCTTGCTAGACATTACAGATACCTGCCATCCAGTGAAAAATATGAATTGCAGAATGAGCTGGGCATCGTAAAAGAAGAAGAAGTTTGGGGCTGCTTAAATTGAAGCTTGTAATAGATTAGGTTTATTGTAACTAAAATTACTTTATGTTTACAGTTCAATGAAATCTAATTTTTTCTTTTGAGAAAACCAAAGTGCAAAACTCAGGTCATATCAAAAGAATCCAAAAAGAAAAATGAATGGATCAAAGTGTAAGTCACTGAATGTTTAAACTCTTTAAACACTGACTATAAACTTTCACAGCAACAAGTTTGTCTAGGGAGGTTCAATCACAATCATTTAGGGGGAGATTGTTGAGTCACTGGTCGCTGACCATGATGAAGTCGCTGGTCGCTGACCAACTCAACTGTTCACTACTCGATGAAGAAATGGATTGTATCGAAGCTGTTGTTGCTGATGATAGGTTTCACTGAGCATCATTCATTCTTCTTGATATGCTGAGGAAGACTAAAGCTCAACTTGGTGTGTCGCTGATCAACGTCAGCGAGAGATTTACTTCTTCAAATCAATAAAGGCAAAAGTCACTGCCAGAATAACAGCTAGTCACTGAAGATCTCTAGTTCAAGTCATTCTACAAGAGCATGTTAGCTCGCAGTGAGTGAGGAGAATTACTGCACCTTCAGGGACTATTCAATAAAGCCTCTCAATCATCAAGTACAGATAGTACTGTACTTATCTATACATCAGCAAGAGTGTTCCAACTTGAAGTATGTTCGAAAGATTACGTGGCAGCAATTGATTGGTTTTAAGGTAACGAGATATTTGCGGTAACAGAATTGGGACCCGTAGAATGTCGGTTCATCAGAGATCAAGCCAATCAAGTAGTGACACGTGTCATTCCAAGATCCTATTTTATAGGCGATATTTTAGGAACTCTTGTAGTATAAATAGTTCAGTGTTTTGTACTGTAGAGGCTAGTCGTTCAATCGTACTTATCACTTGTATGTCAGTGATCAGTTTGTCTAAGAGTACGTATTAACGATCCAGCGAGTGAACAGTCAGCGTGTTTGTCCACTGCTGTTCATCTCATTTGTAATTGATTAGCTAAGTGTTTGAATTGGATTAACTTTGGTTAATCCATTCCGCATTCAACACTTGTGAATTGTATGATCAATATAATTCATCATTTTAGCTATCATTACTTTGTTACTTTGATATTGTCATATCTATAATCTACTATACTCTGTTGCTTTCATTTTATCTACATAACACAAGACCAGGTTATAAGAATACATGCAATTAATTCAAAACCAAGTTCCTTATGGTTTGACAATATGGCAAGACTTGAGTGACATGTTTGGTGTAAAGTACAACATTTGAGTTATTCCAAAGGTTTCAAATGCTTGATATGATTATTGAACTGATCTTAATGATGTTACTACGTAATATGTGATTCATTACCTCTGCACTAATTAGGCTTCCATTTTATTTTATTTTTATAAATTTGCATGACAATGAAAATTTTATTTTATTTTTATCAATTTGCATGACAATGAAAAAAAAGTAGAGTACATATCTTAGTTAAGGGTTTAGTATCTGGAGGTGCATCTAACTTGTAGTCGATGTATATTGTATGTACCCAACTTACGTTTATTATTTTTAAAACATCCAACTTTCATAAAGTGTGTTTTAATGTATTTTGTAGTACTTTAAATGATGTGTCAACATCTCTACTGATGCCACATGTCAACCTAAACATACAACATATCATCAAAATACATTAAAGCACATTGTATTGAAAATAACAAATGTGAGTAGGGTACACACAATAGATCGACATCGGACACAAGTTAAATGCATTTTCAGACTAACCCTTAGTTCATAGAGGTAGAGCACGAACTCACCTTCTAATAATAATTTCCCGACTACATTCCATCTTCCTCCTCATTCTCGTTCTCGTCCTTGTCCTTGCCTACATGAACCTAAGCATAAATTTAACAAAATATGTTATAACTTAGGGAGTGATTGGGGATTTTTGGGAAAATAACACTTGAAATGTAATATAATATAATAAAATGATTAAAGCAGGAAAGAATGTATAATTTAATTGTTAACATGTTGTTGATGTTGGGTTTTTAAATTGGAGTTGAGGTCTAAAACCATATAACACATCTCCCCATAATCAATTGCATTGAGCTTTGGAGTAGTCAAATTTCCATTGGTGAAAACTGTTAATTCTGGACAACTCCGTATTTTTAAGGTATCCAATGATGGAAATGAAAAGGTTTCCGTCCCTAAGCAAAATCCCTTGAGACTTGAAAGCTTATCAAAAGTTACGGACTTTAGACAAGGAAACATAATCCTTTTCTCTTTAGAATTATCATATTCATCGTCTTCTTTTTCATCCTTCACAATTACCGCTATATCATTACAATATGAGATATAGAGTGTTGTAAGTTTCGGCAACTCGAACACGGTCCGCCGACTGGTTTTCCATATATACTTGAGACTCCGCATATTAATTAATTATATCTCTCTTAGGTTTGGAAGTTTCACCGTTTGTGTTCCTTCATGCACCACTTGAAATAACGAAGTTATAGGCACTCTCCACAGACAAATCTTTTCTAGATTTTGGAGTTGTAGCAAGCCACTAAATAGAAGATTAGTCTTTCCAAGATCGTATTCATTTTTCTCATATGCTTCCAAAGTAGTAGTGCACAAGCTTGTACTCCCTAAACTTATTAATGAGGTCTGCAAGCCCAAAAGACAAGATACGAGCGTAAATTAGAGCTGCTCATGTCTCTGCTTCGTCAAGTTATGTGATAAACTTTCTATGCAAGTGAAGCAAGTCAAATGTTAGTAGTAAATCCAATTAATCAAAATTAAACCGCGTTAATAATTTAGTATTCCACTTACATTCACATTTTTTTGAGAAATATAAGGTGGGTCTAATTACAGATAATTTTTCATTTTCCATTACTTCTATAGAAAATTAATGAAATTTTGGAAAGTACATTTAAAATGTGAGGGATAGAGTTTTGCTTTTTAAAAGAAAATATAGATGAAAACTTTGAAAACCATAAAAAGTAGTTTTTAACATTTTAGTTAGAGAGTTAAGTTCAAATGATAATAGAATTTTTGGTAAAAATAGAGGAACCAATAGGAATGTACTATGTGTCATAATACCCATTTTCTCCCACGATTTTAAAAATTAAATATCTCGGTAAGTCGAAAAATTATAAAAATTGCACCATAATAATCATCATTTAATTCTCTTCGATTAGAGATGTGACAAAGTATACTTTCAACGACTTTTTTATTTTTGAGTTTTACTAATTGTACAAAATTACATTCAAATTGATTTATACATCAAAATTATGTATTATATAGTTGTACAGTTTTAACTATTGTACAATATGGTGTAGAAATCAATTTGGATGTTGTATTTATCAACCTCCAATTTTAAAAAGGAGATAATATTCATTTAGTTACTTTGACTACATAAGTATCATTAAATCATGCCCTTTATTTGTTTATTTAGATTCGATTCTGAAAAATACTTCATTTTCTTGTCAAAATTTCTACTATCCATGTATGTCAGATGTGCTACCATGTGTCATTAGCATAGTGACGTGTAAGTAGTTTTCACTTTCTTGAATATTTTATTGAATTTTTCTATATAAACATACAATCCATATTGTAGAAACACCGTACAAGACTCGATCATCTTTCTTTAAACATTTGATTATCCTTCTTCAATTTTTATTTCTGCTTCATCTACGTATATATGAATTAATATATTATTTATTATATATTTGATTATTAATTAATAATATATTTGACGTATATTATTTCTGCTTCGATTTTTATTTTATTAATGTTTATTTTTTATTTTTGTTGGTTTCTAATCATGTAACCTTGACTTGAATTTTCCAATGTACATATTATCTTATTTATTATATTTTGGAACCAAATAACTACCAAATTACTACTCATCAAACAAATTAGCGTTTAAATGTTTCGACTTTCGATCTCACGTTGCTAAATAATATAGTAAGATAGTGTGTGGTTTGTATATTATTATTAATTAATAATCAAATATATAATAAATAATATATGGGTAGTGATCAAGAGGGAAGTGTCTTTTTGGGGGGAAGCGTTAGTACGCATCAGGAAGCATATTACAATTATCAATCAAAACGTCAACAAAAAATTATTTTTATCGGTAAATAGTAATCAAAATCGATGCTATAAAGAATATTTTAACGAATAAATTTCATTTTTAAGTCATAACATTAATTGATGAATATTTATTTAATTAATTGTTAAGATGCAGTGTGATGCATATTAACTAAGATGCATCGCGATGCATCATAAAACTTCACATTATTTGAAAAATATTTTTATTGTTAAGATGCATCACAATGCAGATTAACTAATATGCACCGCGATGCATCTTAACGGATTTGGATCAAATATTCATAAATCGATACTATAACTTGAAGAAAAAATTTATCAAGGAAGCTTAACATTTATAACATCGATTCTGATTAACATTTACTAAATTTCAGTTTGTTTTTTTCGAGATTAGTATAGGTGAAGGTAATATGCTTCCTGATGCGTACTAACGCTTCCCCCTTCCCTCAAAAAATGGACTTCCCTATGGATCATGCCACAATAATATATATATTAATTAATATATACGAAGATGAAGCAGAAATAAAAATTGAAGAAGGATAATCAAATGTTTAAAGAAAGATGATCGAGTCTGTGAATGTTTATGTAGTCAAGGTAGCTACAATACAGCCTACAACATATTTTATGATATTAAATTTAAATTATCTTGTCAAAAGTCTGTCATTTATGAGGGTTTATATAGTCAAAAAGTATAAATATATATAAAAACACATTACCTCTTGCTCTCGATCACTCTCGACACTTCCTCCGCAATCATTGATAACAATTTTCACAAGTGCCCAAAAATCAAAATTGGCAGTGGCAGAGTTATTTTCACCCTTTATCATCCACACCTTTCTTAGCTTTGGTAAACGAAACAGAAGAATACTTCTCAACTTGGTGCAAGAAAGTTGGTCGATGTTATCAACGCATCCCAAGTCGATGTTGAATAACACCTCTAACGAATCACAGAAATGAACGTCAAGTTCTTCTAACCGATTAAGAAATGGCATTGGATTGACTGGAAACAGATTCACAAGACTATTGCACCATTACACTTCAATATTTCTCAAGCTACAGCTGCTAAGTTTGCTACTAAACTCACAAGGCCATATCTTCTTCAAATTATCCATACAACGAATATCCAATTTCTCCAGCTTAGGAATCACAACCTGCAAATTAATTATGACACAACAGTATACATCGTTTATTTAAAACTCCAAATTCTTAAAGTTATATTAACATAAAGCATACTTACCTCTTCGGTGAGGAATGATGTCATAGCTGAATGATTACTCGATACTAAAGATGTTGCCACTTTACTCTTGGGATAAATGCTTGTGAAACTTGGAAGCCTTTCAACTCACAATTCCACAAGTTGTGGTAGCTCAAGTATTATTGCATTATTGCATTATTGCACAAACCTGATAGCTTGGGTAGGTTGAGTAAACGTAGAGATTTCAACTTGGGAAATGTAATTTTCTGTGCTCCATTACTCTTCTTAATGTGTATCACTTCTTCCATTTTAGGGCAATCATCAATGACAAGAACCTCAAGCTTTGAAAAAGCTATTGCAACATTCTGCGTGAAAAGGTATTTCATCTCTGCACACTCTGTAACACGAAGGACTCTTAAATTGTAGCACGAGTTAGGGTATCTAGGAGGACAATGTGGTGATTTCACCTCAACACCTTCAAAATCATTCACATCATTCACTTGTAAAACAAGAACCTCTGTATTCTCAAACAGCTCATTCATTCCAGATTCCAGTAGTTCGTGTCTGTTGGTGACCAATTGCAAGGTGTTTCCATTATAGTCAACGTCGATGTCGTCATCAGAGTCCCCATCATAAATTTCAAAACGACAGCCCAGTGAGATCTTGAATCTTTCAAGTTTCACATATGACATATTGTTCAGTTGATCATTGTATTCCAAGAACTCAATTTCTAACGCAGTAAGGCTCTTTGAAATTACTCCTGAGTTCATTACGGTTGGCACTGCTAATTGGCTTGTTCTCATCAACTCTCATATAGAGCTCTTCAAGACTGACCAGATTTGCAAGAACACCATCATCGATATGAAGATTAACACAACCTGTTAAGTCCAATACCCTTAGCTCCTTTAAATTTCCAATAGTGGAAGGTAGCTTTTTAAATTGAGAATCAGCAAAGCTAAGCACCTCAAGATTCAACAGATTTCCAATAGCAGATAGATCAAAATCCAACACGCATCTATGAAGACAGAGCGTTCGAAGGTTCGTGGAGCATTGAGGTGATCTGGGAAGCAATGGCTTATTCATTTGTTCAAAAGCCAATACTTGAAGGTTTTCCATTTCTCCAAAGAAGTTTTCGGGAAAACTTACCGACTCATCTCCGTGCATGAGCTTCAAAAATGATAGGTCTGGAAACTTAAAGACACTAGGAAACTTAAATGCACTCTTGCATGATAATGAAATTCTTTTGCAAGAGTTTCTACTCTCATTTGCAGGCAAAGGTGGCTTAACACCGTGGTTCACAATTGAATCATGACCGGCTTTAGAATACAAACCCAAAACAAAAGCACGCACCAGATCGTGCATTTTGATGCATCCAGCACGATGACTTTTAATAAACAAGTTTTTATCTAAGAGTTTGTGAACGCAGGTGTTCGACCTATTTCGTGCTTCTCTTATTCTATCCACTTGTTTAAATAACTTCAAACCCCACCCATATCTCATCAACTCCTCCATCGGAATATCAAAGTCTTCGGGATACAATCCACATAGAAGAAAACTTGACTTAGCTTCATGTTTGAGCTTGTTGTAACTTATGTCAAACACTTGATGCACAATTTCATCTATGTCATTATGCTGTAAACGAGAAAGTGCATCATCCCATACATGCTTTCTTTTACCTCTAAGAGTTGAGGCAATGTTTTTGATGGCAATTGGCAAACGCTGGCATCTTCTTACGATATCATCACCTATCTTATATAACATAGGATCCAGATCTGATAATTGTATTATCAGATAACATTACAGTTTGGCGGAAAAGATTTTGCGCTTCAGGTGTTTCTAAAACTTGCACGTTGAGAATCAAGTTAGCTTCAACACCCATTTCTGTGCAAACATCTGTGTCTCGTGATGTCAACAAGTGTGACACCCGGTCAAAAATGGCATTTTTAGCGCCAAATTTAAACTTTCAAATCACGTATTATTTAAAGATAATACCGAAGTAATTGAATACGATATATAGAATTATATATACATAACGTTTAAAGATTATTTAATAATCTCATATCTACGAATCTGATAGAACGTGTAAACTGAAATACTAACGTTGGTGCAAAGCATTTCCAAACTAAATATTATTGTCAAGAATAATATTTAATTACTTCGTTAGAAAACTAAACACATTTTAAGTACTGAAAACTATCCGTATATTCAAAGTGAAACAAGGATATAAATTTATATATAGTTAAACGTATTTTTATAACATACTTGGATTGAAAATATATACGATTTTACATTTAGAGATTTAACGATTAGAAACATTATTTTATAATACGATCGGGTACACGAACACGGGTATATTATACTGCGAATGGAAGACAAAGACTACCCAAACCAACAAAAAGTGGATCTGGGTCGGCCTCTTCCTTTTGTCATACGCAAAGAACAAATCAAACACCCACCTTTGTATATCATGTTACCCCATCTCATTTTCTTCAACCTTTTTCATATTCATCTATATTTACCTATCGGTTTCTCTCTATCATTTAACAACAACGATTAATAACATAACAATAATAATAGGTGAAGCAACAACATAATCATCATCTATCCTTCTTCCTTCATCATCGATCATCATCTCATCACATCATCCCTCTCGGCACATCACCACCGAGCACCACCACCTTCGGATCATCACCATAAAAGGAGGAAGCAAGAAAGGGAGCGAAACAACACCACAAGATAATCATCATCGATCATTTATCATCATCCAAAAACCCCGTCCTTCCCTCGAGTACCACCGCCGGCCATCACCATCGGGACCACCATCAACAACAACAGTAACACCACCAACGAATAGCAGCGGCTCACTACTCACCACCATCATCATCATTACCTCATCATCTCCGGTCACCATCTTACTTTATCTCTCTCTCGGGCCTCACCTTGAACCCATAAACAACAACAGAGAACAACTAGGCAAAAATAGCAGGAACACAACCGATGATCGTCAACAATAAACGAGCAGTAGCAGAGGCATCGCCAACCCATCCACCACCCTCGGTTGAGACAACCACAGTCACCACCCTCATCTCGGCACCACCTTCACTCTCGGCTCTCACCACCTTCATCCGTGAGAACACTCGTACCCTTTTCTTTGAATTTGTGTTTAGAGTGTGCATATATTACCATGTGTTTCGATTGTATAAACTGATCATGTTCAAGGTTGTGAGTCGTGAATGAAAAACCTGTAACTAACCATTGTACAAGAACTGAAAAACGATCCAAACTTTGACCCCTAGATGGCGTATGGTTTATTCTTAATATACGTATTAATGTTTAAATGGCAGATCACATTTTAGAACTAAATGCCTGTTGGTGAAATGACACTGTGAGCATGTGAGGTAACAAAATGTTATGTTTAATTACTAACACAATATAAATACATAATTTAGAAAAATATAACAAAAGCAAGCAATGGTCAAAGTGGTTGGGAATTTTGGTAGCAAGCAAAAGGTCACAGGATCGATTCCTCCTGTGACCAGTGATTTTTTTTACTCACATATATATATTTATATATATTATTCTATCTTACATAAATTGACTAATGATAAATATATACGAAGACTTTTTCTACGTATACGTATACGATATAACTCGGACATTTTATATATACATATATACTTATTCAAAGTATACAACGAAACGGGCATAATAATAATAATAATAATATGTTTTTAGAAATCATTATTACAAGATTATAACCAACTCATCATACACAATTCAACTCAAACGATCCTTCAAAACAATTAATTTATTTGTATGTTTTGACGAGCCATCAAATATTTATATGAATATATCTCTACGTTTAGGACATTAGAGGATTTCGGATTGCATATTACTTGCGGTTAGGAACGCTAGCACCCACAGGTGAGTCTCCCCTTTTTACTATTTTACTGTTTTGGGGAGATGCATTACTTGATTTTACTTGAATACCTGAAATTGTTGTTTTTACTAAATTACTAGTTTGACTTGTACTCATCGAACCATTATTCTACAAACTTTACAAAGTGTTGTACCTTGCAGATTCACTGTGTACTTAACCGACTCACTGTGTTACTGAATTACCGTTTACCGACTTACGGTCTTACAGACCTTACAGACTTAATACACTTACAGTCTCATCGACTTACTGTAACACCCCCAAATTTAACAGTTTGCGGAAGCGAGTTTTGGGTGTTACTAATCAATAATCACAAGCACAAAGGATACAGTGAACGACTCTAAATGAGACGTTCGAAAAGTTATTACATTAATACATAAGTAATTCAAAATACAAGCTCGAGTTTCGTGTAAATTCCTAGAGATTCTAATACATAACAACTAGTACAAAAGTAATGTAATAAAATCTCTAAGCTTGTATATGCATGCGACTCGAGCTAAGTAAACTTATCCTGCTGGGCATCCCTACTGATGCTGTGTACCTGAGAAGCATTACTAAAACGGTCAACCAAAAAGGTTGGTAAATCTCACAGGTTTGTAAGTAAGTAAATAGTTTGAACACACATGTAGTATTTGTAAATCATAAGCCAGCCAGTAAGTAACGATCACAGGTTATGCTCATCGTTCACTTAAGTTTTAATAAGTGGGTGGTTGCAGGTTATGCTAACCGTTTGATACCCTTGCCATGAGCCACCATAGTTGAAGCTTAACGTACAGTAAATAATAGTACCCCCGTGAATGTTAATCCAAAAACATTCATATGAAACGAGTAAGAAACGCCCGTTTCTACAGTAACTGTTCGTGGTAGTGCGTGCTACCCCGGGCGGGGATTGTCAGTCCCATATGGATCCATATACTAAAACTCGCGCTTATCACCTAACTAACAACTATGATTAAGGAGGATTTCATTGGATTAGTCGAAACTCATGCAACTGGCGTATCCGTAATTCCGTACAGTAAGTAAATCATGGCAGCAAGTAAGTTTTGTGTGTTCATGTAAAACAGTAATGCATCTCACCCCTGAGTAAAACAGTAAAGTAGGGGCTGTGAGACTTACATGAGTCTAGCAGATAATGCAGTAAGCAAGCAAAGTAGTATCCCGAACTAGCAACCCTTAGCGTCCTAATACGCATAAGGTTTAGTAAGTAAATGGAATACTTGTAAAGTATCCATGCTAGTTGTTCCCAAACTAGTTAATGTCCATTTGTTGTTTGTACGTTTGTATTTGTTTGTAAGTTGTAGTTTGTAGAAAAGTTGTACAGCCCGTTGGTATCGGTGTGTAATAATAATCTCGTATTATTATTATGTATTCGTAGTAGTTGTACAGTTGTAAGGTATACTCGTATAACTGTTGGTTTGTATCATAACGTGTATCATTTGCGTAAGTTCCAGTGGGTCTAATCCCCAAAGGGTACGAGTGAAATCTCGTATGTGTTCGAGTGTAAGCTCGTATTAGTTGCGTGAAATCCTACACGTGAGTATTGAGTGTAAACTCGTAAGTCCGTATCGGGTGCAATCCCGTGTAATTGTACAAGTGTATGTTCGTTGGAGTGTAATCTCCTAAGTGTTTCCGAGTGTAATCTCGTGCGTGTGTGTGAGTGAAATCCCACGTTAAATTAAGTATAATCTTGTACGTACTCGAGTATTAGTGTATACTTCCAAAAGTATAGTATTTTCATGTATAAGTCGTATCGTATTTGATTTGGTTGTTGAAAAGTGATTTTTAAACATTTAGAATGATTTTGGCCTCTGTTTTTAGGTTTTTGCGACACTAAATGCGACACAGCCCTTGTGTCACATGATTTATGCGACACAACCCTTGTGTCACATGGATGCAACTTAATGCGACACAATATGCGACACAACCCTTGTGTCACATGATTTATGCGACACAACCCTTGTGTCACATGGATGCAACTTAATGCGACACAATATGCGACACAACCCTTGTGTCACATGATTTATGCGACACAAGGCTTGTGTCACATGGATGCAACTTAATGCGACACAATATGCGACACAACCCTTGTGTCACATGATTGCCATGCGACACAACATGTGACACAAGCCTTGTGTCACATGAAAGTTTGGTCCAATGCAACACAGCGGCTGACTTCGTTTTTAAGCTCGGTTTTGGGTCAAACGACCTCGGTTTGACCCGAAACTTTTACACAAGTTCTAAAATGGCTAAGTAATGTTAGAAAAATTATCGTTTCGTTTCGGGGGTTCTCGAGATGTCGGTTTTCATTTAACGTCACTAAAACTAAACATACGTTAACTAATCTATTTTTCTAGGAAAATGGGGGCGTTTTGGAGGTAAACCTTCTTCACGAAAGTTGTAGGCAACGGAAAAACGAAGATTTCATGTTTAGAGTATATTTGCTAGTTTCGATCGTACGATTTTATAAAAATTGTGAAAGGGGACTGTTTTTAGTTTAGGTGTTCGGTTTATACTTCCGAGTTTTAAAAACGAGTTTTAACATATCATTTGGACATTATAAAGCTAGGGGAACATCATGGAAGCAAAATAAATGTAATCGGAAAGTTCGGAAGGTCGCCGGAAAACTTACAAAGTTGTCGAATCGAGAAACCGAAAAGATAGGATCGTAGCCCTCGTTGTGGTGATCACTTTGCTCCTTTTCTTTTTGTAATCCAAGCTCGTTTAGTGGGTGTTTTCTAGAGAGAGAGAGTGAGCTGAGATAGAGAGAGAGACTAGAGATTAGAGAGAGAGTTGAGAGAGGTTTAGTAAGGGTGTGTTTGTGTGCTTAAGTGATCAAAAGGGTGAGGGTTTGGCACCCCTCACCTTGACCGGTTTTGGTGGGGCCACCAAGGTGTGGTCTCACCACTTTTTGCTCCCTCGCGTTTGCTCTCCGTGCGGTGTTCGTTTCCCCAGTCGTTTAAACGTAAAAATAAGTTTGTACGCGATTAATTATACATTTTAAAATACGAGATATTATTCGATAATTTAGTTGAAGTATTTTAATAAAATACTTTGTTTTCAAGTTATACAATATAACTTTGTTTTGTTTTGTCGGTTGGTCGAGTTTTCGGAGAGTTCGGTAACGTTTTGATTAAAACGTACGTTTTCGTTATATTATAAACATAATATAAAATAATGTTTGTGTAATTAAATAATTCCACATTATTTAATAATTGTTTTACCAACGTCCGTATGTTTGTACAATTGTAGTTTTTATACGATTTGAACGAATCGTATACGTGTATATATATATCACCTATATATATATATAAGTAAGTAACGTATTTAATCCTATTTCATATTAAATACAAGTAGTAAACACGAAATTATGAAAATTTTAAATTGGCCCTAAATTTGGGGTTGTTACATTCTCCCCTTGTTAGAAGAATTTCGTCCCGAAATTTGTTCGAAGTAGTAATCGGTATCGTTTGGGAAAATTTGTAAAGAGTATCGACCATTTGTCCACGGGACATGGTCAGTTGCGAATCAAGTGAAAGTGTTCGAGTTCCCGGTCTCAACCAATGTGAGGTGTTTGGGAGGGAAGTTTGGTTGCTGTATTTAAAGTGCAAAACAAATTGCGCTGTCGTGATTCAAGTAGTCGGTCGTTTCCTAATCCTATTGTGTACTTAGGGTCTAGGAAAGTACATAGAACGCAAGGCAATATACATAAGTTGTTAAGCAGTTCGGGTAATCTATAAATGTGCGTACCCGGGTTGAGCAAATCACAAAGTCTCGGGTTCGGGTCATCCTCCCTAGCGTTAATTACATAAGCTCTTCCTTTCGCGAAGTTGGTTCCCGCCTTTACCTTTGGGCAGTCCTTTCTGAAGTGCCCTGTACCGTTGCACTCATAGCAGGTCTTGGGTACAGCAGTATCGGTACCAGTAGGGTTGTTTCGGCAGTCTTTGGCCAGATGTCCAAATTTCTTGCATTTGGAGCAGGGACAGGTACCGTCATGATGACGACTACATTTAGAGCAGTAAGGCTTGCTCCCCTTGTAAGCCTTCGAGTCATCGGTATTAACGGTTGCAGGCTTTTTGTCAGAGGTAGGGTTGGATGAGTGGGGATTGGCTTCCCATTTGCGTTTGTTTGCAGATGGGGCAGGAGTTGAGCCACGGCGAACAGAGTTTGCCGTCATTTCATGTGCCATGCGAATGGCGTTCTGAATAGTACCCGGTTTGGATGAGGTTACTAGGTCTTGGAGTCTTTCAGGGAGTCCGTCGACGTACTTCTCGATCCTCTTGTACTCAGGATCAACCATGGATGGGCACAGAAGTGCCAGTTGGTGAAAACGGTTGGTGTAACCAGTGATGTCGTCACCTTGCATTTTGTGATTCTAGAGCTCCACTTCCAGTAGTTTCAGTTCATCCCTGGGGCAATACTCACCTCTCAGCATATTCTTCAGTTCATCCCACTGTAGTTTGTAAGCATTGGCAACACTCACAGTCTGAGCATAGGTGTTCCACCAGGTAAGGGCGGTGTCAAAAAAAGTGTTGGCGGCGAACTTGACTTTATCCTCTTCCTTGCAGTTGCAGATGAGAAACACTGATTCGATTTTCTCGGTCCAACGTATCAGACCGATCGCTCCTTCAGTACCTTGAAAGCTTAAGGGTTTGCAGTTCTGGAAGTCCTTGTAGGTGCAGGTTTTGGGTGGTGGTGTATTGTTAGTCGTGTCTTCGCTACCAGGAGTGGTGGCTCGGACAGCTAGAGCTTGGGCTACACTACGGGCAATCAGACCCGCGAGTTCGGCTTCACTAAGCGTGACTTGTCGTCGAGGAGGCATGTTCCTTGAAACAACAAATAAAGAAGATGTGAGGGTTTGAACAAGAATTATGATGGTGATGATTTAGTGAGTTCAGAGAAACTACGCCAAAGTTTGAGATTTGTTTAAAGTTGTGTATTATAAATAAGTTTACACGGTTTTGGATATTTTATAAAACATTTTGTAAGAAATTTTTGTAACATGTTTAATAAAATATACGTTTGTTATAAAATTTTTGATAGTAAAAGTTGGTTGGAAATTTTGAAATCCGATGGGAACTTGAATTGAAAATGGTTTTCTTAGGATACACCTAACGGTACAGTGGGGTACGTTGTAGAATGTTATAAACGTCGAATTAGGTAGGGTTAGCGAATAAAACAAAGTCCCGATCTTCATATCGAAATATGTTGGAGTAGCTATGGTTGTCAGTTATAACGGGGTGGGTGGTAAACAAAGTATCATCGGACAAGGCCTATTCCTATACCTTCAGTATATAATAGCCTAGAGAGTAGTGTGAAATCGAGGCCTTCGGAAGTATGTCGATATTCGTGAATTCATAAAAGTTGAATAAGGACAGAATGACGAGAATCGAGTTGTTGTTCGTTTGATGTAAGTTGATAAATATTAATTTCGCAGCAGTCGAGAGAGAGTATCGTATCGGGGAAAGAGGCCTATGTATATATATATATATATATATATATATATATATATATATATATATATATATATATATATATATATATCACATAACCGCCTAGTAAGTGTCTAGCACAATCAAGTAAAAGTCCCGGTTCTCTCGAGGTCAGAGTCAGCTATTGCATTCCTGTTCAACATAACCCCTTTCAGAACTCACATCATCTTCATTTAATTGTACATAGTTGATCAGGCTATGTTAAATTAAACTTGTATGCTGTAATTCCTGAACCAGTTATACCTAATGAGGAATACTGCCTAACGGTCATAGTCTAGGCCCACTAAATGCAACCTAGTTCACTATAACCTTAGGCTCTGATACCAATCTGTAACACCCCCAAATTTAACAGTTTGCGGAAGCGAGTTTTGGGTGTTACTAATCAATAATCACAAGCACAAAGGATACAATGAACGACTCTAAATGAGACGTTCGAAAAGTTATTACATTAATACATAAGTAATTCAAAATACAAGCTCGAGTTTCGTGTAAATTCCTAGAGATTCTAATACATAACAACTAGTACAAAAGTAATGTAATAAAATCTCCAAGCTTGTATATGCATGCGACTCGAGCTAAGTAAGCTTATCCTGGTGGGCATCCCTACTGATGCTGTGTACCTGAGAAGCATTACTAAAACGGTCAACCAAAAAGGTTGGTGAATCCTACAGGTTTGTAAGTAAGTAAATAGTTTGAACACACATGTAGTATTTGTAAATCATAAGCCAGCCAGTAAGTAACGATCACAGGTTATGCTCATCGTTCACTTAAGTTTTAATAAGTGGGTGGTTGCAGGTTATGCTAACCGTTTGATACCCTTGCCATGAGCCACCATAATTGAAGCTTAACGTACAGTAAACAATAGTACCCCCGTGAATGTTAATCCAAAAACATTCATATGAAACGAGTAAGAAACGCCCGTTTCTACAGTAACGGTTCGTGGTAGTGCGTGCTACCCCGGGCGGGGATTGTCAGTCCCATATGGATCCAAATACTAAAACTCGCGCTTATCACCTAACTAACAACTATGATTAAGGAGGATTTCATTGGATTAGTCGAAACTCATGCAATTGGCGTATCCGTAATTCCGTACAGTAAGTAAATCATGGCAGCAAGTAAGTTTTGTGTGTTCATGTAAAACAGTAATGCATCTCACCCCTGAGTAAAACAGTAAAGTAGGGGCTGTGAGACTCACCTGAGTCTAGCAGATAATGCAGTAAGCAAGCAAAGTAGTATCCCGAACTAGCAACCCTTAGCGTCCTAATACGCATAAGGTTTAGTAAGTAAATGGAATACTTGTAAAGTATCCATGCTAGTTGTTCCCAAACTAGTTAATGTCCATTTGTTGTTTGTACGTTTGTATTTGTTTGTAACTTGTAGTTTGTAGAAAAGTTGTACAGCCCGTTGGTATCGGTGTGTAATAATAATCTCGTATTATTATTATGTATTCGTAGTAGTTGTACAGTTGTAAGGTATACTCGTATAACTGTTGGTTTGTATCATAACGTGTATCATTTGCGTAAGTTCCAGTGGGTCTAATCCCCAAAGGGTACGAGTGAAATCTCGTATGTGTTCGAGTGTAAGCTCGTATTAGTTGCGTGAAATCCTACACGTGAGTATTGAGTGTAAACTCGTAAGTCCGTATCGGGTGCAATCCCGTGTAATTGTACAAGTGTATGTTCGTTGGAGTGTAATCTCCTAAGTGTTTCCGAGTGTAATCTCGTGCGTGTGTGTGAGTGAAATCCCACGTTAAATTAAGTATAATCTTGTACGTACTCGAGTATTGGTGTATACTTCCAAAAGTATAGTATTTTCATGTATAAGTCGTATCGTATTTGATTTGGTTGTTGAAAAGTGATTTTTAAACATTTAGAATGATTTTGGCCTCTGTTTTTAGGTTTTTGCGACACTAAATGCGACACAGCCCTTGTGTCACATGATTTATGCGACACAACCCTTGTGTCACATGGATGCAACTTAATGCGACACAATATGCGACACAACCCTTGTGTCACATGATTTATGCGACACAACCCTTGTGTCACATGGATGCAACTTAATGCGACACAATATGCGATACAACCCTTGTGTCACATGATTTATGCGACACAAGGCTTGTGTCACATGGATGCAACTTAATGCGACACAATATGCGACACAACCCTTGTGTCACATGATTGCCATGCGACACAACATGTGACACAAGCCTTGTGTCACATGAAAGTTTGGTCCAATGCAACACAGCGGCTGACTTCGTTTTTAAGCTCGGTTTTGGGTCAAACGACCTCGGTTTGACCCGAAACTTTTACACAAGTTCTAAAATGGCTAAGTAACGTTAGAAAAATTATCGTTTCGTTTCGGGGGGTCTCGAGATGTCGGTTTTCATTTAACGTCACTAAAACTAAACATACGTTAACTAATCTATTTTTCTAGGAAAATGGGGGAGTTTTAGAGGTAAACCTTCTTCACGAAAGTTGTAGGCAACGGAAAAACGAAGATTTCATGTTTAGAGTATATTTGCTAGTTTCGATCGTACGATTTTATAAAAATTGCGAAAGGGGACTGTTTTTATTTTAGGTGTTCGGTTTATACTTCCGAGTTTTAAAAACGAGTTTTAACATATCATTTGGACATTATAAAGCTAGGGGAACATCATGGAAGCAAAATAAATGTAATCGGAAAGTTCGGAAGGTCGCCGGAAAACTTACAAAGTTGTCGAATCGAGAAACCGAAAAGATAGGATCGTAGCCCTCGTTGTGGTGATCACTTTGCTCCTTTTCTTTTTGTAATCCAAGCTCGTTTAGTGGGTGTTTTCTAGAGAGAGAGAGTGAGCTGAGATAGAGAGAGAGACTAGAGATTAGAGAGAGAGTTGAGAGAGGTTTAGTAAGGGTGTGTTTGTGTGCTTAAGTGATCAAAAGGGTGAGGGTTTGGCACCCCTCACCTTGACCGGTTTTGGTGGGGCCACCAAGGTGTGGTCTCACCACTTTTTGCTCCCTCGCGTTTGCTCTCCGTGCGGTGTTCGTTTCCCCAGTCGTTTAAACGTAAAAATAAGTTTGTACGCGATTAATTATACATTTTAAAATACGAGATATTATTCGATAATTTAGTTGAAGTATTTTAATAAAATACTTTGTTTTCAAGTTATACAATATAACTTTGTTTTGTTTTGTCGGTTGGTCGAGTTTTCGGAGAGTTCGGTAACGTTTTGATTAAAACGTACGTTTTCGTTATATTATAAACATAACATAAAATAATAGTTTGTGTAATTAAATAATTCCACATTATTTAATAATTGTTTTACCAACGTCCGTATGTTTGTACAATTGTAGTTTTTATACGATTTGAACGAATCGTATACGTGTATATATATATCACCTATATATATATAAATAAGTAAGTAGCGTATTTAATCCTATTTCATATTAAATACAAGTAGTAAACACGAAATTATGAAAATTTTAAATTGGCCCTAAATTTGGGGTTGTTACACTTACCGACTCACTGATTTACTGATTTACAAATGTACGGACTTACTGATATACGGTACTGCTTGAGTTACGTTTAATCCAATGAAGGCCTCTGAATCATAGTCGTCAGTTATCGGATAAGCGCGAGTTTTAGTAAATGGATCCATATGGGACTGACAATCCCCACCTGGGGTGGTAGCGCCACCACGAACCGTTACTCGTATAAACAGGTGTTTTCTACTCGTTTCATATGAATGTTTTTGGATTAGCATTCACGAGGGCAAATTACTTACTTACTGTTAAGCTTCAACTATGGTGCTCATGGCAATGTATACGGAAACTATTCCAACTGTGCAATATTTACTTACTTTTACAAACTGATGTGTTCAAAACTGTTACTTACTATAAACCTGTGAGATTCACCAACCTTTTGGTTGACCTTTTTAGTGATGCATTCTCAGGTACGCAGCTATAGTAGGATGGCCCAGCAGGATCTACTTATTAGCTCGAGTCGCATGCATGTAACTACTTGAAGATATTACGACATTACTTTTGTATTAATGGTTATGTACTTTGGAATACTAATGTAACGTACTATTTTTCCAACATCTCATGTACTGTCGTTCACTGTATACTTTTGGTGCTTTGGTTATTGATTAGTCACGCCCCGACCCGATTCGCTTCCGCAACCCGAAATAGGGGGTGTGACAGATTGGTATCAGAGCCTAAGGTTATAGTGAACTAGGTTGCATGTAGTGGGCCTAGACTATGACCGTTAGGCAGTATTCCTCATTAGGTATGACTGGTTCAGGGATTACATCATACGAATTTAATTTAACATAGCGTAGCTAACTATGTACAATTAAACAAAGATGATGTAAGAGCTTAAAGGGGTTATATTGAACAGGAATGCATTAGCTGACTCTGACACGAGAGAACCTGGACTTCTAATTGTTTTGTGCTAGACACGACTAGGCGGGTATATAGGTATATAAGATATATACATATATGATTAGGCTATTATGTGATATAGGGATATATACATACATAGGCCTCGATTACATACTACGCTCTAGACTATTATATATTGAGGATACGTGAATAGGCCTTATACGACGATACTCTTGTTACTACCTACACCACTGTAACCGACAAATATGGCTACTCCAGCATCCTTTAATATGAAGAACAGGACTTTGTATTTGCTTACTACCGCCTACCTAATTATACGCCTATCACATTTTGTAACGCACTTCACTATACCGTTAGGTGTATCCTAGGAAAATTGTTTCAACAAATTTCAGCAGGCTCTTACCCTGAAATTTTTCATAACTCCTATTTTTCAACGGATTTTGTTAAACAAAATTTTCAAAGCGTCGTCGCTGACAAGAGTTTCAACCGAAAAAATTTATCACTCAAGTTTTCAACGGACCTTAAGTTTTCAATAGACATTTTGTTGATACATGTTTGTGTGTCTGTCAGTTGGTCTATTGAGTTGTAAGTGTCGTTAGTTAGTTTTATTAGAAAAGTCATTTTCTGTATTTGCGACACTTAAGTTTAGCATTAGGCGACACTTGCCTTAGTGACGCATAGCGACACTTAGGTAAGTGACGCATGAGGGCGGCGACATGCGACACTTCCCAAGTGACGCATGTCTGCCGATTTTGTTTTAGTATAAATTAAAACCTACGGGTTTTCGGCTAGGGTTGACGAAACCCTAGCACCATTTGTCGACTAAGCACTTCTGTAAACAGTTCCAATACGATTTACAAGCTAATATACTCGTTTACTTTGATTAATCATTGTTTTCGGTTTGAGTTTATTACTTGTTTTGTAATTGATTGATTCCGCCAATCTATTACTATCGATCAACACTTAGATCCACATCCAGGGGGCACTTTCAACTGGTATCAGAGCCTCGGAGTTGATTTGATCGACGTATGTACGTGTATTGAAGTGTTTTCGGTTCGATTTTGTGAAGATCAAAGACATTCTAGCAAGATTAGGATCGATTTGGTGCTATTACTGTGTTTTGAGTAAAGATTTACAGGTTTCGTACGATTGGGACTCAAGAATTTTCGTTAGGTTTACGAAAATTCGATTTTTAGGGTTTTTGGGTGTTCACAGCCGTTTCTGCGTCACTCAGAGCGTCACTTCGACACTTTGTGCGGCACTTCGAGCGACACTTCTGTAAGGAACAATTAGGGTTTTTACGACACTCAAGTGCGTCACTTGGTAACGTCACTTGAGTATTATACGTCACTTACGTTAGTGACACCTACTGTTCATTCCGACACTTTACTGCGTCATTTGATACGACACTTGTGTATCATCCGTCACTTACTACGAGTGACGCGTTAATTCTGTCAGTCACTTAAAGCGTCACTTACCTTAGTGACGCCTGTTATTGCTAAGCGACACTCAAGTCCGTCACTTGAGTACGTCACTTACGTGTTAATAAGACACTCATCTCTAGTGTCGTTCTGTTTGTTATCCGTTACTCGATAGCGTCACTTATCAAGTGCCGCTTCTCTTTGCGACACTAAGGTGCGTCACTTACCAAGTGACGCCTTTGTTACTAATCAGCTTCCAAATTTTTTTTTTAAGTTGATTTTACAGGTACGCTTCAATGTCTGATAAGGAAGATATTAGAGGAATCAGAGAGATGCTCAGACAGAGCAATGATATTGGATCCAGTAATAAACCTCCGTTCTTTGGACCAGATTTAGATTATGTGTATTGGAGAGATAGATATGAACAGTATATAGATTTCCACTATCCTGAACTGTGGGGACCTTTAAAAGAACGATATGTTGCTCCAGTGGCTGAAGGAAATTATCGTGGTGTTCCTCCAGCTAAAACATATAATGCTATGTCACCTCAAGAGAAAAAGGAGTATGAAACAGAAAGAAAGGCTCATTCTTCTATCTGTATGTGTTTGCCAAAGGATGTTATGAGACTCTTTAAATCTCATGACACAACTTATGATCTGTGGAAGGCAATTGAGACAAGATGCGGAGGAAATGAAAAGTACAAGGAGGCTAAGCTAGAATTAATCAAAAAGCAGTATGATTTATTTGACATGATTCCGAATGAGCTGACTTCCAGTTTATTCACTCGATACTCACATCTGGTTAGTGAGTTAAATGAAGGAGGATACAATCTCCCTGCACTTGAGGTAAACAAGAAGTTGCTGGACGTGTTGCCAAGTGCTTGGGATGTGAAAGTCCAATTTTTAAAAGAAAATCCAGAATTACAGAGGATGACTTTGGATCAATTGATAGGTATTCTACAAGCTCATGCGATGGAATTGAAAGATGTGCAGTCTAGGTTGTTAGAATTGGAAGCGGTTACTGTTGTTTCGGGGGAGGAAGGTCAGAGAACCTTAGAAACAAATGTAACCCCTCCCCCAGAATCCGAAAATGTAAATCCAGATTCTATTAATGAAAACATTGCTTTGGATTATTTCGTTGATGTTCCAGGACAACCGAGACCCATTTCGGTTGATTATTCGAATGTTAATCTCACATACATTCAGAGTTTGATAAATCCGGATGATGAAGAAGATAAATCAGTTGATCCGGATGATATAGAGATGGATGCTGAGGTTCCAGGGTCAGACGAAGAATATTTGGTTAATCCTCATCAGGAACCAGCACCTGAGCGAGAATCGGAACCAGTTCAGAAACAACCGGCTCAACCGTATGATTTTGATGCACCGATCATTGAGTCCGATGATTCTGATGATGACCAAGAGCCTCAAACAGATACTACTCAGGAACAACCAACTGCTGAATCTGTTCCTGAACAAGCGCAACCGTCTACATCTTCAGAGCGCCCAATGTTTCGAAAGCTCAAGCCTGAATTGAAGATTTGCAAAACATATCAGGTTCGAGGTGATTTGACTGGATTAATCAGAAGTTGGAAGTTTGATGAAGTCAACTTTCTGATTCTTATTAAGCGAAGAGATGGAGTACAGTATTTTCGGCCAAGATTTAACTGTATCAGCACATTGCCGAAGGAGGAATTAAATCGTCTTGCTCAGCTGAACATTGTTAATCACACTGATGATTTTCGTGGTAATATGTTTCAGAAGATTCTCAGAAGAGACATTAACAGCAAGAAGTATTTGTGGGTTAGACCAGAGTTGGGAGTTCGTTATTCATACAAGAAAAAGTTAGATTCAAGAACTCAGCAACCGATTGTGAAGTATCATTATCCTCCAGCTGCTAGTCAGAAAACTGTGCCTTTGCAGTCATTACCACTTGATTTTCTGAAAAGATTAAGATATTGGTGGTTTGACTCTGTTACTCAAGAAGCAGTCATTGAATATCTTTCGGTTGAAGATCCAGTGATTGAGAAGGGTAATTGGAGTTTATCCGCAAAGTATGGAAGAACTCTTCGTGTTTTTGATCCGATCAGCCTTATCAATTTGACGAAGAAAGATTTGAAAGCTCTTCACAAAAGTAAGATGGAGTATCATCGTTATGATCAAGAAGAAGCTTCAAAGTTCGAGAAGGTGGTCGAGATTTGTGTTCGAGTGGGTATTCATGCTGGTGGAGTATTTCCACCAGGTTGGGTTTAAACTGAAGATGTTTTTGAAGACCAAGCTGAAGACACGGGGGAGTTTGTTGATACATGTTTGTGTGTCTGTCAGTTGGTCTATTGAGTTGTAAGTGTCGTTAGTTAGTTTTATTAGAAAAGTCATTTTCTGTATTTGCGACACTTAAGTTTAGCATTAGGCGACACTTGCCTTAGTGACGCATAGCGACACTTAGGTAAGTGACGCATGAGGGCGGCGACATGCGACACTTCCCTAGTGACGCATGTCTGCCGATTTTGTTTTAGTATAAATTAAAACCTACGGGTTTTCGGCTAGGGTTGACGAAACCCTAGCACCATTTGTCGACTAAGCACTTCTGTAAACAGTTCCAATACGATTTACAAGCTAATATACTCGTTTACTTTGATTAATCATTGTTTTCGGTTTGAGTTTATTACTTGTTTTGTAATTGATTGATTCCGCCAATCTATTACTATCGATCAACACTTAGATCCACATCCAGGGGGCACTTTCACATTTAATCTTTCGACATTTTCTACGATTTTATCTTTAAAGTCCTACTTTTAAAATTAGAACACCGTTCACACATGAAAACATTGTTAGGAAAAATCTAAGATGAATTTGGTGCTTATGAGGAGAGACTAATCGTTAATGATGAAAGTGATAACACTAACTCAATAAGAAAAATCTACCAAAACCCGAATGAGGACGCAGATATCTTCATTCTTAGACGGCCTAACTATTTTTGTGATTACTTGCTTTACTAAATCTTGATTTTTACTTGCTACTACATTTTGTGCTTTGAATCCTAAAAATTTGTTAGGATTAGGAAACAACAACTTGACTACTACACGATTCCAGTAGAGTTTAGTTCACTCTATCATATTAATGATTAACACGGATATTACGAGCACAGTAGAAATTACCATGATACCCTAGGCTACTAGTACAAATTGTAGTTGCACTCTAGTGACAGACTGACCGACATACCCTGTCTCCTTTCTTTTAGTCGCCAGTAGGGCAATAGTTCAACAAGGGGAGAAAGACAACCTTAGACAGATGATTGTGTCACTCACAATAATTTCACAAACTCTCTTAGGATATGCACAGACTAATACTTCGACACATCGATAATTACTACGAACAAATTTCGGGACGAAATTCTCCTAACAAGGGGAGAATGTGACACCCGGTCAAAAATGACATTTTTAGCGCCAAATTTAAACTTTCAAATCACGTATTATTTAAAGATAATACCGAAGTAATTGAATACGATATATAGAATTATATATACATAACGTTTAAAGATTATTTAATAATCTCGTATCTACGAATCTGATAGAACGCGTAAACTGAAATACTAACGTTGGTGCAAAGCATTTCCAAACTAAATATTATTGTCAAGAATAATATTTAATTACTTCGTTAGAAAACTAAACACATTTTAAGTACTGAAAACTATCCGTATATTCAAAGTGAAACAAGGATATAAATTTATATATAGTTAAACGTATTTTTATAACATACTTGGATTGAAAATATATACGATTTTACATTTAGAGATTTAGAAACATTATTTTATAATACGATCGGGTACCCGAACACGGGTATATTATACTGCGAATGGAAGACAAAGACTACCCAAACCCACAAAAAGTGGATTTGGGTCGGCCTCTTCCTTTTGTCATACGCAAAGAACAAATCAAACACCCACCTTTGTATATCATGTTACCCCATCTCATTTTCTTCAACCTTTTTCATATTCATCTATATTTACCTATCGGTTTCTCTCTATCATTTAACAACAACGATTAATAACATAACAATAATAATAGGTGAAGCAACAACATAATCATCATCTATCCTTCTTCCTTCATCATCGATCATCATCTCATCACATCATCCCTCTCGGCTCATCACCACCGAGCACCACCACCTTCGGATCATCACCATAAAAGGAGGAAGCAAGAAAGGGAGCGAAACAACACCACAAGATAATCATCATCGATCATTTATCATCATCCAAAAACCCCGTCCTTCCCTCGAGTACCACCGCCGGCCATCACCACCGGGACCACCATCAACAACAACAGTAACACCACCAACGAATAGCAGCGGCTCACTACTCACCACCATCATCATCGTTACCTCATCATCTCCGGTCACCATCTTACTTTATCTCTCTCTCGGGCCTCACCTTGAACCCATAAACAACAACAGAGAACAACTAGGCAAAAATAGCAGGAACACAACCGATGATCGTCAACAATAAACGAGCAGTAGCAGAGGCATCGCCAACCCATCCACCACCCTCGGTTGAGACAACCACAGTCACCACCCTCATCTCGGCACCACCTTCACTCTCGGCTCTCACCACCTTCATCCGTGAGAACACTCGTACCCTTTTCTTTGAATTTGTGTTTAGAGTGTGCATATATTACCATGTGTTTCGATTGTATAAACTGATCATGTTCAAGGTTGTGAGTCGTGAATGAAAAACCTGTAACTAACCATTGTACAAGAACTGAAAAACGATCCAAACTTTGACCCCTAGATGGCGTATGGTTTATTCTTAATATACGTATTAATGTTTAAATGGCAGATCACATTTTAGAACTAAATGCCTGTTGGTGAAATGACACTGTGAGCATGTGAGGAAACAAAATGTTATGTTTAATTACTAACACAATATAAATACATATTTTAGCAAAATATAACAAAAGCAAGCAATGGTCAAAGTGGTTGGGAATTTTGGTAGCAAGCAAAAGGTCACAGGATCGATTCCTCCTGTGACCAGTGATTTTTTTTACTCACATATATATATTTATATATATTATTCTATCTTACATAAATTGACTAATGATAAATATATACGAAGACTTTTTCTACGTATACGTATACGATATAACTCGGACATTTTATATATACATATATACTTATTCAAAGTATACAACGAAACGGGCATAATAATAATAATAATAATATGTTTTTAGAAATCATTATTACAAGATTATAACCAACTCATCATACACAATTCAACTCAAACGATCCTTCAAAACAATTAATTTATTTGTATGTTTTGACGAGCCATCAAATATTTATATGAATATATCTCTACGTTTAGGACATTAGAGGATTTCGGATTGCATATTACTTGCGGTTAGGAACGCTAGCCCCACAGGTGAGTCTTACGGCCCCTTTTTACTGTTTTACTGTTTTGGGGAGATGCATTACTTGATTTTACTTGAATACCTGAAATTGCTGTTTTTACTAAATTACTAGTTTGACTTGTACTCATCGAACCATTATTTTACAAACTTTACAAACTGTTGTACCTTGCTGATTCACTGTGTACTTAACCGACTCACTGTGTTACTGAATTACCGTTTACCGACTTACTGTCTTACAGACCTTACAGACTTAATACACTTACAGTCTCATCGACTTACCGACTCACTGATTTACTGATTTACAAATGTACGGACTTACTGATATACGGTACTGCTTGAGTTACGTTTAATCCAATGAAGGCCTCTAAAACATAGTCGTCAGTTATCGGATAAGCGCGAGTTTTAGTATATGGATCCATATGGGACTGACAATCTCCACCTGGGGTGGTAGCGCCACCACGAACCGTTACTCGTATAAACAGGTGTTTTCTACTCGTTTCATATGAATGTTTTTGGATTAGCATTCACGAGGGCAAATTACTTACTTACTGTTAAACTTCAACTATGGTGCTCATGGCAATGTATACGGAAACTATTGCAACTGTGCAATATTTACTTACTTTTACAAACTGATGTGTTCAAAACTGTTACTTACTATAAACCTGTGAGATTCACCAACCTTTTGGTTGACCTTTTTAGTGATGCATTCTCAGGTACGCAGCTATAGTAGGATGGCCCAGCAGGATCTACTTATTAGCTCGAGTCGCATGCATGTAACTACTTGAAGATATTACGACATTACTTTTGTATTAATGGTTATGTACTTTGGAATACTAATGTAACGTACTATTTTTCCAACATCTCATGTAGAGTCGTTCACTGTACACTTTTGGTGCTTTGGTTATTGATTAGTCACGCCCCGACCCGATTCGCTTCCGCAACCCGAAATAGGGGGTGTGACAACAAGACCTTGAAGTCTACACCTTGATTTGGTACAGGACTTAAACCAATATCATTCAGATCAACAAACTGTCATACGTCATCTAGTATTACAAGAAACTTATTCTTACCTCCATCTGAGTTAGCCTCAAACCATTGATGAAGCATCGACGCTCTTGCTTCTTTAGCTTTCTGTTTTAAATCTATACTGAGGTAATCTGCTACTGCGCCCTGAATAGCGACGGGGTCTGTCTTTTCCCCTACAGCCACCTCAATAGTAAATTTAAACACTTTCCTTTCTTTACAAATATTCTTCAGCTTGACCATCATTGTGGACTTCCCGACTCCTCCCATTCCACATAAGGCTACCATGTGTGACTTGTGATTTGGTTGGAGTACTTCCAATGCTTGTGCAAAAGTTTTCTCTCTTGACTTAAACTCATTGTGGTCAGTAGGTGGTGATATAGTGGTAGACGCCCTACTGGAATCAACTTTTGCCAAAGGAATTGGATGATCAGTCCAAACGATCATCTGTATATTTCCTATTAGTCGTTCGATCTCCTCGATTGAATCGAAGGCTTTGCTTCCAGCCTCATGCCTAGTCTTCAGATTGAAACAACTAACAGCATTATTAAAAAAATTTTCCACCTCCTCGTGGATATTTCCAACTTCTTCTAACCAAGGTCGGACAAGAGCTGGATTCGCGCGACGTTTACCGTTGTTCCGCAGCATGTGTTCTTCGACATCTTTTCTCATACATTCCAAGTCCTTCATTTTGGTAACCATAGTCCTCACATACTCTCTGCAGGATACGATGAACTTTAGATGTTTTTTAATCCGAACTATGAGAGGTTCGACAGCAGTTTGGATAGCAATGTCGACAAGAACTGACTCCATTGTTCAGTATTCTTACCCGGTGTTGGTAATACCTACATATGTATGAAAAAAAAAAGGTTACTCAATAGAGTCTGATGGACTTTTTTTATGTATAAACGGTTGATAAACACCGACAATGAGTAGGTCCTACAAAGATGAAAGCAAGTGTAAAACATGTCTGCTTTTCTTTTTTTCTTTTTTTTTTTACCTTAAAGCAACAGTTTTTTTTTTTATTAGACCGAGTTTTTTTTTAACGTAAAGCAACCGGGTTTTTTTTTTTTTTTTTTTTTTTTTTAACATAAAGCAACGGGTTTTTCCAATCTAACGGTCTTGTACCCATTCTTATTATTAATTAGACGGAGTTTTTTTTTAAACGGCTATAAATAGTAACCTAACGTATATCAATAGTAATGTAACACGTGTCTACCTATATACTAGGTAAAGGACCGGCAGCAAACGCGGACTACGACATTTGATGTTGTAAATGTTGCAATTAAAAATTTGAGCCTTTTAATTATCATAATGTTTTATTTCAATACAAAAGTTATTACTTGTATAATTTTTTTTTATTGTTGTGTTAATGTCAGGACAAACGATTGTTTTATTCATTCGATTAGAGTATTTCCTTTTGTATGTCAAAAATATGCGAGATAATAAGTAAAGAAATTTTAACATGCGTCCTAATTGATATATGGAGGTTTTAGTTATTCTTTTGAATAATAAGTGTGGAAGGTGCATTTGTTATATTATGCCAACTATATAAAATGTTTACAAAAGTTATCATGTATACTAAATATATTTTTATATATTATATACATATAGCTTCATGAGCTGCGACTGCAGGCGCAACTAAATTTATGTTTTTTAGATACTAAGATAGATAGAATATGTATTAAGTTAAATAGGATATCAATTTGTTTATTAAATGTAAAGTGTAACATTGTATATGTATACATAAGTTTTACATAAAGACAAAAATGAATAAAGTTATCTAAATGATTCATCACTACACGAACTACCATATTTGGGTTTAAAAAATTTACAATATAATAACACATAAGGTTAGCAAAAAACCTAAGAAACATCAAATCAAAAGATAAAAACATGTAATGCCAACTAAAAACACATTTAAAATAGCAGTATATGATAAACAGATAAAGAGTATAACATGTATAAAAAGTTTATATTCTCATCGACCACTATCATCTCCCCACACAAGCTATAACATTTTCAAAACAGAGGGCACACTATACAAAATACAAAATGCTTGCCTCAAAATAATTTAAAAATAAATAGAAAAATGCCTTGACACCTTTATATCTTCACCAAGAACTCAAGAAGCATTAATTCCAAAATTATGAAAAACAGAGGACTAATGAAAAAATGCCTTGACACCTGCAAAAGCATATACAGTAATAAATTTATATATTTATGAACCAAACTCTACCAAGGGAAAGCATTCAAGTCGGAATTACTTAAGATACTAATATTACTATGTATGGAGTACCTTACATTATATATGAGTAAAAATAATTACAAATGAATTGTAATCTTGTGGATAGTAAAAATGCTGTAACATAGACACACATAAGGGATTAATCCAATTCATAAAGATACTAATTGCATACCTTCAGCTCAACTGTGACTTTTGAATAAGCGTCATATTCATAAAGATCTCACCAGAGATACTCAAATAATTCAGAACTTACACACGAACGCATAAACCATGTCAATCAGAGTACATGTTAAGACTGAATCATCGAGGCATCTATCAATCAATTATTATGGACACAAATACAGGTAAACATGACATTTCATTTCGAAGATATCCTCATTCACAGACAGATAATGAATCAAAATAATACATTTGAAATTACTTACCACTCTTGGACGTAATCATTTAATTATAAGTAATAGCACAGTTCTTTAAAAAAAAAAAGTACACATTATTGGATCCATCAACTAACCTCATCGACTTCTTTATTGAAGTAACCAAGACTGCCAACATAGTGAAGCTACCATTCTTGATCTCTTTTAGCTTCAATTCCTTCATTGACTTCTCATCTTTACAAATCCTAATGGGTAGAAAAATTGCCCGCTTTGAGTTCTGCAAAGCCCATAAGTGCCATTTTGAGTACAAATAGTGGGAATGGGCAAGCCCAGTAGCTGTATGTAGATTTTGACACCAGTTTTGAACCATGGGAGGGCGGTTTTGGCTGGGACAAGTCCAAGCTTAGCTAGAATCTCAGGTTCAATGGGTCTGGCTGCACCCAACATGGTTAACCGACCGTTGATAACTTCTCTAAGCTAGTGAATTGGGCTAAATAAATCCTCCAGTTCCTTCTCGATCTGAAAGACCAAGTGGGTCAATCCAAAGTAACCTAAGAGACTGTGAATTCAAAGTTTTACTTAAAATATAATCAAGAACATATGCTTTGACTACTACTTAAGCCCAAATCTATATTTTTAAAATTGATGTTTTATTAGTACTTACTATAAACTTTAATCTACTTCAATATTCCAATGTCAATCTTTAAGTTGAAAAGCACTAAATAACTTTTACTTAAAAAAGTCAAACTATATCTTTCTTTGTTGGAAAAATCTTAATCCTCAAAATTATGTATTTAAATATGTTATAAAGTTTAATCTACTTCATAAGATTTCCAGTCAATTGAATTTGACTTCAGTCAATGAAATCTTTCATTTTTTAAATAAATCTCAAACTTCACACTAGATGTTTGAGAAATGTAAGAATCTTTTTTTTTTCTTTTTTCTTTTTTAGTACTTATATATGTCAACATCTCAATATCTTCAAGATTCTAGCTATCTTTAAGTTGAAAATCAGTGAGCCATTACTTCTGTAGCCAAAATACTTTTGTTGAAATGTAACACTAACCAAGAATTTAAGTGTATCATGAAATTTAACTTCCATCCAGGTAAGAAAAGAGACTGTTTGGATGCAATGAAAGTTGTCAAGCTGTATGTTTCCTTGCTGTCACAGATAACATACATACATATAAGCCATCAACTAATAATCAAACTCAAACACATGCACGTGCACACAAGATACATACATACATATTATATAATTAAAAATTGTTCCTTAACAGGAGGGGTAGAAGTAGCTTTGACAAGAATGTCCATGATAACCTTTTGAAGAAATGAACTAACCTTATGTTTCAAGGCCATACAACCATACACCGAAAGAAGAGTTTCAGTCATATAATATCTACTCTAATATTTACCACTGATATAAAAGTCTCGCACCTAAATTTTTTGGTCAGTTATGCAACAAACCTGGGTGTCCAAAAATGTACAATCAACCTCAAGAGCAACTTCTACGACCTTGAACTCAAAGGGCAAGTAATCTGTAGATGCTCCCAAACATATCCAAAAAAGTTCTACCTGTTATCAGTTTGTTAAAGTTGGAGCTTTATGACTGCCAATCATCCCCTGAAGCTTTGAATCATCGTTACAGTTCCACTACATACTGTAATACATAACTATTAAGAGAATTAAAAACAGAACTTCATTAGATGTAAAGAAATAACATACTAATTTAAACCCTAGTGTCATAATACTAATAACCAAACATTAAACTAATAAAAACAAAAACAAAAGGTGTGAAGCGAACCTGATTTGGAAGTGAGACAAAATTCAAGAAGCACTTGAATCCAAGGTTGAAAAAGTCGTAAGTCGGGGATTAGTCGGTCGGGACATTTTACGGACTAGTCGGAGACTAGTCGGATTTTGACTTTTATTGACTTTTTTAGCATTTAAATAAATTTCAAAATTATATATAAATAAATATAGATGAGAACCATAAATGTACTTGATTTGTTGCATACTATATGGTTTTTTCTGGTAGATACTAATACTTCAAAGGTGTTTATGTAAAATTTATAACTAAATTTTATTTTCATTTATTTAACAAAACAAATACAATTAATTAAAATACAATACACTAATTAAATGAAATAAAATACAATAATTAAAATTACTTATTAAAAAAACTAAATGGACCATTCATAAAGAATATATATACATCGAAAAAACCAAAAAGTAAATGGACCATTCATTTGCCTCATTGCCTGACAGCTTGCTTACTATTCTCGTTCTTTTTACTTCCTTCTTCTTCTTCCTCCTCAAGCCTCACTCGGTCACTCCTGCAACTCCTTTTCTTTTCTTTATTTCTCCGTTTCCTTCTTGATAATAACAACCCCAAAACAAAAGACAAAGCGGTTAACCACCATACAAGTCACCGTCGGAAGCAAGTCATCGCCGGGAGCAACACCGGAAAAGCGACAGCCGGAATCAGCCCAAAAAACCCGTCTTTGACCAAAAAACCCGTCCTGACCCGACCTGGACCCGACTTTGACCCTTTTTTTCACGTTGACCCGTCTTTGACCGACTTTTCGACCAACTCGCCCATGGATTAGTCGGTGTCCAGGTTTGGCCAACTAATCCCCGATTAGTCGCCGACTAATCCCGTCTTTTACAACCTTGCTTGAATCGGAGACTATCAACAATGAATCCTGCAACTAACGTTGAGAATGACTGATTTTGTTGACCTGGAAAATATTTCCTTCCCTTAAAAAAAGATGGGGGCAAACATTTATTAAATTCAAATTGTTTAACTCATATATCATATCACTATCAATATTTCAAACTCGAAAATACTCTTGAAATAACCACCAAACAAAGAGCAATTTAATCGTCATCTGGGTTATTCTTCATAGCACTATTCAATAGCTGACAAAATTCATTAGGTGATCAAATCCGAAAGACGACTAAAGTTCTTGCTGATCATGCACGCTGGCAGCTGTATCCTAGACAATGATTTGAACATAATATAAACAATTATTATGTGTATTGATTTGATAACTTTAATATAATGACTTGTATGGTTATCGGTTAAAGGTCAACATTTGTATATGTCATTGCATATAATGTAATATACAATTATGTTCTATAGACATCAGCTACATCGCAACAGTCTGCATATTCATACGGGTTAGCTACCTCATAAACGTTTTTACATGCATCTACAATTATCCGCAATAACAAATATACATACACATCAATTACACAATCCATCAATTAATCAATCAATTAACAAACAATAACACTAATGAACCTGAACGGAATACTTGACGGCAAGGTAACCTACATACACAAGCAGACCTTGCTACATCGATTACCGGAAGCTGCTCGAAGATCGTACGGAGTATGTCTATACAAATTAAGGCTACGAAATTAGGATTCATCGGAGAAATAATTGTGTTTAAATCGTTGATAATAGATTGTTGATGCCGACTGGGAGATGAAGAAAATCAGAGAGGCCGCCATTGACAATTGAAGGCGATCGGAAGTCGGTCGGAGTTTTTTTATGTACAGTTGCAAGTGACGACGATGACAAAACCCTAGAAGATGTCGTACGTGGTATTAGGTAAAAAAAATTCAATGGTTGCACCGTGTTTTTATTTTAATACGGAGTAGATAACAATTTAGTTGCCAAAGATTTTGTAGGGATGACTAAATATTTGAATAATACAATAATAATAATTGGGAGGATCCGCTATATTTTTGGAAGAGATATGTGGCGAGTATATGTGGCCGGTTTTTTTTTAATTTAATATATACTAGACTAGGCATTGAGCCCGTGCAGTTTAAAAGTGCAGTTATATAGTAATTTGTAAGTAGCCGATAGCACAATTAATTTGTGATGTTGACCAATTAATTTATGTTTACTTCAATATTTTTCATATATATATTATTTCTTTACTTTTCAGCATAAAGTTATAAATCAAACTTCTTTGTAAACAATGTTCAAGAGTCTGTAAATTAATAACACGTAATCGTTAACTAAAATAATATGTTATAATAGGTAATTAAAAAACTTTATTTTATATATAAAAATTAAGCATTGAGCCCGTGCGATGTACGAACATTTATATAATACCATTAAATTATTTGGTATGTTATTATGTTTAAGTTTGAATACATAATACAATTAAATTTATTTGTAAGTTATCGTGTTAAATTTTAATACATTTATTGAGCCTATGCAATGCAAATTAATTAAAAAAATAAAAATTAATCATATGTTTTTTAGGTTTTCAACTGTATCTTAATATTGTTGAAAGTTTAAAATTTAATACTGAAATTCAATACTAATATATACCAAAATTTACAGAAAATAATCCATTTCAAATATCTTTATTAAAACTAATTTTCTTAAAACATGGTACTTGATGATGATAATATTTGTTAAATGCAATTCTTGGTAATTATTAATTAAGGTTTTTAAGAAAAATATAATATGATGATTTATGTAGGTAAAAATTTTTATATATTAAATATAATATAGGAATTTTAAAGGCTATTATAATGAAGTATACTTGATAAATAATAGTCTTAGTAATTAATAATTAAGGTTTTTAAGAAAAAAATAATATGATGATGTGGCAAGTTAGAAGGCTTTAAAGAAAAGGAAATGTCATGATGTGGCATGTCTAAAAATCAAGGAAAAATATTTGTTTTATAAGTATAGATAGATAAAAGACCCGCGATAGCGCGGGCTTTTGATATTTTTATTTGTAGTTTTTTGAAGAATAAATGATGTTTTGATTTGCTCTCAATTAATAACATCTGGGTCGAGATAACATGACATGTCCTTTAGCCACAAGATCTGATATTAGAAGATGAACAACGGCCTGTTTGATGAACTTCTTGTCAGCTGGAGTTCCTGTCTGATTAACTACATTTCAAATAATGATCTCTAAGTAGACTATCCAATTATATACGAAGGTGAAATAGAGATTATGTACTAACCTTTAGCTGCCTACTTTGTTACCTCCATGAAATCTAACATACAAATTTACACTCTTAATAAGATAAAGTCTTACCTCTCTTTTGGTATCTGTCAAAACCATATAAGCAAAATCTTTCACTATTGGTAATATAAGACCAAATCTAGACAATCAGATAAAATAACTAACCAAATTCTTTCTTGATCTTCTTTAATTTGTGGCACTTTATCGAGTAGGTAGTGTGCAGTAAGTAATAGTAGCATTATGCATCAACTTCCAATTTAGTCCTTCATCTGAAACCAAGCCTGAACAACCAAAACAATGAATAACACTGAAAGTATAAGTTTTTAATCAACGGAGAACACCGTGAACTCTCAAATTAATTTATTCATCAAGCAAGAATTTAGTTAAGTGTCACAACAAAGAAGGATAAGTAATCATAATTAATACTTGGTTGTTGAAGGCAGTCAAGAAGAACGATTCATATCGATCTAAAATCAATCGTTTGGATTATGCTTGAATTAAACATTGAATTGAACCAATCGAACGTTGTTATCTCCAATCAGTAATTAGGTATTGAAGAATTCAAATCTTTGAGAAGAAAACGTGTGATGAGAGTAATAATTGGTAAGCTGAATTCAAAGAATTGATGATTGGTGATGAGGATGAAGAAGGAGCGGAAAAAGAGAGAGTCCAAACTGGATAAAGAATACCACATATTGAAATGTAGTTGTTGTATATGAAAATCAAACCAACAGAATAAGTGCATATATAGCTCGAGTCAACCAATTATATATGAAACTTAGAAGATGCTTTTGAAAATCAGCAATTACAGTAAAATAAACCATCAGTTAGAAATGTACTTGTAATCCAATGAATCATACCTATCCAAGTGCAAGATGAATATTACTAAATCCAGATGCATGATCAATTTAAGAACATCCCAGAGGTTAATTAGGTCCCTGTTGGCAACATAACAAATGATAATACCATATAAAATGTGTAAACGGAAGAAATGGGTTCTATTTTGAGAGGGACTATTTTCTGAAAGATTCTACTTCTCACATTTTCTTACCAACTAACCAAGTGTTCAATACGAACAGTACATAAGACACAGCACAGACGTGTAGCACTTTTATATATGCTAAGAGCTAATTCTTGTTTCCCAACTGCATACAGAAGGCCACAATTCTTGTAAAAGATAGAAATTTGAAAAAATTGAAATCTAAACAAACTTAAGTATTCATTTAAAAGGCAGAAAGCTAAAACGATTAAGATAACAACAAATACTGTCTTTAGAAGTATTATCCATAAAACCATGTGTAGTTATGGATGAAATTCAGGAAGATCATCCATCTATATAACTGGATAAAAAACATATAATAACCACAATATAATAATATAGGCATTTTAACTAACAGTTGGAGTGCATTCAAACATGAGCATAATTTCATCAAAGTGGTGCTTGTATTTCTTCAACCTTAAAAGCTAAGCAAAGACAACAAACAAAAAGTAATACTAATTAATCTATTATTATTAATGATATGCATGACGATTCATCAAATATCGGTATTAACAGTTTTTACTATATTATAAGGAAGAGTCCAACAGCCTATATAAGGTCAGCCATTTAATATGTGGCACAATAAGAGGTGGCAATTCTAACCCATCTGGGTCGAATTTGTTAAAAGTTCTACACAGCGCATTCGAAATTACAAAAAATTATATAAATCAATTTTTTAAACACAATTACAATAGTAAGCACATAACTTGGTTTTTCGATATTACATGACAGTTTCGTTATTTAAATAAAATATGACTTTCTTACAACACAAAAGTGTTTTTGGCTACCTAAACTGACCCGTTTGGAATCATACCAAATGTACCCAGTAATGCCAAGTAACTCACCTGAGATACTTATTGCTTTGCATCCAATACAACCTAATGTCGATCTCCCTGTACATACCAAGCATCTTGAAACCTATAATGACTATTAATCTTTACCAATGGAGATGATTGTGCCCAAACGTGTTTATAACTTGAAGAATTTATATGAGTCACTTAAAAACATAGACTATAGTGTCAAAAAGTTCACATATTCGATGACTTTTTAGCTTCAGTTTGAAGCATTTAGTTACACCTTTAGTTTGTTAATTGTTATTAACGTCATATATATTTGAGTACCTGAAAGACTATCCTTGAGTGTGCCGTTCGCACTCATAAACCAGCATTTGTGCTCCCTGATTGGAAAAAAAGCCAATGAGCCCTACAACATTCTTGTGATAAACTCTTGAAAGAAGCTCCATCTCAATCTTAAAATCGAAGCCACCCTGTGTTGATCCTTGTTGAGCTCTTTTTATGGCAATTAACTGCCCATTTGGAAGACTTCATTTATATACCTACACATTTTTCATCACTTCATTGATTAACAACTTATATGTCAATTTAAAGCGTACACAAACGCACACTTTCCATATCCTTTGTTAGTGTATTAAGTTCTTCAAAGGTGAAGGATCTTGCTCCTTTCAACTAAGTAACACCCCAACTTCCACTGGTGGGATTCTAAAGTGCTTCAAGTCGTACATCATATTAATCAGAAGTAAAAGACCACAAAGATTCCCCAATACTGATAAAAGATATTACTACTAAAACATACATTGCTGACCAAAAACCTAAAATCAGCTTTCTAGAAGAGGCAATACATAAATAACGTGATGAAGAGAAAATTAACCAAACTTGACCCAAACAATCATACGAAATCCAATTCGATAAGCCTTAATCGAGCTCCCAATGAACATCACATGATTAACAAATCAAAAATAAATAGAAACCAAATCAAACTATCAAAACACCTAAACTAATTTGACTGAATAAAAGATGCAATAAGATAATAAATTGTAAAACCTAACCTTACAAAACATAGCAAAACACCCTTCAACAAATCTATACATATAGCTCTTTTTTCCAATATCATTGTAAATCGCTCATTGATAAGTTTCACCTATAACCTGCGTACGGAGTCGGAAAACATGAATTTCAGTATGTAATCTAATTTTGGATTAATACAGTATTAGTAGTTGAAATTTGAAACATGATAAATGAACGTTATTCAGCAAATTGAAATACATATAAGATGAGTATCAAATCAAAGAAATAAACACGAGTTTAATTAATTAATTTCATACCAGACGATGCCTTAAGCACCTCTACCAATAGGACGAATCGGAAACCTGTATATAACTTTCTTGAATCAGAACATAAGCTCCATTCATTAGGGATGCCAACTGCTATTTCTCTTCCATTTGACAACCAACACTTTTAGTCCGTTGTGAACCAAACCCCATTATCTTCTACTTCTACATAAATAAAAGAGTTAGTATAAACTCACACCCTTGATAATCTACTCCAACAGAATATATGACTTCAATTCAAACTCAAACATAAATCAAAATGTAGGTGACAAAGAAGGAAGATTCGAATTGTTTAAATATATAGCTCATTATGGTTAGAATTTCCGAGCAGCTATGGGGAAGTGTCCATTTATATCTTATATTCACATATTTTGTTCTTAAACAATAAAATCACTGAAAGAATATTGATCCAGAAGCTATAAAGAACATGTAAAAAACATAAACATCAATTAATATTTCCATTAAAAAGGATATTGATTTATATAACTACATCGGTAATGAATATTAGAGTGGCTTTTTATAAAAATCATGATAACATGTATACATACCTTATATTACGATTCCTTTGATTTACATATCGAATACATGATTCGGAATTTCGGATAGACGAAGAAGAGGGGTTAGGGATACGCATTGGTTTTTGGATTAGGGATCCGTGTATTTTTTTTTGTTTTTATATGTCAGATTTTGTATTTATATTTTTTAATAAATTAAAGCACGACATTGAATTATGGTGTTATCTGTTTTGATGGAAGATATTCTTTACCAATTTTATTGGCTATTTTATATAAGTTGCCGAATTATTTTAAATTCAATTCAATATTAATATTAATATTTAGGAGATTTAGGGATGGTAAGTGTAACTATTAAGAATTAATCTAGGTGATCGGATCGATTTGAGAAAATCCAATTAAGGGCCGAGATTACCCCATGTTATTTTGCTTTAAGTATAGTTTCTAGATAGATTAATTAAAAAGTTTAACAAATATAATAATAATAATAATAAATCTAGATCGTTGGATCAATATGGGGAAAAACAATTAAGGGTTGGGATTGCCCCAGACTATTATGCTTTAAGTATAAGTTATAGATAGATAGATTATAGATTATAGATAGATAGATTCTGCTTTAAGTATATGTTATAGATAGATTAAAACGATTAAAAAAATAGTGAAAAGGTACAAACTACAAAACCATTTTCTCAAACCATTTGCGGATTTGCTTTTATTAAAATTAATAATAAAAATCTTTTTCTTCATCTCCATAATTTCCTCTTTAAATTAGAACATTCATGCTTTAATTTTTGTTCATAGATTTACGGTAGCGACGTTTGCCGGTTGGGACCACTCCCTAGCTTCCGCACCTATCCAAATGTTTAAAAATTTTTGGTTTGAAAATTCTACCCTAAAACTTCTTAGAGATGGATGCGTCAACAGAAAAGAGATCGAAACTCGATAACTCCCAATCGGAGTACGATTCATCGATCTAAAGATCGTGAACAACAATCACCTGTACTTAAAGCTCGTTTATATCCTCTCAAGGTAGTATTTATATACATATTTTTCATTTCGTGTGTCTTTCAGATCTAGTGTGTGAATTTATATATAACTAAAAAATATTTGTTGAGATATCTACATTTTGTATAACCATAGTTGGTGTGTTGATAATGTTGTGGTATAGTTGGTGTGTTGATATTGTTGTGCTGAAATTTCCATTTGTGCGTATGTAATTTATATTGTCGCACCACCAAAACACATGGCAGTGGAAATATGAGGTGTCACGGGGGCGCCGACCAAATCAAATATCATCACACAAAGATTACAATAAACGACCTCTAAATGAGATGATGGCACCCAAAAGCGCCGGTGTCGTTGATGGTAACTAATCGGACGCCAACAGGGATTTTAAAATTTATATTTAGCGGGGATTAAATTATACGTACTACCTACTTCGGTTAGCAAGCGGTAAGTATGACCTAAGATCGTTCTATGAATCCAAACGTGTGGGTGATTAAAGCTGGTGCTTTCGGTAGGGAGGTATTTAGGATGGGACAAAGTAGGTAGGTTTGGGGGTTTTTAAACTAAAGACAAATAATTAAAATGCAAGAAAGTAAATTGCAGGAAATTAAAGTACAGGAAAGCAGATAAAGATAAATATGTGATTGCTGAGACTTTGATAATTAATGTTTCAGGATGACAGATTAAACAGGGACAATACTAAATGTTATGGACAAACTATTAGGCGTAAACTCTAGAACCCTACCAATTAAGTTTCCCACTGGCATGTCACTAGGAACTAGGTTATCATGATTCTGATCGGAGCAATACGCAAACTTCCAATACTTATCTAGTTGAAAGATAAGCAACCTATCTTGGCTTGATACCGAGGTGCATGAATCAGTAGCGTATCGTCTCATAGGTCCGACCGTTCTTAACCCCTAAAATAGTTTATTATTCCATTAGCATGCAGATTAATAACTTTGTATGTTTAGACCGCTGATTATGTAAGACTTAGTGTTTTAAGGATTCTAGGTCGCTAGGACTTTACTCTTATTCCTGTTGGGTTTTCTATTCCCTAACTAGATTATCATATACGCAGCGGAAAACCAATATATTTTATAATCTAGGGCAATTAGGAAACTAAACCCTAAGGATCTTAAGTTGAATAAATAATACAATAAACAATAGGATAAATAAGAAAATACTAACCTTAGAGAAAACCTATTTCTCACGCGCAGACCAACCAGCAGAGCTTCGTTACTTGGAGGCAAGTACCGAAAGTAGAATACCTCTAATGCTTCACACCCAAAAACCCAAGAGAAAGTCAAATTTTTGAAACCCTCAAAAATTCGTATGAAATTCGTATGGAATAAGGTATAGGTTTGACCCCTATTTATGTAACACCCCCGAAATTCACTGTTTTGCGGAAGCATAGTTTGGGGTGTTACTAATCAAATATCACAGCACAAAGATAAAGTAAACGACATCTATATGCAACGTTTGTAAATTAGTTACATTCCATAGATATATTGTTTGAAAACTTAGTGTTTTCGTATACAAAAATGTAGTTTCCCTAGAGTCCGCGCGTGTAGCGGGAGATTCTATTACATAATCAAAATATACCAAAGATAATGCTAAGAATCTCCGTTAATGCAGTTGTGTTGAAATCATGCGACTCTAGCTAAAATCATGGAGTAATCCTACTCCATCCGGGTACCTGAGAAAACATGCTAAAAGTGTCAACCAAAAGGTTGGTGAATCTCACAGGTTTGTAAGTAATATCGGCTTTGAACACGAGATTTCATTAGTAATGCCCGTAGGCGTAAAATCAGCCATTGCAATCCAGCAATCGTAAAATCAGTATTTGCAATCCAGCAAATGTAAATAAGTAAGTTTATACCGTTGCCATGAGGCTCATAATCGAAGCTTAACCCGTAAGTAATAATTTTGCTCCCGTGACATGCTCGTAAATGAGCAAGCATCAGTAACGAATAATTAGTCACCCGTTTCTACGTATAAATCAGTACGTGGCAGCGCTACTGCCCCGGGCGGGGAGGGTCATTTCCCTAATGGATCCATTAACTAGTGTTCGCGCTTAAGTCCATAACTAACGATATATGATGGAGAGACTTCTGTTTGTAAGTAAACTCATGCAATTCCGTTTGGTATAGTAAACAGTTTAGTACTTGTGTTCAAGGAAAAGTAGTAGCATGTTTCTCCCCCAATAAGATAAAACAGTAAAAGTGGGGCCGTAAGACTCACCTGAGTCTTGTAGTAATCAGTTGCAATTAGCAAGTAGTAAGTAAAGCAAGTAGGTTCTCTGAACCCGTAACCTTCAAATGCCTAATCATATGAAGTTATGTAAGTATGCGTCTCACGAGACGTTTCGTTTAGTTGTACACAACTAGTATATCCAGTGTTTGTCCGTATGTTTGTAATTGTTCGTTTGTTGAAAAACATGTTTGGGCCCGTTGATGACGGTTTGTAGCAAAATTTCTAAAATGTTGACTTTGCTACAGTAAATTGCTACAGTACTGCTACAGTAAAATTTGGCTTTTTTGTACAGTAACTTTGACTTTAAAATTCTGGTTTTCTGTGTTTTTGCGACACAATCTGCGACACTAAAGTTTGGTATGCGACACAGTGGTTGTGTCGCATAGGAATGCGACACAAGAGCCCTGCGACACAGTGATTGTGTCGCAAAAGCTTGCGATGCTAAATCAATAGCGACATAAGGGTTGTGTCGTATAATGTTTACGACACAAAGGTACGACACAGAGTACGACATAAAATACGACACAACATGGTTTATGCGACATAGTATGCGACACAAGGCTTGTGTCGCATTGATGAACACCAGCCCAGAAAGTTGCGGCTGTCGCGATTTTTCCGATCAAAACTCAAATCTAACGCATTTTTAAGCCGTGAAATCATGTTTCCTTTGTTGTTTAGGTTATATCTATGTTGTGTACACCTTATAACACCGAAATAATACACCAAAATAAATAGATCTAAGTTTTTAGAAATTTCTTACTTTTGCAAATCGAGCTAGATCAAGGACGAGATGATGAAAACGGTTTTGATATTCTTGCTCCACTCGTGATGGTGATTCCGAATATGTATTTTGTTTGTCGATTCGGTGTGGTTCGATTTTGAGAGAATTTGGGTTTGAGAGAGTTTTGTGGGTGTTTTTGTTTAGTGAAAATGAAAGAGAATGGGTGGTGGTGATGATGTTGGCTGGCTCCAAAGGAAAAAGAGGGAAAACACTTCCCAAAATACAGTATTTACTCCGTGTCCTAATTGACTACCTCGCTCATTTTAGTAATCGTGTAAAATATTATTTAGATAATATTCTAAAATGTGAATCCTTACTGAAAATCATTCGCTAATATTTATTTAAAATATTAGTTTGTTAGTTTAATTTGTGTCGTCGCGATAATATATAAATAATGCTCGTTCGTTTGCGTATTTTATATAACAAAATACGTTCTCATTATTTAAGTAAATTTTTGTCACCAACGTCCAAGTAAACTGTGTCGGACTCCGTCCGGTTAATTCGCACGATTTATCCAAATCGCGTAAGTACACACACATATATATAAATCACCTTATATATATACAAATAGAGCCTGTAATTAGTCCTATTACATACTAATTACAACTAGTTACAAACAATTAGGCATAATTAATTATCCTAATTATGCATGTGTTACATTCTCCCCTTGTTAAAGAAATTTCGTCCCGAAATTAGCTTGAGTGTACGGACGGTGCGTTATCTGGGAAGAGATGTGGGTATTTCTGTCGCATTTGGTCTTCCCGTTCCCAGGTGAACTCAGGGCCGCGCCTAGAATTCCACCTGACCTTTACGATGGGAATACGACTCTGTTTCAATCGTTTGACCTCACGGTCCATGATTTCCATAGGTTCCTCGACAAAATGAAGTTTATCATCGATTTGAATTTCGTCGAGCGGTATAATCAGTGTCTCGTCAGACAGACATTTCTTCAAGTTAGAAATGTGGAATGTGTTGTGTACGCTGCTAAGTTCAGCAGGAAGTTGCAGGCGGTATGCCACTGGACCAATCCTTTCCAGGATTTCGAATGGTCCGATGTACCTAGGATTTAGTTTGCCTCGCTTTCCGAATCGAATGACACCCTTCCACGGTGCCACTTTGAGGAGTACCTTGTCCCCTACCTGGAACTCAAGGTGTTTGCGTCTCACGTCAGCATAGCTTTTCTGACGATCACGTGCGGCTTTCAGCCGGTTTTGAATACCAATGATTTTCTCAGTAGTTTCTTGAATGATATCTGGACCCGTGAGTTGGGAATCTCCTAACTCAGTCCAACAGATAGGTGATCGGCACTTACGCCCGTAAAGTGCCTCGAAGGGTGCAGCCTTTATGCTGGTATGGTAACTGTTGTTGTACGAGAACTCGCACAACGGTAAGTGATTTTCCCAAGAAGTACCGAAGTCAACTACGCAGGCTCGTAGCATATCCTCCAGTGTTTGAATAGTTCGCTCGCTTTGGCCATCGGTTTGCGGGTGATATGCAGTACTCATATCCAGACGAGTACCAAGAGATTTTTGTAGCGATTGCCAAAAGTTAGAAGTAAAACGGCTGTCCCTATCCGAGATGATCGAGATAGGTACACCGTGTCGCGAGATGATTTCTTTGACATAGATGCGAGTCAGACGCTCCATCTTGTCGGTTTCCTTGATGGCTAGAAAATGAGCAGATTTCGTGAGACGGTCCACGATCACCCAAATGGTATCGCAACCACTCGAAGTTTTCGGTAGTTTGGTAATGAAGTCCATGGAAATCTGTTCCCATTTCCATTGAGGAATTTCAGGTTGTTGGAGCAACCCCGAGGGTCTTTGGTGTTCGGCCTTGACTTTGGAACAGGTTAGGCATTTACTGACGTACAAGGCAATGTCAGCTTTCATGTTAGGCCACCAATACAATCCTTTGACGTCGTGATACATCTTGTCAGAACCAGGATGTATAGAGTATCGAGATTTGTGAGCTTCAGCCATCACCAAATCTCGCAAGTTTCCGAATTTGGGTAACCACACCCGGTTAGAGAAGTATGGAGTTCCATCGGGTTTGATTTCGAATTGTTTATCCAAGCCTCGCAAGGCTTCATTTTTCAAGTTTTCATCGTTGAGTGCTTCAAGTTGAGCGGTAAGGATTTGAGCAGGAAGCTCGTTATGAATTGTCATAGAAAGTGCTCGGACTCGAAGGGGTTTCACTCGTTCTTTTCGGCTTAAGGCATCGGCAACTACGTTAGCCTTGCCCGGATGGTATTTGATCTCGCAGTCGTAGTCACTAAGTAACTCAACCCAGCGACGTTGTCTCATGTTTAGATCTTTCTGATCGAATATGTGTTGGAGACTTTTGTGATCGGTAAAGATGGTGCTTTTCGTACTGTAGAGATAATGTCTCCAGATTTTCAATGCGAAGACCACAGCACCTAACTCGAGGTCGTGGGTCGTATAGTTTTTCTCGTGGATTTTTTGTTGTCGTGAGGCATAGGCAATGACTTTTTCCCGTTGCATCAACACACAACCAAGTCCTTGGTGTGAGGCGTCGCAGTAAACTACGAAATCGTCGGTGCCCTCGGGTAAGGACAAGATTGGTGCACTGTAAAGTTTGTTTTTCAATAGCTGGAAAGCTGACTCTTGTTTATTAGTCCAATCGAACTTCTTATCTTTCTGAGTCAGTGTGGTTAGGGGAACAGCTATTCTTGAAAAGTTTTCGATGAATCGGCGGTAGTAACCAGCAAGACCTAAGAATTGTCTCACTTCGGTTGGAGTGGTCGGTGACTCCCAGCCCTTGATTGCTTCAATCTTGGCGGGATCAACATGAATTCCTTGGCTGTCAATCACGTGCCCGAGGAATTGAACGGTTCGAATCCAGAACTCACACTTAGAGAATTTGGCATATAACTCTTCGTGTTTCAGGAGTCTTAGAATGGTTTTCAGATGTTGAGCATGTTCCTGCCCGTTGCGAGAGTAAATCAAGATATCATCGATGAACACAATGACGAATTTGTCAAGATATGGTTTGTACACCCGATTCATAAGGTCCATGAATACGGCCGGTGCGTTGGTCAACCCGAATGGCATCACTTGGAATTCGTAATGCCCATAACGAGTTCGGAAAGCTGTCTTTGGGATATCATTATCACGGACTCGGAGTTGATGATAACCCGACCGTAGATCAATCTTTGAGTAAACACTCGATCCCTGGAGTTGGTCAAACTGGTCATCGATTCTAGGAAGTGGGTACCGATTCTTTATGGTTAGCTTATTCAGCTCTCGGTAGTCGATACACATGCGGAAAGATCCATCTTTCTTTTTCACGAATAAGACCGGAGCTCCCCAAGGCGAGGAACTTGGTCGAATGAATCCTCTGTCCAAGAGTTCCTGTAGTTGGTTAGACAACTCCTGCATTTCGGATGGTGCTAAACGGTAAGGGGCTCGTGCCACTGGTGCAGCTCCGGGCACAAGTTCGATTTGAAATTCAACTTGTCTAGGTGGCGGAAGTCCGGGCAAGTCTTCAGGAAAGACTTCCGGGAAATCCCGCACGATCGGAACATCCTCAAGTCGCTTCTCCTCCGACTTCTTCTCCGTTACATGTGCAAGGATGGCTTGATACCCTTTTCGTAGGTATTTTCTAGTTTTCAGACAGGAGACAATATTCAGATTTCGTCTGCCGGTCTCCCCTTGTAGGACTAAGGTTCCACCGGAGACAAGAGGTATGAGAACGAGTTTGTCATGACAGATGATTTCAGCTCGGTGCTTGGATAACCAATCCATACCGACAATAATATCGAAGCTGCCGATCTCGACAGGGATTAAATCAATGGGAAACGTTTTGTTCGTGAGGTTAAGTGTACAGTTGGGTATGATGCTATCAGTCTCAATCAGTTTGCCGTTAGCTAATTCTACAATGTATTTAGCACCTAAGGCAGTGGGAGTTATATCAAGTAAAGGGCTAAATTTCTCAGAAATGAAGCTTCTATCGGCACCGGTATCAAATAATACAGAAGCAGTAAGGTCGTTGAGAAGGAACGTACCCATCACGACATTCGGGTCTTGTCTGGCTTCCCCAGCCTTGATAACGAATGCTCTACCGCGAGCAGGGTTGTTGTTATTTTTCAGCTTTGGGCAATCTTTCTTGAAGTGCCCTGAATTTCCGCACCCAAAGCAGGCCTTTGGTGCGTTGGTGTTGGGGGTAGAAATGTTGGTTCGGCAATCCTTGGCTAGGTGCCCGAACCGTTTGCAGTTGGAGCAAGGGCAAGAACCGTCATGGTGGCGGTTGCATTTGGGACAGTAGGGTCTGCTCCCGCTGTACCCTTTCTTCTCCGAGGTTCTGGATGAATAAGCCTTAATGTACTCAGGCTTTTTGTTGGAGGTTTGGTTGGATGAGTTGGGGTTTCCCTCCCATTTGCGTTTGTTGTTTGCAGATGGGATTGAAGTTGTGCCACGGCGGACAGAATTTGCCGTTAGTTCATGGGCCATACGGATGGCGCTCTGAATAGTACCCGGTTTGGATGAAGTCACCAGCTCTTGTAGTCCATCGATGAATTTCTCGATCCTCTTGTACTCAGGATCGACCATGGTTGGGCACAGGAGTGCCAGTTGATGGAAACGGTTGGTATATCCGGTGATATCATCACCCTGCATCTTGTGGTTCCAGAATTCCATTTCCAGTTGTTTCAATTCATCCCTGGGGCAGTACTCGCCCCTCAACATTTCTTTCAACTCCTCCCACGGGAGTTGGTAAGCAGTAGCAACACTCACAGTCTGGGCATAAGTGTTCCACCAGGTGAGTGCGGTGTCAGTAAAAGTACTAACGGAGAACTTAACCTTATCTCCCTCCGCACAGTTGCAGATAAGAAATACAGACTCAACTTTCTCGATCCAGCGTACTAGACCGATAGCTCCCTCGGTACCTGCAAAGTTTAGAGGTTTGCAGTTCTGGAAGTCCTTGTAAGAACAAGGTTTAGCAGCAGAGGTTTCAGCGGCATCGCTGTTCCTCGTGGAACTTGGTGAGTATTCCGAGCCAAGGCTTCAGTAACAGCCTGGGTTATAAGGGAGGTAATCTGGGCATCGGTATATGGTCTTGTCTTTGGCGGCATGATTCTTCAATAAAAGAAATGAAGATACATGAGATTTTGTAGGAGCTTGTAATTGTCACAGATGTACATGTATAAAAGCAGTAATACATAACATCATATGGTAAATGACAATTTATATGAGTTGAAATAACAAGGAATATTTGATGGATAACGCGAGTTCAAAGGTTACATCCTACAGAGATATTACAAAAGGTGTCGGGAATTGTTACATCCGACTAGTTTATAGAGTAGTGCTAGATAGTCATTAGATTACGAGATGGATTACAAGACAAAGACTACACTAGTCTTAATGTAGATTAATTTGTTCCATCAGCGCGACAAGGCGGTCCACGGTTTCTGCCAGCCTGTTGGTTTGCCTGGCATTGTCTTCAACTAAGGCCAGTCGTTGTGCTAGTACACGAGAGTGATCCTCAGTCTCCTGTGAACGCTGTTCACATTCCTCTAGTCGGTTTCTTACAAGTTCATCCGCACCTAATTCGGCGGTCATTGAATCCTGGATTATGCTTACAGAGAGGCCGGTATCTTCTTGTTCTCGCTGGAGTTGGGATATGTGATCAAGTGCTTGGCGAAGCAGGTAGGTCATTCGGTGTTGTTCCCGTTCAAGACTTTCGAGTTTTTGCTCCTGACGGCGGAATTGGGTAGCCAATACTGGCAACGTGAGATGTGCCGAGTTCTGAGAGTTATGTACAGGATAAGGGCTGTTTCGAGGCGACCTTGTGTTCCTCCTGGCTACTCGTGGGTTCCGTGACCCATGTGAGTGAGAGTGTGATGGATTAGGTGGTGTGTTTGCCATTCCTGTGGCAGAATGTAAGTAAGACGAGGCTAATATATATACATATATCATATCCAGCCTATTGTCTAGCACGTATCAAGTAATGGTCCGGTTCTCTCGTGGTCAGAGTTAACTAACGTATCCCCGTTCAACATAATCATTTCAGACCTTACATCATCTTTCCTTAATTGTACATAGTTGATCAGGCTATGTTAAATTAAAGTCGTATGCTGTAATTTCTGAACCAGTCATATCTAATAAGAGAATACTGCCTAACGGTCATAGTCTAGGCCCACTAAATGCAACCTAGTTCACTATAACCTTAGGCTCTGATACCAATCTGTAACACCCCCGAAATTCACTGTTTTGCGGAAGCATAGTTTGGGGTGTTACTAATCAAATATCACATCACAAAGATAAAGTAAACGACATCTATATGCAACGTTTGTAAATTAGTTACATTCCATAGATATATTGTTTGAAAACTTAGTGTTTTCGTATACAAAAATGTAGTTTCCCTAGAGTCCGCGCGTGTAGCGGGAGATTCTATTACATAATCAAAATATACCAAAGATAATGCTAAGAATCTCCGTTAATGCAGTTGTGTTGAAATCATGCGACTCTAGCTAAAATCCTGGAGTAATCCTACTCCATCCGGGTACCTGAGAAAACATGCTAAAAGTGTCAACCAAAAGGTTGGTGAATCTCACAGGTTTGTAAGTAATATCGGCTTTGAACACGAGATTTCATTAGTAATGCCCGTAGGCGTAAAATCAGCCATTGCAATCCAGCAATCGTAAAATCAGTATTTGCAATCCAGCAAATGTAAATAAGTAAGTTTATACCGTTGCCATGAGGCTCATAATCGAAGCTTAACCCGTAAGTAATAATTTTGCTCCCGTGACATGCTCGTAAATGAGCAAGCATCAGTAACGAATAATTAGTCACCCGTTTCTACGTGTAAATCAGTACGTGGCAGCGCTACTGCCCCGGGTGGGGAGGGTCATTTCCCTAATGGATCCATTAACTAGTGTTCGCGCTTAAGTCCATAACTAACGATATATGATGGAGAGACTTCTGTTTGTAAGTAAATTCATGCAATTCCGTTTGGTATAGTAAACAGTTTAGTACTTGTGTTCAAGGAAAAGTAGTAGCATGTTTCTCCCCCAATAAGATAAAACAGTAAAAGTGGGGCCGTAAGACTCACCTGAGTCTTGTAGTAATCAGTTGCAATTAGCAAGTAGTAAGTAAAGCAAGTAGGTTCTCTGAACCCGTAACCTTCAAATGCCTAATCATATGAAGTTATGTAAGTATGCGTCTCACGAGACGTTTCGTTTAGTTGTACACAACTAGTATATCCAGTGTTTGTCCGTATGTTTGTAATTGTTCGTTTGTTGAAAAACATGTTTGGGCCCGTTGATGACGGTTTGTAGCAAAATTTCTAAAATGTTGACTTTGCTACAGTAAATTGCTACAGTACTGCTACAGTAAAATTTGGCTTTTTTGTACAGTAACTTTGACTTTAAAATTCTGGTTTTCTGTGTTTTTGCGACACAATCTGCGACACTAAAGTTTGGTATGCGACACAGTGGTTGTGTCGCATAGGAATGCGACACAAGAGCCCTGCGACACAGTGATTGTGTCGCAAAAGCTTGCGATGCTAAATCAATAGCGACATAAGGGTTGTGTCGTATAATGTTTACGACACAAAGGTACGACACAGAGTACGACATAAAATACGACACAACATGGTTTATGCGACATAGTATGCGACACAAGGCTTGTGTCGCATTGATGAACACCAGCCCAGAAAGTTGCGGCTGTCGCGATTTTTCCGATCAAAACTCAAATCTAACGCATTTTTAAGCCGTGAAATCATGTTTCCTTTGTTGTTTAGGTTATATCTATGTTGTGTACACCTTATAACACCGAAATAATACACCAAAATAAATAGATCTAAGTTTTTAGAAATTTCTTACTTTTGCAAATCGAGCTAGATCAAGGACGAGATGATGAAAACGGTTTTGATATTCTTGCTCCACTCGTGATGGTGATTCCGAATATGTATTTTGTTTGTCGATTCGGTGTGGTTCGATTTTGAGAGAATTTGGGTTTGAGAGAGTTTTGTGGGTGTTTTTGTTTAGTGAAAATGAAAGAGAATGGGTGGTGGTGATGATGTTGGCTGGCTCCAAAGGAAAAAGAGGGAAAACACTTCCCAAAATACAGTATTTACTCCGTGTCCTAATTGACTACCTCGCTCATTTTAGTAATCGTGTAAAATATTATTTAGATAATATTCTAAAATGTGAATCCTTACTGAAAATCATTCGCTAATATTTATTTAAAATATTAGTTTGTTAGTTTAATTTGTGTCGTCGCGATAATATATAAATAATGCTCGTTCGTTTGCGTATTTTATATAACAAAATACGTTCTCATTATTTAAGTAAATTTTTGTCACCAACGTCCAAGTAAACTGTGTCGGACTCCGTCCGGTTAATTCGCACGATTTATCCAAATCGCGTAAGTACACACACATATATATAAATCACCTTATATATATACAAATAGAGCCTGTAATTAGTCCTATTACATACTAATTACAACTAGTTACAAACAATTAGGCATAATTAATTATCCTAATTATGCAGGTGTTACAATTTATACTTGAGAGGAAAACCCCACGGTTTGACAGATTCGACATTTAGCCGCCGGCTCTCGGGTTAACTTTCTACCCAAGAATCCGAGATCTGATCCGCATTTTGACCGACTTCAAATTTAGCCGCTGGCTAAACCATTTAGCCGCTGGCTAAACCATTTAGCCGCTGGCTAAACCTTTTAGCCGCTGGCTAAACCTTTTAGCCACTGGCTAAATCCGTCAATCAGATTTTTCCATCTTTTCAATTACTTTTGATTTCTAATTAATAAATATTATTAATAAATCAACCAATTAATTATAATATTAATACTATTAATATTATCCTTCATTTTTCTCTTGACTGTTTATTGAGGGCAACCCAAAAAGGACTTTACCATTAATGATAGTCTCACCAATTAGTTATGATATTGGACACTATTCCAACAGTCTCCCACTTGGACAATTCATCAACTATTATTGGTCTAAGTCTATATCTTATTAACCATGTAAAGTGTGCCATCCATCGCAACTGCCTAACTCTGATTTAGAGTCAGTCCTTTAGATAAGTGATCATCCATTCCTTTGTTTCACGATATCGTATGAATCGAGACATGGATTATAATCAATCTCAAGATTCATATAAGTTTTCTGATTTCCGATTATATTGACTATATGAGACTACTGAACTATAACCCTAGCCTCGGCCAGGCCTAGCATTTTAGAGTCAAACTTTAATCATCAGAGGGCCCATGATATGTCTTTTCTATTTTAGGCAAAAGGAACAAATAAATATCGACTACATAGCACTAGTCAACTTATCGTATCATACCCATCATACCCTTAATAACTGCCTTTTACGCACATCGTTAGAATAAATTAAAGTATAACAGATTTGAAGAACTAGATACTCATGTATCTCCATTTTAAGAATAGAAGATATTATCATCTCAGAGTTACTCGTGATTTCAATCCATGAAGTAACTTCCATGAGTGCGGGTTTCTCCTATACTTAAATCCCCATTAAGTACCCATGAGTGTTCAATCTCCATGCCATGTCTATCTCCATAGTCATCTACTAACACTCCATGACAGTCTTAATTCACCACATACTTCCTATAGTGTGATCGACTGAGGAGGTTTGAGTAAGACTTTATTACTCTGGAAGTGGTGTCTAAACATGCAAAACTGAAACACAACGACAAACAATAGTAAATGGTAGAACTCCTTCCAATTAATAATCTCCATTACTTAATCACCAAGTCTATTACAGTTACCATCATTGTTTATAACGTTTCAAATTCAAACTAACTACTAAAACCTTACATTATCTCTTAAACCTATGCTCCTAGCATGTTCATCGTGCTTGGACTTTTCTAGTGGCTTTGTGAACGGATCAGCTGGATTCTCCTCTGATCTTATGCTCTTCACAATTACGTGTCCCTCTTCGACTTTACTTCGAACAAAATGGTATTTCCTTTCAATGTGCTTTGACTTTCCGTGATCATTGGGTTCTCTACTCAAGGCTACTGCACTTTCATTATCACAGAATATAGCAATAGGATCTTGTACTGTTGGAACAACTCCAAGATCTCCAATGAAATTCCTCATCCAGATAGCTTCCTTTGCTGCTTCACTAGCCGCAATGTACTCAGACTCGCATGTAGAGTCTGCCACTGTATCTTGCTTAGAACTTTTCCATGTCACCGCTCCCCCATTTAGTAAGAACACCCAACCAGACTGTGAACGGCAATCATCTCTGTCTGTTTGGAAACTGGCGTCACTATAACCCGTTACTCTTAGTTCCTCTTCTCCACCATAAACCAAGAACCTGTCTTTAGTATTTCTCAAATACATGAGAATGTTCTTTACAGCTGTCCAATGACCTTCACCAGGATTCTGCTGATGTCGACTCACTAAGCTCAAAGCAAATTAAACATCAGGTCTTGTACACGTCATGGCATACATGATCGATCCTATTGCCGAAGCATATGGGATTCGACTCATTCTGTCCAATTCTTGTTCTGACTTTGGACACAGATCCTTACTGATCTTTATGCTATGATTTAAGGGTAAGTTCCCTCTCTTAGAATTTTCCATATTGAATCTTTTCAAGATTTTATCTAAGTACGTGTCCTGGCTGAGTCCTATGAGACGTTTTGTCATATCTCTATAAATCTTTATACCTAGGATATATGTTGCATCTCCAAGATCTTTCATAGCGAAACTGTTGAGTCACTGGTCGCTGACCATGATGAAGTCGATGGTCGCTGACCAACTCAACTGTTCACTACTCGATGAAGAAATGGATTGTATCGAAGCTGCAGTTGCTGATGATAGGCTTCGCTGAGCATCAGTCATTCTGCTAGATATGCTGAGGAAGACTAAAGCTCAACTTGGTGTGTCGCTGATCAACGTCAGCGAGAGCTTTACTTCTTCAAATCAATAAAGGCAAAAGTCACTGCCAGAATAACAGCTAGTCACTGAAGATCTCTAGTTCAAGTCATTCTACAAGAGCATGTTAGCTCGCAGTGAGTGAGGAGAACTACTGCACCTTTAGGGACTATTCAATAAAGCCTCTCAATCATCAAGTACAGAAAGTACTGTACTTATCTATACATCAGCAAGAGTGTTCCAACTTGAAGTATGTTCGAAAGATTACGTGGCAGCAATTGATTGGTTTTAAGGTAACGAGATATTTGCGGTAACAGAATTGGGACCCGCAGAATGTCGGTTCATCAGAGATCAAGCCAATCAAGCAGCGACACGTGTCATTCCAAGATCCTATTTTATAGGCGATATTTTAGGAACTCTTGTAGTATAAATAGTTCAGTGTTTTATACTGTAGAGGCTAGTCGTTCAATCGTACTTATCACTTGTATGTCAGTGATCAGTTTGTCTAAGAGTACGTATTAACGATCCAGCGAGTGAACAGTCAGCGTGTTTGTCCACTGCTGTTCATCTCATTTGTAATTGATTAGCTAAGTGTTTGAATTGGATTAACTTTGGTTAATCCATTCCGCATTCAACACTTGTGAATTGTATGATCAATATAATTCATCATTTTAGCTATCATTACTTTGTTACTTTGATATTGTCATATCTATAATCTGCTATACTCTGTTGCTATTGTTTATACTCTGTTTCTGTGAATCAATTTAAAACTCATCAATTAACTACGCTAAAATCTGAAATAGTTTTAATTGTATTCAACCCCCCTTCTACAATTAAACTTTACACTCTGCGATTCCAATTCACTAAACAATAGTGAATTACAGGACTCTCAATTGGTATCAGAGCAGAGTTGGTTTAAATTCAATTAACCAGGTCTGCAATGGAATCAGTAAAGTACAGTTGTGTTGACTCTGATTATCAGAAAGGAAATGGTTCTACAACCAAACCTCCAGCTTTTGATCCATCAAGGATTGAAACTTGGATGTCCCGAATGATGATGTTTTTAGACCTAATTGACGACCGTCTCTGTAATACAATAACCAATGGTCCCCACATTCCAACCACAATTGTTCCTGCTGTCATGGCTACAGCTACTACTCCTGCTATACCAGAAATGGTTGTGCCCAAAAGAGAGGAACAATGGTCGGATGAGGATAGACGATTGGTTAGATTGGATAAACAAGCTAAAATCTACATAGGCATGGCACTTCCTGATGAAGTGTTCGAATCTATCAGGCTTTGTTGAACTGCTAAAGACATGTGGGATACCCTTAGGAATACTGTAACATCTGCATAATTAGGATAATTAATTATGCCTAATTGTTTGTAACTAGTTGTAATTAGTATGTAATAGGACTAATTACAGGCTCTATTTGTATATATATATATAAGGTGATTTATATATATATGTGTGTACTTACGCGAGTTGGATAAATCGTACGAATTAACCGGACGGAGTCCAACACAGTTTACTTAGACGTTGGTGACAGAAATTACTTAAATAATGAGAACGTATTTTGTTATATAAAAATACGCAACCGAACGAGCATCATTTATATATTATCGCGATGACATTTTAACTAACGCAACAAAACGTAATAAGCGCGAATTAATAATTTAAATATTGCGACAAATGTTTTTATTATTAATTTCAAGACATTTTATTTAAATACTCTAGTTACATTTTAAAAATATAAACGTTGGTTAAATATTAAAAACTAGTGAATAAACGATTAGGACACGGAGTCAACACTGTGTATTAGGGGAGTATTTTCCCCCTCCTTCCTTTTGGATCAGCCACCAACCCAAACCCCCACCCCAATTTCCCTTTCCATTTTCATTCTAACTAAACACACACAAACCACAAACCCTCTCAACCTCAATTCACACCAAATTTTCGACATCAAATCTCGACCACGAAAATTACATATTCGGAATCACCATCACGAGTGGAGCAAGAATATCAAGACCGTTTTCATCAATTCATCCTCCATTTAGCTCGATTTGCAAAAGTAAGAAATTCCTAAAATCTTAGATCTATTCAATTTGGTGTAATGTTTTGATGTTTTGATGTGTACACAACTTAGATATAACCTAATACATGAAGAATACACGATTTTATAGCTCAAAAATGGGTTAGATTTGCGTTTTTGGTCGAAAATTCTTGAAACCCGAAAGTTTCTGGGCTGGTGTTCATACATGCGACACAAGCCTTGTGTCGCATGCTGTGTCGCATAAACCCATTTGTGTCGCACCTTGTGTCGTACCAATCCTTTAGTGTCGTAACCTTTGCGACACAATATTGTGTCGCACTCTATGTCGCAATACTATGTCGTATTTTATACGACACAACCGTTCTGTCGCTATTGAATTAGCATCGCAAGCTTTTTGCGACACAACCACTGTGTCGCAGAGCTCTTGTGTCGCATCCTTCATGCGACACAACCCTTGTGTCGCATACAAATCCTTGTGTCCACAAGAACAAAATTGAGATTTCGTTACACCAAAAAAGTGTGACGATATGCATATAGTCACACTTGGTTTTTTAACGTAGGTGTGACGAAAGGTCGAGCGACCATAGGGTACATACGGTTACATTAGATGGTTAGTAGTCGTATCCATTTAAAAAGAGTAACCAAAACCATAAAACGTGTGACCATATGCTCTTTAAAATCAAGTAAAAGTGTATTTTGTGTGACTATTGTGCATCAAATGGCCACTTGAATGGTATGTTTGTGTGACGTTTTGCAACATTTAGTCACACACCGATTGTTTTATTTTGGGATTTGGTTACATAAAATTAAGCCAACAGTGACCAAAAGTGTTAATAAGTGTGACCATATGCTCTTTAATGTCAGGTAAACTTGTATTTTGTGTGACCATATGCTCTTTAAAGTCAAGTAAACATGTATTTTGTGTGACTATTGTTCATCCAATGGCCACTTGAATTTTATGTTTGTGTGGCGTTTTGTAACATTTAGTCACACAACGAGTTTTTTATTTTGAGATTTGGTCACATAAAATTAAGCCAAAAGTGGCCATAGATGTTAATAAGTGTGACCATATGTTCTTTAAAGTCAAATAAACGTGTATTTTGTATGACTAATGTTCATCTAATGGCCACTTGAATATTATTTTTGTGTGGCGTTTTGCAACATTTAGTCACACAAGGAGTGTTTTATTTTGGGATCTGGTCCCATAAACTTATGCCAAAAGTGGCCATAAGTGTTAATAAGTGTGACCATATGCTCTTTAAAGTCAAGTAAACTTGTATTTTGTGTGACTATTGTCCATCTAATAGCCACTTGAATTTTATGTTTGTGTGGCGTTTTGTAACATTTAGTCACACAACGAGTGCTTTATTTTGGGATTTGGTCACATAAAATTAAGCCAAAAGTGGCCATAGGTGTTAATAAGTGTGACCATATGCTCTTTAAAGTCACTAAAGGTGTATTTTGTGCGACTGTTGTTCATCTAATGACCACTTAAATTTTATGTTTGTGTGGCGTTTTGTACCATTTGGTCACACAACGATTGTTTTATTTTGGGATTTGATCACATAAAAGTAAGCCAAATGTGACTATAGGTGTTAGAAAGTGTGACCATATGTTCATCCAATTATCATTTTTTTTTCCCAGAAGACCGGCTACACACAGCTATAATCTTGTATGAAACTTTCCAACAAATAAATAATATAAAAAAAATTTCAGCAACCAAAACAAACTATATATTATATATAAATATACAAATCCAACAATGAATCAGTTTAATAATTCTCCAGAAATCAAAAACATACAACAAATCATAATGTATTCTTCATAGCAAAATACATCGAAATATATCCAAACCATACCCATCTAACTTCAAGTTCGTATTTAATCTTTCACCAATCGATCTCGCTCTTAACATTGAGTCACTTGTCTCGCTCTTAACATTGAGTCACTTGTCCCTTTTGCACCTCAAGCTCATCTTTCAAGACGCATATAAATAGCTAATATGACTTGGCAACATATTAACTCGTAAGTCAAACATACAAAATACGGAGTAGCTAATATTAGTATAAGACCTGCAAAAGGGTAAGTCTAAAATGAAGAGTTACTATGACTAAAAAATAACTAATGTACGCATATCTAATAAGTCGTTCCCTCTGCATTTCAGAAAACATTACAGGCAAAAGAGAAAAATATAATACATAACGATTTCAGTACCTTTGTCCTAACTGCTAGGCGATATATATCAGGAACCTCATATTGCTTATGGTGTTTTGGATATGAAACTTGAGCATACATATCATATTTCTCGATCAACTTCAAAATCAATAGTAACACTGTAGTCTGCAGTGAATGTCAAGGTAAATGAAATTAACAGCCATATAACAAAGTTATATCAGGAAAGGAAACGAGGGATAACATACGAGGTTTGATACTTCCTTCAACAGACGACACTTTCCAAAGGCTTTCAACAAAGTGGCCAAGTTCTTTTTCAGGCTGGGTCATGCAAAAGCCAGGGGAATAGGTTTATGTGGATTCGTAAAAAAATCAAACTATCTGCAAGTGTAAAAACCAGACGTTATATATCTTCTTCATGATTATATATAGCGATTTTCAACCCCAAACTTTATCAAATATGCAGTTTGCACACACTTTCCCTTAACAGCTAGGAAAAATGTGAGTGTTTTCAAGTTGCAGCATCCTTCTGAATCTTCGTCTACACCACCACTCTAGAACGATATTCTTAAACTCCATACTGACATAAAACAAGTGAAGTTAGTGGAAAAAGTTGAGTTAGTCAATCTCAAAACTGTTAGAGGAGGTAAACAAAGCCCATCAACAGGTCAAGTGGTTCATATCAGAAGATTTACATAAAAATGAAATGGGTAAAACTTTAATTCAAAAGTATAGGTTTTCGTAATCATATCTAACATACTAACAATTTATATGTCTAGGCCCAAACCCGTTTTGACCCGTTACCTAACCCGCCCATCTAGCCTAGTATCAAGTATCTAGATACTTACGATTAGACGTGGCATGAACCTGCCAAAGCAGCTCACATTCTGTCTGTACCTAGCTCTTAGTTTTCGCGCGAAGATAGGGTCAAATTCATCATCCAAACCCAATTGTTCATCTATCTCTTGCCTAGTACAAATAATAATAAGTTCCAATGCATCCACTGCTATTTCTTCACTCACTTTGTAATTAAAAAATCAAATAATAGTCACCCACTTTGTAAGAATACTAAGAATCTTGTAGGCTGTGCTACGCACAGCCCAGGCCCGAGACGTAATCAAATGCAAATTTTTGATATAATCGAGTATAGTTCGTATAGACTATAGAGAGAAGTTGATGCAGGAGCAAGATTTAAATCGCAAATTTCATATGTATTTTGTTCCCCAGGTAGTGTTAACTTTCCCATTGAAAATAGTTATTCCTTAGTGGGTTACAACCTAAGCTTTCATAAGAAGTTTAATTTTGAAAAGGAAAACACAATTGCACAAAATTGTTCTCGAGACGTTTAACATTTTGATGGATCTCTTGTTGAATAGAACTTCCAAACCCTCTTAGAGAAGCAGGATATGTCAAAGGCTATATGATCCAACAAATTTTACCTGAAAGAAATAAGTGGATTTCCCATTCAAAGGAGCTACTATAACTAAGAAACTGTTATCCATATTTAAGGAAAGGTGCTTACTTGATAGCATCAGGAGTGACCATCCTCTTCTTCGTATTGTAAGGAGTAGGAACTCTTTCGTAAACCTTTAACCTTGTAAGTGCAGCAGCTCCACGCTTAGCTTGTGTCGAATCATCCTACAAGGCAAAAAACAAAAACTTTCCGATCTCAAAGCTTTTCACAAGTAACAAATATACTTACACCATCACCAACGTATACAACGTATACACAATCATTGTTGCGACTTAACATTACCACATGTGAAACATAATGTGAAATCATTTTATAGTTAATCCACGCCTATGGAAAATTTGTTGAACCATTTTATAGTTAAACCAATAATTGAGAGAGGAGTTGATACAATTTTCATAATACTCCAAACAGATTACAATGTTCATCATTATATTCTTCCGAACTTAAATAATCAAAACAAATTACACTTCCCCATAAACCAGACTATCCAAGCCTTTTTATTTCAAATTACTTTACAGTAACAATTTCATCTTCACTATTTCATTTACACTAACAATATCTCAGTCTGAAAACAAATTTCTGTATCAACAATTTCTCATTACGGAAATAGATACACTAAAAAATATAATATAGTCAAGGCATTCAAAGACTCATTCCATTTGCACATGACCTCATACTCTATCAGTTCAAACACAATTGTAATTAAATTATTATAAATAATATAGTTAGTTAATGATAATATATGTACCTTGAGCTAATCTGCCAAAAAGAAATATAAACCCCCACAAAATAACAATAGAAAACAAAAATTGAGAAGACGAATAAAAAATGGTGGGTTTACCTCGTTGATAGCAGTAAGGATCTTATTGACCTTGTTGATCTTCCTTATAAAAGTACCTAAGTTTCAAACACAGTAGCAAATTAAACCTTTTATAAATTAAACCAAAACCACATTGACAAGAACATGCTTAACCATAAACCCTAAATATTATAATACCTTGTTTTATTCAAACAAAACGAAGAGAACATGCGTTAAATAGATACTACCTCGTAAATCGAAGTCGTTTCGTGTGAAAGCCCATCAGAAACTCGATTTCAAGATGAGACTAAAATGAGATATGGCGATGATGAGACGGTGGTGTGTTGCGGGGCAGCGGCTAAGAGAAATACGTGAGGTGAGTGTGTGTGGAGACGAGAGAGAACGAACTATTGGGGGAGGCGGAGTTTGAACAGTGAACCCTTATTTTTGGGAAAGTCCTTTTTTACTCTGTCTTCTTGTTTTTGATTGAAACGAAACATTTAGGGGGAAACCAAATTATGATGGAGGGAAAACAATAATTATAATTATTTATTATTTATGTAACTTTAACTAAAACTAATTCAAATATTTAGTTTCGGGTCATAAAGTTGGTTTTAAGATTAATATATCGGACTGTAAAAGGGGAATTTGAAGTTGGTTTTAAGATTAATATTAATATATCCGATTGTAAAAGAGGAATTTGTAGTATCATATTTCAATAGTTCGCGTTTATCCTGTCCGTAAAGGGACCGACGTCGGAAAAACCGCCCACATTCTTAAACACGAATTCAAACCACTGACATCTTAGTCTCGACGTTTGAGGTAGTGGTACCACTTGGATAATGCCCAATTAGAAATAGTTTTTTAATTTATGAAATTTAGTTAAAAGTAAAAAAGTATATTATATATAACATTAAATAAATTACTCCATTATTTATAAAGTTTCACTTTTTTAAACGACGATTTTATGTACATGGGAAACAATTAGAAAAAAAACTAAATGTAACATATGTACAAATTTGATTAGCTCGACTTACTTTTAGTTAAATGAATTTTTGAAAGCCCTATTCGATTACATATTTTTTAGCTTGACTTAAACCAATCGAGTAGTAATTCTATCGTCAATATCGATTCAAGCTCGAATATTATCGTTCTCGAGTTGTAAATGAGCTCGAGCTCAAGTAGTTAGTTAAGTGCTCAAATTGGTAACAAGCCCACAACAAATAGGGTCAACCAAACACAATAGACTCGTTAAAACAACAATGCGCTCATACGTCATAAAGACGCATGTCATCAACTTAGGCATGTGGTTGCATTAAACTCTTGATTATGGATACGTCATCGTCACAACCGGAATACTCTTAAACTCGCCAAGCTTATTCATTGATAACATAGTATCATGTCATGTAATATATAATATGATCAATGACGAACACGATTTCATCAAATTAATAAGATTTGTATTTTATACCTAAGTTGAGGTTGAGGTTGAGGTATATGTTCGCCGACATTAATCTCAAAATCAAAATCATCATCAGCCTTGACACGAATTTTATTGGTTAATGTCATACATACTCAAATGATGAATTAATTATATCCTAAGTTTAATAGTGACATATATGATATTGGTAATGTCATATATCATATATTCCATTATTAAACTTAGAATAATGTCATATATTCCAAAATGATGAATTAATTTTATCATAAGTTTAATAGTGGCATATGTGATATTGGTAATGTCATATATCATATATTCCATTATTAAACTTAGGATAATGTCATATATTCAAAAATGATGAATTAATTTTATCATAAGTTTAATAGTAGCATATGTGATATCGGTAATGTCATATATCATATACTCCATTATTAAACTTAGGATAATGTCATGTATTCGAAAATGATGAATTTTTTTTATCCTAAGTTTAATAGTGGCATATGTGATATCGGTAATGTCATATATCATATACTCCATTATTAAACTTAGGATAATGTCATATATTCGAAAATGATGAATTAATTTTATCCTAAGTTTAATAGTGGCATATGTGATATTGGTAATGTCATATATCATATACAAGTTTCTAAACCCGTGTATACACACGGGTGTTGAATGTGAATTTAATTTCTGTTTGTATAAAAACTAATGTGTATGTTGTGAAACATTTTATACCTATTTAAAAATATGTAATGAAGTTTGAAGTTTGATATCTATATTAGGGAGTAGCTGGTGATATGTTAATGTATTTCGTTTAGTTTATTTAGTTTAATCATGTATGTTAGAAGTTATATAAGCCATTTCTTCGATGCGTATTGGTAAATTTGTTGAATTTTTTTTATATGTGACGTTCATTTATGTTGCAAATAAAAACCTACAATCCTTTTTCTATTTTAACACGCCCTTAAAATAACAACTTAATTATTTATAAAGAAGTATTTACAATTTTGTGCTTCCTAATATGGTGTGCATATAGGTAACTTAACGTTGTAATAAATTTCATAAAATAATGGTGTGTTATAGGGGTGTTCAATATTTGGTTTGAAACCGTTTAATCCGAAAACCGAACCGAACTAAAACCGAAAAAAACCCGAACCAAATTCGAATTCGGTTTTCGGTTTCGGTTCGGTTCGGTTTCAACATGTGAATTCGGTTTTCGGTTCGGTTTTCGGTTTTGAATTTTTGAATTCGGTTTAACCGAAAACCGAATTCAAAACCGAATTTAAATTAATAATATAGTAAATTATTAATATATGTAGCATATGTGTGATATTTAGAATTTATAAACAAGTATATTTTACATTTAAACCTTAAATTAACTTTACGTCTTTCATTTTCTATTCTAGTAAAACCCTAACACACGAAAAATTACGAGTCGAAACCAATTAACTTCGGAAAAAATAAAAAAAATTTGAAATTTTCGGTTTTTCGGTTTTAACCGAAACCGAACCGAATTTGAATTCGGTTTTCGGTTCGGTTTCGGTTCGGTTTCAACATGTGAATTCGGTTTTGCTCAAAAAAATTTCAAAACCACGGAACCCGAACCGATTAAACCGAGGAAACCAAAAACCGAACCGATGAACACCCCTAGTGTGTTATTAGTTGATTAAATTTGATATTGATAATTAGAACTGACAATTTTCGACACGACTAAAATCCAATTCAAACCTGGCCCAAAAAAAGAAGGTTCAGTCATGATTTTTAACCTTTAACCCATTGACTAGACAACTCAAAAAATTTCACGTCGGATTTGAGTCACCTGATGGTTTTGAGATTCGAATACAATATAGTAGTTATTTATAGCTTTTAATTTTTATTTATTTAATTTAATTTAATTTAACGATATTTTGATTGAATTTCAATTAATAAGTTATTAGTATTGAATTTAGATGGATCTAGTAGGTAATATGATTATCCTTAGATTTTAAAGCCAATTTTATACTTATTCATCATTAGACATAATTTTTTAAAAGATTGACCTATTTGACATATGTGAACCATTTGACCTAAAATCAATCCATTAATTTGAAACTTACCGAAAATTCGTTGGACCAACTAAAAAACATGTTACTTGGGTTGGGTTGAACTACTTAACTCGATTACCAAATCGGGTTAAGTTCAGGGTGACCAATTTTGACATTCCAATCCGTCAACCCGATAATAATCATAACAAATTACAATTTATATAACAAATATAAATATAATATTTTTACAAATTAAATACATGTATTCATGGTTGCAAAAAAATTAATAAACAAATAAGTATTAAAAAACAACAAATAAGAATCGTAAGCATCTGATTTATACATAACCTAACTAAAAAGCAATAAATAAAGTATTTTGTATCCAATCATTCTGAATTAAATAAAATAATATAATAATATTAAATATAATTAAGAAGATACATAGTGTTCATATCTATTACGAAGACGAAGATGCATTGATTTACATCTACTACTATTTGTTTTAAATATTACGAAAGAATTGAGATGTAAATCATCTAAAAGATTACCGGTAAATTATTTTTCAATCCAAAAATATAAGATAATGATGATATAGCTAAAATTATCTAACTAAAATTTGTAAAAAGGGTGTCCTAAAAAAGATTATCGTTCTTTTATTAAATTGAATTATTAATTATTATTAGAATTAAAAACAAATAACTTAATTAAATACTTAATTGATGATTGGTCAATTAAACTTCAATTTGAAATTGGATGATATAAGTCCGCTTCCTATGTAATTTAAAGATTAAGATTCCATTATTAAACTTAGGATAATGTCATATATTCCAAAATGATGAATTAATTTTATCCTAAGTTTAATAGTGGCATATGTGATATTGGTAATCTCATATATTATTTATTCCATTATTAAACTTAGGATTAGGATAATGTCATATATTCGAAAATGATGAATTAATTTTATCCTAAGTTTAATAGTGGCATATGTGATATTGGTAATCTCATATATTATTTATTAGACCTTAATTCCGTGAATACACACGGACTATTAAATTTTTATTTGTTCCTTTTTTTATAAATTTTCAAATATTGTATACGATAAATTGAATAGTTTTACACATGAGTTACTCTGTAAAATAATGTACATTAAGGAGGTAGTTGTTGTCTATTAAATTAAGAACCAAAACTCCTATTAAAATTAACACGACATATGGTCCAAAAATAATGCCTTTGTTTATCATTACTACTATTATCAACCACAAAATTGGAGATCAAAATCACGATCCTTCCTCAAAATGATTTCAAAATTGGAGATGAGAGCATATCTAATAAAGGCAATACTTTGATTACCCTATGAGCAATAACAAAATAATTATCGATCCATAGGCAAATCTACTGATAAACAATTACATGTAACAGACGTAATATGTCACTACTTAAAACTTACATTTCCATCCATCAAAACCATCGAAATCCGTCGTGTAGCAGGAAGGTTATAGTCTCAATAAATACTCCAAACGTGAATGATCCTCACCAATATCTTTCAAGACTTTAACAATACAACTTTTGGCATATTCGGTAGTATTTGCTGAAAGTCGCCCGAAACAACTACCTTTCCTGCATATTATTTGGTACTACCAAGTGTACCTCTCAAGGTCCTGTCCAAAGCATGTTTTGCAATTTGAACAGGAGATTGATATATTGAGTCATACCTGCATATATATTGTCAACTTACCAAGTGAATTTTGGATGAGGAAGTTGTAGGGGATGGATCATTTATCACCTGAAATAAGTACCATTAATCTTTATTTTTATATTGAGTAAACCTTCAACATAGTTAAGTATTTAACTTCAGTACCATTATTTATTGACATAGTTTTCTCAAATTTAGTGGTAACTAATAGCTTGTATCCCTATTTATTATGACTATTCGCCTCAGACATGTAATCAGAGAACCATTTAGAAATTACTAATATGTACATGTTTCGACTGGACCAGTTTCATGATGTTACCTGACCCGCCCGCTTTGTCACTTTATACCATAAATCAATACAAAAAAATAACTTCAAAGGTGAGCAACTTGAACATTGCGTAAATCACCTCTGCCATACTCAAATATACCTCTTTAATTCTTCATATATTATATGTAATAAAACATCAAACCAGTACATGAGAGAACACGTTAAGAGTTGGACTGCATAGCTGTTCAAATAACAATTATCAGATTGGAATTATACAGGGCACAAATTGGACTGCATAGCTGTTCGAATAACAATTATCAGATTGGAATTATACAGGGCACAATAATATTGATCGGTAGAAAACCTTTACAAACACAATATAAGAATAAAAGGAAAAAGAAAATAATAAGATAAGATTTTTTATGTGTTCTCCATGTATTTCGTAAGCTTATACGTAGAAACAGTTCACCATGCCATCTGCACTATGTAGGCATCCTTAATTGTGTACGAATCAAGAAGGTATTCAAAATCTCACATCCACCCAACAATGCAGATATAACAAATTACTCCCAATGATTAAGCCTACTTTTATTTTTTTATGAACATCAGAATAATATTGATTGACTTCACTTCAAGGATTAATTACAGTAGCATCAAACCACAAACTCATAAGGCTAAATTATAGCTCACACCTATTTTTGACCAACTCAATTCTAAAATATCTTATGTACCAACTTATATACTTCTATTAAACTTGGATAGTTGAACAGCCTTGCTGACTTTCAACTTCAAAAATGAAGCCACACTTGATCATAATTGCACAAAAATTATAAATTAAAGTGTAATTGATACCTAATAGGTTATCATCTATCGGAATCAACATCAAAATACATCAGAACAACAGTCGGTTACAATTTGTACTGAAATCATGTGTGACAAACTCGTAGTCACATAAACAATTACTTCATGTGACCATATAGTGGCATCTGATTTAGATACACAAACTAACACTCAATGTGACTAATATCAAATTTAATCATAATCGTTTTTGCCTATTTTTTGCCCTAAATAATTGCCACATAAATATTTAACGACGTGACTATTGTAAATATATTGGTCACATGTAATCACCTAGAGTGTGAACATAAACATCATTTAGATACACATTTGTGATATAGTGTGGCTATTATAAATCCATATAGTCACATGATCGTGCTAGAAATAAATGTGACTATACACATTAGCTTTTAACATTCTAACACACACTAAACTTTAGACACACATAATAGTTATGTGATCATATGTACCGAATTTTGGCTACACTAAAATCATGTGTGACAAACTCGACTCTATGATTTTGACACATAAACAATTACCTCATATGACCATTTAAAGTCTCATCAATTAGACACACAAACACTCAATGTGACTAATATCAAATTTAATCATAATCTTTTTTGCCCATTTTTGCCCTAAATAATAGCCACATGAATATTTAACGAGTGAGTGTTATAAATATATTGGTTACATATAATTACCTAGTGTGTGACCATAAACATCATTTAGATACACATTTGTGATATGGTGTGGTTATTATAATGTCATATAGTCACATGATCGTGCTAGAAATAAATGTGACTATACACATTAGCTTTTGGCAAGCTAACACACGCTAAAGTTTAGACACACATAATAGTTATGTGACCATATGTACCGGATTTTGGCTACACTAAAATCATGCGTGACAAACTCGACACTATGATTTAGACACATAAACAATTACCTCATGTGACCATATATGGCATTTGGTCACAGTGATTCAAGTGTGTGACATAGATTTGTCACATTTTATATGTATATCGTGAATAATGCTTCAAACTTACTCTTCATTTGTCACTCGTTCCAATTCATATGTGGCTAAATAATCAGTCAAAAAATAGATGTGACCGTTAGCCACATAAATGTATGAAGGTGTGGCAATACATTCTCGAATGGTCACACAATCGGAGTTCATATGTGGCTAACTAATAACATGAATTTTATTTTGGTACCTTTAGCCACAAAAATATTCAAATGTGTGGCCGTTTAATTTCGGCTATGTGTGACCAAATCTCATTTTTGTACTAGTGGTCGCAGCTTATGTCGCAGAAAACAGAAAACTTGGAAATTTTAAAGGATTTGCACTATAGAAAAGTCAAAGTTACTGTAGCAAAAAGTCAAAATTTACTGTAGCAATTCACTATAGCACATTTACTATAGCAAAGTCAACATTTTAGAAATTTTGCTACAAACCGTCACCAACGGGCCAAACATGTTTTCCAACAAACAAACAATTACAAACATACGGACAAACACTGGATCTACTAGTTGTGTACAACTAAACGAAACGTCTTGTGAGACGCATACTTACATAACTTCATATGATTAGGCATTTGAAGGTTACGGGTTCAGAGAACCTACTTGCTTTACTTACTACTTGCTAATTGCAACTGATTACTACAAGACTCAGGTGAGTCTTACGGCCCCACTTTTACTGTTTTATCTTATTGGGGGAGATACATGCTACTGATTTTTCTTGAACACAAGTACTAAACTGTTTACTATACCAAACGGAATTGCATGAGTTTACTTACAAACAGAAGTCTCTCCATCATATATCGTTAGTTATGGACTTAAGCGCGAACACTAGTTAATGGATCCATTAGGGAAATGACCCTCCCCGCCCGGGGCAGTGGCGCTGCCACGTACAGATTTACACGTATAAACGGGTGACTAATTATTCGTTACTGATGCTTGCTCATTTACGAGCATGTCACGGGAGCAAACTTATTACTTACGGGTTAAGCTTCGATTATGAGCCTCATGGCAACGGTATAAACTTACTTAATTACATTTGCTGGATTGCAAATACTGGTTTTACGATTTCTGGATTGAAATTGCTGACTTTACGCCTGCGGGCATTACTGATGAAATCTCGTGTTCAAAGCTAATATTACTTACAAACCTGTGAGATTCACCAACCTTTTGGTTGACACTTTTTAGCATGTTTTCTCAGGTACTCGGATGGAGTAGGATTACCCCAGGATTTTAGCTAGAGTCGCATGATTTCAACACAACTGCATTCACGGAGATTCTTAGCATTATCTTTGTATATTTTGATTATGTAATAGAATCTCCCGCTACACGCGCGGACTCTAGGGAAACTACATTTTTGTATACGAAAACACTAAGTTTTCAAACAATATATCTATGGAATGTAACTAATTTACAAACGTTGCATATAGATGTCGTTTACTTTATCTTTGTGCTGTGATATTTGATTAGTAACACCCCAAACTATGCTTCCGCAAAACAGCGAATTTCGGGGGTGTTACAGATTGGTACCAGAGCCTAAGGTTATAGTGAACTAGGTTGCATTTAGTGGGCCTAAACTATGACCGTTAGGCAGTATTCTCTTATTAGACGTGACTGGTTCAGGAATTACAGCATACGACTTTTATTTAACATAGCCTGATCAACTATGTACAATTAAGGAAAGATGATGTAAGGTCTGAAATGAATATGTTGAACGGGGATACGTTAGTTGACTCTGACCACGAGAGAACCGGACCATTACTTGATACGTGCTAGACACTAGGGTGGATATGATATATGTATATATATTAGCCTTGTCTTACTTACACTCTGCCACAGGAATGGCAAACACACCACCTAATCCGTCACACTCTCACTCACACGGGTCACGGAACCCACGAGTAGCCAGGAGGAACACAAGGCCGCCTCGAAACAGCCCCTATCCTGTTCATAACTCTCAGGAATCGGCACATCTCACGTTGCCAGTGTTGGCTACCCAATTCCGCCGTCAAGAGCAAAGGCTCGAAAGTCTCGAACGGGAACAACACCGAATGACCTACCTGCTTCGCCAAGCACTTGATCACATATCCCAACTCCAGCGAGAACAAGAGGATACCAACCTCTCTGTAAGCATAATTCAGGATTCCATGACCGCCGAATTAGGTGCGGATGAACTTGTAAGAAACCGACTAGAGGAATGTGAACAGCGTTCACAGGAGACTGAGGATCACTCTCGAGGACTAACACAACGACTGGCCTTGGTGGAAGACAACGCCAGGCAAACAAACAGACTAGCAGAAACCGTGGACCGCCTTGTCGCGCTGATGGAACAAATTAATCTACAGGATGACTAGTGTAGTCTTTGTCTTGTAATCTATCTCGTAATCTAATGACTATCTAGCGTTACTCTATAAACTAGTCGGATGTAACAATTCCCGACACCTTTTGTAATATCTCTGTAGGATGTAACCTTTGAACTCACATTATCTATCAAACTTTCCTTGTTATTTCAACTCACATTAATTGTCATTTTCCATGTTGATGTTATGTATTACTGCTTTTATACATGTACATCTGTGACAATTACAAGTTCCTACAAAATCTCATGTATCTTCATTTCGTTTATTGAAGAGTCATGCCGCCAAAGACAAGACCATACACAGATGCCCAGATTACCTCCCTTATAACCCAGGCTGTTACTGAAGCCTTGGCTAGGAATACTCCACCAAGTTCCACGAGGAACAGCGATGCCGCTGAAACCCCTGCTGCTAAACCTTGCTCTTACAAGGACTTCCAGAACTGCAAACCTCTAAACTTTGCAGGTACCGAGGGAGCTATCGGTCTAGTACGCTGGATCGAGAAAGTTGAGTCTTTATTTCTTATCTGCAACTGTGCGGAGGGAGATAAAGTTAAGTTCTACGTTAGTACCTTTACTGACACCGCACTCACCTGGTGGAACACTTATGCCCAGACTGTGAGTGTTGCTACTGCTTACCAACTCCCGTGGGAGGAGTTGAAAGAAATGTTGAGGGGCGAGTACTGCCCCAGGGATGAATTGAAACAGCTAGAAATGGAATTTTGGAACCACAAGATGCAGGGTGATGATATCACCGGATACACCAACCGTTTCCATCAACTGGCACTCCTGTGCCCAACCATGGTCGATCCTGAGTACAAGAGGATCGAGAAATTCGTTGATGGACTTCCCGAGAGACTACAGGACCTGGTGACTTCATCCAAACCGGGTACTATTCAGAGCGCCATCCGTATGGCCCATGAACTAACGGCAAATTCTGTCCGCCGTGGCACAACTTCAACCCCATCTGCAAACAACAAACGCAAGTGGGAAGGTAACCCCAACTCATCCAACCAAACCTCCAACAAAAAGCCTGAGTACATTAAGGCTTATTCATCGGGGACTTCGGAAAAGAAAGGGTACAGCGGGAACAAGCCTTACTGTTCCAAATGCAGCCGCCATCATGACGGTTCTTGCCCTTGCTCCAACTGCAAACGGTTCGGGCATCTAGCCAAGGATTGCCGAACCAACATTTCTACCCCCAACACCAATGCACCAAAGGCCTGCTTTGGGTGCGGAAATTCAGGGCACTTCAAGAAAGATTGCCCAAAGCTGAAAAACAACAACAACACTGCTCGCGGCAGATCTTTCGTTATCAAGGCTGGGGAAGCCAGACAAGACCCGAATGTCGTGACGGGTACGTTCCTTCTCAACGACCTTACTGCTTCTGTGTTATTTGATACCGGTGCCGATAGAAGCTTCATTTCTGAGAAATTTAGCCCTTTACTTGATATAACTCCCACTGCCTTAGAGACTAAATACATTGTTGAATTAGCTAACGGCAAACTGATTGAGACTGATAGCATCATACACAACTGTACACTTAACCTTACGAACGAAACGTTTCCCATTGATTTAATCCCTGTCGAGATCGGCAGCTTCGATATTATTGTCGGTATGGATTGGTTATCCAAGCACCGAGCTGAAATCATCTGTCATGACAAACTCGTTCGCATACCTCTTGTCTCCGGTGGAACCTTAGTCCTACAAGGGGAGACCGGCAGACGAAATCTGAATATTGTCTCCTGTCTGAAAACTAGAAAATATCTACGAAAAGGGTATCAAGCTATCCTCGCACATGTAACGGAGAGGAAGTCGGAGGAGAAGCGACTTGAGGATGTTCCGATCGTGCGGGATTTCCCGGAAGTCTTTCCTGAAGACTTGCCCGGACTTCCGCCACCTAGACAAGTTGAATTTCAAATCGAACTTGTGCCCGGAGCTGCACCCGTGGCACGAGCCCCTTACCGTTTAGCACCATCCGAAATGCAGGAGTTGTCTAACCAACTACAGGAACTCCTGGACAGAGGATTCATTCGACCAAGTTCCTCGCCTTGGGGAGCTCCGGTCTTATTCGTGAAAAAGAAAGATGGATCTTTCCGCATGTGTATCGATTACCGAGAGCTGAATAAGCTAACCATAAAGAATCGGTACCCGCTTCCTAGAATCGATGACCTATTTGACCAGCTCCAGCGATCGAGTGTTTACTCAAAGATTGATCTACGGTCAGGTTATCATCAACTCCGAGTCCGCGACAATGATATTCCAAAGACAGCTTTCCGAACTCGTTATGGGCATTACGAATTCCAAGTAATGCCATTCGGTTTAACCAACGCACCGGCCGTATTCATGGACCTTATGAATCGGGTGTGCAAACCATATCTTGACAAATTCGTCATTGTGTTCATCGATGATATCTTGATTTACTCTCGCAATGAGCAAGAACATGCTCAACATCTGAAAACCATTCTAGGACTTCTTAAGCACGAAGAGTTATATGCCAAATTCTCTAAGTGTGAGTTCTGGATTCGAACCGTTCAATTCCTCGGGCACGTGATTGACAGCCAAGGAATTCATGTTGATTCCGCCAAGATTGAAGCAATCAAGGGCTGGGAGTCACCGACCACTCCAACCGAAGTGAGACAATTCTTAGGTCTTGCTGGTTATTACCGCCGATTCATCGAAAACTTTTCAAGAATAGATGTTCCCCTAACCACACTGACTCAGAAAGATAAGAAGTTCGATTGGACTGATAAACAAGAGTCAGCTTTCCAGCTATTGAAAAAAAAACTTTGCAGTGCACCAATCTTGTCCTTACCCGAAGGCACCGACGATTTCGTAGTTTACTGCGACGCCTCACACCAAGGACTTGGTTGTGTGTTGATGCAATGGGAAAAAGTCATTGCCTATGCCTCACGACAACTAAAAATCCACGAGAAAAACTATACGACCCACGACCTCAAGTTAGGTGCTGTGGTCTTCGCATTGAAAATCTGGAGACATTATCTCTACGGTACGAAAAGCACTATCTTCACTGATCACAAAAGTCTCCAACACATATTCGATCAGAAGGATCTAAACATGAGGCAACGTCGCTGGGTTGAGTTACTTAGTGACTATGACTGCGAGATCAAATACCATCCGGGCAAGGCTAACGTAGTTGCCGATGCCTTAAGCCGAAAAGAACGAGTGAAACCCCTTCGAGTCCGAGCACTTTCTATGACAATTCGTAACGAGCTTCCTGCTCAAATCCTTACCGCTCAACTTGAAGCACTCAACGATGAAAACTTGAAAAATGAAGCCTTGCGAGGCTTGGATAAACAATTCGAAATCAAACCCGATGGAAATCGATACTTCTCTAACCGGGTGTGGTTACCCAAATTCGGAAACTTGCGAGATTTGGTGATGGCTGAAGCTCACAAATCTCGATACTCTATACATCCTGGTTCTGATAAGATGTATCATGACGTCAAAGGGTTGTATTGGTGGCCTAACATGAAAGCTGACATCGCCTTGTACGTCAGTAAATGCCTAACATGTTCCAAAATCAAGGCCGAACACCAAAGACCCTCGGGGTTGCTCCAACAACCTGAAATTCCGCAATGGAAATGGGAACAGATTTCCATGGACTTTATTACCAAACTACCAAAAACTTCGAATGGTTGCGATACCATTTGGGTGATCGTGGACCGTCTCACGAAATCTGCTCATTTTCTGGCCATCAAGGAAACCGACAAGATGGAGCGTCTGACTCGCATCTACATCAAAGAAATCATCTCGCGACACGGTGTACCTATCTCGATCATCTCGGATAGGGACAGCCGTTTTACTTCTAACTTTTGGCAATCATTACAGAAATCTCTTGGTACTCGTCTGGATATGAGTACTGCTTATCACCCGCAAACCGATGGCCAAAGCGAGCGAACTATTCAAACACTGGAGGATATGCTACGAGCCTGCGTAGTTGACTTCGGTACTTCTTGGGAAAATCACTTACCGTTGTGCGAGTTCTCGTACAACAACAGTTACCATACCAGCATAAAGGCTGCACCCTTCGAGGCACTTTACGGGCGTAAGTGCCGATCACCTATATGTTGGACTGAGTTAGGAGATTCCCAACTCACGGGTCCAGATATCATTCAAGAAACTACTGAGAAAATCGTTGGTATTCAAAACCGGTTGAAAGCCGCACGTGATCGTCAGAAAAGCTATGCTGACGTGAGACGCAAACACCTTGAGTTCCAGGTAGGGGACAAGGTACTCCTCAAAGTGGCACCGTGGAAGGGTGTCATTCGATTCGGAAAGCGAGGCAAACTAAATCCTAGGTACATCGGACCATTCGAAATCCTGGAAAGGATTGGTCCAGTGGCATACCGCCTGCAACTTCCTGCTGAACTTAGCAGCGTACACAACACATTCCACATTTCTAACTTGAAGAAATGTCTGTCTGACGAGACACTGATTATACCGCTCGACGAAATTCAAATCGATGATAAACTTCATTTTGTCGAGGAACCTATGGAAATCATGGACCGTGAGGTCAAACGATTGAAACAGAGTCGTATTCCCATCATAAAGGTCAGGTGGAATTCTAGGCGCGGCCCTGAGTTCACCTGGGAACGGGAAGACCAAATACGACAGAAATACCCACATCTTTTCCCCGATAACGCACCGTCCGTGCACTCAAGCTAATTTCGGGACGAAATTTCTTTAACAAGGGAAGAATGTAACACCTGCATAATTAGGATAATTAGTATGTAATAGGACTAATTACGGGCTCTATTTGTATATATATATAAGGTGATTTATATATATATGTGTGTACTTACGCGAGTTGGATAAATCGTACGAATTAACCGGACGGAGTCCGACACAGTTTACTTGGACGTTGGTGACAGAAATTTACTTAAATAATGAGAATGTATTTTGTTATATAAAAATACGCAACCGAACGAGCATCATTTATATATTATCGCGATGACATTTTAACTAACGCAACAAAACGTAATAAGCGCGAATTAATAATTTAAATATTGCGACAAATGTTTTTATTATTAATTTCAAGACATTTTATTTAAATACTCTAGTTACATTTTAAAAATATAAACGTTGGTTAAATATTAAAAACTAGTGAATAAACGATTAGGACACGGAGTCAACACTGTGTATTAGGGGAGTATTTTCCCCCTCCTTCCTTTTGGATCAGCCACCAACCCAAACCCCCACCCCAATTTCCCTTTCCATTTTCATTCTAACTAAACACACACAAACCACAAACCCTCTCAACCTCAATTCACACCAAATTTTCGACATCAAATCTCGACCACGAAAATTACATATTCGGAATCACCATCACGAGTGGAGCAAGAATATCAAGACCGTTTTCATCAATTCATCCTCCATTTAGCTCGATTTGCAAAAGTAAGAAATTCCTAAAATCTTAGATCTATTCAATTTGGTGTAATGTTTTGATGTTTTGATGTGTACACAACTTAGATATAACCTAATACATGAAGAATACACGATTTTATAGCTCAAAAATGGGTTAGATTTGCGTTTTTGGTCGAAAATTCTTGAAACCCGAAAGTTTCTGGGCTGGTGTTCATACATGCGACACAAGCCTTGTGTCGCATGCTGTGTCGCATAAACCCATTTGTGTCGCACCTTGTGTCGTACCAATCCTTTAGTGTCGTAACCTTTGCGACACAATATTGTGTCGCACTCTATGTCGCAATACTATGTCGTATTTTATACGACACAACCGTTCTGTCGCTATTGAATTAGCATCGCAAGCTTTTTGCGACACAACCACTGTGTCGCAGAGCTCTTGTGTCGCATCCTTCATGCGACACAACCCTTGTGTCGCATACAAATCCTTGTGTCGCAGCTTATGTCGCAGAAAATAGAAAACTTTGAAATTTTAAAGGATTTTCACTATAGAAAAGTCAAAGTTACTGTAGCAAAAAGTCAAAATTTACTGTAGCATTTCACTGTAGCACATTTACTGTAGCAAAGTCAACATTTTAGAAATTTTGCTACAAACCGTCACCAACGGGCCAAACATGTTTTCCAACAAACAAACAATTACAAACATACGGACAAACACTGGATCTACTAGTTGTGTACAACTAAACGAAACGTCTCGTGAGATGCATACTTACATAACTTCATATGATTAGGCATTTGAAGGTTACGGGTTCAGAGAACCTACTTGCTTTACTTACTACTTGCTAATTGCAACTGATTACTACAAGACTCAGGTGAGTCTTACGGCCCCACTTTTACTGTTTTATCTTATTGGGGGAGATACATGCTACTGATTTTTCTTGAACACAAGTACTAAACTGTTTACTATACCAAACGGAATTGCATGAGTTTACTTACAAACAGAAGTCTCTCCATCATATATCGTTAGTTATGGACTTAAGCGCGAACACTAGTTAATGGATCCATTAGGGAAATGACCCTCCCCGCCCGGGGCAGTAGCGCTGCCACGTACAGATTTACACATATAAACGGGTGACTAATTATTCGTTACTGATGCTTGCTCATTTACGAGCATGTCACGGGAGCAAACTTATTACTTACGGGTTAAGCTTCGATTATGAGCCTCATGGCAACGGTATAAACTTACTTAATTACATTTGCTGGATTGCAAATACTGGTTTTACGATTTCTGGATTGAAATTGCTGACTTTACGCCTGCGGGCATTACTGATGAAATCTCGTGTTCAAAGCTAATATTACTTACAAACCTGTGAGATTCACCAACCTTTTGGTTGACACTTTTTAGCATGTTTTCTCAGGTACTCGGATGGAGTAGGATTACCCCAGGATTTTAGCTAGAGTCACATGATTTCAACACAACTGCATTCACGGAGATTCTTAGCATTATCTTTGTATATTTTGATTATGTAATAGAATCTCCCGCTACACGCGCGGACTCTAGGGAAACTACATTTTTGTATACGAAAACACTAAGTTTTCAAACAATATATCTATGGAATGTAACTAATTTACAAACGTTGCATATAGATGTCGTTTACTTTATCTTTGTGCTGTGATATTTGATTAGTAACACCCCAAACTATGCTTCCGCAAAACAGCGAATTTCGGGGGTGTTACAAATATATATATATTGGAACTCCTGATATTATTCGCTGCAGGGAAGTCAATCTCACTCGCCAGTATGAGCTGTTTGCAATGGAACCAAATGAATCTTTGTCTTCTACTTACACCAGATACCAGTCACTGATGAACAAAATGGAAAAGGCTGGTATAGGTAAGGAACAGAGATTTGTTGTTGAGAAGTTTCTTGAGTTGCTGCCAAGGAAAATCTGGGGAACCATTGCCACGTGTACCAGACAGAGGAATGATTATTCAGTTCTTAATCTCACTCAAGTCTATGGTATTTTGCTCAACTAGGAGCAGTCAGAAAAGCAAGCTGATCAGAGTGAGCATATTCGTGCTACTCTTGGAAGTCAGAAGATATCTAATGCCCTTGTAGCAGAGCTTGATGAAATCGATCAGAGACAGAAATCAAAAGTGTCTAAGAAAAGCTCGAAGACACTGATAGCTAAAGAAGAAGGTGGTCAAGATGAAGAACAGTCAGAGTACGAGTATGATGAAGGACTGGAGAAACTTGAAAAAGATATGGCCATGATGGTTGCTAATTTCAGAAGGAACACCATATCAAAAAGATTCACTGGTGCTCCATCATCTGATAAATTTCAATCCAAAGGTGAATGCTACAAGTGTGGTAAACCTGGTCATTTTGCAGCTGAATGTAGATCAAAGTCAGTAAACCAAGTCCCTGAACCAGTGCCAAACTTCAGAAATGATAAGTATAACAAGACAAGGCAAAGTACAAGAAACTGAAGGCATTGGCTAAATCTGGAAAGAAGAAGGGAAAAGGTTTCGTCGCTGAAGAAGGTTCATTCAGTGGCTCTGACTCCTCATCATCAGATGAAGAATAAGCAATGATTTGTTTAGATAATGAGTACTGTCTGATGGCTGATGACGCTGAACTTCTTGAAGACATCAAAGAAGTCACTCCTAAGTGTTCAGCATCTAAATGGGATCCTAAAACTCTTTACAAGGTGCATTGTTTTAAATCATACACAGCTGCTGAAAAAGATAATGTCTTTGAGTCTTTGATAGTTGACTTATCAAATGCTCATGATATTCAAAGAGGGCAAAAATGTAAAATCGGTGACTTACAATCCAAACTTAATGACCAAAATGAAAATGAGTCAAAAATGAAGAAATTAAAACTGGATCTTGATGCACAAACTTATGCAAATCAAGTATGTGTTCAAGAAAAGGTAAAATTTGAGACACAATTTCAACAACTTAAAAAGGTCATGGAATTTTGGTGTAAGTCAAACGATAAGGTCAATCAATGTGTAACCAATCAAATTCCAAAACAAGTTAAAGCTATTTTGGGAGAAGATTATGAATACGTTGCATCCCTCGTTGACTCAACAATGGTTGATCCTGTCTTTGAACCTAAGGGTAATTTTTCAGAAGCCGTATTTGAACCCATCTCAATCTTCAGTGAGCCACGACCAAACTATTTCACTAAAAGCAAGTTGGTCACTGAAGATACTGATGTCTTAAATAGCAATGATGAGATTAATGTTTTGAAAACTGTCAAATCATCAGTAACTTCACATCTCATCAAAACTACTGCTGAAAATCAAATAATGATCAGCAACTTCACTAACACTGTGTCTGTCACTGAAACAACATCTATCAGTGACCTCAAGTCAAAGATGCAAGAAGTAAAAATCAGCAAGAAAAGTTGCATGATTGTGTCAGATCAGCAACTTAAAACAAAGAAAGTAAAAAAGGCCGTTTATGGAAACAAAAAGTGTTATAAATGTGGCAACAGGCAACATGTGTCATCTGAATGTTCTTCTTCACCTTTTCAAAAAAAGAAAACCATCAGTGAAGAATCAGATACTGTTTATTCAAATCAGTGGAAGCCCAACCCAAGGCTTAGCCACTATGAACCTATCTCCGGATGGGTTCATCAATTGGACTAATCATGTTCCTAAATGATAAACTTCAATAAATAGTTGAACTTTCTGAGTTTATGAATTTATTGCTGTTTTATCATTTTTTTAAATAAAAAAATAAAAAAAATAAAAATTAATAATTTGACTATCAAAAATATAACTTTAGAAACGCATAGTCTCTGATACTGTTATTATTCAAACTTCAGAGGTAACAATCAGTTCACTATGCTTATCTAACTTTATAATTTATATAGTCACATGAGTATTTATTATGTTTCTATATTAGTTTTATATCATTGAATTCTTTCTCTCATAAGCTGATCTTGTTAGTATTCTAAGTTGTAACTTGATCAGTGAAGGATAATCTAATGATATGTTATACAACTTATATACAACACAATCTATACTCATGTTTCTTAAAGTTTTAATTATAAGTATTCAAGAATGGTACGAGTATTTTATATCTACACAGTGACCACATCTCTATGATTTATTCAGTATTCTAAGTTGTGTTTAAATCAACAAGACTACATCTCTGTCAAAATAAAAGAACACTTTTATTACTCTTGAATATTTATTTCTTTTTGGTGGATAATCAATTTATTGATTATATGCATCAGTGACTCCCTGATGTATCATTTAATGGTGATTAATCGACAAACATTCGTTATATTTAATACATTTTGTATTTAATCTAACGGATTTCAAATTAAATAATTTTTGGTACAACGAAAATGTCGCGCGCTTCTGACATTCTCTCTCCTACGTCAGCGCACTTTTCCGGCTTACCACTCCCATCACCATTAATGCCACTACTCTCAACCATCATAACCCCCTATGCCTTTACCACTTCCACCACGACCATCCACGTCGCCATACTCTCGATCACACGATCATTAGCAAAGCGTACTCTATTTAAACTCACAAAACAGTGACTCATCACCGTTACGCTTTCCTAATTTTTAAAACCTCTGTTTTCTAAAAAAAAAACCCTAAATCAAAGGCGAAAACAAATTTTCCAAAGGATCTGTAATGTCTAAATCAAAATTTTTCAATAATACATACACAGCTTCTACAGAGATTAAAGCTCTTTGAGCCTCTGCAGTAAGTGAAGATTCTGTCATTACAGTCCCTAAATCAAACTATTTGGGTAATCTCTCTTGCCCTAAATCTGAGTATGCGGAGGTAATATACTTTTTGAAAAACCATTTTATTCTCCCTACTCTCACGTTATCACCTGGAGCAATGAATCCAGAATGGTTGAGTGAGTTCTGGTATACCTGCACTCACTCAATCGTTAATAATTCTTCACAACTTAAAGGATTCATTGATAACGGTGGTCAAGAAATAATTATTTCTGCACACACCATCCGTACCGTTTTACAACTCCCTGAGCATGATACTTACGACCCACTGCCTGACAAGGAAGATGCCAAAGGAGGCATTGTGAATCTCACTGGGATTAACTGCAAATACACTACGGATAGCAGTGGAAATCGTAAGTACTCTACTGTTCATAAATCTAAAATGGATGGTGTGTGGAATGCCCTATTTTCAAACTTTATTCAGTCTTTGGGCATAAAAACAGGGAGTTATGATCAATTCAACGCCCTAGAAGCACAGATAATATAACACCCCTCGTTTAATTATAAACAATCAATATAATAATGGCGACGCGGAAGCTTATATTTCAAACATTACTATCAATGTCTCAAAATGTCAATAAACTTTTTCCAAGTTAAATACATAACATTTCAACAAACTCGGTGTTATATAATTCAAAACATTTCTATAGTTATTAAAATATCATCAGAGTGAAAGCCCGTCAAGCATTCCATCAATTCCAAACACTTCCTGCCCTGTCCCATATGTCCCATCTATTTTAACCTGCAGGAAGAACTGTGGTGGGGTTAGCATAAAGCTAAGTGAATGAAACTATAACAACAGTCCAACTTAGTATAACAATCTGTTTACATTAAACACAATAAATAGAATATAGATCAATGAATCAATCAATCAACTAGCCGACATTCACATAATGTCATTCAAGCTACGTCAAGAGGACCGGTGGTCCCTAAGCAACCATATACCGGTCTGGCACCCAGGAACACTTATCGTTCATCTGTATTGGCCTATACAGACCCACCGATAACTTGTTGTCAATCACACACGACCTAGATCTCTAAACCAACATTTCAAGTTTTCCGAGATCTCCTGTCGTCTACAACAACAACAAGCCCAACCAACACAAGTTGACCTCTGAATATTACACATTGGCACAATTTCAGCCAAGCAATCAACCATGTCTGACTATCATGGCAAAACAGGTTAACAGATGCATCATATCACAGTAATATAGTAAATTACTCGTTGTAACCAAATCATTACAACTAAATCACACTGAGGTTACAGATCCACTCACCGACTACCTCAGGCATCCACTCAGTAGTCTAATGTCACTGAGTCCTTCTGTTTATCTGAAACACAACAGAACCACACAAGTTAATCACTTGTCTCAAATCCATACAATATTTTACAATTGTAATTACATCTATAACTTAACACTTAGTCATGATCAATGATCATAATATTCACTTTCCAAATTAAATCATAATATGATTATTAACTTACATCACTTTAACACCAATCACATCAAGGTTATGAATAACCCTCTTATCACATTAATCCACTTTGATTATCACTAATCAACATAGTTAAACCATTACTAAGGTGATTAACCTCTTTTCAAGAATCCATCAAAACCACCATACTTGGTTTAATGAATTCTTAACGATTAGATTCACACAATCATCTTTAATCAATCCAAATATGATCATTAACAACAATTGTTAATTATTCATCCTAGCTTAAGCTTTCAATTCATAGTTCATGAATAATTTCTTAAACCTTTAACTTTCTTAATGATCATATATCATTTTATTCATTTCAAGGTTAAGGCTTAGATGCTAATCATCATTTAAGCATCAACTAATCATTATATCATAGCCACAAGCTTAATTTCATGAAAATTAACTAAACCCACCACTTTTATCATGATCATCATTCAATTATATCATTTCTAGGTTAGGGTTTCACCTTTAATCATGAAATTAGCATCAACTAGCAATTATAGAATCACTACTAGCTTCAATTTAACATCAATCACTCCAATTTAATCAAATATCCAAAACCCAATTTCTAGGGTTCATAGAAATCAAGAATTAAGACTTACCAAGTGATTAGAAGAATCAAGGAATGATTAATTCACATTTTGAGGCTTAAATTCGAACTCAGCATCTTCAATTTAATGGAAGGAATTAAATTTAGGGAGAAATCTAAGGTTTATATGTTTCTGTATGTATGTAAATGTACGTACGTATGTATGGAGATATATTTGTGAATAAACCGACTCAAAATATGAGTTTATCACATAATTGGTTAAATTTCATTCCCCGTACTTATCATTGCCTGGAACTTAAAAACCATTTGCGGGGAAACATTATTTTATTTTACCGTCAACTGAGTTAATTTAAAACAATCAATAATTTATTAGTCACAATAAATTATTCGACTCTTTTCCTCATTTATTTTCAAATAACAAAGGAAATCATTTTCTGACACATTAATAACAGTTCACAGTCAGAAAATATTAAAATACTACTAGACTACTAGACCCAAAGATCGGGTGTTACAGATAAGCTGGTAACTGGTCAACTCCTTAAAAGTTGACTATGCAAGTGTGATCTTTGATGATATTGTTTTAAGAATCTGTGAACCTACCAGAGAAAAATATGTTTCCTATCCTAGGTTTCTCTCACTGGTTTTTAAAGATCAGTTCAAAGCCTATGATAGGGTTCCTTTTAAAGGTTTTGAACCCACTCTGATAGGGAAACAAATTTTTAGTAAAAATGCAACTGTGCTTCTCCCTAATTTCATGAAACCAAAGGGGATACTTGCACCCCAGCATTTACAAACTGTACATCCGTCTGCTTCTGCCCCCCATCGATCACGTCACTGATCACACCCCCAGTGACTACTGCTGATCAACCACCAAAACAAAAACCACCAACTGCTCCAAAGAAAATCAAGTTAAAGTCCCTGACATCACAGGATCAGGGACAGAGTCACAAAAAGACGTCTAAAGACGCCAAGAGTGAAGCAGCGACTAAACGTTCAGTCCCTGCGGGCACTCTTGATCAACCTAAGCCTAAAGCTGCTTCACTGGACTCACAAAAGTCCAGTGACTCTAAAAAGGGAAACCTACAGACAACTGCAATGGCTCAACCCATTGTTAGTAGTGATTCGGGTGCAACCCACACCCTCTTATCGAGTCAACCCATCAGCCACTCATTATCCTTACAAAAGGATAATGTTTCAGTCAAAGGGCAAGTGCCATCAGTGGGTGATAACACACCCATCGCTGATGTCACATCACTGGCTACAGACCCGGGCTAACTCTCATCTTTCACTGCACCAACTGACAATGTCTCTTCCTAGTCACAGGGAGAGATACAGGTTGCTATCTCTGTTTCTGATGATCCATCAGCCAAAACACAAGCTGATGATGTTGAGGAAGCCCAGCCTATGGACACATCTACATCCTCATCTGATAAGGATCAGCAACATCGATCCTATAGTTTTATTCTTCAAAAGGTGAATCAGTAACCAGATGATACTGATGTTTCATCTCTACCCTTCTCCACTGTTCCTCTTGCTGATACCATAACCTCACCCATCCAGGAGATAGATGCAATGTCTCTTTCCAGTGACAACATCTCTCAACATGCTGATGATCAACCATCTCAACCAGAAGTTGAAATCCAATCTCAATCACAACCAATACCACCACTATCCCCTGTCACTCAAAAATCACCACCAACCAAAAAAGCATCAACCTCCACCATCTCACCAACAGATAAACTGCTGCTTGACTACATTTCCTCTTCTCAGCAACAAATTCGAATGCTTACTGAGGATAGGGAGTCACTAACAGGCCAACTAGCTGATCTCACTAATAAAGTTCACTCTCTTGCAGCAGTATATGAACCCATTCCTTCCTGGAGTGAGTCGATCAGTGAAAAGGTTAAAACAATTGCTAATGCTGAAATTGATCATTATCGACTTCTGGAAACTCATGCTAAATCCCTCTCTGAGCTCTCCACTTTCACCAGCGTCTTCCTCAAAACTCATGATGAAGCAATATCTTCTCTCACTGGAAACCAAAAAGAGATGGCATCTTCTATTGTGGACTATATCATTCATACTGACAAAGTTATGAAAGAAATTCTAATGATGGTCGGCAATCAGGAAAGAACCATCAAAGGCTTAGAAACTATGCATGCTGATCATAAGAAAATCTGTAATCGACTTGCTGAGATTATCAATTTCGTTCATGAGGCAGAGGGGGAGAATAAAGATGATGACGAAAGTGATGAAAATGATGATGCTGAAAATAAAAGTGATGGTGAGAGTGATGATGCTGAGAATAATATATATGGATATCACTGATGATATTGATGAAGAAAATAATGATGTGGTTGCTTTCCCTGAGTTTCATACAGATGAACAAAGGTTGTATGATTATAAAGTTAGAGAGTGGGCAGCTGATGAGAATGCACAGGTTATGGGGGAGTCAGCAAGCTTTGATATGATGAGGTGGGAATGGATGAACAGACAACAAGAAGATGGTGTTGTCAATATGGATGAAGGAGATGATGATGATGATGATGATGATGATGATGATGATGATGATGATGATGATGGTAATGATGGAAACAATGATGATGAAAAGAAGGATGATGGAAATGGCAATGAGAAAGAAAGTAAGGATGATGAGACTGATAATAAAGACACTGGCATTGAGGAGAAGAAAAATGAAGGGGACGCTGATGACAAGAAAGAAGAAGACACTGATGATCAGATGGAAGATCAGCAACCAATCTCTTCTGTTATGAATAAACGAAAAAGGACCGGCAAGTCTCCCACATCAGAGTCCATTCCTTCCAAAAAGATAATCTTTTCTGAAGAAGAAATATCAGCCACCATGTACAATCTCAAAACCATCATGGAGCAACCTAAATCTTTATCAGAAACGCCTCATAAAGATACTGTCATATCTGAGGCATCACCAGCAACAACAATCATACCACCAACTACAATTCCACCAGCAACAATCCAACCAACAGCAACAACACAACCATCAATAACACAACCATCAACAACACAACCATCAATAACACAACCAGCAATAGCAATCACAACAACAACTTCACCAGCTACCACAATCACAACTCCACCAACAACAATTCCAACAGCAACAACAACTCCACCAGCTACCACAACCACAACATTAACAACACAGATCACCCAGCAACAACCACAACAACTTATCACCACTCACAACCAGAGATCACATATCCAGATTCTTCTATTTCTGCTCATCTTTTGTCATCAGATTCAACTTCAGAAAGTCCTCATCTTGAAGAAACTGAAAAGCAGCGAATAGAAAGAAAAATAAGAGAAAGACAGAAGCATGAGAGGGAGATGCTCTTAAAATATCAAGCTGAGCAAGATGCAAAAGAAGAAGAAGAGAGGAAAAGAAAGTTGAAAGAACAATCTGATTCTGACAGAGCTTATCTGTTGAAACTGAGTGGAGATGAAGCCATACAAAGAGAAAGAGAAATCTTCTTTAAGAAACAACAAGAAGATGAAGATTTTAGGCTGTGTAAACTCCTTCAAGATGTTGAAGAATCTGATCTTCAACAAGAGCTTTGTGCAAATAAAAAGGGCATCAAGTTGAAAAAGAAAGGGGGAGCAAAGATAACAGCAGATAAAATGTTGGATGAAATTGACAGGAAGAAATATGCTGTCAAAATGACTGGAAGATCAAATCCTGCTCCTATCACCAAAGTCAACTTGAAAAAGCCTAAGAACAAATCTCAAGCTCAACTACTTATCCACAGAGGAATGGAGACTCAAGCAATTAATCTCGATCAAGTCTGCAAATTACATAGAGAAGAATGGAATGAAATCAGACTTGCTATCAGTCACTCCTCAAGTGCTGCAAAAGAAGAAGTCTTGACTGAGATTGACAGGCTGTTCAAGAAAATGGTGGATCTGCAGCTACTGAGACCAGAAGACACTATCATATTTGGTGAGGAGATAGTCCAGCCACCAAGTCCAAGATATAGGTCAGGTACCCACAGAATCATCAGAGTTCCAAATACCAAAACTCTAAATCTATCCATTCCTGATGGAGTGCCAAGAATTGAAGGCATTGAGGTTACTGAAGGAGAGAAAGGAATTGTCTACAGAGACTTCAATGGAAAGTTGTGTTTCCAAAGAGAATCAGAACTTAAAAAGATAGACCATGAGCAACTTGTACATCTCATCAGAATAGTCAGTGTGCTTCCCAAAGATTTAGTGATGAGAAAGGCAATTTTAGAAGAAGGGCTTGCTAGACATTACAGATACCTGCCATCCAGTGAAAAATATGAATTGCAGAATGAGCTGGGCATCGTAAAAGAAGAAGAAGTTTGGGGCTGCTTAAATTGAAGCTTGTAATAGATTAGGTTTATTGTAACTAAAATTACTTTATGTTTAAAGTTCAATGAAATCTAATTTTTTCTTTTGAGAAAACCAAAGTGCAAATACTCAGGTCATATCAAAAGAATCCATAAAGAAAAATGAATGGATCAAAATGTAAGTCACTGAATGTTTAAACTCTTTAAACACTGACTATAAACTTTCACAGCAACAAGTTTGTCTAGGGAGCTTCAATCACAATCATTTAGGGGGAGACTGTTGAGTCACTGGTCGCTGACCATGATGAAGTCGCTGGTCGCTGACCAACTCAACTGTTCACTACTCGATGAAGAAATGGATTGTATCGAAGCTGCTGTTGCTGATGATAGGTTTCACTGAGCATCATTCATTCTTTTTGATATGCTGAGGAAGACTAAAGCTCAACTTGGTCTGTCGCTGATCAACGTCAGCGAGAGATTTACTTCTTCAAATCAATAAAGGCAAAAGTCACTGCCAGTATAACAGCTAGTCACTGAAGATCTCTAGTTCAAGTCATTCTACAAGAGCATGTTAGCTCGCAGTGAGTGAGGAGAATTACTGCACCTTCAGGGACTATTCAATATAGCCTCTCAATCATCAAGTACAGATAGTACTGTACTTATCTATACATCAGCAAGAGTGTTCCAACTTGAAGTATGTTCGAAAGATTACATGGCAGCAATTGATTGGTTTTAAGGTAACGAGATATTTGCGGTAACAGAATTGGGACCCATAGAATATCGGTTCATCAGAGATCAAGCCAATCAAGCAGCGACACGTGTCATTCCAAGATCCTATTTTATAGGCGATATTTTAGGAACTCTTGTAGTATAAATAGTTCAGTGTTTTGTACTGTAGAGGCTAGTCGTTCAATCGTACTTATCACTTGTATGTCAGTGATCAGTTTGTCTAAGAGTACGTATTAACGATCCAGCGAGTGAACAGTCAGCGTGTTTGTCCACTGCTGTTCATCTCATTTGTAATTGATTAGCTAAGTGTTTGAATTGGATTAACTTTGGTTAATCCATTCCGCATTCAACACTTGTGAATTGTATGATCAATATAATTCATCATTTTAGCTATCATTACTTTGTTACTTTGATATTGTCATATCTATAATCTACTATACTCTGTTGCTTTCATTTTATCTACATAACACAAGACCAGGTTATAAGAATACATGCAATTAATTCAAAACCAAGTTCCTTATGGTTTGACAATATGGCAAGACTTGAGTGACATGTTTGGTGTAAAGTACAACATTTGAGTTATTCCAAAGGTTTCAAATGCTTGATATGATTATTGAACTGATCTTAATGATGTTACTACGTAATATGTGATTCATTACCTCTGCACTAATTAGGCTTCCATTTTATTTTATTTTTATCAATTTGCATGACAATGAAAATTTTATTTTATTTTTATCAATTTGCATGACAATGAAAAAAAAAGTAGAGTACATATCTTAGTTAAGGGTTTAGTATCTGGAGGTGCATCTAACTTGTAGTCGATGTATATTGTATGTACCCAACTTACGTTTATTATTTTTAAAACATCCAACTTTCATAAAGTGTGTTTTAATGTATTTTGTAGTACTTTAAATGATGTGTCAACATCTCTACTGATGCCACATGTCAACCTAAACATACAACATATCATCAAAATACATTAAAGCACATTGTATTGAAAATAGCAAATGTGAGTAGGGTACACACAATAGATCGACATCGGACACAAGTTAAATGCATTTTCAGACTAACCCTTAGTTCATAGAGGTAGAGCACGAACTCACCTTCTAATAATAATTTCCCGACTACATTCCATCTTCCTCCTCATTCTCGTTCTCGTCCTTGTCCTTGCCTACATGAACCTAAGCATAAATTTAACAAAATATGTTATAACTTAGGGAGTGATTGGGGATTTTTGGGAAAATAACACTTGAAATGTAATATAATATAATAAAATGATTAAAGCAGGAAAGAATGTATAATTTAATTGTTAACATGTTGTTGATGTTGGGTTTTTTAATTGGAGTTGAGGTCTAAAACCATATAACACATCTCCCCATAATCAATTGCATTGAGCTTTGGAGTAGTCAAATTTCCATTGGTGAAAACTGTTAATTCTGGACAACTCCGTATTTTTAAGGTATCCAATGATGGAAATGAAAAGGTTTCCGTCCCTAAGCAAAATCCCTTGAGACTTGAAAGCTTATCAAAAGTTATGGACTTTAGACAAGGAAACATAATCCTTTTCTCTTTAGAATTATCATATTCATCGTCTTCTTTTTCATCCTTCACAATTACCGCTATATCATTACAATATGAGATATAGAGTGTTGTAAGTTTCGGCAACTCGAACACGGTCCGCCGACTGGTTTTCCATATATACTTGAGACTCCGCATATTAATTAATTCTATCTCTCTTAGGTTTGGAAGTTTCACCGTTTGTGTTCCTTCATGCACCACTTGAAATAACGAAGTTATAGGCACTCTCCAATGACAAATCTTTTCTAGATTTTGGAGTTGTAGCAAGCCACTAAATAGAAGATTAGTCTTTCCAAGATCGTATTCATTTTTCTCATATGCTTCCAAAGTAGTAGTGCACAAGCTTGTACTCCCTAAACTTATTAATGAGGTCTGCAAGCCCAAAAGACAAGATACGAGCGTAAATTAGAGCTGCTCATGTCTCTGCTTCGTCAAGTTATGTGATAAACTTTCTATGCAAGTGAAGCAAGTCAAATGTCAGTAGTAAATCCAATTAATCAAAATTAAACCGCGTTAATAATTTAGTATTCCACTTACATTCACATTTTTTTGAGAAATATAAGGTGGGTCTAATTACAGATAATTTTTCATTTTCCATTACTTCTATAGAAAATTAATGAAATTTTGGAAAGTACATTTAAAATGTGAGGGATAGAGTTTTGCTTTTTAAAAGAAAATATAGATGAAAACTTTGAAAACCATAAAAAGTAGTTTTTAACATTTTAGTTAGAGAGTTAAGTTCAAATGATAATAGAATTTTTGGTAAAAATAGAGGAACCAATAGGAATGTACTATGTGTCATAATACCCATTTTCTCCCACGATTTTAAAAATTAAATATCTCGGTAAGTCGAAAAATTATAAAAATTGCACAATAATAATCATCATTTAATTCTCTTCGATTAGAGATGTGACAAAGTATACTTTCAACGACTTTTTTATTTTTGAGTTTTACTAATTGTACGAAATTACATTCAAATTGATTTATACATCAAAATTATGTATTATATAGTTGTACAGTTTTAACTATTGTACAATATGGTGTAGAAATCAATTTGGATGTTGTATTTATCAACCTTCAATTTTAAAAAGGAGATAATATTCATTTAGTTACTTTGACTACATAAGTATCATTAAATCATGCCCTTTATTTGTTTATTTAGATTCGATTCTGAAAAATACTTCATTTTCTTGTCAAAATTTCTACTATCCATGTATGTCAGATGTGCTACCATGTGTCATTAGCATAGTGACGTGTAAGTAGTTTTCACTTTCTTGAATATTTTATTGAATTTTTCTATATAAACATACAATCCATATTGTAGAAACACCGTACAAGACATTTTAAATTTTATTGACAAAACACAAGACTCGATCATCTTTCTTTAAACATTTGATTATCCTTCTTCAATTTTTATTTCTGCTTCATCTACGTATATATGAATTAATATATTATTTATTATATATTTGATTATTAATTAATAATATATTTGACGTATATTATTTCTGCTTCGATTTTTATTTTATTAATGTTTATTTTTTATTTTTGTTGGTTTCTAATCATGTAACCTTGACTTGAATTTTCCAATGTACATATTATCTTATTTATTATATTTTGGAACCAAATAACTACCAAATTACTACTCATCAAACAAATTAGCGTTTAAATGTTTCGACTTTCGATCTCACGTTGCTAAATAATATAGTAAGATAGTGTGTGGTTTGTATATTATTATTAATTAATAATCAAATATATAATAAATAATATATGGGTAGTGATCAAGAGGGAAGTGTCTTTTTGGGGGGAAGCGTTAGTACGCATCAGGAAGCATATTACAATTATCAATCAAAACGTCAACAAAAAATTATTTTTATCGGTAAATAGTAATCAAAATCGATGCTATAAAGAATATTTTAACGAATAAATTTCATTTTTAAGTCATAACATTAATTGATGAATATTTATTTAATTAATTGTTAAGATGCAGTGTGATGCATATTAACTAAGATGCATCGCGATGCATCATAAAACTTCACATTATTTGAAAAATATTTTTATTGTTAAGATGCATCACAATGCAGATTAACTAATATGCACCGCGATGCATCTTAACGGATTTGGATCAAATATTCATAAATCGATACTATAACTTGAAGAAAAAATTTATCAAGGAAGCTTAACATTTATAACATCGATTCTGATTAACATTTACTAAATTTCAGTTTGCTTTTTTCGATATTAGTATAGGTGAAGGTAATATGCTTCCTGATGCGTACTAACGCTTCCCCCTTCCCTCAAAAAATGGACTTCCCTCTGGATCATGCCACAATAATATATATATTAATTAATATATACGAAGATGAAGCAGAAATAAAAATTGAAGAAGGATAATCAAATGTTTAAAGAAAGATGATCGAGTCTGTGAATGTTTATGTAGTCAAGGTAGCTACAATACAGCCTACAACATATTTTATGATATTAAATTTAAATTATCTTGTCAAAAGTCTGTCATTTATGAGGGTTTATATAGTCAAAAAGTATAAATATATATAAAAACACATTACCTCTTGCTCTCGATCACTCTCGACACTTCCTCCGCAATCATTGATAACAATTTTCACAAGTGCCCAAAAATCAAAATTGGCAGTGGCAGAGTTATTTTCACCCTTTATCATCCACACCTTTCTTAGCTTTGGTAAACGAAACAGAAGAATACTTCTCAACTTGGTGCAAGAAAGTTGGTCGATGTTATCAACGCATCCCAAGTCGATGTTGAATAACACCTCTAACGAATCACAGAAATGAACGTCAAGTTCTTCTAACCGATTAAGAAATGGCATTGGATTGACTGGAAACAGATTCACAAGACTATTGCACCATTACACTTCAATATTTCTCAAGCTACAGCTGCTAAGTTTGCTACTAAACTCACAAGGCCATATCTTCTTCAAATTATCCATACAACGAATATCCAATTTCTCCAGCTTAGGAATCACAACCTGCAAATTAATTATGACACAACAGTATACATCGTTTATTTAAAACTCCAAATTCTTAAAGTTATATTAACATAAAGCATACTTACCTCTTCGGTGAGGAATGATGTCATAGCTGAATGATTACTCGATACTAAAGATGTTGCCACTTTACTCTTGGGATAAATGCTTGTGAAACTTGGAAGCCTTTCAACTCACAATTCCACAAGTTGTGGTAGCTCAAGTATTATTGCATTATTGCATTATTGCACAAACCTGATAGCTTGGGTAGGTTGAGTAAACGTAGAGATTTCAACTTGGGAAATGTAATTTTCTGTGCTCCATTACTCTTCTTAATGTGTATCACTTCTTCCATTTTAGGGCAATCATCAATGACAAGAACCTCAAGCTTTGAAAAAGCTATTGCAACATTCTGCGTGAAAAGGTATTTCATCTCTGCACACTCTGTAACACGAAGGACTCTTAAATTGTAGCACGAGTTAGGGTATCTAGGAGGACAATGTGGTGATTTCACCTCAACACCTTCAAAATCATTCACATCATTCACTTGTAAAACAAGAACCTCTGTATTCTCAAACAGCTCATTCATTCCAGATTCCAGTAGCTCGTGTCTGTTGGTGACCAATTGCAAGGTGTTTCCATTATAGTCAACGTCGATGTCGTCATCAGAGTCCCCATCATAAATTTGAAAACGACAGCCCAGTGAGATCTTGAATCTTTCAAGTTTCACATATGACATATTGTTCAGTTGATCATTGTATTCCAAGAACTCAATTTCTAACGCAGTAAGGCTCGTTGAAATTACTCCTGAGTTCATTACGGTTGGCACTGCTAATTGGCTTGTTCTCATCAACTCTCATATAGAGCTCTTCAAGACTGACCAGATTTGCAAGAACACCATCATCGATATGAAGATTAACACAACCTGTTAAGTCCAATACCCTTAGCTCCTTTAAATTTCCAATAGTGGAAGGGCTTTTTAAATTGAGAATCAGCAAAGCTAAGCACCTCAAGATTCAACAGATTTCCAATAGCAGATAGATCAAAATCCAACACGCATCTATGAAGACAGAGCGTTCGAAGGTTCGTGGAGCATTGAGGTGATCTGGGAAGCAATGGCTTATTCATTTGTTCAAAAGCCAATACTTGAAGGTTTTCCATTTCTCCAAAGAAGTTTTCGGGAAAACTTACCGACTCATCTCCGTGCATGAGCTTCAAAAATGATAGGTCTGGAAACTTAAAGACACTAGGAAACTTAAATGCACTCTTGCATGATAATGAAATTCTTTTGCAAGAGTTTCTACTCTCATTTGCAGGCAAAGGTGGCTTAACACCGTGGTTCACAATTGAATCATGACCGGCTTTAGAATACAAACCCAAAACAAAAGCACGCACCAGATCGTGCATTTTGATGCATCCAGCACGATGACTTTTAATAAACAAGTTTTTATCTAAGAGTTTGTGAACGCAGGTGTTCGGCCTATTTCGTGCTTCTCTTATTGTATCCACTTGTTTAAATAACTTCAAACCCCACCCATATCTCATCAACTCCTCCATCGGAATATCAAAGTCTTCGGGATACAATCCACATAGAAGAAAAATTGACTTAGCTTCATGTTTGAGCTTCTTGTAACTTATGTCAAACACTTGATGCACAATTTCATCTATGTCATTATGCTGTAAACGAGAAAGTGCATCATCCCATACATGCTTTCTTTTACCTCTAAGAGTTGAGGCAATGGTTTTGATGGCAATTGGCAAACCCTGAAATCTTCTTACGATATCATCACCTATCTTATATAACATAGGATCCAGATCTGATAATTGTATTATCAGATAACATTACAGTTTGGCGGAAAAGATTTTGCGCTTCAGGTGTTTCTAAAACTTGCACGTTGAGAATCAAGTTAGCTTCAACACCCATTTCTGTGCAAACATCTGTGTCTCGTGATGTCAACAAGACCTTGAAGTCTACACCTTGATTTGGTACAGGACTTAAACCAATATCATTCAGATCAACAAACTGTCATACGTCATCTAGTATTACAAGAAACTTATTCTTACCTCCATCTGAGTTAGCCTCAAACCATTGACGAAGCATCGACGCTCTTGCTTCTTTAGCTTTCTGTTTTAAATCTATACTGAGGTAATCTGCTACTGCGCCCTGAATAGCGACGGGGTCTGTCTTTTCCCCTACAGCCACCTCAATAATAAATTTAAACACTTTCCTTTCTTTACAAATATTCTTCAGCTTGACCATCATTGTGGACTTCCCGACTCCTCCCATTCCACATAAGGCTACCATGTGTGACTTGTGATTTGGTTGGAGTACTTCCAAAACGTTTTCTCTCTTGACTTGAACTCATTGTGGTCAGTAGGTGGTGATATAGAGGTAGACGCCCTACTGGAATCAACTTTTGCCAAAGGAATTGGATGATCAGTCCAAACGATCATCTGTATATTTCCTATTAGTCGTTCGATCTCCTCGATTGAATCGAAGGCTTTGCTTCCAGCCTCATGCCTAGTCTTCAGATTGAAACAACTAACAGCATTATTAGAAATTTTTTCCACCTCCTCGTGGATATTTCCAACTTCTTCTAACCAAGGTCGGACAAGAGCTGGATTCGCGCGACGGTTACCGTTGTTCCGCAGCATGTGTTCTTCGACATCTTTTCTCATACATTCCAAGTCCTTCATTTTGGTAACCATAGTCCTCACATACTCTCTGCAGGATACGATGAACTTTAGATGTTTTTTAATCCGAACTATGAGAGGTTCGACAGCAGTTTGGATAGCAATGTCGACAAGAACTGACTCCATTGTTCAGTATTCTTACCCGGTGTTGGTAATACCTACATATGTATGAAAAAAAAAGGTTACTCAATAGAGTCTGATGGACTTTTTTTATGTATAAACGGTTGATAAACACCAACAATGAGTAGGTCCTACAAAGATGAAAGCAAGTGTAAAACATGTCTGCTTTTCTTTCTTTTTTTTTTTTACCTTAAAGCAACAGTTTTTTTTATTAGACCGAGTTTTTTTTTAACGTAAAGCAACCGGGTTTTTTTTTTTTTTTTTTTTTTTTTTTAACATAAAGCAACGGGTTTTTCCAATCTAACGGTCTTGTACCCATTATTATTATTAATTAGACGGAGTTTTTTTTTAAACGGCTATAAATAGTAACCTAACGTATATCAATAGTAATGTAACACGTGTCTACCTATATACTAGGTAAAGGACCGGCAGCAAACGCGGACTACGACATTTGATGTTGTAAATGTTGCAATTAAAAATTTGAGCCTTTTAATTACCATAATGTTTTATTTCAATACAAAAGTTATTACTTGTATAATTTTTTTTATTAATGTCAGGACAAACGATTGTTTTATTCATTCGATTAGAGTATTTCCTTTTGTATGTCAAAAATATGCGAGATAATAAGTAAAGAAATTTTAACATGCGTCCTAATTGATATATGGAGGTTTTAGTTATTCTTTTGAATAATAAGTGTGGAAGGTGCATTTGTTATATTATGCCAACTATATAAAATGTTTACAAAAGTTATCATGTATACTAAATATATTTTTATATATTATATACATATAGCTTCATGAGCTGCGACTGCACGCGCAACTAAATTTATGTTTTTTAGATATTAAGATAGATAGGATATGTATTAAGTTAAATAGGATATCAATTTGTTTATTAAATGTAAAGTGTAACATTGTATATGTATACATAAGTTTTACATAAAGACAAAAATGAATAAAGTTATCTAAATGATTCATCACTACACGAACTACCATATTTGGGTTTAAAAAATTTACAATATAATAACACATAAGGTTAGCAAAAAACCTAAGAAACATCAAATCAAAAGATAAAAACATGTAATGCTAACTAAAAACACATTTAAAATAGCAGTATATGATAAACAGATAAAGAGTATAACATGTATAAAAAGTTTATATTCTCATCGACCACTATCATCTCCCCACACAAGCTATAACATTTTCAAAACAGAGGGCACACTATACAAAATACAAAATGCTTGCCTCAAAATAATTTAAAAATAAATAGAAAAATGCCTTGACACCTTTATATCTTCACCAAGAACTCAAGAAGCATTAATTCCAAAATTATGAAAAACAGAGGACTAATGAAAAAATGCCTTGACACCTGCAAAAGCATATACAGTAATAAATTTATATATTTATGAACCAAACTCTACCAAGGGAAAGCATTCAAGTCGGAATTACTTAAGATACTAATATTACTATGTATGGAGTACCTTACATTATATATGAGTAAAAATAATTACAAATGAATTGTAATCTTGTGGATAGTAAAAATGCTGTAACATAGACACACATAAGGGATTAATCCAATTCATAAAGATACTAATTGCATACCTTCAGCTCAACTGTGACTTTTGAATAAGCGTCATATTCATAAAGATCTCACCAGAGATACTCAAATAATTCAGAACTTACACACGAACGCATAAACCATGTCAATCAGAGACATGTTAAGACTGAATCATCGAGGCATCTATCAATCAATTATTATGGACACAAATACAGGTAAACATGACATTTCATTTCGAAGATATCCTCATTCACAGACAGATAATGAATCAAAATAATACATTTGAAATTACTTACCACTCTTGGATGTAATCATTTAATTATAAGTAATAGCACAGTTCTTTAAAAAAAAAAAGTACACATTATTGGATCCATCAACTAACCTCATCGACTTCTTTATTGAAGTAACCAAGACTGCCAACATAGTGAATCTACCATTCTTGATCTCTTTTAGCTTCAATTCCTTCATTGACTTCTCATCTTTACAAATCCTAATGGGTAGAAAAATTGCCCGCTTTGAGTTCTGCAAAGCCCATAAGTGCCATTTTGAGTACAAATAGTGGGAATGGGCAAGCCCAGTAGCTGTATGTAGATTTTGACACCAGTTTTGAACCATGGGAGGGCGGTTTTGGCTGGGACAAGTCCAAGCTTAGCTAGAATCTCAGGTTCAATGGGTCTGGCTGCACCCAACATGGTGAACCGACCGTTGATAACTTCTCTAAGCTAGTGAATTGGGCTAAATAAATCCTCCAGTTCCTTCTCGATCTGAAAGACCAAGTGGGTCAATCCAAAGTAACCTATGAGACTGTGAATTCAAAGTTTTACTTAAAATATAATCAAGAACATATGCTTTGACTACTACTTAAGCCCAAATCAATATTTTTAAAATTGATGTTTTATTAGTACTTACTATAAACTTTAATCTACTTCAATATTCCAATGTCAATCTTTAAGTTGAAAAGCACTAAATAACTTTTACTTAAAAAAGTCAAACTATATCTTTCTTTGTTGGAAAAATCTTAATCCTCAAAATTATGTATTTAAATATGTTATAAAGTTTAATCTACTTCATAAGATTTCCGGTCAATTGAATTTGACTTCAGTCAATGAAATCTTTCATTTTTTAAATAAATCTCAAACTTCACAGTAGATGTTTGAGAAATGTAAGAATCTTTTTTTTTTCTTTTTTCTTTTTTAGTACTTATATATGTCAACATCTCAATATCTTCAAGATTCTAGCTATCTTTAAGTTGAAAATCAGTGAGCCATTACTTCTATAGCCAAAATACTTTTGTTGAAATGTAACACTAACCAAGAATTTAAGTATATCATGAAATTTAACTTCCATCCAGGTAAGAAAAGAGACTGTTTGGATGCAATGAAAGTTGTCAAGCTGTATGTTTCCTTGCTTTCACAGATAACATACATACATATAAGCCATCAACTAATAATCAAACTCAAACACATGCACGTGCACACAAGATACATACATACATATTATATAATTAAAAATTGTACCTTAACAGGAGGGGTAGAAGCAGCTTTGACAAGAATGTCCATGATAACCTTTTGAAGAAATGAACTAACCTTATGTTTCAAGGCCATACAACCATACACCGAAAGAAGAGTTTCAGTCATATAATATCTACTCTAATATTTACCACTGATATAAAAGTCTCGCACCTAAATTTTTTGGTCAGTTATGCAACAAACCTGGGTGTCCAAAAACGTACAATCAACCTCAAGAGCAACTTCTACGACCTTGAACTCAAAGGGCAAGTAATCCGTAGATGCTCCCAAACATATCCAAAAAAGTTCTACCTGTTATCAGTTTGTTAAAGTTGGAGCTTTATGACTGCCAATCATCCCCTGAAGCTTTGAATCATCGTTAGAGTTCCACTACATACTGTAATACATAACTATTAAGAGAATTAAAAACAGAACTTCGTTAGATGTAAAGAAATAACATACTAATTTAAACCCTAGTGTCATAATACTAATAACCAAACATTAAACTAATAAAAACAAAAACAAAAGGTGTGAAGCGAACCTGATTTGGAAGTGAGACAAAATTCAAGAAGCACTTGAATCCAAGGTTGAAAAAGTCGTAAGTCGGGGATTAGTCGGTCGGGACATTTTACGGACTAGTCGGAGACTAGTCGGATTTTGACTTTTATTGACTTTTTTAGCATTTAAATAAATTTCAAAATTATATATAAATAAATATAGATGAGAACCATAAATGTACTTGATTTGTTGCATACTATATGGTTTTTTCTGGTAGATACTAATACTTCAAAGGTGTTTATGTAAAATTTATAACTAAATTTTATTTTCATTTATTTAACAAAACAAATACAATTAATTAAAATACAATACACTAATTAAATGAAATAAACTACAATAATTAAAATTACTTATTAAAAATACTAAATGGACCATTCATAAAGAATATATATACATCGAAAAAACCAAAAAGTAAATGGACCATTCATTTGCCTCATTGCCTGACAGCTTGCTTACTATTCTGGTTCTTTTTACTTCCTTCTTCTTCTTCCTCCTCAAGCCTCACTCGGTCACTCCTGCAACTCCTTTTCTTTTCTTTATTTCTCCGTTTCCTTCTTGATAGTAACAACCCCAAAACAAAAGACAAAGCGGTTAACCACCATACAAGTCACCGCCGGAAGCAAGTCACCGCCGGGAGCAACACCGGAAAAGCGATAGCCGGAATCGGCCCAAAAAACCCGTCCTGACCTGTAACACCTGGTCAAAAAGTCAAATTTCACGCCAATTTTAAACTTTAATTAATTACATTTTTATGGTTCAAATGAAATATTTTATTTAAAATATTTACGAAATAATATAAACAAAATCATGAAAGTAAAGTATTAAATTTATTTTATCTTCGGGTACAAAAACACGGGTATTCTATACTGCAATTGTGGACAAAATACCCACATGGTTGGGGATGAGCCGGCCTAAACCAACCCACCCCCATTCCACTCTTTCATTTTCATTTTCTTCTTCTTTTTCTCATCCCTATCTCTCTCTCATTCTCTAACAACAACAACAATAACAACCAACAACATCAACAACAATATCATCATCATTAAAAATCGGAATCATCATAATCATCGTCATTTTCGGAGTTCATCATCATCTTCATCTCCTTCACCATCATCTTCATCTCCATTTTCATCAAAAAGTAAGATTTCTCACTTTCTCTCTCTAGAAATCGTTTCTCATTCTATAAATTACTTAGATTATTTCAAAATACATGCTAGAAGCTTTCTATAACATCAAAACACCCAAAAATCGAGCCAAAACTCGATTTGGATCTTGAAATCGTCGAACAGACGACGACGTCGCATTTGGACCGAAAACAGTGCTGCGACGTCGCAGCCAACGTCGCATGAAATTACGAACGTCGCATATAGCAACGTCAACCCTTACGTCGCACTAAACACTGACGTTGCATATAGCGACGTAGCCCATAACGTCGCATTGACTTGCGAATGTCGCACATAGCGACGCAAGACCCTACGTCGCAGCTGACGTCGCATCTGACGTCGCAGAACCTTAAAAACCTATGTTTTTCACTAAGTATTGACAACCAAATTTTACCACTCGATTTTACCCGAATTTGGATTTCGAATGCGTTTTCTTTAAAGCAAAGTAGTAGAAATAAAAATTTTCCAAGCCAGGGGCTCTGCCCCTTGGACCCCGCCAGGGGCTCTGCGTCGCTAAGGGGCTCTGCCCCTTGGACCCCGCTACCAGGGGCGCTGCCCCTGGGCCCCCGTACACCATTCCCAGACTTCAACAACAAATGCATACATGAACAACTCTCTTAGACAAACTGATTTGTCTCATACTTATATAACCTCACGTGTTTAGGACACTAGAAGGTTACCATTCGGACGACGCGCATATCATCGCATCGCTAACAACTCACAGGTGAGTTTCATAGCCCCACTCTTTCAACTGTTTTACTATTTTCGGGGTGAAACACATGCTCAATTGTTGTATGCAAATCATATTAACAATCATTTATAATTTACAACTATTTATATTACTGTATGTAATACGAAATGTGTAATACTTAGGAATTACACCCGCAATATTGTTTTAGGACAATATCAATACTTAACCTAGATAGGTTACAATCGTACCCGGTTAGGTCGTTGGAAAACGATTACCAACACATAACTTGATTTAGTTATCACAATCTTTTGGCCATATTGTCACGGGACAATATCATTGAATACATTAGAACTAGTTAGTTCTACCTACACTGAATAACATCTGTACTGTTACAAGTTTAGTTATTCTTTAAGAACTAAAACTGTCGACACACTCCATTATCATTAGAATGGGAACTGAACTTAAGTGAACATTTTCCCAAGACTCCGTTATATATACTTGCTAGGCTTTAGGCTAGGAGTATACAATATTATCACAAGTTAGTACAGACTTCTTATATCCATACGACTCAACTGGTGACGACTCTGGCTCAGGATGTAATCCAACCAGGGATGGTCCCCCGGCTCAGGATGTAATCCAACCGTGGGGGTGTCACCTGATGAATATCTACATACTATTATACGATCTACTTAGTCAGGCATGTCGAGTACTGCTGGCTCTCAAACAACTTAGTCGGGCATGTCGTTGTACTGCCGGCTCAATCACAAATTGCTGCGAGCAATTCCAAAAACGATGCCGCGGTATTGCAGCGGGCACCAAACGATGCCACGGTAAAGTGGGCACAAAACGAAACCACGGTATTGCAGTGGACGAAACTTCAATCAATGGATCAGCGAGTTATACTCGGGATTCACAATAAGTTAACGGATCGGTGGTGCTGCCACGCGAGGCCGTTAGCTCAATTCATGTCCGGGTTAGCTTATGCTAATCGGGTAAACGGACACGCTAAACATTCAAACATAGATCTGCGGATCTACAATCATTTGTTCCTGGATGCAACACCTCATATATTAAATCATAGTTCTGCGGGACTACAGTTACTTACTATCATATGACATGGCCATACAGTTATTTGGTTACAACTTAGGCAGGTATTGCCTCCCGTTATACACTTACTCATACCAGATAGGTATTCAGGCTCGGTATGCCTCAATTATTGTGTACTTAGGTACGGACTACAATTGATTAGGTAATTAGATACCTAAACTTTCGAATTACACATTGGTGATTACATCTACAATTTGCTACAAATCAGAATCGTGGATTCTGAACAACTTCTCAAAACATACAAAATTTATACTTTATGTTTTCAACTAACAATCCTATGAACTCACCAGCTTTATAGCTGACCTGTTTTAGCATGTGTTCTCAGGTGCCCAGCAGGATTAGGATTTCCACAAGATTATGCTAGCTCGAGTCGCATGATTTCAAACATTTGGGACAACTCTGCATTTACTTTTGTATTTTCAAATTATGTATTTGGAATTTACTGTCAAACTCATAACGTTGTAAACGTTCTATTTTGGGAAATGTATAATTATTTTCAAACGTCTCATTTAGAGTCGTTCATTATGTATCTTATGCTGTGATATTTGATTTAGTAACACCCGACCCGACAGCTTCCGCAAACCGAAATTCGAGGGTGTTACAGATTGGTATCAGAGCCTAAGGTTATAGTGAACTAGGTTGCATTTAGTGGGCCTAGACTATGACCGTTAGGCAGTATTCCTCATTAGATATGACTGGTTCAGGAATTACATCATACGAGTTTAATTTAACATAGCGTAGCTAACTATGTACAATTAAGCAAAGACGATGTAAGATCTGAAAGGGGTTATACTGAAATAGGAATGCGTAGTTGACTCTGATTGTTTTGTGCTAGACATCCTAGGCTATTATATGTACTGTAGGTATATATTAATAGGCCTTACATATATACTACTTCTACGTATCAGATATATACTAGATATATACAACCAAATTCCGCTGTACTATCAATTACTCGTGAAGAGGCACATCGCCGTCTTCCTAACTATCATCGACTCGCCACAATCTCCTTATGTACGCATAGGAGGATATCACATATATCACTGAACCTCGGGAAGGAGGTACAACTGTATTCAATGGGAATGGAAACCCACACATGCTAAACGTCCACAAAATTTAAAACAAACAAACAAATCTTTCACCTTTGACCGTGCTGGTCACAATTGGATTAGTGCTGACTAAGTCCACAATAACTTAATTATCTCAATCACAACTTGATCATTTAGATCAATCAATTCAATACCTCAGTGCCTTGGCACTCACATTCTAGCCTCTGTGCTACATTCGAGAAATCACATAATTACAACGTATTTTGACCTTAGGGCTACAATCAAACAACACATGGCACGTGGTGTCACATCATGCTTTCAAGCACAACACATGGTATGTCGATACCACAATATGGGCACGTTAGTGCAAACCTCATAGTATGTCAATACTACAAATCATAGCATGTTGATGCTACATTCACAGTACGTGGGTACTACAATTACGGTGCCGCGGGCACTTCATTACGGCACGTGGTGCTGAATTTTATAGTACTTCGGTACTACAATCACAATACATTGGTATTTCAATTACTGTGCTGATAGCACTGCATTACAGTACGTTATTACTACACTCCAGTGCTTTAGGCACTGCATTTTAGCACTAGGTGCTACTCTCAATATACATGTAGACTTGTTATAGTTACATGTACCATTTATATATACATATACACTTACTTAACTGGGCACGAGGTGCCATATCTGACTTTTATTACGCACGTATACTTGTATAGTTACGTGTACACCATATATGTATATACGACTACTCTACTGGACACGAGGTGTTCCACTCGATTACTTTGCGTATGAACAATAGCTATAGGCACTTATACACTTATACGCATACGCGATTACCTTACTGGGCACGAAGTGCCACACCACGACTACTAAGGCATGTGATGCCTCATTCGATAAATGCACTCTAATTTATTGGGATTACATCTATAGTACTTTAGTACTACATTATAGTCTGATAGACTACGACAATACCATTAGTTCTGGTTGAACTACATATAATACACAACTAGGTCATTAGTACGAATACACCTTTAAAATTTCAAAGTCCGAGGACTTTCATATGGATACCTTAGGTGGTTTCTGGATAACTATCACTTTTACATCCGAGTATACAACTATAAAAGTCAAAATCTTTGAATAAAGATCTCACACTTTGTCATTTCATTCTTGTTCAAGAATCATGCCTCCTAAACGACAAACTTTCACTCAAGCTGAGCACGATCAAATCATTAATCAAGCAGTGACTGCGACCCTAGCTGCTCAGAACCAAGTAAAGCCTTGCACTTTTAGGGATTTCCTGAGGTGCGAACCACCAAACTTCGTTGGTACTGAAGGAGCTATTGGATTAATTCGATGGTTTGAGAAAATGGAATCTATTTTCCGTGTGTGCAACTGCCCTGACGACTGCAAGGTCTTGTACACCACATACACCCTCCAGGACGATGCCTCTACCTGGTGGAATTTTTACGCCCGAACTGTAGGAATCGACACTGCTCACGAACTTCCGTGGGAAGACCTGAAACGAATCATGAAGGACAAGTATTGTCCCATCGAAGTACTTCACAAACTTAAGGACGAACTTTGGCACCTCACCGTAAAAGACAACGACATCGAAACATATACCAATCGTTTCCAACAACTAGCACACTTGTGCCCAACCATAGTAAACCCTGAAGGTCAACAAATCGCAAGGTACACCGGTGGACTCCCGCTACTAATTGAGGGAATGGTCACCGCCTCTAAACCCGCTACTATTGAAGAGGCCATTCGTATGGCCCACAGACTTATGGCACAAAGGGAACGACGCGAAGCCACTGCAACCGAAAACAACCTAACAAAATGGAGTGGGGATTCCAGCTCTAGTCAAAATCCAACCAATCAACCTGAACCCTTGGGGTACTATGCTGTCGAACCCAACGAAAGACAAGGCTATGCGGGTAACAAACCATTTTGTCACGGCTGTAAACGTCATCATGACGGATTATGCGGATTACCCTGCGAAAGATGCCAACGATATGGACACGTAATCCGGAACTGCAGAGTTCCCGCCAATCCCGACTCTCGAAGGATATGCTTCAAATGTAAGGAACCCGGTCATTACAAGAAGGACTGCCCAAAAAGACGCAAAATTCACTTAATCGACTCCGAGTAAATCAAATAAATCTCCAACGATAATGTAAGTACAATTTCTCCTCGAAAACATAACCCTTCAATTATAAATTCGCTAAACACGTACTTATTATCCCCGATATCATTTTTATCAAACTAATATCGATGACATCTTAGGGCTAGTTAGCCTAGGACAACGTAAAACTCAAAGTTTGCGTTCAGCAAACTGGACCAACTGAATGTTCACAAATTACTTAGTCCTGATAGGACTATCCACTAAACGGTCACTATGTGACAACTATCTAGTCTCGGGTGGACTACAAAGTAAACGGTTACCCTGTAACAACAATAAAACTATAACTCGAACAAACGAAATAGTCAGGATGTGACTATGATAACAAACCGCGACACAATCATGGATTGACTGCTCTTCAACTCCGTCATAGACGTGGTATGTCTACAATCTATTCAACAAACCTCTCGTACGAACATTGCTCCCCAGACTCCGCGCGACCACGACTTCACACGAAATTTCGGGACGAAATTTTCTTAACAGGGGGAGAATGTAACACCTGGTCAAAAAGTCAAATTTCGCGCCAATTTTAAACTTTAATTAATTACATTTTTATGGTTCTAATGAAATATTTTATTTAAAATATTTACGAGATAATATAAACAAAATCATGAAAGTAAAGTATTAAATTTATTTTACCTTCGGGTACAAAAACACGGGTATTTGTGACACCCGTCAATTTAGGACTAGAATTTAGTGCCTAATCAAGTTTTAATACATGTAATTAGTTCTGTGTTAGACTAATTAATGTATCAATTATTATATATATTGTTGAATATATATCTAAACAATTATGCGGTTTGTTTAAATCGTACGAATTTCAAATCGAATGAATTTCAATACAATAAATACGGACGTTGGTGAACAATTTTATTAAGTAATACAAATATTATTTAATAACTCCATTTTTTTATTTAGAATATTATCTATTGTGATATTTCGTATCCAAATTTTATTACACAATTAATGTAAGCGCGAATAAATGTAAACGCGCAAACAAAACGAAACAAATCACCTTTTATAAAGCGAATTCTAAAGATTTAGTAAAAATACTTCAACAAAATAATTGAATAAACTTTTGTAACTTAAAACGGAAAATTTAAAGTTATGAAATAAATATTTAACGTTTGAACAACGGAGCGAACGAACACCACACGGAGCGAGAACGCGGGGCGAAAATGGGAGTTTAACCTCCCACTCCCACCCCTTTTCTTCCCATTTCTCACTTCCCTTCTCTCTCTCTTCTTTCTTTTCTCTTTCAAACACCAAAACCACCACCCACTTAAATCCCTTAAAAACTAACATCAAACGAACCCGAATCATCATACTCCTTTGGAATAAAAGAACCACGGAGTCACGATCTACGTCACCATCTTTTCAGATTTTCACGGCGTCGATTCGTAAGTTTCCGACAAAACCCGAAACTCTTCGTTCTTACTCATTTTTACGTATTTATGGTTTATACATGCTTAAAATGTCCAAAAATGGGTTGGGTAAAAGATTTGGACCAAACGGAGGCCTTTCGGCCGATTTTCCGGCCACCTAGCTCCGATCAGACCGTAACGTCGCTTTTGGCCCAGACATTTTGCGACGTCAGCTGCGACGTCGCATAAACCATCACCACGTCGCATATAGCGACGTCATCCCTAACGTCGCCTTAACTGGCGAACGTCGCACTTAGCGACGCAAACCCTTACGTCGCAGAAATCAACTACGTCGCCTATAGCGACGCCACGTACAACGTCGCATTAAATTGCGAAAGTCGCACATAGCGACGCCGTGCCCAACGTCGCAGTCAGGATCTGCGACGTCGCACCCAACGTCGCACAAAACAGAAACTAGAAAACACATATTTTTACTAAGTGTCGAGACTCTAAATTTTATCACTTGATTTCAGCCAAATTCAAGTCCAGATGCGTTTTTCCTTAAAGCAATATAGTAGAAATAAAAATTTTCCAAGCTGACCTGGCAGCTCGACCCCAGCCAGGGGCTCTGCCCCTTGGACCCCGCCAGAGGCTGCCGCCCCTTGGACCCCGCTAACCAGGGGCGCTGCCCCTGGACCCCCGTACTTAGATTCCGTAAGCACATTTCTACACCAAATGTCGAGCTTATACAACTTCAAATGCTTATGCAATACGACTTTTAGAACATAATGGGACTTATATTTCAAGTGTAACACTTCAAAAACAAGACGATAACAGCAACACTTTTATTCCAACTAATCACCAACGTGCCGTACGCGTTTTCAAAATACAATTCAACTAAGTTATTGTAACTTGGAACACTTCAATCAAACAAGTCGTTGTAACTTGTAACTATACAAACAACCAAATCGGGGTAATTTGGACATTAAGTTAAACAAACAATTCAATGGTAGTCTTTCGCGATACCGGTACAATTAATAACAATTCAAGTGTCGTGGACACATTCAGGTTTCAAGTCTTTGGACACCAACTCACTGCTAATTACTCCGAGTTTATTAAATTAAACACTTCAAGACTCAGGTGAGTTTCATGGCCCCATTTTTCACTGCTTTTCAACTAGGGGTGTGATATTACTACTTTGATTTGTTTTACAAGTAGAACGCAAGTGCCAAACTTCAAATACTACATGAGTTTCAAGCTAATCAATTAAAGTCCTCTATAAGCATAGTCTCTAATATTTTAGCGTGAATGTTAGTATATGATATCATATAGGATTGACAATCCTCGTCCGGGTTAGCACGCACTAACTAGTCAAACGGACGTATTAGCATTTGGGAAGACGAGTGTAGATTAGACACTCGTAGGAGGCATTTCAAGTTAGGTTTCCTTAATTGGGCCTGACAAATCAAGTTAAGCTCAGACTATGTGCTCATGGATTGTATAACTTTTATTTTGCTTAATTGCAATTTAAATTCAATATAAATCTTGCGGTTCTGACAACTATACATTGACATACAAACCTGTGAGCTCACCAGCGTTTTCGCTGACCCATTTTAGTATTTATCACAGGTACCCAGCAGTAGGTTGGCTGCACAAGCAGGGATTTTTAGCTCGAGTCAGCATACATACAACTAGAGATTTGATTGCATTATTATATTTTGTAAAAGTAATTATGCCATGTAATCTCTCAATTTCGGGAACCGAGCTAATGTAACATTGTTTTGATGTAAACGTTTACTTTATCAATACAAGTTTAAAACGACGCATATAGTGGTCATTCATTATTATCTTATGTGCTTTGTATATTGATTAGTGACACCCAAATCGAGCTTCCGCAAATCAATCAAATTTGGGGGTGTCACAGATTGGTATCAGAGCCTAAGGTTATAGTGAACTAGGTTGCATTTAGTGGACCTAGACTATGACCGTTAGGCAGTATTCCCTATTAGGTATGACCAGTTCAGAGATTACAGCATACGAATTTAATTTAACATAGCTTGATCAACTATGTACAATTAAACAAATATGATGTAAGATCTGAGGGAAGTTATGGCTGAACAGGATACACTAGTTGACTCTGACCTCGAGAGAAACGGGACTTAAAACTTGTCTGTGTTAGACACTCAATAGGCGATTATGTGATATATCTATATACATAAGTAAGCCTCAAGTCAAGCTTAGGCTATATTATATACGTATTATGTGAATATAGGCCTCACATTTGCTAACGTTCTGTCTCAGAATGGCAAACACACCACCCAACTCATCCCGTTCCCATCCGTACGAATCACAAGGTTCAAGGGTAGCTAGGAGGAACCCCAGGTTGCCTCGAGCAGGCCCATACCCCAATCAATTCACACTAACAGATTTGGCCGCTAGGCTACACCGTCACGAGCAACAACTGCGTGACATGGACATCGAGTTGCAAGAGACCCGAGAAAACTGGACACTCACCCTAATGGGACAAGTTGCTCAGGTCTCTGAGGACCATGAAAATACTATCAACAATATGGACGTTCTCGAAAATCGAGTGGGTGAAACCATCGAGACCATGGAGATCGTCCACAATCAAGTGACTGACAATCACAACGAAATCACTGTCCTGCGATCAAGGTTGACTCAATGTGAGACACGCCTGAGGGAAACCGAGGAGGCACTCGGAATGGTTAGCCGACTTTCAGAGTCCGTTGACCGTCTCACTTCCTTAATGCCACAACTCAATCTTCGTCAGAATTAGCTTAGGCTGAATCTGCACTTTATAACGCTTTCGTAGGACTAATGTAAATTGACCGGATGAAACAATTCCCGGAACTTTTGGCACAATATCTAAGTCTGTAGCTTTTGAATTCTCAAACTCGAAATTGTCTGTAATCGTTTAACAACGTAATATCAATTGACAATTTCTTTCGATTTAAATCTATATTATGGAACTATTACACTTGTGATGTGTATAATGTCGCTTTAATACGTACATCTACCACAATTATCATTCTGTTACAATTTCTTACGTACCTATTGTTTCTTTTTCTTGAAGAATCATGCCACCGAAGAAAAAGAGTTACAGTGAAGCCGAACTCGCTGCTGCCGTTAATCGGGCCGTAGCCGACGCCTTGGCCGCTCGGGATCCAATCCGAACGTCCGAGGAAACAGCCGATACCACCGCCACCACTCATACTGTCAAGCCTTGTTCCTACAAGGACTTTCTCAGCTGTAAACCCCTCTATTTCAAGGGCACGGAAGGTGCCATTGGCTTGATCCGTTGGATTGAGCGTATGGAATCCGTTTTCAGTCTCTGCGACTGCACTGAGAACAACAAAGTCAAATTCGCTGCTTACACCTTTCAGGAAGGTGCACTCACGTGGTGGAAAACCCACGCAAACTATGTAGGCCTTGAGGTTGCAAATCGACTTCCTTGGGCCGAACTGAAAAAGAAGCTGACAGAAAAATATTGTCCGGAAGAAGAACTGCACAGACTGGAGGAGGAATTCTGGCACCTGACGGTGCAGGGAAATGATGTTGCTGATTATACCACAAAATTTCAGCAGTTTGCTTTACTATGCCCAAGCATGGTTGAACCGGAAAGTAAGGGCATTAAGAGATACATTCGCGGACTCCCTGAGAACATCCAGGGAAATGTCGCCTCATCCAAACCAACCACCACTGAAAGTGCCATTCGTTTAGCCCACGAACTCATGGCCCTAGTTGTCAACCGTGGGGCTTCCAACACCTCATCCTCCAACAACAACAAACGCAAATCCACTGAACACCACCACAACACAAACAAGAAAAACAACGCCATCCAAGTCTACACCACCAACTCTGAAACCAACCGCAGCTACACCGGGGACAGGCCTTATTGTCCCAAGTGTAACTATCATCACTTTGGTCAGTGCAATACTCCTTGCAACAACTGCAGGAGGTACGGGCATTCGACTAAGGATTGCCGAGCCCCCAGATCCAACAACAACCCCTCTGACAAAAATGCCCGACAACCTAAGTCCTGCTACGAATGTGGGAATCCAGGACACTTTAGGGATACGTGCCCAAAATTGAAGAATAAGGGCAACAACAACAACAACCACCGCAACAACAACAACGTCAAAAGTAGCGCCTTCGTGATCAACTCAGCGGACGCCCGAAAGGACCCGAATGTGGTCACGGGTATGTTCCTCCTCAACAATTTAACTGCTTCTATTCTGTTTGATACTGGTGCCGATAGAAGTTTTATTTCCGATGAATTTTGCCCTCTACTTGACATCACACCTGTTGCTTTAGACGTTAAGTACACAGTAGAGCTAGCAAATGGCAAATTGATAGAAACCGATAGTGTGATACCTAATTGCACTTTAAACCTAGCCGACGAAATCTTCTCCATAGATCTTATGCCAATCGAGATAGGGAGTTTCGATGTCATCGTAGGCATAGACTGGCTATCCGAACATCGCGCCGAAATCATTTGCTATGACAAAATTGTTCGCATACCTCTCGCCGTCGGTAGAACCTTGGTCATACAGGGGGAGACCGGTGGGACGAGGCTTAACCTCATATCTTGCCTAAAAACCCGAAAATTTCTGAGAAAGGGTTATCCAGCAATCCTCGCGCACATCATGGAGAAAAAGTCGAAGGAGAAGCGACTTGAGGATGTTCCAATTGTTAGAGACTTTCCAGAAGTCTTTCCTGAAGAACTACCTGGTCTACCACCACCAAGACAGGTTGAGTTCTCAATCGACCTTGTACCAGGTGCTGCGCCTGTGGCCCGAGCACCATACCGTTTAGCTCCGTCCGAACTTCAGGAGTTGTCCACCCAATTACAGGAACTCCTGGAACGAGGATTTATCAGGCCGAGTTCTTCACCTTGGGGAGCTCCGGTCCTATTTGTCAAGAAGAAAGACGGTTCTTTTCGAATGTGTATCGACTACCGAGAGTTGAACAAGTTAACTGTCAAGAACCGGTATCCACTTCCTCGAATCGATGATTTGTTCGACCAACTTCAAGGGTCGAGTTGTTATTCAAAGATTGATCTCCGATCCGGTTATCACCAATTGCGTGTTCGCGATGCCGACATTCCAAAAACCGCTTTCAGAACTCGTTACGGGCATTATGAATTTCAAGTGATGCCTTTCGGTCTAACCAACGCACCGGCTGTATTCATGGACCTTATGAATCGGGTGTGTAAACCTTACTTTGACAAGTTTGTCATTGTCTTCATCGATGACATCCTCATATATTCACGAAACAAAGAAGAACACGCGCAACACCTCAAAACCATCCTTGAACTACTTAAACACGAGGAGCTCTATGCCAAATTCTCTAAGTGTGAGTTCTGGATTCAAACCGTCCAATTCCTTGGTCACGTGATTGACAGTCAGGGAATTCACGTTGACCCATCAAAAATTGAAGCTATCAAGGGCTGGCAAGCACCCACCACTCCGACCGAAGTACGCCAATTTTTGGGTCTTGCCGGGTATTACCGACGATTCATTGAAAATTTCTCCAAGATAGCCTTACCACTCACGACTCTGACCCAGAAAGACAAAAAGTTTGACTGGACTGATAAACAAGAGTCGGCATTCCAACTATTAAAACAAAAGCTTTGCAGTGCTCCTATTCTATCATTACCCGAGGGCACCGATGACTTCGTAGTATATTGCGATGCTTCTCATCAAGGTCTCGGTTGCGTGCTTATGCAACCAGACAAAGTCATAGCTTATGCTTCACGACAGCTCAAGATTCATGAAAAGAATTACACCACCCACGACCTCGAGTTAGGAGCCGTTGTTTTCGCTCTCAAAATCTGGAGACATTATCTCTATGGCACTAGGTGCACAATCTTTACAGACCACAAAAGTCTCCAACACATATTCGATCAGAAGGATCTCAACATGAGGCAACGTCGATGGGTCGAGTTGCTTACCGATTACGACTGCGAACTCAAATATCACCCAGGCAAAGCAAATGTCGTTGCTGATGCCCTCAGTCGGAAAGAGCGAGTGAAACCACTTCGGGTTCGAGCCCTCAGTATGATCATTCACAACAATTTAAACACTCAAATTCTCACTGCTCAACTCGAAGCCTTAAAACCCGAGAATGTCAAAGATGAAGCCTTGCGAGGCATGGATAAACAATTCGAAGTCAAACCTAACGGGATTAGGTATTTCTCAAACCGAATCTGGTTGCCTAAATTTGGGAACCTACGAGACTTGGTGATGGATGAAGCTCACAAGTCCAAATATTCTATCCATCCGGGATCCGACAAAATGTACCACGGTATCAAGGACTTCTATTGGTGGCCGAACATGAAAGCCGAAATCGCCACCTATGTCAGCAAGTGTCTTACTTGCTCCAAGGTCAAAATTGAATATCAAAAACCTTCGGGTTTACTTCAACAACCCAGTCTTCCTGAATGGAAATGGAAACAAATTGCCATGGACTTCATAACCAAACTACCCAAGTCCTCGAGCGGTTGCGATACCATTTGGGTGATCGTGGATCGTCTCACAAAGTCTGCTCACTTCCTGGCAATCAAGGAATCCGACAAAATGGAACGCCTCACCAGAATCTATCTGAAGGAAATCGTGACCAAACACGGTGTTCCAATCTCAATTATCTCCGATAGAGATAGTCGTTTCACTTCACAATTTTGGCAATCACTTCAAAAATCCCTAGGTACTCGACTTGATATGAGTACCGCATACCATCCTCAAACCGATGGCCAAAGTGAACGAACAATTCAAACACTAGAAGACATGCTACGAGCCTGCGTAGTAGACTTTGGTGTAAACTGGGAAAAACACCTACCATTGTGCGAGTTCTCGTACAACAACAGTTATCATACCAGCATTAAAGCTGCACCATTTGAGGCACTGTACGGTCGTAAGTGCCGGTCACCTATCTGTTGGACCGAAGTTGGGGATAGCCAACTCACAGGTCCAGAAATCATTCACGAGACGACCGAGAAAATTGTCGAAATTCAAAACAAGCTCAAGGCCGCGCGCGATCGTCAGAAAAGTTATGCTGACGTGAGACGCAAACCACTCGAGTTCCAAGTTGGGGATCGAGTACTACTCAAAGTGTCGCCTTGGAAAGGCGTAATTCGATTTGGCAAACGAGGGAAGTTAAATCCCAGATACATTGGACCATTCGAGATCCTTGAGAGGATTGGTCCAGTGGCATATCGATTGCAGCTGCCGTCCGAACTCAGCAGCGTGCATCCCACTTTTCATGTTTCAAATCTGAAGAAGTGTCTGTCTGATGAGACACTTATCATTCCACTCGATGAAATTCGAGTTGACGAGAAACTTCACTTTGTTGAGGAACCTGCTAAAATCATGGACAGTGAGGTTAAACAACTTAAACAAAGTCGTATTCCCATTTTCAAGGTTAGGTGGAATTCGTGGCGCGGTCCGGAATTCACCTGGGAACGGGAAGACCAAATGCGACTCAAGTATCCTCAACTCTTCACTGACTCAACAACAAACACAACTTCAACATAAATTTCGGGACGAAATTCTTCTAACAGGGGGAGAATGTGACACCCGTCAATTTAGGACTAGAATTTAGTGCCTAATCAAGTTTTAATACATGTAATTAGTTCTGTGTTAGACTAATTAATGTATCAATTATTATATATATTGTTGAATATATATCTACACAAATATGCGGTTTGTTTAAATCGTATGAATTTCAAATCGAATGAATTTCAATACAATAAATACGGACGTTGGTGAACAATTTTATTAAGTAATACAAATATTATTTAATAACTCCATTTTTTTATTTAGAATATTATCTATTGTGATATTTCGTATCCAAATTTTATTACACAATTAATGTAAACGCGAATAAATGTAAACGCGCAAACAAAACGAAACAAATCACCTTTTATAAAACGAATTCTAAAGATTTAGTAAAAATACTTCAACAAAATAATTGAATAAACTTTTGTAACTTAAAACGGAAAATTTAAAGTTATGAAATAAATATTTAACGTTTGAACAACGGAGCGAACGAACACCACACGGAGCGAGAACGCGGGGCGAAAATGGGAGTTTAACCTCCCACTCCCACCCCTTTTCTTCCCATTTCTCACTTCCCTTCTCTCTCTCTTCTTTCTTTTCTCTTTCAAACACCAAAACCACCACCCACTTAAATCCCTTAAAAACTAACATCAAACGAACCCGAATCATCATACTCCTTTGGAATAAAAGAACCACGGAGTCACGATCTACGTCACCATCTTTTCGGATTTTCACGGTGTCGATTCGTAAGTTTCCGACAAAACCCGAAACTCTTCGTTCTTACTCATTTTTACGTATTTATGGTTTATACATGCTTAAAATGTCCAAAAATGGGTTGGGTAAAAGATTTGGACCAAACGGAGGCCTTTCGGCCGATTTTCCGGCCACCTAGCTCCGATCAGACCGTAACGTCGCTTTTGGCCCAGACATTTTGCGACGTCAGCTGCGACGTCGCATAAACCATCACCACGTCGCATATAGCGACGTCATCCCTAACGTCGCCTTAACTGGCGAACGTCGCACTTAGCGACGCAAACCCTTACGTCGCAGAAATCAACTACGTCGCCTATAGCGACGCCACGTACAACGTCGCATTAAATTGCGAAAGTCGCACATAGCGACGCCGTGCCCAACGTCGCAGTCAGGATCTGCGACGTCGCACCCAACGTCGCACAAAACAGAAACTAGAAAACACATATTTTTACTAAGTGTCGAGACTCTAAATTTTATCACTTGATTTCACCCAAATTCAAGTCCAGATGCGTTTTTCCTTAAAGCAATATAGTAGAAATAAAAATTTTCCAAGCTGACCTGGCAGCTCGACCCCAGCCAGGGGCTCTGCCCCTTGGACCCCGCCAGAGGCTGCCGCCCCTTGGACCCCGCTAACCAGGGGCGCTGCCCCTGGACCCCCGTACTTAGATTCCGTAAGCACATTTCTACACCAAATGTCGAGCTTATACAACTTCAAATGCTTATGCAATACGACTTTTAGAACATAATGGGACTTATATTTCAAGTGTAACACTTCAAAAACAAGACGATAACAGCAACACTTTTATTCCAACTAATCACCAACGTGCCGTACGCGTTTTCAAAATACAATTCAACTAAGTTATTGTAACTTGGAACACTTCAATCAAACAAGTCGTTGTAACTTGTAACTATACAAACAACCAAATCGGGGTAATTTGGACATTAAGTTAAACAAACAATTCAATGGTAGTCTTTCGCGATACCGGTACAATTAATAACAATTCAAGTGTCGTGGACACATTCAGGTTTCAAGTCTTTGGACACCAACTCACTGCTAATTACTCCAAGTTTATTAAATTAAACACTTCAAGACTCAGGTGAGTTTCATGGCCCCATTTTTCACTGCTTTTCAACTAGGGGTGTGATATTACTACTTTGATTTGTTTTACAAGTAGAACGCAAGTGCCAAACTTCAAATACTACATGAGTTTCAAGCTAATCAATTAAAGTCCTCTATAAGCATAGTCTCTAATATTTTAGCGTGAATGTTAGTATATGATATCATATAGGATTGACAATCCTCGTCCGGGTTAGCACGCACTAACTAGTCAAACGGACGTATTAGCATTTGGGAAGACGAGTGTAGATTAGACACTCGTAGGAGGCATTTCAAGTTAGGTTTCCTTAATTGGGCCTGACAAATCAAGTTAAGCTCAGACTATGTGCTCATGGATTGTATAACTTTTATTTTGCTTAATTGCAATTTAAATTCAATATAAATCTTGCGGTTCTGACAACTATACATTGACATACAAACCTGTGATCTCACCAGCGTTTTCGCTGACCCATTTTAGTATTTATCACAGGTATCCAGCAGTAGGTTGGCTGCACAAGCAGGGATTTTTAGCTCGAGTCAGCATACATACAACTAGAGATTTGATTGCATTATTATATTTTGTAAAAGTAATTATGCCATGTAATCTCTCAATTTCAGGAACCGAGCTAATGTAACATTGTTTTGATGTAAACGTTTACTTTATTAATACAAGTTTAAAACGACGCATATAGTGGTCGTTCATTATTATCTTATGTGCTTTGTATATTGATTAGTGACACCCAAATCGAGCTTCCGCAAATCAATCAAATTTGGGGGTGTCACAGTATTCTATACTGCAATTGTGGACAAAATACCCACATGGTTGGGGATGAGCCGGCCTAAACCAACCTACCCCCATTCCACTCTTTCATTTTCATTTTCTTCTTCTTTTTCTCATCCCTATCTCTCTCTCATTCTCTAACAACAACAACAACAACAACCAACAACATCAACAACAATATCATCATCATTAAAAATCGAAATCATCATAATCATCGTCATTTTCGGAGTTCATCATCATCTTCATCTCCTTCACCATCATCTTCATCTCCATTTTCATCAAAAAGTAAGATTTCTCACTTTCTCTCTCTAGAAATCGTTTATCATTCTATAAATTACTTAGATTACTTCAAAATACATGCTAGAAGCTTTCTATAACATCAAAACACCCAAAAATCGAGCCAAAACTCGATTTGGATCTTGAAATCGTCGAACAGACGACGACGTCGCATTTGGACCGAAAACAGTGCTGCGACGTCGCAGCCAACGTCGCAGCTCAACGTCGCATGAAATTGCGAACGTCGCATATAGCGACGTCAACCCTTACGTCGCACTAAACACTGACGTTGCATATAGCGACGTAGCCCATAATGTCGCATTGACTTGCGAATGTCGCACATAGCGACGCAAGACCCTACGTCGCCTCTGACGTCACAGCTGACGTCGCATCTGACGTCGCAGAACCTTAAAAACCTATGTTTTTCACTAAGTATTGACAACCAAATTTTACCACTCGATTTTACCCGAATTTGGATTTCGAATGCGTTTTCTTTAAAGCAAAGTAGTAGAAATAAAAATTTTCCAAGCCAGGGGCTCTGCCCCTTGGACCCCGCCAGGGGCTCTGCGTCGCTAAGGGGCTCTGCCCCTTGGACCCCGCCAGGGGTTGCCACCCCTTGGACCCCGCTACCAGGGGCGCTGCCCCCGGACCCCCGTACACCATTCCCAGACTTCAACAACAAATGCATACATGAACAACTCTCTTAGACAAACTGATTTGTCTCATACTTATATAACCTCACGTGTTTAGGACACTAGAAGGTTACCATTCGGACGACGTGCGTATCATCGCATCGCTAACAACTCACAGGTGAGTTTCATAGCCCCACTCTTTCAACTGTTTTACTATTTTCGGGGTGAAACACTTGCTCAATTGCTGTATTCAAATCATATTAACAATCGTTTATAATTTACAACTATTTATATTACTGTATGTAATACGAAATGTGTAATACTTAGGAATTACACCCGCAATATTGTTTTAGGACAATATCAATACTTAACCTAGATAGGTTACAATCGTACCCGGTTAGGTCGTTGGAAAACGATTACCAACACATAACTTGATTTAGTTATCACAATCTTTTGGCCATATTGTCACGGGACAATATCATTGAATACATTAGAACTAGTTAGTTCTACCTACACTGAATAACATCTGTACTGTTACAAGTTTAGTTATTCTTTAAGAACTAAAACTGTCGACACACTCCATTATCATTAGAATGGGAACTGAACTTAAGTGAACATTTTCCCAAGACTCCGTTATATATACTTGCTAGGCTTTAGGCTAGGAGTATACAATATTATCACAAGTTAGTACAGACTTCTTATATCCATACGACTCAACTGGTGATGACTCTGGCTCAGGATGTAATCCAACCAGGGATGGTCCCCCGGCTCAGGATGTAATCCAACCGTGGGGGTGTCACCTGATGAATATCTACATACTATTATACGATCTACTTAGTCAGGCATGTCGAGTACTGCTGGCTCTCAAACAACTTAGTCGGGCATGTCGTTGTACTGCCGGCTCAATCACAAATTGCTGCGAGCAATTCCAAAAACGATGCCGCGGTATTGCAGCGGGCACCAAACGATGCCACGGTAAAGTGGGCACAAAACGAAACCACGGTATTGCAGTGGACGAAACTTCAATCAATGGATCAGCGAGTTATACTCGGGATTCACAATAAGTTAACGGATCGGTGGTGCTGCCACGCGAGGCCGTTAGCTCAATTCATGTCCGGGTTAGCTTATGCTAATCGGGTAAATGGACACGCTAAACATTCAAACATAGATCTGCGGATCTACAATCATTTGTTCCTGGATGCAACACCTCATATATTAAATCATAGTTCTGCGGGACTACAGTTACTTACTATCATATGACATGGCCATACAGTTATTTGGTTACAACTTAGGCAGGTATTGCCTCCCGTTATACACTTACTCATACCAGATAGGTATTCAGGCTCGGTATGCCTCAATTATTGTGTACTTAGGTACGGACTACAATTGATTAGGTAATTAGATACCTAAACTTTCGAATTACACATTGGTGATTACATCTACAATTTGCTACAAATCAGAATCGTGGATTCTGAACAACTTCTCAAAACATACAAAATTTATACTTTATGTTTTCAACTAACAATCCTATGAACTCACCAGCTTTATAGCTGACCTGTTTTAGCATGTGTTCTCAGGTGCCCAGCAGGATTAGGATTTCCACAAGATTATGCTAGCTCGAGTCGCATGATTTCAAACATTTGGGACAACTCTGCATTTACTTTTGTATTTTCAAATTATGTATTTGGAATTTACTGTCAAACTCATAACGTTGTAAACTTTCTATTTTGGGAAATGTATAATTATTTTCAAACGTCTCATTTAGAGTCGTTCATTATGTATCTTATGCTGTGATATTTGATTTAGTAACACCCGACCCGACAGCTTCCGCAAACCGAAATTCGAGGGTGTTACATGACCCATCCTGACCCGACCTGGACCCGACTTTGACCCTTTTTTTCACGTTGACCCGTCTTTGACCAACTTTTCGACCGACTCGCCCATGGATTAGTCGGTGTCCAGGTTTGGCCAACTAATCCCCGATTAGTCACCGACTAATCCCGTCTTTTACAACCTTGCTTGAATCGGAGACTATCAACAATGAATCCTGCAACTAACGTTGAGAATGACTGATTTTGTTGACCTGGAAAATATTTCCTTCCCTTAAAAAAAGATGGGGGCAAACATTTATCAAATTCAAATTGTTTAACTCATATATCATATCACTATCAAAATTTCAAACTCGAAAATACTCTTGAAATAACCACCAAACAAAGAGCAATTTAATCGTCATCTGGGTTATTCTTCATAGCACTATTCAATAGCTGACAAAATTCATTAGGTGATCAAATCCGAAAGACGACTAAAGTTCTTGCTGATCATGCACGCTGGCAGCTGTATCCTAGACAATGATTTGAACATAATATAAACATTTTATTATGTGTATTGATTTGATAACTTTAATATAATGACTTGTATGGTTATCGGTTAAAGGTCAACATTTGTATATGTCATTGCATATAATGTAATATACAATTATGTTCTATAGACATCAGTTACATCGCAACAGTCTGCATATTCATACGGGTTAGCTACCTCATAAACGTTTTTACATGCATCTACATTTATCCGCAATAACAAATATACATACACATCAATTACACAATCCATCAATTAATCAATCAATTAACAAACAATAACACTAATGAACCTGAACGGAATACTTGACGGCAAGGTAACCTACATACACAAGTAGACCTTGCTACATCGATTACCGGAAGCTGCTCGAAGATCGTACGGAGTATGTCTATACAAATTAAGGCTACGAAATTAGGATTCATCGGAGAAATAATTGTGTTTAAATCGTTGATAGTAGATTGTTGATGCCGACTGGGAGATGAAGAAGATCAGAGAGGCCGCCATTAACAATTGAAGGCGATCGGAAGTCGGTCGGAGTTTTTTTATGTACAGTTGCAAGTGACGACGATGACAAAACCCTAGAAGATGTCGTACGTGGTATTAGGTAAAAAAAATTCAATGGTTGCACCGTGTTTTTATTTTAATACGGAGTAGATAACAATTTAGTTGCCAAAGATTTTGTAGGGATGACTAAATATTTGAATAATACAATAATAATAATTGGGAGGATCCGCTATATTTTTGGAAGAGATATGTGGCGAGTATATGTGGCCGGTTTTTTTTTTAATTTAATATATACTAGACTAGGCATTGAGCCCGTGCAGTTTAAAAGTGCAGTTATATAGTAATTTGTAAGTAGCCGATAGCACAATTAATTTGTGATGTTGACCAATTAATTTATGTTTACTTCAATATTTTTCATATATATATTATTTCTTTACTTTTCAGCATAAAGTTATAAATCAAACTTCTTTGTAAACAATGTTCAAGAGTCTGTAAATTAATAACACGTAATCGTTAACTAAAATAATATGTTATAATAGGTAATTAAAAAACGTTATTTTATATATAAAAATTAAGCATTGAGCCCGTGCGATGTACGAACATTTATATAATACCATTAAATTATTTGGTATGTTATTATGTTTAAGTTTGAATACATAATACAATTAAATTTATTTGTAAGTTATCGTGTTAAGTTTTAATGCATTTATTGAGCCTATGCAATGCAAATTAATTAAAAAAATAAAAATTAATCATATGTTTTTTAGGTTTTCAACTGTATCTTAATATTGTTGAAAGTTTAAAATTTAATACTGAAATTCAATACTAATATATACCAAAATTTACAGAAAATAATCCATTTCAAGTATCTTTATTAAAACTAATTTTCTTAAAACATGGTACTCGATGATGATAATATTTGTTAAATGCAATTCTTGGTAATTATTAATTAAGGTTTTTAAGAAAAATATAATATGATGATTTATGTATGTAAAAATTGTTATATATTAAATATAATATAGGAATTTTAAAGGCTATTATAATGAAGTATACTTGATAAATAATAGTCTTAGTAATTAATAATTAAGGTTTTTAAGAAAAAAATAATATGATGATGTGGCAAGTTAGAAGGCTTTAAAGAAAAGGAAATGTCATGATGTGGCATGTCTAAAAATCAAGGAAAAATCTTTGTTTTATAAGTATAGATAGATAAAAGACCCGCGACAGCACGGGCTTTTGATATTTTTGTTTGTAGTTTTTTGAAGAATAAATGATGTTTTGATTTGCTCTCAATTAATAACATCTGGGTCGAGATAACATGACATGTCCTTTAGCCACAAGATCTAATATTAGAAGACGAACAACGGCCTGTTTGATGAACTTCTTGTCAGCTGGAGTTCCTGTCTGATTAACTACATTTCAAATAATGATCTCTAAGTAGACTATCCAATTATATACGAAGGTGAAACAGAGATTATGTACTAACCTTTAGCTGCCTACTTTGTTACCTCCATGAAATCTAACATACAAATTTACACTCTTAATAAGATAAAGTCTTACCTCTCTTTTGGTATCTGTCAAAACCATATAAGCAAAATCTTTCACTATTGGTAATATAAGACCAAATCTAGACAATCAGATAAAATAACTAACCAAATTCTTTCTTGATCTTCTTTAATTTGTGGCACTTTATCTAGTAGGTAGTGTGCAGTAAGTAATAGTAGCATTATGCATCAACTTCCAATTTAGTCCTTCATCTGAAACCAAGCCTGAACAACCAAAACAATGAATAACATTGAAAGTATAAGTTTTTAATCAACGAAGGACACCGTGAACTCTCAAATTAATTTATTCATCAAGCAAGAATTTAGTTAAGTATCACAACAAAGAAGGATAAGTAATCATAATTAATACTTGGTTGTTGAAGGCAGTCAAGAAGAACGATTCATATCGATCTAAAATCAATCGTTTGGATTATGCTTGAATTAAACATTGAATTGAACCAATCGAACGTTGTTATCTCCAATCAGCAATTAGGTATTGAAGAATTCAAATCTTTGAGAAGAAAACGTGTGATGAGAGTAATAATTGGTAAGCTGAATTCAAAGAATTGATGATTGGTGATGAGGATGAAGAAGGAGCGGAAAAAGAGAGAGTCCAAACTGGATAAAGAATACCACATATTGAAATGTAGTTGTTGTATATGAAAATCAAACCAACAGAATAAGTGCATATATAGCTCGAGTCAACCAATTATATATGAAACTTAGAAGATGCTTTTGAAAATCAGCAATTACAGTAAAATAAACCATCAGATAGAAATGTACTTGTAATCCAATGAATCATACCTATCCAAGTGCAAGATGAATATTACTAAATCCAGATGCATGATCAATTTAAGAACATCCCAGAGGTTAATTAGGTCCCTGTTGGCAACATAACAAATGATAATACCATATAAAATGTGTAAACGGAAGAAATGGGTTCTATTTTGAGAGGGTCTATTTTCTGAAAGATTCTACTTCTCACATTTTCTTACCAACTAACCAAGTGTTCAATACGAACAGTACATAAGACACAGCACAGACGTGTAGCACTTTTATATATGCTAAGAGCTAATTCTTGTTTCCCAACTGCATACAGAAGGCCACAATTCTTGTAAAAGATAGAAATTTGAAAAAATTGAAATCTAAACAAACTTAAGTATTCATTTAATAGGCAGAAAGCTAAAACGATTAAGATAACAACAAATACTGTCTTTAGAAGTATTATCCATAAAACCATGTGTAGTTATGGATGAAATTCAGGAAGATCATCCATCTATATAACTGAATAAAAAACATATAATAACCACAATATAATAATATAGGCATTTTAACTAATAGTTGGAGTGCATTCAAACATGAGCATAATTTCATCAAAGTGGTGCTTGTATTTCTTCAACCTTAAAAGCTAAGCAAAGACAACAAACAAAAAGTAATACTAATTAATCCATTCTTATTAATGATATGCATGACGATTCATCAAATATCGGTATTAACAGTTTTTACTATATTATAAGGAAGAGTCCAACAGCTTATATAAGGTCAGCCATTTAATATGTGGCACAATAAGAGGTGGCAATTCTAACCCATCTGGGTCGAATTTGTTAAAAGTTCTACACAGCGCATTCGAAATTACATAAAATTATATAAATCAATTTTTTAAACACAATTACAATAGTAAGCACATAACTTGGTTTTTCGATCTTACATGACAGTTTCGTTATTTAAATAAAATATGACTTTCTTACAACACAAAAGTGTTTTTGGCTACCTAAACCGACCCGTTTGGAATCATACCAAATGTACCCAGTAATGCCAAGTAACTCACCTGAGATACTTATTGCTTTGCATCCAATACAACCTAATGTCGATCTCCCTGTACATACCAAGCATCTTGAAACCTATAATGACTAAATTTATTGTATTAATCTTTACCAATGGAGATGATTGTGCCCAAACGTGTTTATAACTTGAAGAATTTATATGAGTCACTTAAAAGCATAGACTATAGTGTCAAAAAGTTCACATATTCGATGACTTTTTAGTTTCAGTTTGAAGCATTTAGTTACACCTTTAGTTTGTTAATTGTTATTAACGTCATATATATTTGAGTACCTGAAAGACTATCCTTGAGTGTGCCGTTCGCACTCATAAACCAGCATTTGTGCTCCCTGATTGGAAAAAAGCCAATGAGCCCTACAACATTCTTGTGATAAACTCTTGAAAGAAGCTCCATCTCAATCTTAAAATCGAAGCCACCCTGTGTTGATCCTTGTTGAGCTCTTTTTATGGCAATTAACTGCCCATTTGGAAGACTTCATTTATATACCTACACATTTTTCATCACTTCATTGATTAACAACTTATATGTCAATTTAAAGCGTACACAAACGCACACTTTCCATATCCTTTGTTAGTGTATTAAGTTCTTCAAAGGTGAAGGATCTTGCTCCTTTCAACTAAGTAACACCCCAACTTCCACTGGTGGGATTCTAAAGTGCTTCAAGTCGTACATCATATTAATCAGAAGTAAAAGACCACAAAGATTCCCCAATACTGATAAAAGATATTACTACTAAAACATACATTGCTGACCAAAAACCTAAAATCAGCTTTCCAGAAGAGGCAATACATAAATAACGTGATGAAGAGAAAATTAACCAAATTTGACCCAAACAATCATACGAAATCCAATTCGATAAGCCTTAATCGAGCTCCCAATGAACATCACATGATTAACAAATCAAAAATAAATAAAAACCAAATCAAACTATCAAAACACCTAAACTAATTTGACTGAATAAAAGATGCAATAAGATAATAAATTGTAAAACCTAACCTTACAAAACATAGCAAAACACCCTTCAACAAATCTATACATATAGCTCTTTTTTCCAATATCATTGTAAATCGCTCATTGATAAGTTTCACCTATAACCTGCGTACGGAGTCGGAAAACTTGAATTTCAGTATGTAATCTAATTTTAGATTAATACAGTATTAGTAGTTGAAATTTGAAACATGATAAATGAACGTATTCAGCAAATTGAAATACATATAAGATGAGTATCAAATCAAAGAAATAAACACGAGTTTAATTAATTAATTTCATACCAGACGATGCCTTAAGCACCTCTACCAACAGGACGAATCGGAAACCTGTATATAACTTTCTTGAATCAGAACATAAGCTCCGTTCATTAGGGATGCCAACTGCTATTTCTCTTCCATTTGACAACCAACACTTTTAGTCCGTTGTGAACCAAACCCCATTATCTTCTACTTCTACATAAATAAAAGAGTTAGTATAAACTCACACCCTTGATAATCTACTCCAACAGAATATATGACTTCAATTCAAACTCAAACATAAATCAAAATGTAGGTGACAAAGAAGGAAGATTCTAATTGTTTAAATATATAGCTCATTATGGTTAGAATTTCCGAGCAGCTATGGGGAAGTGTCCATTTATATCTTATATTCACATATTTTGTTCTTAAACAATAAAATCACTGAAAGAATATTGATCCAGAAGCTATAAAGAACATGTAAAAAACATAAACATCAATTAATATTTCCATTAAAAAGGATATTGATTTATATAACTACATCGGTAATGAATATTAGAGTGGCTTTTTATAAAAATCATGATAACATGTATACATACCTTATATTACGATTCCTTTGATTTACAGATCGAATACATGATTCGGAATTTCGGATAGACGAAGAAGAGGGGTTAGGGATACGCATTGGTTTTTGGATTAGGGATCCGTGTATTTTTTTTTTTGTTTTTATATGTTACAGATTTTGTATTTATATTTTCTAATAAATTAAAGCACGACATTGAATTATGGTGTTATCTGTTTTGATGGAAGATATTCTTTACCAATTTTATTGGCTATTTTATATAAGTTGCCCAATTATTTTAAATTCAATTCAATATTAATATTAATATTTAGGAGATTTAGGGATGGTAAGTGTAACTATTAAGAATTAATCTAGGTGATCAGATCGATTTGAGAAAATCCAATTAAGGGCCGAGATTACCCCATGTTATTTTGCTTTAAGTATAGTTTATAGATAGATTAATTAAAAAGTTTAACAAATATAATAATAATAATAAATCTAGATCGTTGGATCAATATGGGGAAAAACAATTAAGGGTTGGGATTGCTCCAGGCTATTCTGCTTTAAGTATAAGTTATAGATAGATAGATTATAGATTATAGATAGATAGATTCTGCTTTAAGTATATGTTATAGATAGATTAAAACGATTAAAAAAATAGTGAAAAGGTACAAACTACAAAACCATTTTCTCAAACCATTTGCGGATTTGCTTTTATTAAAATCAATAATAAAAATCTTTTTCTCCATCTCCATAATTTCCTCTTTAAATTAGAACATTCATGCGTTAATTTTTGTTCATAGATTTACGGTAGCGACGTTCGCCGGTTGGGACCACTCCCTAGCTTCCGCACCTATCCAAATGTTTAAAAATTTTTGGTTTGAAAATTCTACCCTAAAACTTCTCAGAGATGGATGCGTCAACAGAAAAGAGATCGAAACTCGATAACTCCCAATCGGAGTACGATTCATCGATCTAAAGATCGTGAACAGCAATCACCTGTACTTAAAGCTCGTTTATATCCTCTCAAGGTAGTATTTATATACATATTTTTCATTTCGTGTGTCTTTCAAATCTAGTGTGTGAATTTATATATAACTAAAAAAAATTTGTTGAGATATCTACATTTTGTATAACCATAGTTGGTGTGTTGATAATGTTGTGGTATAGTTGGTGTGTTGATATTGTTGTGCTGAAATTTCCATTTGTGCGTATGTAATTTATATTGTCGCACCACCAAAACACATGGCAGTGGAAATATGAGGTGTCACGGGGGCGCCGACCAAATCAAATATCATCACACAAAGATTACAATAAACGACCTCTAAATGAGATGATGGCACCCAAAAGCATCGGTGTCGTTGATGGTAACTAATCGGACGCCAACAGGGATTTTAAAATTTATATTTAGCGGGGCTTAAATTATACGTACTACCTACTTCGGTTAGCAAGCGGTAAGTATGACCTAAGATCGTTCTATGAATCCAAACGTGTGGGTGATTAAAGCTGGTGCTTTCGGTAGGGAGGTATTTAGGATGGGACAAAGTAGGTAGGTTTGGGGGTTTTTAAACTAAAGATAAATAATTAAAATGCAAGAAAGTAAATTGCAGGAAATTAAAGTACAGGAAAGCAGATAAAGATAAATATGTGATTGCTGAGACTTTGATAATTAATGTTTCAGGATGACAGATTAAACAGGGACAATACTAAATGTTATGGATAAACTATTAGGCGTAAACTCTAGAACCCTACCAATCAAGTTTCCCACTGGCATGTCACTAGGAACTAGGTTATCATGATTCTGATCGGAGCAATACGCAAACTTCCAATACTTATCTAGTTGAAAGATAAGCAACCTATCTTGGCTTGATACCGAGGTGCATGAATTAGTAGCGTATCGTCTCATAGGTCCGACTGTTCTTAACCCCTAAAATAGTTTATTATTCCATTAGCATGCAGATTAATAACTTTGTATGTTTAGGCCGTTGATTATGTAAGACTTAGTGTTTTAAGGATTCTAGGTCACTAGGACTTTACTCTTATTCCTGTTGGGTTTTCTATTCCCTAACTAGATTATCATATACGCAGCGGAAAACCAATATATTTTATAATCTAGGGCAATTAGGAAACTAAACCCTAAGGATCTTAAGTTGAATAAATAATACAAAAAACAATAGGATAAATAAGAAAATACTAACCTTAGAGAAAACCTATTTCTCATGCGCAGACCAACCAGCAGAGCTTCGTTACTTGGAGGCAAGTACCGAAAGTAGAATACCTCTAATGCTTCACACCCAAAAACCCAAGAGAAAGTCAAATTTTCGAAACCCTCAAAAATTCGTATGAAATTCGTATGGAATAAGGTATAGGTTTGACCCCTATTTATACTGGAGAGGAAAACCCCACGGTTTGACAGATTCGACATTTAGCCGCCGGCTCTCGGGTTAACTTTCTACCCAAGAATCCGAGATCTGATCCGCATTTTGACCGACTTCAAATTTAGCCGCTGGCTAAACCATTTAGCCACTGGCTAAACCTTTTAGCCGCTGGCTAAATCCGTCTATCAGATTTTTCCATCTTTTCAATTACTTTTGGTTTCTAATTAATAAATATTATTAATAAATCAACCAATTAATTATAATATTAATACTATTAATATTATCCTTCATTTTTCTCTTGACTGTTTATTGAGGGCAACCCAAAAAGGACTTTACCATTAATGATAGTCTCACCAATTAGTTATGATATTGGACACTATTCCAACAGTCTCCCACTTGGACAATTCATCAACTATTATTGGTCTAAGTATATATCTTATTAACCATGTAAAGTGTGCCATCCATCGCAACTGCCTAACTCTGATTTAGAGTCAGTCCTTTAGATAAGTGATCATCCATTCCTTTGTTTCACGATATCGTATGAATCGAGACATGGATTATAATCAATCTCAAGATTCATATAAGTTTTCTGATTTCCGATTATATTGACTATATGAGACTACTGAACTATAACCCTAGTCTCGGCCAGGCCTAGCATTTTAGAGTTAAACTTTAATCATCAGAGGGCCCATGATATCTCTTTTCTATTTTAGGCAAAAGGAACAAATAAATATCGACTACATAGCACTAGTCAACTTATCGTATCATACCCATCATACCCTTAATAACTGCCTTTTACGCACATCGTTAGAATAGATTAAAGTATAACAGATTTGAAGAACTAGATACTCATGTATCTCCATTTTAAGAATAGAAGATATTATCATCTCAGAGTTACTCGTGATTTCAATCCATGAAGTAACTTCCATGAGTGCGGGTTTCTCCTATACTTAAATCCCCATTAAGTACCCATGAGTGTTGCACCAATCTCCATGCCATGTCTATCTCCATAGTCATCTACTAACACTCCATGACAGTCTTAATTCACCACATACTTCCTATAGTGTGATCGACTGAGGAGGTTTGAGTAAGACTTTATTACTCTGGAAGTGGTGTCTAAACATGCAAAACTGAAACACGACAAACAATAGTAAATGGTAGAACTCCTTCCAATTAATAATCTTCATTACTTAATCACCAAGTCTATTACAGTTACCATCATTGTTTATAACGTTTCAAATTCAAACTAACTACTAAAACTTTACATTATCTCTTAAACCTATGCTCCTAGCATGTTCATCGTGCTTGGACTTTCCTAGTGGCTTTGTGAACGGATCAGCTGGATTCTCCTCTGATCTTATGCTCTTCACAATTATGTGTCCCTCTTCGACTTTACTTCGAACAAAATGGTATTTCCTTTCAATGTGCTTTGACTTTCCGTGATCATTGGGTTCTCTACTCAAGACTACTACACTTTCATTATCACAGAATATAGCAATAGGATCTTGTACTGTTGGAACAACTCCAAGATCTCCAATGAAATTCCTCATCCAGATAGCTTCCTTTGCTGCTTCACTAGCCGCAATGTACTCAGACTCGCATGTAGAGTCTGCCACTGTATCTTGCTTAGAACTTTTCCATGTCACCGCTCCCCCATTTAGTAAGAACACCCAACCAGACTGTGAACGGCAATCATCTCTGTCTGTTTGGAAACTGGCGTCACTATAACCCGTTACTCTTAGTTCCTCTTCTCCACCATAAACCAAGAACCTGTCTTTAGTATTTCTCAAATACATGAGAATGTTCTTTACAGCTGTCCAATGACCTTCACCAGGATTCTGCTGATGTCGACTCACTAAGCTCAAAGCAAATGAAACATCAGGTCTTGTACACGTCATGGCATACATGATCGATCCTATAGCCGAAGCATATGGGATCCGACTCATTCTGTCCAATTCTTGTTCTGACTTTGGACACAGATCCATACTGATCTTTATGCTATGATTTAAGGGTAAGTTCCCTCTCTTAGAATTTTCCATATTGAATCTTTTCAAGATTTTATCTAAGTACGTGTCCTGGCTGAGTCCTATGAGACGTTTTGTCATATCTCTATAAATCTTTATACCTAGGATATATGCTGCATCTCCAAGATCTTTCATAGCGAAACTGTTGAGTCACTGGTCGCTGACCATGATGAAGTCGCTGGTCGCTGACCAACTCAACTGTTCACTACTCGATGAAGAAATGGATTGTATCGAAGCTGCTGTTGCAGATGATAGGTTTTGCTGAGCATCAGTCATTCTGCTTGATATGCTGAGGAAGACTAAAGCTCAACTTGGTGTGTCGCTGATCAACGTCAGCGAGAGCTTTACTTCTTCAAATCAATAAAGGCAAAAGTCACTGCCAGAATAACAGCTAGTCACTGAAGATCTCTAGTTCAAGTCATTCTACAAGAGCATGTTAGCTCGCAGTGAGTGAGGAGAACTACTGCACCTTTAGGGACTATTCAATAAAGCCTCTCAATCATCAAGTACAGAAAGTACTGTACTTATCTATACATCAGCAAGAGTGTTCCAACTTGAAGTATGTTCGAAAGATTACGTGGCAGCAATTGATTGGTTTTAAGGTAACGAGATATTTGCGGTAACAGAATTGGGACCCGCAGAATGTCGGTTCATCAGAGATCAAGCCAATCAAGCAGCGACACGTGTCATTCCAAGATCCTATTTTATAGGCGATATTTTAGGAACTCTTGTAGTATAAATAGTTCAGTGTTTTGTACTGTAGAGGCTAGTCGTTCAATCGTACTTATCACTTGTATGTCAGTGATCAGTTTGTCTAAGAGTACGTATTAACGATCCAACGAGTGAACAGTCAGCGTGTTTGTCCACTGCTGTTCATCTCATTTGTAATTGATTAGCTAAGTGTTTGAATTGGATTAACTTTGGTTAATCCATTCCGCATTCAACACTTGTGAATTGTATGATCAATATAATTCATCATTTTAGCTATCATTACTTTGTTACTTTGATATTGTCATATCTATAATCTGCTATACTCTGTTGCTATTGTTTATACTCTGTTTCTGTGAATCAATTTAAAACTCATCAATTAACTACGCTAAAATCTGAAATAGATTTAAATTGTATTCAACCCCCCCTTCTACAATTAAACTTTACACTCTGCGATTCCAATTCACTAAACAATAGTGAATTACAGGACTCTCAATTGGTATCAGAGCAGAGTTGGTTTAAATTCAATTAACCAGGTCTGCAATGGAATCAGTAAAGTACAGTTGTGTTGACTCTGATTATCAGAAGGGAAATGGTTCTACAACCAAACCTCCAGCTTTTGATCCATCAAGGATTGAAACTTGGATATCCCGAATAATGATGTTTTTAGACCTAATTGACGACCATCTCTGTAATACAATAACCAATGGTCCCCACATTCCAACCACAATTGTTCCTGCTGTCATGGCTACAGCTACTACTCCTGCTATACCAGAAATGGTTGTGCCCAAAAGAGAGGAACAATGGTCGGATGAGGATAGACGATTGGTTAGATTGGATAAACAAGCTAAAATCTACATAGGCATGGCACTTCCTGATGAAGTGTTCGAATCTATCAGGCTTTGTAGAACTGCTAAAGACATGTGGGATACCCTTAGGAATATATATATTGGAACTCCTGATATTATTCGCTGCAGGGAAGTCAGTCTCACTCGCCAATATGAGCTGTTTGCAATGGAACCAAATGAATCTTTGTCTTCTACTTACACCAGATACCAGTCACTGATGAACAAAATGGAAAAGGCTGGTATAGGTAAGGAACAGAGATTTGTTGTTGAGAAGTTTCTTGAGTTGCTGCCAAGGAAAATCTGGGGAACCATTGCCACGTGTACCAGACAGAGGAATGATTATTCAGTTCTTAATCTCACTCAAGTCTATGGTATTTTGCTCAATTGGGAGCAGTCAGAAAAGCAAGCTGATCAGAGTGAGCATATTCGTGCTACTCTTGGAAGTCAGAAGATATCCAATGCCCTTGTAGCAGAGCTTGATGAAATCGGTCAGAGACAGAAATCAAAAGTGTCTAAGAAAAGCTCAAAGACACTGATAGCTGAAGAAGAAGGTGGTCAAGATGAAGAACAGTCAGAGTACGAGTATGATGAAGGACTGGAGAAGCTTGAAAAAGATATGGCCATGATGGTTGCTAATTTCAGAAGGAACACCAGATCAAAAAGATTCGCTGGTGCTCCATCATCTGATAAATTTCAATCCAAAGGTGAATGCTACAAGTGTGGCAAACCTGGTCATTTTGCAGCTGAATGTAGATCAAAGTCAGTAAACCAAGTCTCTGAACCAGTGCCAAACTTCAGATTGATAAGTATAACAAGTACAAGGCAAAGTACAAGAAACTGAAGGCATTGGCTAAATCTGGAAAGAAGAAGGGAAAAGGTTTCGTCACTGAAGAAGGTTCATTCAGTGGCTCTGACTCCTCATCATCAGATGAAGAATAAGCAATGATTTGTTTAGATAAGGAGTACTGTCTGATGGCTGATGACGCTGAACTTCTTGAAGACATCAAAGAAGTCACTCCTAAGTGTTCAGCATCTGAATGGGATCCTGAAACTCTTTACAAGGTGCATTGTTTTAAATCATACACAGCTGCTGAAAAAGATAATGTCTTTAAGTCTTTGATAGTTGACTTATCAAATGCTCATGATATTCAAAGAGGGCAAAAATGTAAAATCGGTGACTTACAATCCAAACTTAATAACCAAAATGAAAATGAGTCAAAAATGAAGAAATTAAAACTGGATCTTGATGCACAAAGTTAGGCAAATCAAGTATGTGTTCAAGAAAAGGTAAAATTTGAGACACAATTTCAACAACTTAAAAAGGTCATGGAATTTTGGTGTAAGTCAAACGATAAGGTCAATCAATGTGTAAACAATCAAATTCCAAAACAAGTTGAATCTATTTTGGGAGAAGATTATGAATACGCTGCATCCCTCGTTAACTCAACAATGGTTGATCCTGTCTTTGAACCTAAGGGTAATTTTTCAGAAGCCGTATTTGAACCCATCTCAATCTTCAGTGAGCCACGACCAAACTATTTCACTAAAAGCAAGTTGGTCACTGAAGATACTGATGTATTAAATAGCAATGATGAGATTAATGTTTTGAAAACTGTCAAATCATCAGTAACTTCACATCTCATCAAAACTAATGCTGAAAATCAAATAATGATCAGCAACTTCACTGACACTGTGTCTGTCACTGAAACAACATCTATCAGTGACCTCAAGTCAAAGATGCAAGAAGTAAAAATCAGCAAGAAAAGTTGCATGATTGTGTCAGATCAGCAACTTAAAACAAAGAAAGTAAAAAAGGCCGTTTATGGAAACAAAAAGTGTTATAAATGTGGCAACAGGCAACATATGTCATCTGAATGTTCTTCTTCTCCTTTTCAAAAAAAGAAAACCATCAGTGAACAATCAGATACTGTTTATTCAAATCAGTGGAAGCCCAACCCAAGGCTTAGCCACTATAAACCTATCTCCGGATGGGTTCATCAATTGGACTAATCATGTTCCTAAATGATAAACTTCAATAAATAGTTGAACTTTCTGAGTTTCTGTATTTATTGCTGTTTTATCATTTTTTTTAAATAAAAAAAATAAAAAAAATAAAAAATAAAAATAATAATAATTTGACTATCAAAAATATAACTTTAGAAACGCATAGTCTCTGATACTGTTACTATTCAAACTTCAGAGGTAACAATCAGTTCACTATGCTTATCTAACTTTATAATTTATATAGTCACATGAGTATTTATTATGTTTCTATATTAGTTTTATATCATTGAATTCTTTCTCTCATAAGTTGATCTTGTTAGTATTCTAAGTTGTAACTTGATAAGTGAAGGATAATCTAATGATATGTTATACAACTTATATACAACACAATCTATACTCATGTTTCTTAAAGTTTTAATTATAAGTATTCAAGAATGGTACGAGTATTTTATATCTACACAGTGACCACATCTCTATGATTTATTCAGTATTCTAAGTTGTGTTTAAATCAACAAGACTACATCTCTGTCAAAATAAAAGAACACTTTTATTACACTTGAATATTTATTTCTTTTTGGTGGATAATCAATTTATTGATTATATGCATCAGTGACTCCCTGATGTATCATTTAATGGTGATTAATCGACAAACATTCGTTATATTTAATACATTTTGTATTTAATCTAACGGATTTCAAATTAAATAATTTTTGGTACAACGAAAATGTCGCGCGCTTCTGACATTCTCTCTCCTACGTCAGCGCACTTTTCCGGCTTACCACTCCCATCACCATTAATGCCACCACTCTCAACCATCATAACCCCCTATGCCTTTACCACTTCCACCACGACCATCCACGTAAACATACTCTCGATCACACGATCATTAGCAAAGCGTACTCTATTTAAACTCACAAATCAGTGACTCATCACCGTTACGCTTTCCTAATTTTTAAAACCTCTGTTTTCTAAAAAAAAACCCTAAATCAAAGGCGAAAACAAATTTTCCAAAGGATCTGTAATGTCTAAATCAAAATTTTTCAATAATACATACACAGCTTCTACAGAGATTAAAGCTCTTCGAGCCTCTGCAGTAAGTGAAGATTCTGTCATTACAGTCCCTAAATCAAACTATTTAGGTAATCTCTCTTGCCCTAAATCTGAGTATGCGGAGGTAATATACTTTTTGAAAAAGCATTTTATTCTCCCTACTCTCACGTTATCACCTGGAGAAATGAATCCAGAATGGTTGAGTGAGTTCTGGTATACCTGCACTCATTCAATCGTTAATAATTCTTCACAACTTAAAGGATTCATTGATAACGGTGGTCAATAAATAATTATTTCTGCACACACCATCCGTACCGTTTTACAACTCCCTGAGCATGATACTTACGACCCACTGCCTGACAAGGAAGATGCCAAAGGAGGCATTGTGAATCTCACTGGGATTAACTGCAAATACACTACGGATAGCAGTGGAAATCGTAAGTACTATACTGTTCATAAATCTAAAATGGATGGTGTGTGGAATGCCCTATTTTCAAACTTTATTCAGTCTTTGGGCATAAAAACAGGGAGTTATGATCAATTCAACGCCCTAGAAGCACAGATAAGCTGGTCACTGGTCAACTCCTTAAAAGTTGACTATGCAAGTGTGATCTTTGATGATATTGTTTTAAGAATCTGTGAACCTACCAGAGAAAAATATGTTTCCTATCCTAGGTTTCTCTCACTGGTTTTTAAAGATCAGTTCAAAGCCTATGATAGGGTTCCTTTTAAAGGTTTTGAACCCACTCTGATAGGGAAACAAATTTTTAGTAAAAATGCAACTGTGCTTCTCCCTGATTTCATGAAACCAAATGGGATACTTGCACCCCAGCCTTTACAAACTGTACATCCGTCTGCTTCTGCCCCCCATCGATCACGTCACTGATCACACCCCCAGTAACTACTGCTGATCAACCACCAAAACAAAAACCACCAACTGCTCCAAAGAAAATCAAGTTAAAGTCCCTGACATCAAAGGATCAGGGACAGAGTCAGAAAAAGACGTCTAAAGACGCCAAGAGTGAAGCAGCGACTGAACGTTCAGTCCCTGCGGGCACTCTTGATCAACCTAAGCCTAAAGCTGCTTCACTGGACTCACAAAAGTCCAGTGACTCTAAAAAGGGAAACCTACAGAAAACTGCAATGGCTCAACCCATTGTTAGTAGTGATTCGGGTGCAACCCACACCCTCTTATCGAGTCAACCCATCAGCCACTCATTATCCTTACAAAAGGATAATGTTTCAGTCAAAGGGCAAGTGCCATCAGTGGGTGATAACACACCCATCGCTGATGTCACATCACTGGCTACAGACCCGGGCCAACTCTCATCTTTCACTGCACCAACTGACAATGTCTCTTCCCAGTCACAGGGAGAGATACAGGTTGCTATCTCTGTTTCTGATGATCCATCAGCCAAAACACAAGCTGATGATGTTGAGGAAGCCCAGCCTATGGACACATCTACATCCTCATCTGATAAGGATCAGCAGCATCGATCCTATAGTTTTATTCTTCAAAAGGTGAATCAGTAACCAGATGATAGTGATGTTTCATCTCTACCCTTCTCCACTGTTCCTCTTGCTGATACCTCCACCATCTCACCAACAGATAAACTGCTGCTTGACTACATTTCCTCTTCTCAGCAACAAATTCGAATGCTTACTGAGGATAGGGAGTCACTAACAGGCCAACTAGCTGATCTCACTAATAAAGTTCACTCTCTTGCAGCAGTATATGAACCCATTCCTTCCTGGAGTGAGTCGATCAGTGAAAAGGTTAAAACAATTGCTAATGCTGAAATTGATCATTATCGACTTCTGGAAACTCATGCTAAATCCCTCTCTGAGCTCTCCACTTTCACCAGCGTCTTCCTCAAAACTCATGATGAAGCAATATCTTCTCTCACTGGAAACCAAAAAGAGATGGCATATTCTATTGTGGACTATATCATTCATACTGACAAAGTTATGAAAGAAATTCCAATGATGCTTGGCAATCAGGAAAGAACCATCAAAGGCTTAGAAACTATGCATGCTGATCATAAGAAAATCTATAATCGACTTGCTGAGATTATCAATTTCGTTCATGAGGCAGAGGGGGAGAATAAAGATGATGACGAAAGTGATGAAAATGATGATGCTGAAAATAAAAGTGATGGTGAGAGTGATGATGCTGAGAATAATATATATGGATATCACTGATGATATTGATGAAGAAAATAATGATGTGGTTGCTTTCCCTGAGTTTCATACAGATGAACAAAGGTTGTATGATTATAAAGTTAGAGAGTGGGCAGCTGATGAGAATGCACAGGTTATGGGGGAGTCAGCAAGCTCTGATATGATGAGGTGGGAATGGATGAACAGACAACAAGAAGATGGTGTTGTCAATATGGATGAAGGAGATGATGATGATGATGATGATGATGATGATAATGATGGTAATGATGGAAACAACGATGATGAAAAGAAGGATGATGGAAATGGCAATGAGAAAGAAAGTAAGGATGATGAGACTGATAATAAAGACACTGGCATTGAGGAGAAGAAAAATGAAGGGGACGCTGATGACAAGAAAGAAGAAGACACTGATGATCAGATGGAAGATTAGCAACCAATCTCTTCTGTTCTGAATAAACGAAAAAGGACCAGCAAGTCTCCCACATCAGAGTCCATTCCTTCCAAAAAGATAATCTTTTCTGAAGAAGAAATATCAGCAACCATGTACAATCTCAAAACCATCATGGAGCAACCTAAATTTTTATCAGAAACGCCTCATAAAGATACTGTCATATCTGAGGCATCACCAGCAACAGCAATCATACCACCAACTACAATTCCACCAGCAACAATCCAACTAACAGCAACAACACAACCATCAATAACACAACCATCAACAACACAACCATCAATAACACAACCAGCAATAGCAATCACAACAACAACTTCACCAGCTACCACAATCACAACTCCACCAACAACAATTCCAACAACAACAACTTCACCAGCTACCACAATCACAACTCCACCAACAACAATTCCAACAGCAACAACAACTCCACCAGCTACCATAACCACAACATTAACAACACAGATCACCCAGCAACAACCACAACAACTTATCACCACTCACAACCAGAGATCACATATCCAGATTCTTCTATTTCTGCTCATCTTTTGTCATCAGATTTAACTTCAGAAAGTCCTCATCTTGAAGAAACTGAAAAGCAGCGAATAGAAAGAAAAATAAGAGAAAGACAGAAACATGAGAGGGAGATGCTCTTAAAATTTCAAGCTGAGCAAGATGCAAAAGAAGAAGAAGAGAGGAAAAGAAAGTTGAAAGAACAATCTGATTCTGACAGAGCTTATCTGTTGAAACTGAGTGGAGATGAAGCCATACAAAGAGAAAGAGAAATCTTCTTTAAGAAACAGCAAGAAGATGAAGATTTTAGGCTGTCTAAACTCCTTCAAGATGTTGAAGAATCTGATCTTCAACAAGAGCTTTGTGCAAATAAAAAGGGCAGCAAGTTGAAAAAGAAAGGGGGAGCAAAGATAACAGCAGATAAAATGTTGGATGAAATTGACAGGAAGAAATATGCTGTCAGAATGACTGGAAGATCAAATCCTGCTCCTATCACCAAAGTCAACTTGAAAAAGCCTAAGAACAAATCTCAAGCTCAGCTACTTATCCACAGAGGAATGGAGACTCAAGCAATTAATCTCGATCATGTCGGCAAATTACATAGAGAAGAATGGAATGAAATCAGACTTGCTATCAGTCACTCCTCAAGTGCTGCAAAAGAAGAAGTCTTGACTGAGATTGACAGGCTGTTCAAGAAAATGGTGGATCTGCAGCTACTGAGACCAGAAGACACTATCATATTTGGTGAGGAGATAGTCCAGCCACCAAGTCCAAGATATAGGTCAGGTACCCACAAAATCATCAGAGTTCCAAATACCAGAACTCTAAATCTATCCATTCCTGATGGAGTGCCAAGAATTGAAGGCATTGAGGTTACTGAAGGAGAGAAAGGAATTGTCTACAGAGACTTCAACGGAAAGTTGTGTTTCCAAAGAGAATCAGAACTTGAAAAGATAGACCATGAGCAACTTGTACATCTCATCATAATAGTCAGTGTGCTTCCCAAAGATTTTGGTGATGAGAAAGGCAATTTTAGAAGAAGGGCTTGCTAGACATTACAGATACCTGCCATCCAGTGAAAAATATGAATTGCAGAATGAGCTAGGCATCGTAAAAGAAGAAGAAGTTTGGGGCTGCTTAAATTGAAGCTTGTAATAGATTAGGTTTATTGTAACTAAAATTACTTTATGTTTACAGTTCAATGAAATCTAATTTTTTCTTTTGAGAAAACCAAAGTGCAAAACTCAGGTCATATCAAAAGAATCCAAAAAGAAAAATGAATGGATCAAAGTGTAAGTCACTGAATGTTTAAACTCTTTAAACACTGACCATAAACTTTCACAGCAACAAGTTTGTCTAGGGAGCTTCAATCACAATCATTTAGGGGGAGATTATTGAGTCACTGGTCGCTGACCATGATGAAGTCGCTGGTCGCTGACCAACTCAACTGTTCACTACTCGATGAAGAAATGGATTGTATCGAAGCTGCTGTTGCTGATGATAGGTTTCACTGAGCATCATTCATTCTTCTTGATATGCTGAGGAAGACTAAAGCTCAACTTGGTGTGTCGCTGATCAACGTCAGCGAGAGCTTTACTTCTTCAAATCAATAAAGGCAAAAGTCACTGCCAGAATAACAGCTAGTCACTGAAGATCTCTAGTTCAAGTCATTCTACAAGAGCATGTTAGCTCGCAGTGAGTGAGGAAAATTACTGCACCTTCAGGGACTATTCAATAAAGCCTCTCAATCATCAAGTACATAAAGTACTGTACTTATCTATACATCAGCAAGAGTGTTCCAACTTGAAGTATGTTCGAAAGATTACGTGGCAGCAATTGATTAGTTTTAAGGTAACGAGATATTTGCGGTAACAGAATTGGGACCCGCAGAATGTCGATTCATCAGAGATCAAACCAATCAAGCAGCGACACGTGTCATTCCAAGATCCTATTTTATAGGCGATATTTTAGGAACTCATGTAGTATAAATAGTTCAGTGTTTTGTACTGTAGAGGCTAGTCATTCAATCGTACTTATCACTTGTATGTCAGTGATCAGTTTGTCTAAGAGTACGTATTAACGATCTAGCGAGTGAACAGTCAGCGTGTTTGTCCACTGCTGTTCATCTCATTTGTAATTGATTAGCTAAGTGTTTGAATTGGATTAACTTTGGTTAATCCATTCCGCATTCAACACTTGTGAATTGTATGATCAATATAATTCATCATTTTAGCTATCATTACTTTGTTACTTTGATATTGTCATATCTATAAACTACTATACTCTGTTGCTTTCATTTTATCTACATCAACACAAGACCAGGTTATAAGAATACATGCAATTAATTCAAAACCAAGTTCCTTATGGTTTGACAATATGGCAAGACTTGAGTGACATGTTTGGTGTAAAGTACAACATTTGAGTTATTCCAAAGGTTTCAAATGCTTGATATGATTATTGAACTGATCTTAATGATGTTACTACGTAATATGTGATTCATTACCTCTGCACTAATTAGGCTTCCATTTTATTTTATTTTTATCAATTTGCATGACAATGAAAATTTTATTTTATTTTTATCAATTTGCATGACAATGAAAAAAAAGTAGAGTACATATCTTAGTTAAGGGTTTAGAATCTGGAGGTGCATCTAACTTGTAGTCGATGTATATTGTATCTACCCAACTTACGTTTATTATTTTTAAAACATCCACCTTTCATAAAGTGTGTTTTAATGTATTTTGTAGTACTTTAAATGATGTGTCAACATCTCTACTGATGCCACATGTCAACCTAAACATACAACATATCATCAAAATACATTGATGCGCCCTCAGCCGTCTGTGTCGTCGGTGCTGTTTTAACGACCGAGGGTACGATCAGGGTGTTTTAAAATTTATTTTTTGCTCGGGCCTAAACCTCCGAACTACCTACTGGTACTAGGTACAAGTACCCGATACTAGTACGTGGTAAGGATGATCAGGGTCGTCTCTCCGGACGGTCGAATTTGAAGCGGAGCTCGTTTGGATAATTCAGTCTTCAAGATGGGGTTCAGATAGTTGGTTTTGTTTGGTTTTTATCTAAATTAAACTACTAAAGCAATAAAATTAAAATGAACTAGCTAGCATATAAGGAACAACTAAGGATAGGGAAGACGTGGTTTACCATGACTTGGAATAGTATAATATCGAGATTGTGTTTATGATGGGGACACCTTCAGATTAATAGATTGACAGACTTTGGTGTAAACACTAGAACCCTACCAATTAAATTCCCATTGGCATGTCACTAGGAACTAGGTTATCGTGATTCTGATCGGAGCAATACACTAAACTCCCAATACTTACCTAGTTGAAAGGTAAGCAACCTATTTTGGTGATTAACCGAGGTACATGAATAAAGCAGCATATCGTCTCATAGGTCCAACCGTTCTTAACACCTAAGCTTATCTCTCGATCTTCTAATAGTGTATCTAATTATTAACTTGTTATGTTTAAAGAATTAAATATGTAAAATCTAGGGGGTTGATAAATCTAAATCACTTGGACTTTCCTCACTACACCTTGTTAATACTTTACTTAAGCTCCAATTACGTTGATTTATGACCTAGACCTCTCCTTTTCAAACAGTTATACATCTCCAGATTATTCACAGTTTGTTTAAAACATGTTTCATATGAGGACCATGCCTTTCAGTAATAGACAGTGTACTTTACAGGGTAGTTCCACGGGTTCTTACGTCTAACATGCGGTCGAGAGTAATTGACAGTGAGGGTGACACTCTAAACTAACTAAATGTAAAGCAGTGCAGAAATGTAAATCTAATATATACAACGAGTGGTTTCACTGTGTCTTACTTATTGCATGTCATAGGCACAAATAACTACTTACCACAATTAAGGTTCCGAACTCCCTAATATCTAGGTTGCAGTCACGTGGATAACTGGAAAGGGTACTCCATAAATTGGGTCTAGTGTCATACATTTAAACAATAACAAAGTATAATAATTTCCATTCATATAAGTTTCTTTTTATGAATTTAGACTATGTTGGAATGAGTTGTTTTTACGATCCTATCAACTAACTAACGTAGAGTTGTCCACAATCAGATAGAAGATATGTCACATGGATAGTAAACACAAGCAATTACAATACACCGGAAGTTCTCCCAAATGTACTGAACATATCGGCTAACAACTACCCTCGAATCCTATTCCCCAATCTCGGTCGTCAGAGATGTCCGTATCTTGGCATGGTCTATTGAATAAATAGTCACATAAACAGGTTTTACCCTACCGGAATAAGTTGGGGTAGTCTGGTCATAAGCGGTTGGCCAAACATGCCATCATTCATTCGTAGTGTTATAATTAAACTATAAATAGAAATTTATTTAGCGCTTTTATAGTATTGGTCCATAATGCAACTATCTTCGGTCGTTTTCAGACTTACGTACATTTGTACTCCGCCAAAAGCGTTTCCAGCACTATATCCGGGAACAGTCGAATAGGGGCCGTCACATTACTTCACAATATTTAATATCATCCCATTATAACTATCTAAATCATGGCAAACATATAAACAACTACTCGCATATCATGGCAATAGACATTTTCAATATTAATAAATCATAAACATCAAACAAGAACATTACAATTAATTAATAAGAGAAAAGGATAGATATTACCCGTAATTATTGCGAGCCAAACGATGCTTATATTACTTCCGAATAATCCAAAGCGTTACATTGATAAGCTAGCTACTACTAACTATTACATAATTAATCTCATACTTATCTCTCTCCAAATTAACTTAGAGAGAGAAAGTAAAGAGACCCTAATCTTCTCTCTAGTTCTCCTCTAACTCCTAAGAGTAGTGCTAGAGAGAGAAACTAGAGAGAAGAACTAACTACAAGAATAATCCTCCTCTAACTCCTAAGAGTACTGCTAGAGAGAGAATCCTAGAGAGAGAAAGAGAAATATGCAAGAAAGGAGGTGCATATGGTGCAAGTTGAAATGAAGCCTCATGCCCTCTATTTATAGGAGAGCTTTGGCTCACATTAGCATCAAGGGGTGCATGTTAGAAAGCTTGCCAAAAATGGTGTGTACAAGACGAAAATTAGGCGCACCGGGTACCGTACAACACGAAAAGTAGGCGCACAGGGTACCAAAAGTTATCAAAAACGGAAACCGAGGCGGGTACAGGCCAGCCGGCAGCGTCACCTGTGTGGCCGGCGGCGTCACCTGTGTGGCCGGCGGCGGTGGTGGTGAGGCCGGCGGCGGGGGGCCCACCCCCGCCCCGTTGCGTGATCTTTTGCTTCGTTTCTTGATTCGTGCGTGTTTTCTTCGTTATATGTCCGTTTGAGTCGATTCTTTTTTTGTTGGATTCGTAATTCAAAAACGAAGATTTTGAGATAAGATAGGCCCTGAGATGAGGTCCCTAGCTCCAGATATTGCGTACGGATCATTTGGATCTTCCGGCGGGCGCGAAATCTTCATTTTTTACCCGTTTTGGTTGATTCTTCTTCTGTTGGATTCGTATTTTGAAAACGAACATCTTGGAAATAATGGATGTTGGTGGAGGGCATTTTAGTCTTGAAATCTCGTTTTGATACCTTGAATCTTCAAACGTGTGTGGAATCTTCGTTTTACATCCGTTTTACTTATTTATTATCGTGCAACCTCGTTTTGACCATCTTGGCATAATGTTACTGATTTGTGCTGTTTTTGAGTTAATATGCCAAGAATCGTTCCAGAATGAGAGAGATATCGGTAGTAAAAACGTGACTTTTTACGCGATATCAAGTATCCCACACTTATAACTTTGATTGTCCTCAAGCAAACTCATTCATGAAAAGCCTTTGGAATGATTCTAATTGCATTAGTTTTTAGAAAGACTATTTCTAAAGAATATAAAATCACAGTTATGAAAGACTTTTTACTGGAAACTAAGAGTTTATAGAATTTGATACCTTCTTCGGGCAACTTGAAGGATGATGATGACTAGGTAATCCTCACAAGTGGGTCACTCAAATCACTCAAGTGTTTAGGGTTTCCTACTTACTAGTGTCAATCACTCAGATAGCCAGTCATGCAGCATTCTCGTCATAGGCTTGATCAAGAATCAAATCTCCATCACTTTTGATGAGGACGGTACTAACCTTTCGAGATATCTTGGAAGGAATTGGGTGTGTGGTTTTTGAAGAAGGTGTGTGATGAGGGGTGTGATGTGTTTTCCTTGTATTTTCTCGAAACTGGGGTGTTTTTCTTAAGAGAGTCTCTTTTGAAATTTCTTAGATTTTGAAAAGACTTTGTAGTATAACCCTTTTTGGATTTCTCTTGGCTTCTTCTTTGGTGGTGCCGGCACGTATGATTCTTTGGTTTCTTTCTTTTTCATTTTTCTTCTCTTATGCCGACCTCACCGATAGATATGTATCTCATGGCCCGGAGGATTTCTCATGATATTGGGTTGTGGTGGCTTTTCTTGTAAAAGTCTTAGGAAATTGAGAGCGTCTCTGAAGATTTGTTGAAAGATGAAACTTTTGTAGGTTCGGGATGAATAGTAGGAAGTTTTGATTGGGTGTGGATGGATGTTTGGTGGTTGAAGGAGGTGTTTTGGATTCCTTAGAAGCTATCAAGATAGGTTGTACCTATGCCACGTATGGCACTCATTGGTGTGATCTCAAAATGTATTGCAAGAGCAAGTTTTAATTCAAATGCATACATCGGCGCACACATGAAACGAAAAGTGAAGCATTTTAAAGATGAATGCTAATTATGGGCTCAATCCTCACGAATCGAATGTTTTGGTCTGTGTGTGCCTAGCCATGTGTTGCCCTTTTCGTCCGTATCTTATTCTAAGAGAACCGTTTTGTTTCTTTGTTAAAACTCAATTCTTTCTGTAATTAATATTTTCGGAAAATAGAGGTTCTAAAGAATGTTGCTTTTGAATCAAAAATTTTGAAAACTTCTTCATTTTTAGCCTTTTAATGAAAATATTGTTTATTTTACGGACAAGAGGTCAAACTTACGGTTGCAGACCGTATATCCCACACTTAGAGGAACATTGTCCCTAATGTTCGAATCTATGTATTAAACACCTCTTGTCGAAGTATCCCACACTTAGAATTTCTACTGATTATGCAAACTATCTCTAAGGCTCCGTTTGGTTCACATAATGTTTTGAAAGGAATTGGAATGTATAAATGGAATTGGAATTTGAAAGAATTGGAATTTGAATTTATCACATTTCAAATCTTGTTTGGTTCGTTAATGTGTCAAAAGGATTTGAATCATAACTGTATTACGTGACCAAATTACCCTTTTAAGATTATCATATGCTTTATTATTTTATTAATTGCATACAGATACAAATATTTCAATCCTTGTACCAACGAATAATACAGGATCGAATAATGAATTTTTCTTTGATTAAATTAAATAGATAGATAGACATTGTAAATTGAATATTTGCAAAATTCTTTTAACCACTACCACGATGGACAAATAACCATCAGTCCACCGCCATCAACTGCTACTGAAAAATTGAATTCACCAACAAATCAAATGACAGAGACTACAACATCAAATTCATGAAATCATCTCACTTTGAATCTTTACAAGATCAAAAATGGATGTTGAGAATTTTAAGGAAGACAAACTGAAAATAAAAACACTAAAAACTCAATTCAAACGCAGATCTACTACGAACCAAGATCGAAGAAGAGAAAGAAGCAAGTCGGCTGTACGATTGTTGGTCGGAGGTAGATGTGATGGTGGATTTACGTTCTAGGGTTTGAGAATTGAAGATTGTGACGTTGGCGTAATGAGCTGCGCAAAATCGTGTAACGAAATTGGGGGAATTGGAAGTGAGGTTGTACGCAAATAGAGTCTGTGTCTTTTTCTTTATTGAATTATTTTCAGTAGTTTGAATCGAGTGTCGTTATTGTGATTTGATTTGCTGTAGATAAGAAAAGCTTTCATGTACCTGACGAAGAAGAAATGGAATTTGTATCAGAAGGGTTTTTTGGTAATATGGGAACATTCCATTGGATTATTGTGATTTACTTCAATATAGTGAAGGAATGTTGAATTCCTTTGGCTAAAGGAATTTGAAGGAATTTTACACATTCCAATTCCATCAATTATCCAACCAAACAAAATGAGTGATGGAATCTAAATTCCAATTCCATTCAATTCCATCACATTCTTTGAACCAAACATAGCCTAAGTATTTTGTGGATTCCAAGGATCCCACACTTAGTGTTTGGGATATAGGTCGATTTAATCTTGCAAAAACGGATAAATAAACTAGAGAAAGGAACGCAGAACTCCCCTATGACTGTGAGCTGAGGATCTGAGTGGTTGACTGTGTCCGCTCCAATGTTTTCTGAACTTGGTCGGCATCAGCCTTCATGCATTGAACTCGAGTTCCAGCAGTATAACCTTTCTTCAATACCTCAACTAGTTTTCTTGCGAAAATAACTAAGAACTAAAGGATAGATTGCAGAAAATGAAGTGATGTCGCCCTCCGAACACAAGCTTAATTAACCAATAAACACCAAATGTTGGATAGAGGTTTATGGACAGAGATCCTAATCATCAAGAGCCGCTGCTGTAACTCAACTGCTCCTAATGATCTGAAAGTGTTGAATCTAATGACCATGAATCTTTATTACCCAAGATCTTTTACCGACAACTGATGTAATGAATCTGATGTTGTTCTTTTATCGACTGAGATCTCCAGTTTCCAAATTGTCCCTGTACCTATTCCTTTGTATGAATAGTCCCTGAGGGTGATGGTTGTATGTGTGAAGGGGTGGATAGATGGGTGAATGTGGGTGGATATGGTGATGATGGTTTAGGGTTCAATTATGAGGCAAGGTTTAGATATAGGACTTGGAATTTGTGGGTACGTATGATCAGTATTGAGCTGATCAAATTGATGAACTAGTCATAGACAACTAGAAATCATCTTCGTATCTAGAAGTGTCATTTCTTGTCCCCTGCAAAGCAATGCTCCAAAGAATTCATATTCAATGGACTGTAAGCTCCTCTTGCCGTCTTTCCATTATCCTTAAAGAATCTTTATCCATAGGCGTCAGTCCCTGTCTGTTACAAGTAGATCAAACAAATATGATCTAACAAACAAGTGATTATCCTCCAAATCATAAATTCACTGGTTTACGAAGAACCTATCAAAGTGAGTGTTTTGTAGATGAAACAAACCAGTGTATGACTTTGATTTTAATCCTACACAAAAAGTGTTAGTTACCGCAGCATAAATAGCAGACATGGAAATACCAGTATTATCAGTTGAATCAGGTGGCCAAGTATAAAGATATCCAAAGCACATATTTTTAAATGAGTTTGAGCATAATACACATATTGACATACAAATCATGTTATCAGATTAAGCATTAGTATCTCATGTATGTTTACAATAATATATGTAAGTACCTCAAATGCTCGAAACATGTCAGTGGGTGTTTAGAATGACTAAGGATCCTAACTCCTAGTAGGTTTCCATTTTTGTGAGTGAAAGGGATAACAAGAACTTTAGAAAATGGTGAAAAATAGATGTTGCAATAAATTCCAAATGACTGGGAGTAGGAAGTATTAAGGTTTGACAAAAATTTGACTTTTAACGAAGTAATTTCGCAAACCATCCATTTTTGTTCATAAAGATAGAAAACTTGGAATATTCATTTAAGGGTTTCATTTCTACTTATTGGGGTTAGTTTACTACTTAAACTACTTTAACTACTACTGATAATCCTATGTTAGACACGGGTTGCCTCCCGAGAAGCGCTTTTTTTTGTTCGAGTCACTAGCTTGACTCCAAACCTATTTCTCAGGAAATCTAGGGGGCTCCCTTGCATCCATCAGTAGATACAAGCGGAAGTATTGGTACATACCTAGGGGATTAAAGTGGACTATGGTCAGGGTATGTCCAATCAGTAGAAGAGGCATGGTAAAGTGAGTGATTTGTTTTATTTGAGGTAAAACAAAGCTCTCGACTTTTTCTACCTCTTGAGTTTTGGGTTGTTCGGGTTGGTCAAAGAGTTCCTCATTACTCCATGACGTGTACGTCATTATGTAAGGGAGAGATGGTTTGTAGGGTGCTCTTGATGCAAAACTCACCTTGCTTCCTAAAGCCTTTGGTTGGATGATAACGTTGTACTCTGGGCATGGAGGTGGGACACTGTCCATTAGTGTCTCCAATCTTGTAGCAACATTATCATCAAATACTTGGGTGTTTGTCTCCTCTAAGGTACTAGTGGAGTCAATTAGATCAGGAAGTGAATCAATCAAAGGGATTTTTGGGATACAGTTGACCACAACTGGTTGTGGGACGTGTTCAACCATATCAGTTTGAATGAGTTCACTACTTAGAGTCGGTAGGTATTCCTTCAGTCCATGTGAAGCTGAGTCTTCTATGTAAATCTCCAAATTCGGGCTTTCCATCTCGATCTCTTCGTCTACTTCGTCATCCTCGTCACTCCGGCCGGAAGTTTTGAGTTGCAGTGGTTCGGAAAGTTCTTCTAGAACAAACCCTCCGTCGATCTTTGACGTTGATAGGTCGGGAATAGGTGAAATTGTAGGTTTAGAAGATTGGGTTGGTGTGGGAATTGAAGGGTTATTGAAACCGAACTCATGAAAATGTAAGTCTGTATCTGGTGTGCTAGATGTGGTGTGTGTGTGCGTCTCTCAACTTTCTGTATCCTAGATTTGGCTCCAGCTTGATTCCTACTCTCCTCACTACTCTCTTGGGCTTGTGTTGGTAGTTCAGTAGAGAATTTAGACATATTATAAGTTTGACTTCTAAGTATGTCCTCTTGTTCTCTAATCATTTCTTCAAGTGATTCGGAAGGAGGTGAGAAAGCAGCATTACTGCTGAGACAGGCTAAGGGCATATCTCTCAAGTCAGGGTTCTCACAGGATTGTGGTATACTTATAGGGTGAATTGAGTGTGGGTAGATTTCGAGTGGTTGGGGATGAAAAGGTTGGCATGGATGTGGTTGGAAAGTGTTTGGGTTATTTTGATACAGTGTTTGAGGATCTAAGTACCCTAGGTTATCCGAATACATCATACTATGGCTTTGGCATTCTCCATCTACATGGGTATTACCGCACATGCTACATCTATTTTTGATTGAATTAGCAAGACTTTGCATTTGATCTAAGCGTTCCCATTGTTTTAACATATCCCAAGGGTCAATAACAGGTGGCATAGGGAGAAGGTTTCAGAATTAAAGTTGGGGGTGAGAAGGGATCTTAATCTAAGCTAATACTAAGCTAATCCTAACTACGCTAAACTACGTGCAAAAAGTAACTTCTGATAAGGATGGTGGTTCCTAGCCAAAAGGATCTCTTAAAAACTAACTTATCTAAACAGGCTCCAAATCGTACTACCGTCCCCGGCAGTGGCGCCAAAAACTTGATGCGCCCTCAGCCGTCGGTGTCATCGGTGCTGTTGTAACGACCGAGGGTACGATCAGGGTGTTTTAAAATTTATTTTTTGCTCGGGCCTAAACCTCCGAACTACCTACTGGTACTAGGTACAAGTACCCGATACTAGTACGTGGTAAGGATGATCAGGGTCGTCTCTCCGGACGGTCGAATTTGAAGCGGAGCTCGTTTGGATAATTCAGTCTTCAAGATGGAGTTCAGATAGTTGGTTATGTTTGGTTTTTATCTAAATTAAACTACTAAAGCAATAAAATTAAAATGAACTAGCTAGCATATAAGGAACAACTAAGGATAGGGAAGATGTGGTTTACCATGACTTGGAATAGTATAATATCGGGATTGTGTTTATGATGGGGACACCTTCAGATTAATAGATTGACAAACTTTGGTGTAAACACTAGAACCCTACCAATTAAATTCCCATTGGCATCACTAGGAACTAGGTTATCGTGATTCTGATCGGAGCAATACGCTAAACTCCCAATACTTACCTAGTTGAAAGGTAAGCAACCTATTTTGGTGATTAACCGAGGTACATGAATAAAGCATCGTATCGTCTCATAGGTCCGACCGTTCTTAACACCTAAGCTTATCTCTCGTTCTTCTAATAGTGTATCTAATTATTAACTTGTTATGTTTAAAGAATCAAATATGTAAAATCTAAGGGGGTTGATAAATCTAAATCACTTGGACTTTCCTCACTAGACCTTGTTAATACTTTACTTAAGCTCCAATTACGTTGATTTATGACCTAGACCTCTCCTTTTCAAACAGTTATACATCTCCAGATTATTCACAGTTTGTTTAAAACATGTTTCATATGAGGACCATGCCTTTCAGTAATAGACAGTGTACTTTACAGGGTAGTTCCACGGGTTCTTACGTCTAACATGCGGTCGAGAGTAATTGACAGTGAGGGTGACACTCTAAACTAACTAAATGTAAAGCAGTGCAGAAATGTAAATCTAATATATACAACGAGTGGTTTCACTGTGTCTTACTTATTGCATGTCATAGGCACAAATAACTACTTACCACAATTAAGGTTCCGGACTCCCTAATATCTAGGTTGCAGTCACGTGGATAACTGGAAAGGGTACTCCATAAATTAGGTCTAGTGTCATACATCTAAACAATAACAAAGTATAATAATTCCCATTCATATAAGTTTCTTTTTATGAATTTAGACTATGTTGGAATGAGTTGTTTTTACGATCCTATCAACTAACTAACGTAGAGTTGTCCGCAATCAGATAGAAGATATGTCACATGGATAGTAAACACAAGCAATTACAATACACCGGAAGTTCTCCCAAATGTACTGAACATATCGGCTAACAACTACCCTCGAATCCTATTCCCCAATCTCGGTCGTCAGAGATGTCCGTATCATGGCATGGTCTATTGAATAAATAGTCACATAAACAGGTTTTACCCTACCGGAATAAGTTGGGGTAGTCTGGTCATAAGCGGTTGGCCAAACATGCCATCATTCATTCGTAGTGTTATAATTAAACTATAAATAGAAATTTATTTAGCGCTTTTATAGTATTGGTCCATAATGCAACTACCTTCGGTCGTTTTCAGACTTACGTACATTTGTACTCCGCCAAAAGCGTTTCCAGCACTATATCCGGGAACAGTCGAATAGGGGCCGTCACATTACTTCACAATATTTAATATCATCCCATTATAACTATCTAAATCATGGCAAACATATAAACAACTACTCGCATATCATGGCAATAGACATTTCCAATATTAATAAATCATAAACATCAAACAAGAATATTACAATTAATTAATAAGAGAAAAGGATAGATATTACCCGTAATTATTGCGAGCCAAACAATGCTTATATTACTTCCGAATAATCCAAAGCGTTACATTGATAAGCTAGCTACTACTAACTATTACATAATTAATCTCATACTTATCTCTCTCCAAATTAACTTAGAGAGAGAAAGTAAAGAGACCCTAATCTTCTCTCTAGTTCTCCTCTAACTCCTAAGAGTAGTGCTAGAGAGAGAAACTAGAGAGAAGAACTAACAACAAGAATAATCCTCCTCTAACTCCTAAGAGTAGTGCTAGAGAGAGAATCCTAGAGAGAGAAAGAGAAATATGCAAGAAAGGAGGTGCATATGGTGCAAGTTGAAATGAAGCCTCATGCCCTCTATTTATAGGAGAGCTTTGGCTCACATTAGCATCAAGGGGTGCATGTTAGAAAGCTTGCCAAAAATGGTGTGTACAACACGAAAAGTAGGTGCACCGGGTACCGTACAACACGAAAAGTAGGCGCACCGGGTACCAAAAGTTACCAAAAACGGAAACCGAGGTGGGTGCAGGCCAGCCGGCGGCGCCACCTGTGTGGCCGGAGGCGGTGGGCCCACCCCCGCCCCGTTGCGCGATCTTTTGCTTCGTTTCTTGATTCGTGCGTTTTTTCTTCGTTATACGTCCGTTTGAGTCGATTCTTTTTTTGTTGGATTCGTAATTCAAAAACGAAGATTATGAAATAAGATAGGCCCTGAGATGAGGTCCCTAGCTCCAGATATTGCGTACGGATCATTTGGATCTTCTGGCGGGCGCGAAATCTTCATTTTTTACCCGTTTTGGTTGATTCTTCTTCTGTTGGATTCGTATTTTGAAAACGAACATCTTGGAAATAATGGATGTTGGTGGAGGGCATTTTAGTCTTGAAATCTCGTTTTGATGCCTTGAATCTTCAAACGTGTGTGGAATCTTCGTTTTACATCCGTTTTACTTGATTTTTATCGTGCAACCTCGTTTTGACCATCTTGGCATAATGTTACTGATTTGTGCTGTTTTTGAGTTAATATGCCAAGAATCGTTCCAGAATGAGAGAGATATCGGTAGTAAAAACGTGACTTTTTACGCGATATCATACATTAAAGCACATTGTATTGAAAATAGCAAATGTGAGTAGGGTACACACAATAGATCGACATCGGACACAAGTTAAATGCATTTTCAGACTAACCCTTAGTTCATAGAGGTAGAGCACGAACTCACCTTCTAATAATAATTTCCCGACTACATTCCATTTTCCTCCTCATTCTCGTTCTCGTCCTTGTCCTTGCCTACATGAACCTAAGCATAAATTTAACAAAATATGTTATAACTTAGGGAGTGATTGGGGATTTTTGGGAAAATAACACTTGAAATGTAATATAATATAATAAAATGATTAAAGCAGGAAAGAATGTATAATTTAATTGTTAACCTGTTGTTGAGGTTGGGTTTTTAAATTGGAGTTGAGGTCTAAAACCATATAACACATCTCCCCATAATCAATTGCATTGAGCTTTGGAGTAGTCAAATTTCCATTGGTGAAAACTGTTAATTCTGGACAACTCCGTATTTTTAAGGTATCCAATGATGGAAATGAAAAGGTTTCCGTCCCTAAGCAAAATCCCTTGAGACTTGAAAGCTTATCAAAAGTTACGGACTTTAGACAAGGAAACATAATCCTTTTCTCTTTAGAATTATCATATTCATCGTCTTCTTTTTCATCCTTCACAATTACCGCTATATCATTACAATCTGAGATATAGAGTGTTGTAAGTTTCGGCAACTCAAACACGGTCCGCCGACTGGTTTTCCATATATACTTGAGACTCCGCATATTAATTAATTCTATCTCTCTTAGGTTTGGAAGTTTCACCGTTTGTGTTCCTTCATGCACCACTTGAAATAACGAAGTTATAGGCACTCTCCACAGACAAATCTTTTCTAGATTTTGGAGTTGTAGCAAGCCACTAAATAGAAGATTAGTCTTTCCAAGATCGTATTCATTTTTCTCATATGCTTCCAAAGTAGTAGTGCACAAGCTTGTACTCCCTAAACTTATTAATGAGGTCTGCAAGCCCAAAAAACAAGATACGAGCGTAAATTAGAGCTGCTCATGTCTCTGCTTCGTCAAGTTATGTGATAAACTTTCTATGCAAGTGAAGCAAGTCAAATGTCAGTAGTAAATCCAATTAATCAAAATTAAACCGCGTTAATAATTTAGTATTCCACTTACATTCACATTTTTTTGAGAAATATAAGGTGGGTCTAATTACAGATAATTTTTCATTTTCCATTACTTCTATAGAAAATTAATGAAATTTTGGAAAGTACATTTAAAATGTGAGGGATAGAGTTTTGCTTTTTAAAAGAAAATATAGATGAAAACTTTGAAAACCATAAAAAGTAGTTTTTAACATTTTAGTTAGAGAGTTAAGTTCAAATGATAATAGAATTTTTGGTAAAAATAGAGGAACCAATAGGAATGTACTATGTGTCATAATACCCATTTTCTCCCACGATTTTAAAAATTAAATATCTCGGTAAGTCGAAAAATTATAAAAATTGCACCATAATAATCATCATTTAATTCTCTTCGATTAGAGATGTGACAAAGTATACTTTCAACGACTTTTTTATTTTTGAGTTTTACTAATTGTACAAAATTACATTCAAATTGATTTATACATCAAAATTATGTATTATATAGTTGTACAGTTTTAACTATAGTACAATATGGTGTAGAAATCAATTTGGATGTTGTATTTATCAACCTCCAATTTTAAAAAGGGGATAATATTCATTAGTTACTTTGACTACATAAGTATCATTAAATCATGCCCTTTATTTGTTTATTTAGATTCGATTCTGAAAAATACTTCATTTTCTTGTCAAAATTTCTACTATCCATGTATGTCAGATGTGCTACCATGTGTCATTAGCATAGTGACGTGTAAGTAGTTTTGTAACACCCCAAGTTTCAGGTTTTAAAATCGTACGCGGATATATTTTTATTATGAACTATTACTTTGTAGATAATAAGATACGAAGGAAAACGTAAGTGGTTTTATCAGTTCCAGACTGTAAAAATAATAATAATAAAAGGATTAAATTAATATGTAGATATGTACGTGAGAATGGTCAGGAGACTTCTTCATTATCTCAAACTTTCTAAAAAGCTTTCCTTGAGTTGAAGAAATCACAGGAGGCTTAAACCTCATCAAATCTTCATCCAAAAACCATGATTCAAGCTAGAAATCTTTGAATAATCATCTCCTTCATCATCTTCTATGATTGTAAGTAAGATTTCTTTATGTTTTAACCTAGTTCATAGAGTTTTTGGGGTTTTGTTAAAGTGGTGAATTTAATTACGAAATTAAGGTTGGAAATCAATAGAATTAATGATAATTAGTTGTAATAAGCTTGTTAGTGATCATATAACATATTGAAAGTGATTTCTTTATGATTTAATCTAGGGTTTTGAATTTTCATGGGGTTTTTAAGGGTTAATAATTTTAATCTGAAAATTTAGGTTTGAATATGATTAAACTAGTGTTAATTAGTGTTTTGATAATGATTATGAACTATGTATCATCATGAAAGTGAGTAATTAGAAGTATGTAGTTAGTAATTAAAGTGGGGTTTTGATGGAAATCCATGAACTAGTGATTTATGATATGAAATTGGTTTAATTAGTGTTAGTTAGTGTTTTTATGATTATTGGTGATGATATAACATGATAGAAAGTAATGAAATTATGATCTAGTGTTTATGAGAATTCTAGTGTTTATGTTAGATTATTATGAAACTATGAAATAAGCTTAATAGTGTAATTAGAAGTGTTAATAGAGTATGAATATGATTAATAGTTAGCTTAAAGATGATTAGTGTCTAAAAGTGTTGTATGTATCATATATGAATTATGTAGGTGATAAAGACGTGGAGTGCTTTCAATGGTGAAATCGACTAATAGAGTATGGTGAGTGATACGGGGATTAAACAGGTGATTTGGTTGTGTAGTACCGTATAGCTTGAGGGCTAGAGGTTTGCACAATCAAAGAAAGTAAATTGTTATGTTTGTTTATTTATGTTTATTGCTTTTAATAGTTAATTGTGTTAAATTATTTGTTATATTTAATTGTTATGTGAATACATGTTATTTGGAAAAGTTAGTAGTGATTATCTCATTAGCGAGTAATGAGTATGTCACTAGCTTGAAGATAAAGGAAAAGTTATTTGTTAATAGTGTACGATTCGATTGTGTTGGATTCGGATTGCTGTTGAGCAAGAGACTACACAATCGGGTGGAAGGTTACTTGTTAATATATGTGGATTAATTAGTGATTTTGTGATGAATAGTGTATGATTCGATTGTGTTGGATTCGGATTGCTGTTGAGCAAGAGACTACACAATCGGGTGGAAGTTGTTTATTATATGATTGGTTTCTTATTTGTGTATTTAAGATTTTGTTAGAAGTTGTGATTGTTGTTGATTAGTGTTGTGATTATGGTTAATGAAATGATGGAAATGATTATGTGTACAGATACTGTGGTGATCAAAGAGCTAACTGCGGTTAGTATAGTGTTTAGTGTACAGTGTTCAGAGAAATAGAGTTCAGTGATTATATGTTTAAGTAGCCATGTGTTAATATGTGTTGTAAGTGTTATGTGGAATTTCTTGTTTAATTGCATGTGTACTCACTAAGCAGTTGTGCTTACCCGTTTCAGTGTTTATGTAGGTTGGAGCTTTAGTAGAGACACATGGATAGAAAGTGTATGCGAATTAGTGACGTGAATTATGGAGCATGCTTATGGTTAGATTATGTTCTTTCTTTTGAATTGTTGTTTTGATGCTTAATTGTGTAAATCGCCCAAACAAAGAGTTTTTGAATTAAATATGTTGGTCAATGAATAGTAGTAGAATTTGAAAGTCAAATAGAGTTGTAGTGTATAGTGTATGTGGTTGTCAAGTGTATGAAATAATATGATTGGTTTGGTTTGGGTAAAAGTGATTTAGTGTTAATAGTGATTGGTTGGTCAATATGAAGTTGACAAATAGTCAACAGGGTTGAAAAAGTAATATAAATGTGGTATTGAGTAGAGTGGTGGTGTTATATGATAGATTTGGTGTAAGTGTCCAAAAGGACACCAAAACGGGTCAAAGGGTTAAATCGGGATAGAATGTAGTTATGTGAGTTTGATAAAGTGTATTAGACTTGTTTTGATAGATTGAGAATGTGTGAAAAAGGGCAAAAGCTAAAACCATGTAGTTTGAAATATAGAGTGTTCACTAAAAGTGGTTAAAATGGTCAAAAAGTGGTTACACGTTCGTTTTCTCGTAAAACGTGAATTATGGAAAAGTGAAAAAGTAGAAAGTTTCATTTTGTCGATATGGAGATGACTGCAAATTTTTAGAGTCTAACTTGAAGCGGTTTGGATTTTATGTGCGTCGGAAATTCGGGCTTTGGTATAAAGTTAAACAGGTCCAGGGTCTGCTGTACAGGGGGTTTACCCGGCGGGTAACCCCTGTACCCGGCAGGGATGCTGTCAGTTCTTTTGGAATTGAGTTTTTGAAATAGCTTTATGACCCGGTTGTTTTTAGCGCGTCATATTAGCCGAGTCATATTAGTTATATCAGTTTAACGAAGTAACACTTTAAGTTTTCTGACGCGGTTGTTTTTAGCGCGTCATATTAGGCGAGTCATATTAGTTTTCTTTGGAAGTAGAAGTTTAAATGAATTTAGTACGTGTTGTATAAATAATGGGACCTAACAGAGTGCGTTATAGTTTATAAAATAAGTGAGTAAAAAAAAAAAAAAAACTTGTTTCTGGTTTTCGGGGCGTTTCAAGTTGGTATCAGAGCAATGGTTTAAGAGAGTTAGGTGATCCATGATAAGATTGCTTAAACTTAAACTATTGTATGTTGTTTAAATTGCTATGATTATGATTATGTTTAACAGTGAATTTGAATTCTATGACATAATTGATATATAAGTGCAGAGATGGATTGATAGAGGTAAGAGTAAGTGTTTGCGTGGAATTATTTGTTGTAGTTGCTTGTGAAGTAGTTTTGGTTATGTGTTTGATTGTTAAATTAGTTATTGTGTGTTATGTGCTTATGTGGGAATCACATTAGAAAACGATGATATGAGATAGCTTGAGAATGAAGTGTGTATAACATAATATGCGTACGCCTGATCACCGTAGTTATATTATGCTATTTCACATGGAATTGTTGAAGTTATAAATTATCAAAGTGCTTTAATGTGATTGATAGGATATAGTGTAAGAGAAGAGGTGATTATTGATGCGAATTACTTGTTAGATATTATGATAAGAGGAGATAATAGAGAAAGTAGGATTAATAGACTTGTATTTAGTGATACGTATTTCACTAAATTATGTGAAACCAATATGTAAGGGATATATGATTAAGAGCTTGTAGAGTTAGTGTTGATAATGTGTTTAAGAAGAATTAAGTGAAGTGTTCTAGAGATGATTAAGTGTTTGTACAAGAGCAGAGATAGTGTCAAGATTGAGTAGTACGAGTGCCATTCGTGAGGACACGAATGAAATAAGTGGGGGAGAGTTGTAACACCCCAAGTTTCAGGTTTTAAAATCGTACGCGGATATATTTTTATTATGAACTATTATTTTGTAGATAATAAGATACGAAGGAAAACGTAAGTGGTTTTATCAGTTCCAGACTGTAAAAATAATAATAATAAAAGGATTAAATTAATATGTAGATATGTACGTGAGAATGGTCAGGAGACTTCTTCATTATCTCAAACTTTCTAAAAAGCTTTCCTTGAGTTGAAGAAATCGCAGGAGGCTTAAACCTCATCAAATCTTCATCCAAAAACCATGATTCAAGCTAGAAATCTTTGAATAATCATCTCCTTCATCATCTTCTATGATTGTAAGTAAGATTTCTTTATGTTTTAACCTAGTTCATAGAGTTTTTGGGGTTTTGTTAAAGTGGTGAATTTAATTACGAAATTAAGGTTGGAAATCAATAGAATTAATGATAATTAGTTGTAATAAGCTTGTTAGTGATCATATAACATATTGAAAGTGATTTCTTTATGATTTAATCTAGGGTTTTGAATTTTCATGGGGTTTTTAAGGATTAATAATTTTAATCTGAAAATTTGGGTTTGAATATGATTAAACTAGTATTAATTAGTGTTTTGATAATGATTATGAACTGTGTATCATCATGAAAGTGAGTAATTAGAAGTATGTAGTTAGTAATTAAAGTGGGGTTTTGATGGAAATCCATGAACTAGTGATTTATGATATGAAATTGGTTTAATTAGTGTTAGTTAGTGTTTTTATGATTATTAGTGATGATATAACATGATAGAAAGTAATGAAATTATGATCTAGTGTTTATGTTAGATTATTATGAAACTATGAAATAAGCTTAATAGTGTAATTAGATGTGTTAATAGAGTATGAATATGATTAATAGTTAGCTTAAAGATGATTAGTGTCTAAAAGTGTTGTATGTATCATATATGAATTATGTAGGTGATAAAGACGTGGAGTGCTTTCAATGGTGAAATCGACTAATAGAGTATGGTGAGTGATACGGGGATTAAACAGGTGATTTGGTTGTGTAGTACCGTATAGCTTGAGGGCTAGAGGTTTGCACAATCAAAGAAAGTAAATTGTTATGTTTGTTTATTTATGTTTATTGCTTTTAATAGTTAATTGTGTTAAATTATTTGTTATATTTAATTGTTATGTGAATACATGTTATTTGGAAAAGTTAGTAGTAATTATCTCATTAGCGAGTAATGAGTATGTCACTAGCTTGAAGATAAAGGAAAAGTTATTTGTTAATAGTGTACGATTCGATTGTGTTGGATTCGGATTGCTGTTGAGCAAGAGACTACACAATCGGGTGGAAGGTTACTTGTTAATATATGTTGATTAATTAGTGATTTTGTGATGAATAGTGTATGATTCGATTGTGTTGGATTCGGATTGCTGTTGAGCAAGAGACTACACAATCGGGTGGAAGTTGTTTATTATATGATTGGTTTCTTATTTGTGTATTTAAGATTTTGTTAGAAGTTGTGATTGTTGTTGATTAGTGTTGTGATTATGGTTAATGAAATGATTGAAATGATTATGTGTACAGATACTGTGGTGATCAAAGAGCTAACTGCGGTTAGCATAGTGTTTAGTGTACAGTGTTCAGAGAAATAGAGTTCAGTGATTATATGTTTAAGTAGCCATGTGTTAATATGTGTTGTAAGTGTTATGTGGAATTTCTTGTTTAATTGCCTGTGTACTCACTAAGCAGTTGTGCTTACCCGTTTCAGTGTTTATGTAGGTTGGAGCTTTAGTAGAGACACATGGATAGAAAGTGTATGCGAATTAGTGACGTGAATTATGGAGCATGCTTATGGTTAGATTATGTTCTTTCTTTTGAATTGTTGTTTTGATGCTTAATTGTGTAAATCGCCCAAACAAAGAGTTTTTGAATTAAATATGTTGGTCAATGAATAGTAGTAGAATTTGAAAGTCAAATAGAGTTGTAGTGTATAGTGTATGTGGTTGTCAAGTGTATGAAATAATATGATTGGTTTGGTTTGGGTAAAAGTGATTTAGTGTTAATAGTGATTGGTTGGTCAATATGAAGTTGACAAATAGTCAACAGGGTTGAAAAAGTCATATAAATGTGGTATTGAGTAGAGTGGTGGTGTTATATGATAGATTTGGTGTAAGTGTCCAAAAGGACACCAAAACGGGTCAAAGGGTTAAATCGGGATAGAATGTAGTTATGTGAGTTTGATCAAGTGTATTAGACTTGTTTTGATAGATTGAGAATGTGTGAAAAAGGGCAGAAGCTAAAACCATGTAGTTTGAAATATAGAGTGTTCACTAAAAGTGGTTAAAATGGTCAAAAAGTGGTTACACGTTCGTTTTCTCGTAAAACGTGAATTATGGAAAAGTGAAAAAGTAGAAAGTTTCATTTTGTCGATATGGAGATGACTGCAAATTTTTAGAGTCTAACTTGAAGCGGTTTGGATTTTATGCGCGTCGGAAATTCGGGCTTTGGTATAAAGTTAAACAGGTCCAGGGTCTGCTGTACAGGGGGTTTACCCGGCTGGTAACCCCTATACCCGGCAGGGATGCTGTCAGTTTTTTTGGAATTGAGTTTTTGAAATAGCTTTATGACCCGGTTGTTTTTAGCGCGTCATATTAGCCGAGTCATATTAGTTATATCAGTTTAACGAAGTAACACTTTAAGTTTTCTGACGCGGTTGTTTTTAGCGCGTCATATTAGGCGAGTCATATTAGTTTTCTTTGGAAGTAGAAGTTTAAATGAATTTAGTACGTGTTGTATAAATAATGGGACCTAACAGAGTGCGTTATAGTTTATAAAATAAGTGAGTAACCATAAATAATTACATTTTAATGTACTTAACCCAAAAAAAAAAAAAATTGGTTCTGGTTTTCGGGGCGTTTCAAGTTTTCACTTTCTTGAATATTTTATTGAATTTTTCTATATAAACATACAATCCATATTGTAGAAACACCGTACAACACATTTTAAATTTTATTGACAAAACACAAGACTCGATCATCTTTCTTTAAACATTTGATTATCCTTCTTCAATTTTTATTTCTGCTTCATCTACGTATATATGAATTAATATATTATTTATTATATATTTGATTATTAATTAATAATATATTTGACGTATATTATTTCTGCTTCGATTTTTATTTTATTAATGTTTATTTTTTATTTTTGTTGGTTTCTAATCATGTAACCTTGACTTGAATTTTCCAATGTACATATTATCTTATTTATCATATTTTGGAACCAAATAAGTACCAAATTACTACTCATCAAACAAATTAGCGTTTAAATGTTTCGACTTTCGATCTCACGTTGCTAAATAATATAGTAAGATAGTGTGTGGTTTGTATATTATTATTAATTAATAATTGTTATAAAATGGAAGAACAAGAATCATAGATGGAGAGGAAGAGAGGAATGTTATTAAGTGATTAGGTATCAAATGAATACAATGACAAGTATATATAGGAATTAAACAAAACCCTAATAGACTAATAGCTAGATGGTGGGCTATCCACAAGCCCATGGGTTAAGCCCATGGATTTCACAACACTCCCCCTTGGATAGTCACCATTTATAATACGCTATAGACTGCCTCGTTAAAAACCTTATCAAGAAAAACCCAATGAGATAAAAACTTGATGAAGGGAAAAAGAGTGCAATGCGTATAATACTCCACCTGAGTTTAATGTATATTCTTCAAGCGCCGAATACCGATCTTCCGAACTAGATGCTCAAAAAATTTTGTCTGCAATAATTTTGTGCATAAGTCGGCCAAATTTTCGCTTGATCGGACTTGACGAACAGCAATGGTTCCATCATTTTGTAGATCATAAGTTGAGAAAAACTTTGATGAAATGTGTTTAGTTTTATCTCCTTTGATATATCCTTCATTGATTTGAGCTATACACTTCACATTGTCTTCATATAAAATGTTGGATTTCCTTGATTGTCTTGAGACCGCATTCTTCTTGGATGTGTTGAATCGTCGATCTTGAGTAGACACTTCTCGATTGAATTTATAAAACTCAATAAATTTAGCATTATTTGACGACCTCCAAGAAATTGTAGTGTCTCCATAGGTGAAAACATATCATGTTTTTGACCTTATGTGGATCAGACATATACCCGCGTATCCAAATTTAGCTTTTTCTTTGTGTAAAATAACCCCATATCATGGGTACCACAAAGATAACACAATATGAGATTGATTGCAATGTATAAAAGTGTATTAAACCCTAAGTGGACTTAGATATTATAATGATATGTTCATCATTTTCTTTGGAATGGAATGAATCCATAAACATATCTAGATAGATAATATTTTGAAGGTATGGACATCCATTTCACATTAGTGTACATTACTCCCCCTTGGATGTCAATTGTTTTGATGATTATGCCTCGTTAAAACCTTACTAGATAAAACCCGATGGGACAAAAGTCTAGTTAAGGAAAAAGAGTACATAATTCTTTTAATATGTTAGGGGATGTTGCCTCGTTAAAAACCTTGCCAGGAAAAATCCAGTGGGACAAAACCATGGTCAAGGGAAAAAAAAATTGCAACATTTATTATCTCCCCCTAATAATCACATCACTTGTGAATTTATTGACGGTTAATATCATCTCATCAAAATTAAAGAGCAAAAACTGACTTTTATGAGATAAGTCATGGATCCATCATTGTTGATGTATTCATCAAGTTGAAAAATGTTTTATATTTATGCAAGACAATGAGTGTTCTCACATAAGTTATCTCGTCAAAAATGTGACGTAAATGATTTTCAACTCTTTTATAATAGTGAGAAATATCAATGTCTAATGATATATGTCATCCTTCGGGGGTCAGAAGGATTAAAATAATCACTACATCATGAGGATGTATGACTCTTTATCCACGATAAAAGTTTATCTTTACAAGACATTTATTTCATATTCAATTATGAATATTCGTTCGCCTTTAGAATCTTGTAAAAAGTTCAAAGGATGTATGAATTGCAAAATACTCATAAAGAATGTATATACAATATGGGCTAAAATGTCCATTTAATAAAGAGATGCCCAAATTGATATAAGGACTTATTTGATTCGACGGTGTCCTCGAGAGCCCTTTATGAAAAGCATGAGGCATTATAAATAGTGAAATATGCCTTTATCAGATCTTCCCAATCATTTGATATAAGATCTTATTCAAATTGAATAAATGGTATTCTCAATTAAGAACCTTTATATAAAGCATGAGGCTGTTTAAAGTGGAAGCATCTTTAAGCATTTTATATCCTTGAGGGATTCAAATAGCAAATGAGCTAGGCTTGTGAGTTATCATATAGCAAAGAGCCTTAGTATCAACACTCTAGCCGTATATCTCATAGCTTCATACTCATTGGGAAGTTGAGTAAAGACCAGCCATACAATAGGCTTTACATTGTTATGAAATGGACTATAAGTCCAAAAATCTCGTATGAAGAGATTTCATAAATTTATTGCGCATTTTTATATTGGCCAAATAATATTTGCAATTCTTTGCAAAAATAATTTCATGATCCTCAATCACAATAGCTAGTGCTATATTATAACAATAATATTATCGACATCGATTTCAATTATATCGTTTATATCGATTCCACGATGTTTTAGACATGATTTCATTTATTGAGATCTCTTCATTTTTCGGTACCAGAGGTTCTGATAGAACCTTCATGTCTAGTTTCGTTAGATTGAAATGGGGTCTTGAATTCCTCGATTTGACCATCTAAATAACTTGCTCCCTTTTTTTTTCGAGGATGAAATTTGGAATCGATTTTTTTTTTATTTCACGTTTCACGTGCCATAGGCATATTAGCCATTTTAATAGGAGCATTAACAACTTATCATTCAAACAAATATGTTTGGCAATTATCAAAAATGAATTATAATTTGAACTTCGAGTTTTGAACTTCGAGTTCATACTTTATACTATGAGGATCAATATTATATATTGATAATTCATTTTGAGATTAAGTTGTTTTAAGATTTCCCCTTTTGGTCTAATAGTTATGCGTTATGGTTGAGCATATATCGCACAAACAAATAAAAATATCTATGATATATCTTTTTGATGACCAAAAATAAATTATAAGGAGGGAAAAATCTATTTCCATTGGCACGATGTGAATTATTGCATGTATATTAATATAGCCCCATATCATTGTTGCTCTCATAATAGATGTTGATTTTCAATCAACTAAGCCTTTTAACAAAAGCAATTTGTGAATGAACTAATATATGTTCAACACTTATTATAATCAACTGGAAACGTTGATGTATTTAAACAATATATACGTTCACCGACAATATCAAAATAAAATTTGATGTTCTGAAATGTGTACTCGTAATCTCATTAACTGAGTTACTTAGTCACGCAAACTTTAGGTTGCGATTTTCATGACCATTTAGACGATGCATCGATTTAAAACTCTAACTGATCCATTATGTGGATATACGAGATATCCATTTGTTGATTTCTGAATTTTAAGGGAATGAGTCCCAACGGTAGTACGTATAAATTTTTCATGAGAGCAATACATGAAAAATTATTATGTCGGGGAAACTTGAGGTTCCGTTTATACATTCGCATCATGATTGATCCGGGATGGTCTCACCGGTCTTGCCAATTAATGTAATAGTCATGGTCCATTAAACATGAAGTTTATGGCCATACGTGCTTCAATTGCACGTTTTATTTTATAATCAAAGCCATAGAATATGACGTATAATCAAAGCCACAATATTGCAACATGAGGTGCATCAAGCATTAATTGCTTTTGATGATAAAAACCTTTCTACTAGGTTTTAACATAAAACGGATCTTTCACCGTAAAATATTTTGTTTAGAGTCCTCATTAAGATGAGGAATATCATTGATTTGTTATGATCATATAAAAGACCTTATTTGTCAAGATAGATTAAAAATTTATAAGGAACAGTAAGTTCCAATTTTGTAAAACATGGCATTGTAACTACCAAAAATAGGAAACAATATATTATTTAGCCAAAGTTTGATACATATTATAATCATTAAATATAATACTTAAAAAAAATTTAATTCATAAAACTAAATATAGATGCGACCGTGTGAAATAAAAACCACAACAGAGCATATAGTTGGTGGATCTTAAAACCATAATACATAAAGCAAATCGAAATTCGAAATATTCAGTCATAACTAAATTCAATGCCAGGATTGATATGGGTTATCGTAAGCGGTGATGACATGTAATCATATACATATATTCATATTATTAAAATAGTTAAATTATATAACGCATGTATGAACCAAAGATATAAGATATAATAATTATACCAAAATATCAACGATGAATATTTGAACCCGTATAGGTAGAGGCTAATTAAATATTTAGTTCTCTTAAAGGAGAGTACGATAGATCTTAAAGATCTATTGAAAATATGTTAATTTTAATTCTCTTAAAGAGATCATTCTAGATCTTGAGGATCTTATTGTATAAACATATAACAATAACATGAAGTTATTGAGATCATTATAGATCTTGATGATCTTTATTTATAAAATATATAACAATAACATGATGTTATTGAAAAACATTATACTTCGGCACGTTATCACACGTTATCAGTTCATGATATTTTTTATTTATGGAAAGTAGAGAATGTTTTCTCTAACATGTCGGCATCAGTAATATTTTCTCCACATAATTTTAGTTGAGAAGTGATACCGAACATTGCAGAATTGTACTCGCTAACACTTTTATAATCTTGCAACCTGAGGTGCATCCAGTTAAAGCGAGCTTTTGGGAGAATTACTTGCTTTTGATGATCAAATCTTTCTTTTATAACACGTTATCAGCACGAGTCTCTCTTTAAGTTTAAGGTTTATACTTCGGCAGTTTTTCTTGAGGTACGACACAAATTTTTCCGTTCACTCAAATATGCTTTCTTTATAATTATAATATGTGAATGGCATGTTCTATAAGCTATATGAGTTATTATGCGATGTATGTTTTCATATCTTAACATGTGTTTCTTTGACAACAATAGAATCTGACATCAGGCCATAAATTTAATGATGTATGATTTATTTATATTTGATTGATGATTTCATGGTATAAAACTTATCATATCTAAGATCACAACTTTTTTTTAATCAAGTGTTTTTTTATGATCTCTGATATCAGATATATTAATTTGATGATTTACATTCGACTTGTTTTATGTGATCAATGTTTATCAATATTAAATTCAACGATTATATTCGACTTGTACTCTATGATCAGTATTTATCGATACAAACTTATATGATTTTGATTTAAACCTATATATGATTTATTGTCTATTTAGTTAATATATATTATATATTTATATAATGAATAATGATGATACATGTGTGCCATGAATTACATAAGTATTCCATACGTGGCAACTTGCAACAATTGATTAACAAGGAATTGACACATATATATATGTAGATGTAGATTTAAATATGCTTTATTTGATACTTATGTACTATTAGAGCTTAATTTCATGTTATTATTAAATTATCATTGATCTATAATTATGTGATAGCAAAGTTGTGAGTTTGACAGCAATATATATGGCAGTAAGAATTTTTTTTTTTTTATCCTGAACTTTTCAATCATGATTTTATTTTAAGCTAATCTCTCTAGGATTGTTTATTTATCTTCGATTTCATCATTTATACGATTAAAAATTTTACAATTTTTTTATTGTCGGTCGTACAATTGATTCATGATTCACGTATACTACCATAATATATTTAGCGATTAATAATCAATTTCAATTGTTAATAAGAAGAATCAATGTTATCTATAAACTCTTTTGTAATTTACAAGAACAATCAATGTTCTATTGTAATTATACAAGGAGAATTTTTATTTGTTATTATATTACAAGAACAATCAATGTTCTATTGTGATTATACAAGGAGGAGTGTTGTGAAATCTTCATGGGCTTAATCCATGAACTTGTGGATAGCCCACCACTACCAACTAGTCTATTATGGTTTTCTATAATCCCTATATATACTTATCATTTGTATACTTATTATGGATGAATCACTCAATAAGATCTCTCTCTTTCTCTCTACTTATCATACTTGTTCTTTATATTTAAAACAATAATCAAATATATAATAAATAATATATGGGTAGTGATCAAGAGGGAAGTGTCTTTTTGGGGGGAAGCGTTAGTACGCATCAGGAAGCATATTACAATTATCAATCAAAACGTCAACAAAAAATTATTTTTATCGGTAAATAGTAATCAAAATCGATGCTATAAAGAATATTTTAACGAATAAATTTCATTTTTAAGTCATAACATTAATTGATGAATATTTATTTAATTAATTGTTAAGATGCAGTGTGATGCATATTAACTAAGATGCATCGCGATGCATCATAAAACTTCACATTATTTGAAAAATATTTTTATTGTTAAGATGCATCACAATGCAGATTAACTAATATGCACCGCGATGCATCTTAACGGATTTGGATCAAATATTCATAAATCGATACTATAACTTGAAGAAAAAATTTATCAAGGAAGCTTAACATTTATAACATCGATTCTGATTAACATTTACTAAATTTCAGTTTGTTTTTTTCGAGATTAGTATAGGTGAAGGTAATATGCTTCCTGATGCGTACTAACGCTTCCCCCTTCCCTCAAAAAATGGACTTCCCTCTGGATCATGCCACAATAATATATATATTAATTAATATATACGAAGATGAAGCAGAAATAAAAATTGAAGAAGGATAATCAAATGTTTAAAGAAAGATGATCGAGTCTGTGAATGTTTATGTAGTCAAGGTAGCTACAATACAGCCTACAACATATTTTATGATATTAAATTTAAATTATCTTGTCAAAAGTCTGTCATTTATGAGGGTTTATATAGTCAAAAAGTATAAATATATATAAAAACACATTACCTCTTGCTCTCGATCACTCTCGACACTTCCTCCGCAATCATTGATAACAATTTTCACAAGTGCCCAAAAATCAAAATTGGCAGTGGCAGAGTTATTTTCACCCTTTATCATCCACACCTTTCTTAGCTTTGGTAAACGAAACAGAAGAATACTTCTCAACTTGGTGCAAGAAAGTTGGTCGATGTTATCAACGCATCCCAAGTCGATGTTGAATAACACCTCTAACGAATCACAGAAATGAACGTCAAGTTCTTCTAACCGATTAAGAAATGGCATTGGATTGACTGGAAACAGATTCACAAGACTATTGCACCATTACACTTCAATATTTCTCAAGCTACAGCTGCTAAGTTTGCTACTAAACTCACAAGGCCATATCTTCTTCAAATTATCCATACAACGAATATCCAATTTCTCCAGCTTAGGAATCACAACCTGCAAATTAATTATGACACAACAGTATACATCGTTTATTTAAAACTCCAAATTCTTAAAGTTATATTAACATAAAGCATACTGACCTCTTCGGTGAGGAATGATGTCATAGCTGAATGATTACTCGATACTAAAGATGTTGCCACTTTACTCTTGGGATAAATGCTTGTGAAACTTGGAAGCCTTTCAACTCGCAATTCCACAAGTTGTGGTAGCTCAAGTATTATTGCATTATTGCATTATTGCACAAACCTGATAGCTTGGGTAGGTTGAGTAAACGTAGAGATTTCAACTTGGGAAATGTAATTTTCTGTGCTCCATTACTCTTCTTAATGTGTATCACTTCTTCCATTTTAGGGCAATCATCAATGACAAGAACCTCAAGCTTTGAAAAAGCTATTGCAACATTCTGCGTGAAAAGGTATTTCATCTCTGCACACTCTGTAACACGAAGGACTCTTAAATTGTAGCACGAGTTAGGGTATCTAGGAGGACAATGTGGTGATTTCACCTCAACACCTTCAAAATCATTCACATCATTCACTTGTAAAACAAGAACCTCTGTATTCTCAAACAGCTCATTCATTCCAGATTCCAGTAGTTCGTGTCTGTTGGTGACCAATTGCAAGGTGTTTCCATTATAGTCAACGTCGATGTCGTCATCAGAGTCCCCATCATAAATTTCAAAACGACAGCCCAGTGAGATCTTGAATCTTTCAAGTTTCACATATGACATATTGTTCAGTTGATCATTGTATTCCAAGAACTCAATTTCTAACGCAGTAAGGCTCTTTGAAATTACTCCTGAGTTCATTACGGTTGGCACTGCTAATTGGCTTGTTCTCATCAACTCTCATATAGAGCTCTTCAAGACTGACCAGATTTGCAAGAACACCATCATCGATATGAAGATTAACACAACCTGTTAAGTCCAATACCCTTAGCTCCTTTAAATTTCCAATAGTGGAAGGTAGCTTTTTAAATTGAGAATCAGCAAAGCTAAGCACCTCAAGATTCAACAGATTTCCAATAGCAGATAGATCAAAATCCAACACGCATCTATGAAGACAGAGCGTTCGAAGGTTCGTGGAGCATTGAGGTGATCTGGGAAGCAATGGCTTATTCATTTGTTCAAAAGCCAATACTTGAAGGTTTTCCATTTCTCCAAAGAAGTTTTCGGGAAAACTTACCGACTCATCTCCGTGCATGAGCTTCAAAAATGATAGGTCTGGAAACTTAAAGACACTAGGAAACTTAAATGCACTCTTGCATGATAATGAAATTCTTTTGCAAGAGTTTCTACTCTCATTTGCAGGCAAAGGTGGCTTAACACCGTGGTTCACAATTGAATCATGACCGGCTTTAGAATACAAACCCAAAACAAAAGCACGCACCAGATCGTGCATTTTGATGCATCCAGCACGATGACTTTTAATAAACAAGTTTTTATCTAAGAGTTTGTGAACGCAGGTGTTCGACCTATTTCGTGCTTCTCTTATTGTATCCACTTGTTTAAATAACTTCAAACCCCACCCATATCTCATCAACTCCTCCATCGGAATATCAAAGTCTTCGGGATACAATCCACATAGAAGAAAAATTGACTTAGCTTCATGTTTGAGCTTGTTGTAACTTATGTCAAACACTTGATGCACAATTTCATCTATGTCATTATGCTGTAAACGAGAAAGTGCATCATCCCATACATGCTTTCTTTTACCTCTAAGAGTTGAGGCAATGGTTTTGATGGCAATTGGCAAACCCTGACATCTTCTTACGATATCATCACCTATCTTATATAACATAGGATCCAGATCTGATAATTGTATTATCAGATAACATTACAGTTTGGCGGAAAAGATTTTGCGCTTCAGGTGTTTCTAAAACTTGCACGTTGAGAATCAAGTTAGCTTCAACACCCATTTCTGTGCAAACATCTGTGTCTCGTGATGTCAACAAGACCTTGAAGTCTACACCTTGATTTGGTACAGGACTTAAACCAATATCATTCAGATCAAAACTGTCATACGTCATCTAGTATTACAAGAAACTTATTCTTACCTCCATCTGAGTTAGCCTCAAACCATTGACGAAGCATCGACGCTCTTGCTTCTTTAGCTTTCTGTTTTAAATCTATACTGAGGTAATCTGCTACTGCGCCCTGAATAGCGACGGGGTCTGTCTTTTCCCCTACAGCCACCTCAATAATAAATTTAAACACTTTCCTTTCTTTACAAATATTCTTCAGCTTGACCATCATTGTGGACTTCCCGACTCCTCCCATTCCACATAAGGCTACCAAGTGTGACTTGTGATTTGGTTGGAGTACTTCCAATGCTTGTGCAAAAGTTTTCTCTCTTGACTTGAACTCATTGTGGTCAGTAGGTGGTGATATAGAGGTAGACGCCCTACTGGAATCAACTTTTGCCAAAGGAATTGGATGATCAGTCCAAACGATCATCTGTATATTTCCTATTAGTCGTTCGATCTCCTCGATTGAATCGAAGGCTTTGCTTCCAGCCTCATGCCTAGTCTTCAGATTGAAACAACTAACAGCATTATTAGAAATTTTTTCCACCTCCTCGTGGATATTTCCAACTTCTTCTAACCAAGGTCGGACAAGAGCTGGATTCGCGCGACGGTTACCGTTGTTCCGCAGCATGTGTTCTTCGACATCTTTTCTCATACATTCCAAGTCCTTCATTTTGGTAACCATAGTCCTCACATACTCTCTGCAGGATACGATGAACTTTAGATGTTTTTTAATCCGAACTATGAGAGGTTCGACAGCAGTTTGGATAGCAATGTCGACAAGAACTGACTCCATTGTTCAGTATTCTTACCCGGTGTTGGTAATACCTACATATGTATGAAAAAAAAAAGGTTACTCAATAGAGTCTGATGGACTTTTTTTATGTATAAACGGTTGATAAACACCAACAATGAGTAGGTCCTACAAAGATGAAAGCAAGTGTAAAACATGTCTTGCTTTTCTTTTTTTTCTTTTTTTTTACCTTAAAGCAACAGTTTTTTTTTTTATTAGACCGAGTTTTTTTTTAACGTAAAGCAACCGGGTTTTTTTTTTTTTTTTTTTTTTTAACATAAAGCAACGGGTTTTTCCAATCTAACGGTCTTGTACCCATTCTTATTATTAATTAGACGGAGTTTTTTTTTAAACGGCTATAAATAGTAACCTAACGTATATCAATAGTAATGTAAATTTATGTTTTCTAGATATTAAGATAGATAGGATATGTATTAAGTTAAATAGGATATCAATTTGTTTATTAAATGTAAAGTGTAACATTGTATATGTATACATAAGTTTTACATAAAGACAAAAATGAATAAAGTTATCTAAATGATTCATCACTACACGAACTACCATATTTGGGTTTAAAAAATTTACAATATAATAACACATAAGGTTAGCAAAAAACCTAAGAAACATCAAATCAAAAGATAAAAACATGTAATGCTAACTAAAAACACATTTAAAATAGCAGTATATGATAAACAGATAAAGAGTATAACATGTAAAAAAAGTTTATATTCTCATCGACCACTATCATCTCCCCACACAAGCTATAACATTTTCAAAACAGAGGGCACACTATACAAAATACAAAATGCTTGCCTCAAAATAATTTAAAAATAAATAAAAAAATGCCTTGACACCTTTATATCTTCACCAAGAACTCAAGAAGCATTAATTCCAAAATTATGAAAAACAGAGGACTAATGAAAAAATGCCTTGACACCTGCAAAAGCATATACAGTAATAAATTTATATATTTATGAACCAAACTCTACCAAGGGAAAGCATTCAAGTCGGAATTACTTAAGATACTAATATTACTATGTATGGAGTACCTTACATTATATATGAGTAAAAATAATTAAAATGAATTGTAATCTTGTGGATAGTAAAAATGCTGTAACATAGACACACATAAGGGATTAATCCAATTCATAAAGATACTAATTGCATACCTTCAGCTCAACTGTGACTTTTGAATAAGCGTCATATTCATAAAGATCTCACCAGAGATACTCAAATAATTCAGAACTTACACACGAACGCATAAACCATGTCAATCAGAGTACATGTTAAGACTGAATCATCGAGGCATCTATCAATCAATTATTATGGACACAAATACAGGTAAACATGACATTTCATTTCGAAGATATCCTCATTCACAGACAGATAATGAATCAAAATAATACATTTGAAATTACTTACCACTCTTGGATGTAATCATTTAATTATAAGTAATAGCACAGTTCTTAAAAAAAAAAAAAGTACACATTATTGGATCCATCAACTAACCTCATCGACTTCTTTATTGAAGTAACCAAGACTGCCAACATAGTGAAGCTACCATTCTTGATCTCTTTTAGCTTCAATTCCTTCATTGACTTCTCATCTTTACAAATCCTAATGGGTAGAAAAATTGCCCGCTTTGAGTTCTGCAAAGCCCATAAGTGCCATTTTGAGTACAAATAGTGGGAATGGGCAAGCCCAGTAGCTGTATGTAGATTTTGACACCAGTTTTGAACCATGGGAGGGCGGTTTTGGCTGGGACAAGTCCAAGCTTAGCTAGAATCTCAGGTTCAATGGGTCTGGCTGCACCCAACATGGTGAACCGACCGTTGATAACTTCTCTAAGCTGGTGAATTGGGCTAAATAAATCCTCCAGTTCCTTCTCGATCTGAAAGACCAAGTGAGTCAATCCAAAGTAACCTAAGAGACTGTGAATTCAAAGTTTTACTTAAAATATAATCAAGAACATATGCTTTGACTACTACTTAAGCCCAAATCTATATTTTTAAAATTGATGTTTTATAAGTACTTACTATAAACTTTAATCTACTTCAATATTCCAATGTCAATCTTTAAGTTGAAAAGCACTAAATAACTTTTACTAAAGTCAAACTATATCTTTCTTTGTTGGAAAAATCTTAATCCTCAAAATTATGCACGTGCAATCAACCTCAAGAGCAACTTCTACGACCTTGAACTCAAAGGGCAAGTAATCGGTAGATGCTCCCAAACATATCCAAAAAAGTTCTACCTGTTATCAGTTTGTTAAAGTTGGAGCTTTATGACTGCCAATCATCCCCTGAAGCTTTGAATCATCGTTACAGTTCCACTACATACTGTAATACATAACTATTAAGAAAATTAAAAACAGGATGTTATAATACACCAAATCTGATGTACCTGTTTTGGCTCGACTCGCCTATTTTTCCACATCTAGAAAAGAATCAACAAATATCATACACATTCTAATATACGACCAATATCGAATCATTAGATGTAAAGAAATAACATACTAATTTAAACCCTAGTGTCATAATACTAATAACCAAACATTAAACTAATAAAAACAAAAACAAAAGGTGTGAAGCGAACCTGATTTGGAAGTGAGACAAAATTCAAGAAGCACTTGGATCCAAGGTTGAAAAAGTCGTAAGTCGGGGATTAGTCGGTCGGAACATTTTACGGATTAGTCGGGACTAGTCGGATTTTGATTTTTATTGACTTTTTTAGCATTTAAATAAATTTCAAAATTATATATAAATTAATATAGATGAGAACCATAAATGTACTTGATTTGTTGCATACTATATGGTTTTTTCTTGTAGATACTCAGGGGCGGAACTTGAACATTAGTTTCGGGGGGGCGAAAAAGTAGTTGACATACCAACGTAATGACGTATTAATACTACATATCTGAATAGAGCTTATTTGCATGAAATATAAAGTTTGATGGGATAAACTGCCACTCTATATAAAATAGAAGGGTGTCTTTTCAAAAATGAGTGATAATTTTATCTGGGTCGGTCCTGAAGTTTTTGACTACCTGGGCGTAGAGATTGAAATATGCCCCAAATTTTTCGTAAACAAGCTATACTTTATTTTTTGGATCGTTAGAATCTGGTCAATCCATGTGGTTCAAATCAATTCCAATTTTTATTGAATCAGTAGATTGATATACTAGTTTAAGAAAATATCTAAAGTTGATCACCTAAAATGATGTTTGCGTTTCTTAAATGATAGAAATAGACGAAAGACTTAATCACTTAATTGTATGTAAAAATGTTAACTTATTTATGTTTATTCAGTTATAGTTCACAGTATGTAATTACCAATAGTATCTTATATATGCTTTTGTTTGAACTTATACTCCTGTATATAGTATATCTTCTACTTCTATGTTTTCTATATATATATTTAGCTTTCACAACAGTAAAAAAATAAAATCTTGAAAGTCTACAACATTAAATAATACAAACTCAATGTCAAATATTATACAGTAAGTAATTTACATTAGAAAGTTGCAAAATGAGCAAAAAATGTTAAATGGCAGCACATGCTAATAAAAAGCCAATATACTTTTGTGTAACAATAATAAATTATTAAATAGATATGGTGCTCAAAAGTTAAATTAATAAGAGTTGAGGGATTAAAACTAAACATACATAAATAACATGGACCACTAATAAAAATGTTAAATAAAAACAAAAAAGTGGAAATCATCTTCTCCATAGTATTTACACCTGCAACTTTTATCCCCATTGAAGACCAACCGAACTTTTTTTTTGCCCCCCTGTAACTGCTATGATTTCTAATTTTTTCTAAACTACTTGACATATCACATATATTAACGTTAATAACTCAGATCTTAGGGGGGGTGGGCACCCCTCCTGGCCCTCACTAAGCTCCACCCTTGTAGATACTAATACTTCAAAGATGTTTATGTAAAATTTATAACTAAATTTTATTTTTATTTATTTAACAAAACAAATACAATTAATTAAAATACAATACACTAATTAAATGAAATAAAATACAATAATTAAAATTACTTATTAAAAAAACTAAATGGACCATTCATAAAGAATATATATACATTGAAAAAACCAAAAAGTAAATGGACCATTCATTTTCCTAATTGCCTTACAGCTTGCTTACTATTCTCTTTCTTTTTACTTCCTTCTTCTTCTTCCTCGAGCCTCACTCGGTCACTTCTGCAACTCCTTTTCTTTTCTTTATTTATCCATTTCCTTCTTGATAATAACAACCCCAAAACAAAAGACAAAACGGTTAACCACCATACAAGTCACCGCCTGGAAGCAAGTCACCGCCGGGAGCAACACCGGAAAAGCGACAGCCGAAATCAGCCCAAAAAACCCGTCTTTGACCCAAAAAACCCGTCTTTGACCCAAAAACCCGTCCTGACCCGACCTGGACCCGACTTTGACCCTTTTTTCACGTTGACCCGTCTTTGACCGACTCGCCCATGGATTAGTCGGTGTCCAGGTTTGGCCAACTAATCCCCGATTAGTCGCCGACTAATCCGGTCTTTTACAACCTTGCTTGAATCGGAGACTATCAACAATGAATCCTGCAACTAACGTTGAGAATGACTGATTTTGTTGACCTGGAAAATATTTCCTTCCCTTAAAAAAAGATGGGGGTCAAACATTTATCAAATTCAAATTGTTTAAGTCATATATCATATCACTATCAAAATTTCAAACTCGAAAATACTCTTGAAATAACCACCAAACAACGAGCAATTTAATCGTCATCTGGGTTATTCTTCATAGCACTATTCAATAGCTGACAAAATTCATTAGGTGATCAAATCCGAAAGACGACTAAAGTTCTTGCTGATCATGCACGCTGGCAGCTGTATCCTAGACAATGATTTGAACATAATATAAACAATTATTATGTGTATTGATTTGATAACTTTAATATAATGACTTGTATGGTTATCGGTTAAAGGTCAACATTTGTATATGTCATTGCATATAATGTAATATACAATTATGTTCTATAGACATCAGCTACATCGCAACAGTCTGCATCTTCATACGGGTTAGCTACCTCATAAACGTTTTTACATGCATCTACATTTATCCGCAATAACAAATATACATACACATCAATTACACAATCCATCAATTAATCAATCAATTAACAAACAATAACACTAATGAACCTGAACGGAATACTTGACGGCAAGGTAACCTACATACACAAGCAGACCTTGCTACATCGATTACCGGAAGCTGCTCGAAGATCGTACGGAGTATGTCTATACAAATTAAGGCTACGAAATTAGAATTCATCGGAGAAATAATTGTGTTTAAATCGTTGATAGTAGATTGTTGATGCCGACTGGGAGATGAAGAAGATCAGAGAGGCCGCCATTAACAATTGAAGGCGATCGGAAGTCGGTCGGAGTTTTTTTATGTACATTTGCAAGTGACGATGATGACAAAACCTTAGAAGATGTTCGTACGTGGTATTAGGTAAAAAAAATCAATGGTTGTACCGTGTTTTTATTTTAATAGATAACAATTTAGTTGCGAAAGATTTTGTAGGGACGACTGAATATTTGAATAGAGGCGAGTTCTTTTAAGAATGCTAAAAAAGTAGAGAATGGGAGAACAAATAGGATTATTCTATTTCTTTACAAAACTCACTTCTATTTTTTACCCCATTGGTTAATTATCACACAAATCGTAAGTCCATAAATTATAAAAATTACATATTTGAAACCATCGCGTTTTTCTCTTCGATTAGAGATGTCATAAGATATACTTTCGACGAATTTTTTTTTCTTCGCTTTTTTACCGGATTTTACAATATAATCACATGTGATTTATGATAAAAAAATTAAAATTTGTTCATGATTATTTGTTCATGGTATTTGCTACTTAACACGTGATTATAACTTAATATTCACCCACATTAATAGTTATGAATAAAAAATTAAAAATTGCAATAGTTTTCATTAAAAATCACATGTGATTGTTATTTGTACACTTAATTACAAGTGATTTGTTATATAATCACATATGATTTTGCATATAATCACATATGATTTTCATTTAAAAATTGATATTTGATGAGAAATTTACCGATATATGATAATTCATGTATGATTTTAACTTGATTTTTACTTGATTGTATAATTCTTAGTCAATGATTTAAAAATCAGTATTTTATAACTCTTTAAACACATGTGATTGATAGTTTGATATTCAATCGCATGTGATTACACCTTAGTTTTTCACGTCTTAATCTCTTTACATCATCAATGATTTGAATTTAAAGTTTAATCGGAAATATAAGCGGGTGTGATTATTTTTTAGTGTTAAATCACATGTGATTTCACATTAAAAGTTTCTAAAACCCAAAAAAAAAAATGGAAAAAAAAAATTTCGTCGAAAGTATATCTTGTTAGATCTAGAATCGAAGAGAAAAAGACACTGATTCCGAATATGTAATTTTTATAATTTGTAGACATACGATTTGTGAGATATTTAGATTTGAAAAAAAAAAGTGGAAATGGGTATTTGAAATGGAGCAATCCTATTGGTTCCTCCATTCTCCCTTTTTTTACCATTCTTTTTTGAAATGGAGCAATCCTATATGTTATAATAGTGTAACACCCCGAATTTCAGGAAATTGATATCGTACGCGGATATATTTTTATTACGAAATATTATTATGTAGATAATAAGATACAAAGGAAAACGTAAACGGTTTTATCAGTTCCAGACTGTAGAGTTTAAAAGGAGTAAAATTAATACATAAATAGATAGATATGTATGTACGGTTTGATGTTTATTTCATTTCCTTTTCTCAAACATTCTAGACAGAAACAAGAAAACGCAGGAAGATCAAGTTAGGGTTAATCATCAAATTTTAATCTTGATGCAAGTTTCAATTAATCAAATTCATCATCTTCTTCATTCTATTCAATCTTTTGGTAAGTGTTATTTCTCCATTTTAACCTAGGTTTTGGGTTTTTATGGGGTTTTGATAAATTGAGGGTTTTAATCCGAAATTGAGGTTAGATATTGATTGAGTTGATGTTAGTTAATGTTTTTATGATCATTGGTAATCATATTACACGTTGAAAGTGATGAAATCACTAGTTGTGTTCTTGAGTGATTTTATAAGTTAAGCTAAAAGCTTGTGAATTGATATTTATAAGCTTAAAGATGTTACCAATGATGTTAATAGAGCATGATTATGATGATAGAACAAGAATTAAAGTAGTAAAGCTTGATAATTGATGAGTTGTAAAAGGGTGGTTATGATGATTTCTAGTGTCTTAAAATGTTGTTATGTGTTATGTATAATATGATTAGGTGTTAAAGACTTGGAAGCATATGTTGATGATTATGATGAATCGGCTAATTAATCGAGGTGAGTGATACGGGGGTTAAACATGTGATGTGATTGTATACTACCGAATAGCTCGCGGGCTAGAGGTTTACACAATCAAAGAATAAGTTATTTGTTATGTTTGTTTAATTATTTTTACTGCTTAATTTAGTTGTTGTGTTAAATTACTTGGTTATATTTAATTGTTATGTGATTAAATGATACTTGGTAAGAAAGTAGTGATTTTCTCATTAGCTTGATGATAGCCAAGTAATGAGATTGTCACTAGCTTAACGGTAAAGGAAAAGGAACGATAGTGTGTGATTCGATTGTGTTGGATCCGGATTGCTTCCGAGCAAGAGGCTACACAATCGGGTGGAAGATGATTTGTTGATACATGTGGGTTAAATAGTGATGATGTAGTGAACAGTGTATGAATTGATTGTATGTGTTTCCGGATAGCTTCCGAGCTAGAGGATCATACAATCAAGTGGAAGTTACTTGTTATATGTCTTGTTTCTAATGTGTGCATCTAAGATTATGTTAAAAGTTGTTGTTGATTAGTGTTTTGATTATTGTTGATTAAATTATGTGGAATATGTTTATGCAGTGAAACAGTGTTAGTATGCATACCGTTGTGGTATGGTACTCAGTGAAACAGGGTTAGCATGCATATCGATGTGGTATGGTGCTCAGTGATCAGTGTTCAGTGTTCAGAGCTTAGTGATTTTGTGTTTATGTAATTGTGATGATATGTGTTAAGTGTTATGTGTATTGCTTGTTTGATTGCCTGTGTACCACTAAGCAGTTGTGCTTACCCGTTTCAGTGTTTATGTTGTAGGTTGATGTTTGGATATCGACATGTGGATAGAAGGGTTATGAGAAGCTAGTGACATGGATATGGAGCATGCTTATGGTTAGAATATGCTTCTTTATTTTGAATTGTTGTTTTGATGCCCAATTGTGTAAATCGCCCAAACAAAGAGTTTTTGAATTAAATATGTTGGTCAATATGTAGTAGATGACTTTGAAAGTCAAACAGAGGTATAGTGTCTTGTATATGTGTTTTGAAGGGTATGAAGTCATGCGATTGGTTTGGTTTGGTTAAAAATGGGTGAAAAGTATAAAGTGTCGAATTTGATTGGTTGGTTGAATATGGAGTTGACAATTAGTCAACTACATTGAAAGAGTCAAACATGTGTGGAATAGAGTGTCGTTTGGTTGAAATATGGTTGATTTCTTAAACGGGTCAAAAAGGGGTTAAAATGGGTCTAAAGTGGTCATATGGTGAAATATGAATGTGTTAGTGTTATGGAGTGTTTGTCTTATGCTTTAAGTGTGTTTTAATGAGTCAATGAAGTATGTAAAAAGTTAGAGTCTAAGTACATGTAGTTTGTGAATTGAGTTGACACCAAAAAGTGGTCAAAACGACCTCAAATTGGTGACTTGTCCAAAATGGTTATTTTTGATAAATTTGAAGAAGTGTCAAAAGGGAAAGTTTTATAATGTTATAGTGGTTGTGTGTGCAAAATTTCAGGTCATAACTCTCTCCGAGTTAAAAGTTATGCTTGCTTGAATGTCGGTAGTTTTGAAGAAATAGGGCAGTTTTGAGGGTAGTTTTGAGGGCAACAGAAGCATTTAAGTTGTTGAGGAGGAACATACCCGAGACCACATTCGGGTCTTGGCGGGCGTCCCCAGATTTGATGACGAAGGCTCTGCTTCGGGTGTTGTTGTTGTTGTTGCTGTTGCTGTTGCGGTTGTTGTTGTTGTTGTTGTTATTCTTCAGCTTTGGGCACGTATCCCTGAAGTGCCCTGGTTTCCCACACTCAAAACAGACTTTGGGTGGTCTGGTGTTGTTGTTGGAATTGTTGTTGGCAGGAGAATTGCAATCTTTGGTGAGATGGCCGTACCTCTTGCAATTGTTGCAAAAGGGACCACAGGAGCCTTCATGGTGACGGCTGCACTTGGAACAATAGGGTTTGTTCCCAGTGTAGCCCCGTGTGATGTCAGTGGTGGTGTTGTAGGCTTTGATGGTGTCGGGTTTCTTGTTTTGTTGGTTGGAGTGGTTGTTGTGGTAGTCAGACCACTTTCGCTTGTTGTTTTGGGAGGATGAAGTGGGTGGTTCAGAATCTTGGCTCATGGACATCAGATCTTGGGCCAATAGGATTGCACCGTCAATGGTGGTTTGGTTGGAAGAGGCAACATGCCCCTGAACAGGCTCAGGAAGGCCGAGGATGTACTTCCTGATTTTATCAGGTTCTGTGCTTACCATGGCTGGGAGGAGGGCAGCGAGTTGCTGGAATCTGGTGGTATAACCATCGATATCACCACCCTGAACCTTTAGGTTCCAGAACTCCTCGTCCAGCTTTTGGAGTTTGGCGATTGAGCAGTATTTGGCAGTGAGTTTTGCTTTCAAGTCCTCCCAAGAGAGTTGGTAGGCAGTGTCAGCACCCACTGATTGGGTATATGAATTCCACCAAGAGTGGGCATCATCTTCAAGAGAGCAGGTGGCGAAGTTTACCTTGTCGTTCTCCGCGCATTTGCTGACACGGAAAACAGTTTCCATTTTCTCGAACCATCTGATAAGTCCGATGGCTCCTTCAGAACCCTTGAAGCTGGAGGGTTTGCAGCTTTGAAAGTCCTTGTAAGAACAAGGTTTAGCAGTAGTGGTTTCAGCGGCATTGCTGTTTCTGGTGGAGTTTTGTGGGGTATTCCGAGCCAAGGCTTCAGTAACAGCCAGGGTTATAAGCGATGTAAGCTGAGCATCGGTGTATGGTCTTGACTTTGGCGGCATGATTCTTCAATAAAAGAAATGAAGATACATGAGATTTCGTAGGAAAGTTGTATTTGTTATAGATGTACGTGTATAAAAGCAGTAATACATGACATCAACATGGAAAAATGACAATTAATATGAGTTGAACAACAAGGAATATTTGATAGCTAATATGAGTTCAAAGGTTACATCCTACAGAGTTATTACAAAAGGTGTCGGGAATTGTTACATCCGACCGAATTTTAGAGTAGCGCGTAGATAGTTACTAGATTACAGGATAGATTACAAGACAAAGACTACACTAGTCTTAACGTAGATTAATTTGTTCTATCATCGTGAGAAGACGGTCCACAGTGTTTGCAAGTCTGCTAGCTTGACGGGCGTTATCTTCTGCTAGTGCTAGTCGTTGTGTTAGTCCACGGGCATACTCTTCTGCTTCATGTGAACGCTGTTCACATTCTTCCATCCTTTGACGCAGGAGGGCATTTTCCACGCTTATCGCTATTACTTGGTTGCGAAGGACATCCATGTTGTTGTTTGTGGTTTCCAGGTCGTCGGAGACTTGTTCGATGCGTTCAAGGGATGTAAGTCTCCAGTTTTCGTTTGTTTCTTGCAACACGACATCCATGGTGCGAAGTCGCTGCTCGTGTTGGTTCACCCTAGCGGCTAAGGCCGGAAGGGTGAAGTGAGTGGGGTACGGGCCAGCTCGAGGCAACCTGGCGTTCCTCCTAGCTACCCTTGGGTTCTGCGACCCGGATTGAGGGCGAGATGAATTTGATGGTGTGTTTGCCATTTCTGAGACAAAACGTTAGTAAGATTGAGGCCTATATTCATATAGCTCCTATATAATATAGCCTATTGAGTGTCTAGCATAAACATGTTTAAGTCTCGGTTCTCTCGAGGTCAGAGTCTTCTATTGTACCCTGTTAAGCCATAACTACTTTCAGATCTTACATCATCCTTGCTTAATTGTACATAGTTGATCAGGCTATGTTAAATTAAACTCGTATGATGTAATCACTGAACCAGTTATACCTAATAAGGAATACCGCCTAATGGTCATAGTCTAGGTCCACTAAATGCAACCTAGTTCACTATAACCTTAGGCTCTGATACCAATCTGTAACACCCCCAAATTTGATGATTTGCGGAAGCTTGATTTGGGTGTTACTAATCAATAACAAAACACAAAGATATATAGTAAACGACTCTATATGCGTCGTTTTAACAAAATATATTGATAATAGAAATGTTTACAACATTTAAGCTTTACATAGCTCGAGTTTAAATCAAATGAGATTTCAGTACATAAGTACTTGTACAAAATATACTAATGCAAGAAAATCTCAATCTTCTGTATGCTGACTCGAGCTAAAATCCTGAAGCAGAAACATTCTACTGCTTGGTACCTGCGATATATGCTAAAAGGTCAGCTAAAAGCTGGTGAGCTCACAGGTTTGAAATCAGTTAATATAGTGTGAACCGCAAGATTTAAATAATGAATTGCATCCAGCAATTTAATAATGAATTGCATCCAGCAATTAAATGATTGTCATCGTGTATACAGCCATGAGCACATAGTTGAGCTTAACTCGAGGGCCGGGTCCCCTATAGAGAATTCCGGGCGAGGTGCCTCCACGAATGCCTAATCAACATTCGTCTTCCCAAATATTAGTACGTCCGTTTACCCGGTTAGTGCTTGCTAACCCGGACGAGGTGGGTCAATCCTATATGGTACCATATACTAATATTCATGCTACAACGTATTAACAACTATGCTGACGGAGGACTTTAAATGATTAGTTGTGAAGAACTCATGTAGTATATGAAAATGCTTGTACTTGCGTTCACATGTTAAAATTGAGCAATATATCACACCCCTGAGTAAAACATTAAAAAGAGGGGCTATGAGACTCACCTGAGTCGTTGAGTTTATGAAAAAAACTGAGAATGATTAGCCGAGAATCGAAGTCCAAAGACTTGTAACCTGAGGGTGTCCACGACACGCGATGGTTATAATATGCGAAGGTATCTAATAAGACTACCTTGTAGTTGTTCGTCCAACTATAATGTCCAAATTACATTTAGTTGATTTATTCGAATGTTTGAAAATATGTACGGCCCGTTGGTGACGGATTTGTAATAATAATCTCAACTATTATCATTTTGATTTCGTGTCGTTTTACTTGAAAAATGTGTTTTGATTGTGTTTTAGAAGCCGTTACGAAATCTAAGTACGGGGGTCCGGGGGCAGCGCCCCTGGTAGCGGGGTCCAAGGGGCGGCAGCCCCTGGCGTGGTCCAAGGGGCAGAGCCCCTGGCTGGGGTCGAGCTGCCAGGTCAGCTTGGAAAATTTTTATTTCTACTATATTGCTTTGACGAAAAACGCATCTGGGATCTGAATTTGGGTAAATCGAGTGATAAATTTCGAGTCTCGACACTTAGTAAAAATCTATGTTTTTGAGGTTCTGATTTGTGCGACGTTGGGTGTGACATCGCAGGTAGGGTTGCGACGTTGAGCATGACGTCGCTAAAGGCGACGTTCGCAATTTAATGCGACGTAGGGTGCTGCGTCGCTAATGCGACGTTGGTTAAGTTGGCGACGTTAAGGTCTGCGTCGCTATGTGCGACATTCGCAAGTCAATGCGACGTAATAGGCTGCGTCGCTATATGCGACGTCGAGGATTCGTGCGACGTTGTGACTGACGTCGCACTATGCGACGTTACGAGGGGTTTTGCGACGTCGCAGCTGACGTCGCATAAATCTGGGTCCAAAAGCGACGTAGCGTTCTGTTGGCCGGAAAATGTGTCGAAAACGAGTTTTTCGGTTTCCGTTTGGTCCAAAACTTTTACCCAACCCATATTTGGACATTATAAGTTGATATAAACTACTAACAAGCAAAAACACTTGAAAACGGGAGATTTCGGGATTTGTCGGAAACTTACAAATTGTCGGATGAGAAATCCGAAAAGATAGGATGATAGATCGTGATGCGGTGGTCGTTTTCTTCCAAAGGAGTAGTGAGATCCGAGGCCGTTTGATATGTTTATTTCGCGATTTGGATGGATGGAGGTGGTGATTTGTTTGAGGAAAAAATGAAAGAGAAAAAGAAGAGAGAGAGAGAGTTGAGAAAGAAATGAGGAAAAAAGGGAGGGGAATGGGAGGTTAAGCTCCCATTTTTCGCCCCGCGTTTCCGCTCCGTGCGGTGTTCGTTTTCTCCGTCGTTCAAACGTTAAATAATTATTTTACAAATAAATTTATATTTGAATTATAAAATATAAATTTGTTTATTTAGTTTGCGCGTTTTAATATCTTAAATTATGTAAGTTTCGTTTGTATGATTCGAATGAATACGAAATATTATCATAATAATATTTTTGATATGAAAGCGTTATTTAATAAAATTGGTCACCAACGTCCGTATTAAATTGAATCGAAATACATTCGATTTAAATTGCGTACGATTTAATCAAATCGCATTTTCGTATATATTCAACAATATATATATAATTCGATACATTAATTAGCCTAACACAGAACTAATTACATGTATTAACGTATGATTAGGCACTAATTACTAGTCATAATTTGGCGGGTGTTACATCTTGCGTATGTATTCACGTGTTATATTTTAGTTGAGTGTCGGGACCTAAACAAGAGTATAAGTATATGTAAAAAAAAATTCCGAGTTTTGGGGCGTTTCAAATAGGTAATTAAAAAACTTTATTTTATATATAAAAACTAAGCATTGAGCCCGTGTGATGTACGAACATTTATATAATACCATTAAATTAGTTGATATGTTATTATGTTTAAGTTTGAATACATAATACAATTAAATTTATTTGTAAGTTATCGTGTTAAGTTTTAATACATTTATTGAGCCTATGCAATGCAAATTAATTAAAAAAATAAAAATTAATCATATGTTTTTTAGTTTTTCAACTGTATCTTAATATTGTTGAAAGTTTAAAATTTAATACTGAAATTCAATACTAATATATACCAAAATTTACAGAAAATAATCCATTTTAAATATCTTTATTAAAACTAATTTTCTTAAAACATGATACTTGATGATGATAATATTTGTTAAATGCAATTCTTGGTAATTATTAATTAAGGTTTTTAAGAAAAAAATAATATGATGATTTATGTAGGTAAAAATTGTTATATATTAAATATAATATAGGAATTTTAAAGGCTATTATAATGAAGTATACTTGATAAATAATAGTCTTAGTAATTAATAACTAAGGTTTTTAAGAAAAAAATAATATGATGATGTGGCAAGTTAGAAGGCTTTAAAGAAAAAGAAATGTCATGATGTGGCATGTCTAAAAATTAAGGAAAAATCTTTGTTTTATAAGTATAGATAGATAAAAGACCCGCGACAGCGCGGGCTTTTGATATTTTTGTTTGTAGTTTTTTGAAGAATAAATGATGTTTTGATTTGCTCTCAATTAATAACATCTGGATCGAGATAACATGACATGTCCTTTAGCCACAAGATCTGATATTAGAAGACGAACAACGGCCTGTTTGATGAACTTCTTGTCAGCTGGAGTTCCTGTCTGATGAACTACATTTCAAATAATGATCTCTAAGTAGACTATCCAATTATATACGAAGGTGAAATAAAGATTATGTACTGACCTTTAGCTGCCTACTTTGTTACCTCCATGAAATCTAACATACAAATTTACACTCTTAATAAGATAAAGTTTTACCTCTCTTTTGGTATCTGTCAAAACCATATAAACAAAATCTTTCACTATTGGTTAATATAAGATCAAATCTAGACAATCAGATAAAATAACTAACCAAATTCTTTCTTGATCTTCTTTAATTTGTGGCACTTTATCGAGTAGGTAGTGTGCAGTAAGTAATAGTAGCATTATGCATCAACTTCCAATTTAGTCCTTCATCTGAAACCAAGCCTGAACAACCAAAACAATGAATAACACTGAAAGTATAAGTTTTTAATCAACGGAGGACACCGTGAACTCTCAAATTAATTTATTCATCAAGCAAGAATTTAGTTAAGTATCACAACAAAGAAGGATAAGTAATCATAATTAATACTTGGTTGTTGAAGGCAGTCAAGAAGAACGATTCATATCGATCTAAAATCAATCGTTTGGATTATGCTTAAATTAAACATTGAATTGAACCAATCGAACATTGTTATCTCCAATAAGCAATTAGGTATTGAAGAATTCAAATCTTTGAGAAGAAAACGTGTGATGAGAGTAATAATTGGTAAGCTGAATTCAAAGAATTGATGATTGGTGATGAGGATGAAGAAGGAGCGGAGTAGTGCTTGGTTACTGTTATTGTCATCATGGAAAAAGAGAGAGTCCAAAGTGGATAAAGAATACCACATATTAAAATGTAGTTGTTGTATATGAAAATCAAACCAACAGAATAAGTGCATATATAGCTCGAGTCAACCAATCATATATGAAACTCAGAAGATGCTTTTGAAAATCAGCAATTACAGTAAAATAAACCATCAGATAGAAATGTACTTGTAATCCAATGAATCATACCTATCCAAGTGCAAGATGAATATTACTAAATCCAGATGCATGATCAATTTAAGAACATCCCAGAGGTTAATTAGGTCCCTGTTGGCAACATAACAAATGAAAATACCATATAAAATGTGTAAACGGAAGAAATGGGTTCTATTTTCTGAAAGATTCTACTTCTCACATTTTCTTACCAACTAACCAAGTGTTCAATACGAACAGTACATAAGACACAGCACAGACGTGTAGCACTTTTATATATGCTAAGAGCTAATTCTTGTTTCCCAACTGCATACAGAAGGCCACAATTCTTGTAAAAGATAGAAATTTGAAAAAATTGAAATCTAAACAAACTTAAGTATTCATTTAAAAGGCAGAAAGCTAAAACGATTAAGATAACAACAAATACTGTCTTTAGAAGTATTATCCTAAAACCATGTGTAGTTATGGATGAAATTCAGGAAGATCATCCATCTATATAACTGGATAAAAACATATAATAACCACAATATAATAATATAGGCATTTTAACTAACAGTTGGAGTGCATTCAAACATGAGCATAATTTCATCAAAGTGGTGCTTGTATTTCTTCAACCTTAAAAGCTAAGCAAAGACAACAAACCAAAACTAATTAATCCATTATTATTAATGATATGCATGACGATTCATCAAATATCGGTATTAACAGTTTATACTATATTATAAAGAAGAGTCCAACAACCTATATAAGGTCAGCCATTTAATATGTGGCACAATAAGAGGTGTCAATTCTAACCCATCTGGGTCGAATTTGTTAAAAGTTCTACACAGAGCATTCGAAATTACATAAAATAATATAAATCAATTTGTTAAACACAATTACAATAGTAAGCACATAACTTGGTTTTTCGATCTTACATGACAGTTTCGTTATTTAAATAAAATATGACTTTCTTACAACACAAAAGTGTTTTTGGCTACCTAAACCTACCCGTTTGGAATCATACCAAATGTACCCAGTAATGCCAAGTAACTCACCTGAGATACTTATTGCTTTGCATCCAATACAACCTAATGCCGATCTCCCTGTACATACCAAGCATCTTGAAACCTATAATGACTAAATTTATCATATTAACCTTTACCAATGGAGATGATTGTGCCCAAACGTGTTTATAACTTGAAGAATTTATGTGAGTCACTAAAAAGCATAGACTATAGTGTCAAAAAGTTCACATATTCGATGACTTTTTAGTTTCAGTTTGAAGCATTTAGTTACACCTTTAGTTTGTTAATTGTTATTAACGTCATATATATTTGAGTACCTGAAAGACTATCCTTGAGTGTGTCGTTCGCACTCATAAACCAACATTTGTGCTCCCTGATTGGAAAAAAAGCCAATGAGCCCTACAACATTCTTGTGATAAACTCTTGAAAGAAGCTCCATCTCAATCTTAAAATTGAAGGCACCCTGTGTTGATCCTTGTTGAGCTCTTTTTATGGTAATTAACTGCCCATTCGGAAGACTTCATTTATATACCTACACATTTTTCATCACATCATTGATTAACAACTTATATGTCAATTTAAAGCGTACACAAACGCACACTTTCCATATCCTTTGTTAGTGTATTAAGTTCTTCAAAAGTGAAGGATCTTGCTCCTTTCAACTAAGTAACACCCCAACTTCCACTGGTGGGATTCTAAAGTGCTGCAAGTCGTACATCATATTAATCAGAAGTAAAAGACCACAAAGATTCCCCAATACTGATAAAGATAGTACCACTAAAACATACATTGCTGACCAAAAACCTAAAATCAGCTTTCCAGAAGAGGCAATACATAAATAACGTGATGAAGAGAAAATTAACCAAACTTATCCCAAACAATCATACGAAATCCAATTCGATAAGCCTTAATCGAGCTCCCAATGAACATCACATGATTAACAAATCAAGAATAAAAATAAAAACAAATCAAACTATCAAAACACCTAAACTAATTTAACTGAATAAATGATGCAATAAGATAATAAATTGTAAAACCTAACCTTACAAAACATAGCAAAACACCCTTCAACAAATCTATACATATAGCTCTTTTTTCCAATATCATTGTAAATGGCTCATTGATAAGTTTCGCCCATAACCTGCGTACAGAGTCGGAAAACTTGAATTTCAGTATGTAATCTGATTTTGGATTAATACGGTATTAGTAGTTGAAATTTGAAACATGATAAATGAACGTTATTCAGCAAATTGAAATACATATCAGATGAGTATCAAATCAAAGAAATAAACACGAGTTTAATTAATTAATTTCATACCAGACGATGCCTTAAGCTCCTCTACCAACAGGACGAATCGGAAACCTGTATATAACTTTCTTGAATCAGAACATAAGCTCCGTTCATTAGGGATGCCAACTGCTATTTCTCTTCCATTTGACAACTAACACTTTTAGTCCGTTGTGAACCAAACCCCATTATCTTCTACTTCTACATAAATAAAAGAGTTAGTACAAACTGACACCCTTGATAATCTACTCCAACAGAATATATGACTTCAATTCAAACTCAAACATAAATCAAAATGTAGGTGACAAAGAAGGAAGATTCTAATTGTTTAAATTTATAGCTCATTATGGTTAGAATTTCCGAGCAGCTATGGGGAAGTGTCCATTTATATCTTATATTCACATCTTTTGTTCTCAAACAATAAAATCACTTAAAGAATATTCATCCAGAAGCTATAAAGAACATGTAAAAAACATAAACATCAATTAATATTTCCATTAAAAAAGGATATTGATTTATATAACTACATCGGTAATGAATATTAGAGTGGCTTTTTATAAAAATCATGATAACATGTATACATACCTTATATTACGATTCCTTTGATTTACGGATCGAATACATGATTCGGAATTTCGGATAGACGAAGAAGAGGGGTTAGGGATACGCATTGGTTTTTGGATTAGGGATCCGTGTAGTTTTTTTTTGTTTTTATATGTTACAGATTTTGTATTTATATTTTTTAATAAATTAAAGCACGACATTGAATTATGGTGTTATCTGTTTTGATGGAAGATATCCTTTACCAATTTTATTAGCTATTTTAAATAAGTTGCCGAATTATTTTAAATTCAATTCAATATTAATATTAATATTTAGGAGATTTAGGGATGGTAAGTGTAACTATTAAGAATTAATTTAGGTGATCGGATCGATTTGAGAAAATCCAATTAAGGGCCGAGATTACCCCATGTTATTTTGCTTTAATTATAGTTTATTTATAGATAGATTAATTAAAAAGTTTAACAAATATTATAATAATAATAAATCTAGATCGTTGGATCAATATGGGGAAAAACAATTAAGGGTTGGGATTGCCCCAGGCTATTCTGCTTTAAGTATAAATTATAGATAGATAGATTATAGATTATAGATAGATAGATTCTGCTTTAAGTATATGTTATAGATAGATTAAAACGATTAAAAAAATAGTGAAAAGGTACAAACTACAAAACCATTTTCTCAAACCATTTGCGGATTTTCTTTTATTAAAAATAATAATAAAAATCTTTTTCTTCATCTCCATAATTTCCTCTTTAAATTAGAACATTCATGCGTTAATTTTTGTTCATAGATTTACGGTAGCGACGTTCGCCGGTTGGGACCACTCCTTACCTTCCGCACCTATCCAAATGTTTAAAAATTTTCGGTTTGAAAATTCTACCCTAAAACTTCTCAGAGATGGATGCGTCAACAGAAAAGAGATCGAAACTCGATAACTCCCAATCGGAGTACGATTCATCGATCTAAAGATCGTGAACAGCAATCACCTGTACTTAAAGCTCGTTTATATCCTCTCAAGGTAGTATTTATATACATATTTTTCATTTCGTGTGTCTTTCAGATCTAGTGTGTGAATTTATATATAACTAAAAAAATTTTGTTGAGATATCTACGTTTTGTATAACCATAGTTGGTGTGTTGATAATGTTGTGGTATAGTTGGTGTGTTGATATTGTTGTGCTGAAATTTCCATTTGTGCGTATGTAATTTTTATTGTCGCACCCCCAAAACACGTGGCAGCGGAAATATGAGGTGTCACGGAGGCGCCGACCAAATCAAATATCATCACACAAAGATTACAATAAACGACCTCTAAATGAGACGTTTTAAAAAATAATTACATTACCAAATTTAAAGTGTTTACAACATTCGTGGAGTTCGCAATAAAATTTTAGAGATTTCTAATACATCATAGTTGATACTAAATATCGTAATGCAATCTAATCTCTTGTTGTTTCAAAATATGCGACTCGAGCTATATGCTTCCACAAGCATCCTACTGCGGCTGGTTACCTGAGAAATACATACTAAAAGGTCAATATAAAGTTGGTGAGTTCATAGGTTTGTAAACAGTTGTTATCAGTATGATCCACAAGATTTCAAGTTTGTATCATTCAAAAATGATAGTTTAAAAGTATCACCTACAACGATAAAAGTAATGCACGAATGCAATATGTGTATACCATTTGCAATGAGTCTCATAGTTCGAGCTTAACGTTGTTTGCCTCCGGTAAGTGTATAATCCAGTACACTTCTAATTCACAAATATAATTGCGTCCGTGGGTTGGCTAGCGCGACTAGCCCGGACGAGGTTTGTCAAACCCTGATAGATCTATCCAATAATATTCACGCATAAATTTTAACGAACTATGATGGGTAGAGGACTTTAGTGGATTAATCAGGTCTCATGCAATCCGTATAAAAAGTTGTTATAGTTACTTGTGATCATAAAAGCAGTTTTATAAAATAGTTGTATGTATTCTCACCCCAGTTATAAAACAGTAAAAAGGGGCTATGAAACTCACCAGAGTCAAGCAAATAGCGAGCAAATAATCAAATTATTAGCAGGTAGTAGGTGTTCTCATCCTGAGTGCAACCTCCTAACGCCCTAAACGTATGAGGTTGTGTAAGTAGATGTCTCAAAAGACCATCTATAGCAATTGTATAAATGGGAGTTTATGTCCACTTAAACCAATTGTGTAGGTAGAGGGTTAAGGTCCACCTAAAGCTAGTTCACTCAACTAGTATGTTCAAAGTAAGTTGTTTATTAAAACCGTGTACGATCCATTGGTGAAGGTTGTAATAATAATTCTCAAAATACATTATTGTTATGTTTGTTTTATTGTATACTTTGTGTAATATGTATTTTGTGTTATCGAGTTGTGTTTGCGTGTAGTTGTTGGTTGTTATTTAAGTTAAACACTAAATGAAAAAACTTTATTTCATGTATTATGTTATAGGTGACACTAGCCAATTTATACAACACTTAGTCAATTTATGCAACAGTTAGTCAATTTATGCAACACTTGCCAATTTATGATTTAGAGTATTTGGTCCAAGTGTTCTAAGTGTCAGTTTTTCGTTCGGGAATATTCTCTAGTCTCGTTTTAGGCCCAAGTTACTAAATATGTCACCCAAACCCGTTTTGTTACCATTCCTTCCAAAAATAGTAATGTTGGGACATAGATTGTGACAACAGATCTAGCTTGAAATAGGACTAGTGTAATTATTATTATGTTTGTATATTGGTTTAGATTTGTAAATGAATATTTGTTTTGTTAGTGATATTCGTTAAACATATTGTTTTGCTAAGTTAGACGAATGTTAAATACGAAATAAATAAACAGACGTTTGATGCGAGGCGAGTCGAGATCTCAGGTCGCAGCAAGTTGAGCTGTGAGGTGAGTTCTGAATTCGCGAGGTATCAGTCTGGCGAGCCGAGCTCCGAGTTGGGCTTGGGCTGCGAGTTGGACCGAACTCGCAGGCCCATGCGAGCCGAGCCGGACAGAACTATTTAAACGATTTTCCTTAGAAAATCGTTAACAACTTTTGCATATTCAAAACCTGCGATTCCAGCAAACCAGAGAAAAACATAACCTATCGACTAGGCTTTGACGATTCGTTGTTTAAAGCTAAGTCTAGTTAAACGCAATACGAACATATTCGTTGTTAGTAAGATAACACCGTATTGAGGGATTCCGCACCTTAATACTACAGATAACGAAGTTATCGATCCTAAAACTAGGGGACTTACATCTGGTATCAGAGCATGGTTGGATCTGTAATTGAGATTTTACGGCTGAGAATCAAATACGTTTTTAGGTTTGTTTACGATCAAAATTTTTGTTTTAATCGTAAAAGTACCTATAATTTTCGTTTTTCGAGTTTACAGCCGTTTCGCGAACTGAGATTAGGGTTTCAACAGAACTTGCGAACTTAGTTTTGCGAGTTGAGTTGCGAACCAAGATCACTTGCAAATTGATATTGAATTGCGAACCGAACCGATTGGCGAATTCACTTGTGAATCGAGTTGAGTTTGCCAGTTGAACCGAGTTATGCGAAGTGAATTGAATTCTGCGAGCTGAGACTTCCAATGCGAACTGAGATTTGGTCTACAAAAGTCAACTACGAACTGAAAGTTTGACTAAGTCAAACATCAGGTACGTACTTTATATTTTGAATTGTTAACTATGACTTGTAGTTTCTTTTATAGAAAATGTTTAAGTTTTTAGCTGTAAAAATTTGGGAGATGATAGTACATTAGGAGAATGAGCTTAAGAATAATAAACCTAAGTGCTAAGATTGGTGTGTTAGTAGATTCCTATAAGTTTCACTAAAACTACGTCTTTAACTAGGAGTTTACTTATATTTATTTGATTATACACCTATATCCACTAGTTATAATTTGCATGTTTTAAATGTCTAGATAGCTTCATTATATGATGTACTGGTAGGCAAATTATATAAACATCTCTAAGCATTTAAGAAGTCTTAATATACTTGATTGTTATCCAGTGTTTCTATTATATGATGTATGACATGAGTCTTAATTGTTGATTGATAGCATTCGCATGCACTGAAATTATAAAGCTATAAAATGACAAATAGTAGCAATATGAGTATTAATTTAATTACTGGTGACTTTGTTATACTGAGTACAGACCTGAAGCCTTTAATTAAATTAATATTCTCAAATGTATTTTGAATCATGCTAAAAGGGATCCTCTGTTGTACTAAGTACAGACTTGGATAACATAGCATCTTCAAAGTATGTTTGATATTTGTCTAAATTTTAAATTCAAGTGTATGTTTGATAAACCTCTACCTTGTATCTAGAAACCAGTGTAATATGTGTTGCTTGAATTCTTCAGTATGTCATATCTTAGAAAACACTTGGCAATATTCATACTAACAATAATGGTGTTGCTTAGATATGTGAGTATAATTTGTTTATGTGGATCATAATATCGGTAATCATCTTGAACTGTCTATAAGAAAATATTCACTTTAAGTGAATAATATGTTTTTATTAATTATGCTATGTGGATAAAGGTACCTAAGATATAATTTTATAAATATAAGTTTATTACTGGTTAAGTTGTAATTTTATTGTACTTATATGAATTTCATGAGGTATGTATACTAACAATCGTCTTAGGCTTATTACAATTTAATAAGTATAGCTTGTTCTTTCTAATATGATCCCTAAGCAGTTAAAATCTTAATCGTTAACAAGTAATAGTTAGTAGTTTTTAACTATGTGTTAAACTTTCGACCCTAATGTTAACAAATAAATCACATTTATTATGTTTTAGATTTGAGACTTTTTGGGTTATTAGTAATATACACTATAAATAATAGTTATGTGGAATATTGATCGAAAGTCTTCCGACTCATTGCGTAGTCGTGCGGCGTGTCCCGATTTATATCGGCGGTCACTTTCTCTAATATAACTTATTTGTTTTAGACTTGTGAATCTTTCGATTAACAAGTAAATAACAAGTAAAATTTGTAGACTCGTATGACTTATTCATAAATAGACTTAAGAACTTTAAGTTAATAAGTAAAAGACTAGATGTAAGTTTTCAACTTAAGAATGCTTCATTGATAAGTTGAATTATACATCATAGTAATTAGACTTGAGAATATTATTATTGACAAGTAATTTACGAATAAGTTATGTCAAACACATAATTTTAGCTCAAGATATTCTTTATACAAGATTAACTGTATCACGGGTCTAGTCGGTTAATATATGTAAGAAGATTATCATTGAGGAAAAATTAGGCAAAAACATTTTATCGAAAATGTTTAGGCTAAACAGTTACAGAGATAACTGTTTAAATTGAAGAATAGGAGATTTAGTGAAACCATATAAACATGCTCGTGTTGGAAAAGAATGAAGATCATGGTGTTTCAATAAGCTTCAGTTATAGTATTTGAATTGGATATACATCTAATTTTAGATCATAGCGGTGTGATGATAAATTAGATACATCATATGAAGATTGAAGATAAAAATTGAAGACCAAGAAAGATGATCATTCTAAAAGAGCTTTGCCGATTGAAGTCTAGACAATGAAGACCAGAAATCATTAGTTAAGGGGGAGTCGTCTGTTGGTGCAGATTTTGTAACAAATGATTTTTAGTGTCTATCTGAATTGAGAGCAATGGTCAAGGGGGAGTCTGTTAGGACATGTTATTGTGACCATCGCTATACAATTCAGAAATGTACCAAGATCAGAGCATGGGCCTGCGATGCGAACCGAGAATCCCAACCCAACAATAATATATTTACATATATGTATATGCTACGGATTGAGTAAAAGAATGGGCCGAAATATTTGTATATGTATCAAGCTCATTGATTGAGAAGTCCATTGTTACATTTATTAATTAGGGTGGACGGTGGAACATATATAATTTGAGGTGATCACATAACAAAAGTGAGGTCGGTGAGAAAAGGAGTCGGCAAAATCCAAGAGGTGGAGGTGATCTTTATTAGATGGTCACGTGGGCATGAGAACAGAGAATTCCATATGGAGTCAAAAGGTCGGCAAGTAATGACGGCATGCGAAGTCGCCACATTCAAAAGGTAGGAAAAACTTTTATTTAGTTTTTGTATCTAGTCGACTGAGCATATTACTTAGCGAACCTTATGGTTTTGTAGCGAAGATTTATGATCAAAGATTTGTATTAATAATTGATAATAAATAATCGTATGGAAAGTCAAGTCTTTCGACTGCGTCATCGAGTTCGACCACTGCACTGTTAGTTGGTGATACTAATGAAAATGGAGAGATGATCACTGAAGATCTGTGCTTTATTTCCTCCTCTGGTGATGAGACAAAGGGAAAGAATTCTGAGAAGTCACCTCAAGAGCATCAGAAGATGCCGATGAGTGTGAAATCTGCTGAACAGCAACTGTCTGTTCTTGCTTCCTTTGTGGCATCATATGAGAACTACATAGAAGGAAAGATCAATGATCCTATTCTATTTGATGAGGATTATGAGCAGATAGATTCTGATTATCTTGAGGAACTGGAACTTCAAGATCAACTAGCGTTGATATCTAGAAAGGTGAAGAATTTCCTCAAGAAAACTGGTAGAAAGGTGTTGGGCAATAGATCAGGGTTTGATAAAACCAAGGTCAGATGCTTTAACTGTCAGGGTATTGGTCATTTTGCTAGAGAATGCCAAAGACCTAAAGTAGAAGCACAAGGAAAACAAGGTTCGGGAAGTACTCTTGCTTCCAAAGCCTTAGTGGTGAAGCAGTTGGATGGCTCGTATGATTGGCAAGCTCATTCTGAAGAAGCTTTGATGGCCGACATCGAAGAAACAACTGCTGGATCAGTGTCCTACATGCCCACTGACATGGAACAGAGAGTAGAGGTGGCTGAGTCTGAAAAAAGGGCAAGTGATGATGATGTGCTATATATGGATTCAACTCCAGATATGAGTCCTGAAGAATTAGTGGCACGTATGGCTGAATTACAAACTGACAAGAAGAAGGTATGTTTAGATATTCTTAATCTTGCTGATGTTTGTTACTTAGTTACTGATTTACAGTCTCAGAATAGTGTCTTAACTGTGTCAAATAGTAATCTGTCATCACAATTAAATATGGATAAGGAATCTTATAAGACTGTTAGATCTGAACTTGATCAAGCTATTATGGATGTTCGTAGATTAAGTGATGATAAACAGGTCTTAAAAGATAAAATTAAGTCTGATGCGTTGGATAGAACAAAACTTAGAGATACCATAAGTGAAAAATCTGTTGTCATAGATGGTCTCTATATGAATATCAAAGACTTAAATGAGACGATTGCTAGTAAGGATCAGGAAATAGTGAACCTTAATTTAAGGTTAATTGAGCAAAACCGTAAACTTGAGAATTATAGGACATCTCAAATGGATAAAATGTTAGATGCTCAACGTAGTGTAAAGGACAAGACTGGGTTAGGTTACAATGATGTATCCCCGCCTTTTAATGCCAATTACACTCCTATTCCTGAGGACTCTGAGATGACTGAAGTTAATCCTGAGATTTTAGTAGCTGATAAACCTGAACAGTCAGAGGCACAGAAAGATGTTATTAAGAACGTATCATTAGATAATAGCAAGGCTTCTCAGTTCACCAAAATACATTTTGTATCGGGTGGAGTGATTAACGATGCTAAGATTAATGATAAAGTTGATAAGGAACAGCTTAAACCTTTAGTGCCTAAGACTCCGGATGAGAAAGCAAAAGTGAGCAAATCACGCAAGCAGATGTCATGTTTCAAATGTCATCAAAAAGGACACGTGGCTTCGTGTTGTCCTAACAAAAAGCCTGAAGCACCACATAAGCTTGTGATTGAGGAAAAGACACAGACCGACTCTGATATGACTGTAGACGGGTTAGATACCAAACCTAAGTTAGGTAATAAACCTGTGAACATTCTTAAAAGAGATGGTAAGCATAGTGTCTCCCCACCTAAACCTAAACGGTCATATACTCAAAGTGATAATTATGTCCATAAGTCTAGGGATGTGACACCGTCGAGGTTTAGAACTCCAAGTAGAGGCCATAGTCATTATGAAAGTGGCACTACTTCGCGATCACATGAGTTTAATTATAATTATCATAATAGAGCTCATACTTTTGTGCCTAAGAGGTTCTCCTCAAATTCACCTCTTAAGGCTGATCGTCCACAAACTCAAGCTACTTCGAAAGTAACCAAAGCTCCTGATGGGAAGAATGGTTATTTTAAAGAGCTTAAGTTTGTTGATGATAAGGGACAAACCAAGACCGTAATGGCTTGGGTCCCTCTTGATAACTGATCGTGTTTTGTGTTATGTGCAGGAGCATGCTGTGAACAAGGACAGTTGGTGGTATGTAGACAGTGGATGCTCGAGGCACATGACCGGTGAAAGAAGTCTACTGAAGGACTTCAAGGATAGTCTCAAGCAAAAAGTAAATTTTGCAGGAGATAAAGGAGGAGTAATTTCGGGAAAAGGAAAAGTTTCAAATGGAACTTTGACTCTTGAGGATGTGAACTATGTTGAAGAACTTACACACAACCTAGTGAGTGTTTCCCAAGTCTGTGATAAAGGTCATCCAGTTTATTTCAATGAAAAGGAGGCCTTAGTCCTGAAGCCAGGTTTTAAAATTCCTGATGAATGGATATTGATGAGGGCGCCAAGGAAGAAGGACATCTATGCTATCAACATGGGTGTTCCTAACTCTTCAATGGTGTCTACATGTTTATTGTCCAAGGCTTCGGAAACAGATGCTCTGTTATGGCATAGGAGAATGGCACATCTAAACTGGAGAAAGATGAATTATATAACCAAAAATGGTTTGGTTCTAGGTGTACCACAAAAACGTTTCGAGTCTGAGGATAAGTGTGTTCCTTGCATGAAAGGAAAGCAGCACAAGAAACCACACAGACCTAAGACTGAAAACTCTATCTCCTCGCCATTTGAATTGCTACATATGGATCTCTTCGGCCCTATAAGCAAGAGAAGTCTAGGTGGCAAATGGTACTGTTTGGTTGTCACAGATGACTATTCTAGATTCTCATGGGTATTCTTTTTGGGATCAAAGGATGAGACTCCTGGAATTCTAATTAAGTTCTTTGATCTAGTAGAGAATGTCTATAAAAAGAGAGTTAAGCGTATTCGTAGTGACAATGGAACAGAGTTTAAGAATTCAACGTTGAATATCTATTGCTTAAGCAAAGGGATATTACATCAATTCAGTGCACCTTATGAACCTCAACAGAATGGTGTTGCTGAAAGGAAGAATAGAACGTTGATTGAAGCTGCTAGAACAATGCTTGCTGATTCAAAGCTTCCGGTCATCTTTTGGGCAGAAGCAGTGAATACAGCATGTTATGTTCTTAATAGAGTTCTTACGGTTAAGAGACATAACAAGACTTGTTATGAGCTTTTGAACAATAAGAAACCTAACTTAAAAGGGTTTGAACCCTTTGGAGTTTCATGCACCATATTAAAGACTGGACATCAAGCAAAATTTGGTGAGAAGGCTGACGAAGGATTTTTCCTAGGTTATATGCCCAATTCGCCAAATAAGAGAGTCTTTAATAAAGTCACAGGACGTTTGGAGGTAGTTTATAATATTGAGGTTACAAGCTATTCACCGGATGTTCATAAGGGCTTAGATTGGCAATTTGATTATTCTGATCTTTTTGCATCATTTAAAGTTCCTATTAGTGACTATGTCAGTGATTCAGAGATAGCTGAACATTTAGTGTTTGAAGATGAGAATATTGGTCCCGCTTCAACATCGAGTGTTAAGCAGTCTGGAATCAAGACTACTGTTGACTCAGATAAAGCTTCCACAAGTGAGTCACAAAAACCTTCAGAGGATAAGTCTCTAGAAACAGAAGATCTTGATGATCTTCATACAAAGTTTGATGACATACTTACTCCTTTGAAACATCTAAGAATATCTTCAGCACGTACGGAAGATGTACCTGAATTGGAAGAAATTGGTACTAATTTGGAAGATGAGATACCAGTTGAACCAGTTACTACAACTAGAACGAGTAAGAATCATCCAGTTGAAAACATCATCGGTGATATTAATACTCCGGTTCAAACTAGGCATCAATCCAGAACTAATACGTCTGAGAATTCTGAATACCAAAGCTTGTATACTGCAATGAAAGAGACAGGGATTCCTAATCAATGTCTATATTCATGCTTTATCTCACAAGTCGAGCCTAAAAATGTTCAAATGGCTTTAAAAGAAAACTCGTGGGTAGAAGCAATGCAAGAAGAACTATCTCAGTTCTCTAAATTACAAGTATGGGAGTTGGTTGACCTACCAAAGGGAGAATATCCAATTGGAACTAGATGGGTATTTAAGTGTAAGAGAGATGATAAAGGTATCGTTACTCGCAATAAAGCTCGTCTAGTGGTTCAAGGTTTTAATCAACAAGAAGGTATTGATTACAATGAAGTGTTTGCACCAGTTGCTAGGCTAGAAGCAATTAGAGTATTCTTAGCATTCGCATCATATTATGGTATAAAAGTGTATCAGTTGGATGTTAAGAGTGCCTTTTTGTATGGCAAAGTGGAAGAATTGGTGTATGTTTCACAACCGCCAGGGTTTGCTAATCCTGAGTATCCAGATAGAGTATATCGTTTGAATAAGGCTCTATATGGATTACATCAAGCACCTAGGGCATGGTATGGAACACTATCAACGTATCTACTTGAGAATGGATTTACAAGAGGATCAATTGATAGTACACTATTTGTGAAGTGGAAAAAGAAAGACTTTCTTCTTGTACAAGTGTATGTTGATGACATTATCTTTGGATCGTCTGATGAAAAGATGTGTCAAGAATTTGAGAAAGTCATGAGAAAAAGGTTTGAAATGTCTGCAATGGGAGAGTTGAATTTCTTCTTAGGATTACAAGTTGATCAAAAGAAGGATGGATTCTTTATTCATCAATCTAAATATACATATGAGCTATTAGAACGTTTCAAGATGGATGAAAGTAAGGTCTACAATACTCCAATTCCAGTCAATCATGGATTAGGTCCAGATACATCGAGTGATAGCGATGTGGATCCAACTCTTTATAGAGCCATGATCGGATCACTAATGTATCTAACAGCCTCTAGGCCTGACATAATGTTTGCTGTTTGTTTATGCGCAAGATATCAGGCTAATCCGAAAGAGTCACACATGCAAGCTGTTAAACGAATCTTTCGTTACCTCAAAGGGAAACCTAAGCTGGGTCTTTGGTATCCGATTGATGGAGACTTAGATCTCGTAGCTTATACTGATTCGGATTATGGAGGATGCAATCAGAATAGGAAATCTACGACTGGAGGATGTCAATTCTTAGGAGGTAGATTAGTATCCTGGCAGTGCAAGAAGCAAACCTCGGTAGCCATTTCTACATGTGAAGCTGAGTATGTTGCAGCTGGCAGCTGTTGCTCGCAAGTTCTTTGGATTCAACAGCAACTGCGGGATTACGGGTTAAATATAACCAATACTCCTATGATGATTGATAACGAATCTACTATGTCGATCACCAATAATCCAGTAAAGCACAGTAAAACTAAGCATATTGATATTCGACATCATTTTATTAGAGATTGTGCTGAAAAGAAATTGATAAAGTTAGTTAAGGTTCCATCATTGGATAACTTAGCAGACTTATACACAAAGGCGTTCGACAGAGCAAGATTTGAGACGTTAGTTCAACTAAACGGAATGAGAAATCCAGAGTGATTAGTCTTCCAAGGGTATTCTTGTAATAGTTAGTATTTATGTGTTTATTAAAAAAAAAAAAAAAAGGGCGTATGGCATTCATTTGCTTGTTACCTAAGGGGAATCGCCTTCATTTAAGTTTTTATTTGCAAAAACTACGGGAAATGATAGTACATTAGGAGAATAAGCTTCACAATAATAAAGCTTAAGTCCTAAGTATGATATGGTAGTAGGTTCAAATAAAGTTGCTTTAGAACTACAGCGGTTCTATCAGGTATGTGTTTATATTTATTTGATTATACACCTATATCCACAAGTTATAATTTGTCTATTTTTAGTAAAATTTTAGATGGCTTCATCATATGATGTACTGGTAGGCAAATTATATGAAATTTTCTAAGTCTTAAGAATTTAATTAACTACTTGTTTATTATTTTGTGTAACTATTCTATGATGTATGACATTAAGTCTTAAATGTTGAATGATGGTATTACCATACAGTGTTATCATGCATTTTAATTAAAGTGACAAATAGTAGCAATATGGGTATTAATTTAATTACTGGTAACTATGTTGTACTATGTACAGAACTGAAACCTTTAATTAAATTAATATTCTCAAATATATTTTGAATTATGCTAGAAGGAATCTTCTGTTGTACTACGTACAGACTTAGATAACATAGCATATTCAAAGTATGTTTGATATTTGTCTAACCGTAAAAATTCAAGTGTATGTTATATGTTTCGAAAAGATACATCATTTAGTAACCGCTACCTTGAAAATTTAATGATGCAGTGTTATGTGTTTTACTTGAATTCTTCAGTATGTCATATAATAGGAAGCACTTGATAATTCTCATACTAACAATAAAGAGTTTGCTTAGAAAATTGAGTATAATTTGTTTATGTGGATCATATACTGGTAATCGTCTTGAACTATCTATAATTAAAATATTTACTTTATGTGCGTAATGCATTTATTAATTATGCTATGTGGATAAAGGTACCTAAGATATAGTTTTATAAATATAAATGTATAAATGATATATTTAGTTGTAATTTTATAGTAATTTATTTGAATTTCATGAGGTATGTATACTACCAATCTGCTTAAACTTTTTAAATATATCATGAATTGCTTATTCTTACTAATATGATCCCTAAGCAGATAAATTCTTATTCATTTTGTGTATGTATTTTATTTTGTTTCAAGTGTTTAATAAAATGGTACTTGATACCTATGATTATGTAATTTTGTTTTAGTTTTTAATTTTTGTGTTAATTATGCTTACCCTTCGGAATTAAATCATACTGAATGTTTTTGAGTTGAACAACGTGACAAATACAAGTGAAAATTAATTATAATTTAGACTTGTGAAAATATCGGGTTTTTATTTATACTTAGAATTAAAATTCGCGTTTTTCATTGTTTCTGCGAGTTGACATCAACTTGCGAGTCCACTTAAATCTCGCGAATCGAATGTAAAGTATAAAGGTGGTCAAACGAGTCAGACCAACCCACCGAACCCACATACTTCGCGAGTTCAGTAAAGCTTGCGAATCCGTCAATAAGGCGAAACGAGGCGATTTATTGTTTTCGTTTGATTTCGATTCTTAGATTACGGGAACGAGTTATTCAATCCGAGGACTTTATACACCTTCATATTGCGAACATTTTGAGGTATAAACCAACGGATTTCACCGTGTAAATAACAAGAAATTGAAGTTTTTATAAAACTTAGGGTTTCGGGTTAAAAACTAAACGATTTGCGTCGATTACGATGTTATTGGACATAAATCCTTGTGGTTTATGTTAAATGGATATTAATGAACGTGAATCAATCGATAGATCATGTTAAAATTACAAGATTAATCGATTTTAAGTGTAACCTCGCGACGGCAGTTCATCGAACGAGTTGACATTTTGAATCAACTCGCAGCGAGTTGACTAGCGAATCCATGAGATTAGCGAGTTCACTTAAATAACTTTAGCGAGTTGATCAATGTAGCGAGTTTATAAGTTTAGCGAGTTCATAAGCAAAACGAGTTGACCTCACCTCGTTAGGCCAGTTTATGCGAGTCCAGTACTTAAAAAAATTTTTATTTTTTAAAGTAGTGATATAAATGTTAAGACTTTTTAAGTAATAACTTTTATGAAATGGATTTGTGTTAATTCTTATATGATTATATCGAAAGTCTACTAATTTAAGAAGAAAATTAGTGGCGTGTCCTAATTTCACATTAGCGGTATAATTTTTAACGTTAACGACTTGAGATTTTTATTAAAATAACAAGTACCTAACGTGATTTAAATTAGACTTAAGACTTTTTAGTTATAAGTAAAATTTTTATATACGACTTGAGATTATTTTTGTATCAAGTTATATATTATTACAATTTTAAACTAAGATGTTTGATGAATCTCGATTCATAATACATAATAGTTTAAATATTTTTTATCGTGCATTAAATTATATCTGTTGTTTGTATTTATTACAGATATGGCTAGAGCATTTGATAAGGGTCACAACATCCTGGTTGATCTGAACCTTGAGGCCAAACGGGCTGACAGGGTTGCTGATATATTACGTTTTCTAGCACGATCAAGGATTAGATATGCCATTACGGCCAATCCTCCTATCTCACAGACTATACTGAACGATTTCTGGACGGATATTGTTTATGACGAATCTGTCACTCCGCCAGAGATTCGAGCTACAGTTGGTGGACAACCTGTTACCTTTTCAGCTGGTAATCTTCGTGAGATTTTGCAGCTAGGTACGGTAGAACAGGAGAACGGGGATATTGAGTATCCTATGGACTTTATTGAGGGTGCTATTGGACGTATGGGATATACAGGAGACAGGCGTGGACGTCAGTTCCAGAAGCCTCTGGTCATTGGTCAGTGGAGGTTTCTTTGGCACGTGATGAATATAGTCTTCGCAGCAAAGAAAGGTGGCTTTGATGAGTTGAGCCCTGCGATTCTATCGGCTGTACTGTCACTGGTTTACAATAAACCATACAGTTTTTGTGATTACATTTTTGGAGAGATAGCTAGACAGATATCGGGTTCTGTTAGATCTAGATTTATGATCTACCCGAGGTTTTGTATGCTTATCATACGTGCGCGTCTACCGAACTTGGTTATTCCTGAGCCGTTTTTATCGGTGAATACCATTGATCAACGTGGTTATAATGCCATGTTTATGCAGACGATTAGGAAGGAAGGAGTGGTGAAACCGGAAATTAGACCACTTTTTGGATATATTGTTGATCCGAACTACGTTGCACCGCCAAATCATGGGTGGTTGGACGTAGCTCCTGCTGATGTTGTTGCTCCTGCTGTTGCTGATGTTGTACCTGCACCTGTAGCTGAGGAAGCTCAACCTGAAGATCCACAAGGGCTCCTTGAGGATGTTCTTATTCAGGCTGGTCAGGTGGATCAGCAGGTGAATCAAGAGGTTGCTGCACAGGTTGTGCAAGAAGTTTTGGAGCAGAATGATGATGAGACAAATCCTTTGCTTCAAGACATTGAGAGTTACTTGGCACCACCTGAGGTAATCTGTTACTTATGTAATAATATAGATGCTTAGTTGATAGATTGTTTTTATTGATCATAGATGCATAATATTATTATATAATGATTCTGATATTAGATATTTAGTAAATTGGATATTATTTCTGATTTTAAAAATATAAATATCATTATACGAACAGGAAGCTGAAGCTGAGGCTGCACATCCAGAAGTTATATTACTTGAGGATGAGCAGATACAGCTTGATAGATCAGTTGTTGTACCAACTGAGGTATTATATCTGATTAATCTTAAATATATAGAACTTGTATGATAGAGCTTACGCTAATCATAAATGTTTAATATATTTAAAATTTAGGATCCTGTTAGATCATCTAGAGGTCGTGATGGTGAGACGGCTTCAGATGAAGTTTCTGACAATACACCTTCTCCTCCTCCATCTGCTTCTGAAAAGAAGAGGAAGGGTAAGAGTATTCTGGAGGAAGGTACTGAGGAAGTTGAGATTCCTTTGATGAAGCGTCCGAGAACGCTTACAATTCGAGAAGGTTAGTATTAATTAAAGTTAAATAATCTTAACTTGTTGTTTATCAGGAGTTGAACTGAGACAGTTAATTCTGTATACAGTTTCTCAGGATACACCACAGGTAGAGATGGTTGCACCGGTGGTTACGGAATCGATGTCTTTACCGCTTCAAGTATGAGATATAAATTCTATAACTATGAGTGTTATGCAATTAATTAGAGTTTGAGACAGAGTAATCTGTAACAATAACTGATTTTAATTGTGTTTAACTTTACAGCATGAGGTTGCTGATTTAGTTCGTGGAGCTAATTTTCCGACGAACAAAGCAGCTAGATTTGCGACAAGTTTGCTTACGCAAGCTTTGTCTCAACCTCATACACCGCTTACCAGAGACTGGCATATTGAGTCTCTTACACCGCCTGGACCAAGAACGATACCTGTTACTCCAACGACTGATGCAGAAAGGATTACATCCTTAGAGTCGAGGGTAAAGGATTTGGAGAAGCTTACTTCTCAGATTCCAGAGCTGGTGTCGAGCAATCTTCTTCTTTCACAACAGATTCTCAAGCAGAGTGAATCGTACAATCTGTTGATGAAGACTCATGAGACTTTGCTTGCGGACTTCAATGTACAGAGACTGAAGTTATCTTCTTTAGAGAGTCTGGTCTTGAGATCGCATTCAGGACAGCCTGCTCAGGGGGAGATATTGGTATATCTGGAGTCTTGCAAAGAGGATGAGCTAAGGAGGAAGAGAGATTCAGACAAAGACGATGATCCCAATGCATCGAGTGGTGAGCAGACTGGTCCTTCAAAGACTAGTGAGCAAGCTACTATTCAGGGGGAGTCTGGTGCTGGTGCTAGTGGTTCTGGAGTGGGTACAAGTGCAGATAAGACTGTATCGGGTGATACTGAAGCTGGTAAGATAGCTTAGTATTATCTTAGTACTGTAATATTTGTAATAGTTTGTAGTGAACAAGTGTAAACTTAATTATTGTGTAAATATATTTGGCTTAGGGTTATTATTATTTTAAGTAAAATATGTTTGGTAATTTAAGTTTATAAAATTATGTTAAGATAAAATAGTGATCGAAAGACTTCTGACTTATTGAGTAGTCGAGCGGCGTGTTCCGATTAATTTCGGCGGTCATAATTTTATAATAACATATGCATTTTAGATTTGATTATAGACTTAAGACCGTAAGGTTTATAAGTAATTAACAAGTTAAAAATGTATTCGTATTAACTAGACAAATGATATATAATTTAAAGGTTAAATTGATAATGAATGAGATCAATTAACACTTGGAAATTATATAAGTTGATTAATAGTAAATTTAAATGTTTGGTGATTATTCACAATGCATTAGAATTTAAAATTAATTAATATTTGTTAAGTAGACTTAAGAAATTTTGGATTGATTCAGGGCAATTAATAAAAATTTTATAAGTTATATGTATATTGCGTTTATATGTTAGGTTAAAATATACAAAAGAATTAATAAAGAAATTCTTAGATTGGTTCAGGGAAATCAATAAAGAATTTGAATTATTAATATATTTGTATTTATGTTTTTCTCTAGGAATGGAAATGCTTAATCTATCAGATTCGGAAGATGATATTCTGGATGAGATAGATGAAGAGATTGATTATGATATTGAAGAAGGAGAGTTCAAACTTCCTGAAGACTGGACTGCAGTATTTGAATCTGTGATAGATGAAGGTGTTGATCTGGATGCAAATGTAGATGAACATGTTGTGAATCCATCAACGACTGAATTTGTTTTTGTAAATGAACATGGAGAATCAGTTATTGATTTAGAAGCTTTTGAGAATGCTTCTGAAGATTCAGATACTGAAGTTGAAGAAATAGAGGACAAATACAAACATATGGTTGGTAATCCTATGTTTATCCAAGAAATGCTGAAAAGGAAAAAGGAAAATAAGCCACGCATTTTGAAAGAAGTTGATATTACTGGAAAGCGTGTACTTAAAACTGGCATTATTGGATGGTATTATGACTCTGACCTGAAGCTCTTCGCGATCAAAAGGTTTGACGGAGTTCAATATTTTGAGAAGAAGCTTACAGTGTTTAGTTCGTTGCCTCGATATGAGATTCGAGACTTGGCTAGATTAGATATGAAAAATCCAAGTGATGATGATTATGCTAAGTATGTTGAGCGTATCATTAGGACTGAAGGATTATCTATGAAGTTCTCGAAGATTAAGCCAAGGAAAGGTAAAACAATAAAGCTGAACGAACTCAGTCAGAGAACTGGAAGAAGAAGAAGAAAGAAGGTTTATCCAGCGGTCAACTGTATTAAGCAAATACCTATGAAGACTATGCCTCAGAATATTTTGGGAAAATTGAAATATTGGGGGGTAGATGCTGGAACAGGAGAAGCCTTTATGATTGAAGCTGATGATGATTATCCTGATGGTGAAAAAGAAATTCTTCGTGTATATGATCACAGACATCTGATGAATTTATCAAAGGAAGATTTGATTATGTTGTACAAGAACAAGATCATATCTACTGTTGGTTGGGGTGATTTAGCACGAGATTATCATAGGATGGTTAAAACATGCATCAAGCTTAAAATTTTTGCAGGAAGTAAGATTTACAAATGAAGACCAAAGACAGCGTGAAGATAAAGACGCTAGAGCTATTGTCAAGGGGGAGTCTGTTGGGACATAGATTGTGACAACAGATCTAGCTTGAAATAGGACTAGTGTAATTATTATTATGTTTGTATATTGGTTTAGATTTGTAAATGAATATTTGTTTTGTTAGTGATATTCGTTAAACATATTGTTTTGCTAAGATAGACGAATGTTAAATACGAAATAAATAAACAGACGTTTGATGCGAGGCGAGTCGAGATCTCAGGTCGCAGCGAGTTGAGCTGTGAGGTGAGTTCTGAATTCGCGAGGTATCAGTCTGGCGAGCCGAGCTCCGAGTTGGGCTTGGGCTGCGAGTTGGACCGAACTCGCAGGCCCATGCGAGCCGAGCCGGACAGAACTATTTAAACGATTTTCCTTAGAAAATCGTTAACAACTTTTGCATATTCAAAACCTGCGATTCCAGCAAACCAGAGAAAAACATAACCTATCGACTAGGCTTTGACGATTCGTTGTTTAAAGCTAAGTCTAGTTAAACGCAATACGAACATATTCGTTGTTAGTAAGATAACACCGTATTGAGGGATTCCGCACCTTAATACTACAGATAACGAAGTTATCGATCCTAAAACTAGGGGACTTACATCTGGTATCAGAGCTTTCGGGCTAGATACGAGTGTGTTCGTGAGTTTTAGTTTATTGCGTTTTTGATTCGGGTCGTTTTTACGTGCATTATTGCAATACTAACGATCAAAATCATTCTCTGGAAGTTTTAGGGTTAGTTTACAGTCGAATTTCTCAGTTTCGTTCGTAAAAATACCTTAAAATTCGTTTTTCGGGTTTAACAGCCGTTTCGCGAGTCGAGATTAGGGTTCCAGCGTCGCCTGCGAACCGAGTTGAACTAGCGAGTCGAACTGAGGCTTGCAAGTCGAACCGAGATCTCTCGCGAATCGACATCACTTGCGAATCGACATCTTTTAGCAATCCGAACTGAGGCTTGCGAATCGACAAATTCTGCGAGTCGAGCTGAGATTGCGAGTTGAGCTGAGTCTTGCGAGTTGAGTTTTCTGAATTCGCTGAAACAGTTTAATTTTACGTTTTTAAGATGTCTGACTTAAGTAGAATGATCGAAATGGACCACGAGGTGGGAAAGTCAAACGTTCCACCTAAGTTGTTAAGAATCGAGGATTACTACAATTGGAAGGACAGATTTGAATCTTACTGTAGATTCCATGATCTGTCTATCTGGATGTGTATCAAGAGTGGATACACCCCACCTACTCAAACTGTTCAAAATGCTACTGTAGTTCTTACCTATGCAAACATGAGTGATCAAGAGAAGGAAGCGTACAGAAATGAGAATAAATCACATTCTTGCATAAAGATGTGTCTTCCTAAATCCCTTGCTCATCAACTCAAGTCTTTTCATACTGCTAAAGCGCTCTGGGAAGCTTTAGAGAAAAGAGGTGAGGGAAGTCCACAGGTGAGAGCTGGCAAGAAGAGTCTTCTTAAAAAGCAGTTTACTATGTTTAAAGCTTTAAAAGGAGAAGATCTTGATGCCTATGTTACACGATTCTACCATCTGCTAAGTGAATTAGAATACCATGAAATTTTTGAAGAAGAAGTATCTAAAACCGACAAGTTCCTTGAGGGTTTGCCTTCTAAATGGGAAATGTATGGTGTTATGATTAAGGATAACGAAACTAGGTATTCTACTATGACCTTAGAGCAAGTCATTGACAAGCTGAAAGGTTATGATTTCTCCAAGAAGTCAAGAGATAGTGATTCTGATCAGGTTCAGAACCCTGGGCTGTATCATGGAAAGTCAAGTCTTTCGACTGCGTCATCGAGTTCGACCACTGCACTGTTAGTTGGTGATACTAATGAAAATGGAGAGATGATCACTGAAGATCTGTGCTTTATTTCCTCCTCTGGTGATGAGACAAAGGGAAAGAATTCTGAGAAGTCACCTCAAGAGCATCAGAAGATGCCGATGAGTGTGAAATCTGCTGAACAGCAACTGTCTGTTCTTGCTTCCTTTGTGGCATCATATGAGAACTACATAGAAGGAAAGATCAATGATCCTATTCTATTTGATGAGGATTATGAGCAGATAGATTCTGATTATCTTGAGGAACTGGAACTTCAAGATCAACTAGCGTTGATATCTAGAAAGGTGAAGAATTTCCTCAAGAAAACTGGTAGAAAGGGGTTGGGCAATAGATCAGGGTTTGATAAAACCAAGGTCAGATGCTTTAACTGTCAGGGTATTGGTCATTTTGCTAGAGAATGCCAAAGACCTAAAGTAGAAGCACAAGGAAAACAAGGTTCGGGAAGTACTCTTGCTTCCAAAGCCTTAGTGGTGAAGCAGTTGGATGGCTCGTATGATTGGCAAGCTCATTCTGAAGAAGCTTTGATGGCCGACATCGAAGAAACAACTGCTGGATCAGTGTCCTACATGCCCACTGACATGGAACAGAGAGTAGAGGTGGCTGAGTCTGAAAAAAGGGCAAGTGATGATGATGTGCTATATATGGATTCAACTCCAGATATGAGTCCTGAAGAATTAGTGGCACGTATGGCTGAATTACAAACTGACAAGAAGAAGGTATGTTTAGATATTCTTAATCTTGCTGATGTTTGTTACTTAGTTACTGATTTACAGTCTCAGAATAGTGTCTTAACTGTGTCAAATAGTAATCTGTCATCACAATTAAATATGGATAAGGAATCTTATAAGACTGTTAGATCTGAACTTGATCAAGCTATTATGGATGTTCGTAGATTAAGTGATGATAAACAGGTCTTAAAAGATAAAATTAAGTCTGATGCGTTGGATAGAACAAAACTTAGAGATACCATAAGTGAAAAATCTGTTGTCATAGATGGTCTCTATATGAATATCAAAGACTTAAATGAGACGATTGCTAGTAAGGATCAGGAAATAGTGAACCTTAATTTAAGGTTAATTGAGCAAAACCGTAAACTTGAGAATTATAGGACATCTCAAATGGATAAAATGTTAGATGCTCAACGTAGTGTAAAGGACAAGACTGGGTTAGGTTACAATGATGTATCCCCGCCTTTTAATGCCAATTACACTCCTATTCCTGAGGACTCTGAGATGACTGAAGTTAATCCTGAGATTTTAGTAGCTGATAAACCTGAACAGTCAGAGGCACAGAAAGATGTTATTAAGAACGTATCATTAGATAATAGCAAGGCTTCTCAGTTCACCAAAATACATTTTGTATCGGGTGGAGTGATTAACGATGCTAAGATTAATGATAAAGTTGATAAGGAACAGCTTAAACCTTTAGTGCCTAAGACTCCGGATGAGAAAGCAAAAGTGAGCAAATCACGCAAGCAGATGTCATGTTTCAAATGTCATCAAAAAGGACACGTGGCTTCGTGTTGTCCTAACAAAAAGCCTGAAGCACCACATAAGCTTGTGATTGAGGAAAAGACACAGACCGACTCTGATATGACTGTAGACGGGTTAGATACCAAACCTAAGTTAGGTAATAAACCTGTGAACATTCTTAAAAGAGATGGTAAGCATAGTGTCTCCCCACCTAAACCTAAACGGTCATATACTCAAAGTGATAATTATGTCCATAAGTCTAGGGATGTGACACCGTCGAGGTTTAGAACTCCAAGTAGAGGCCATAGTCATTATGAAAGTGGCACTACTTCGCGATCACATGAGTTTAATTATAATTATCATAATAGAGCTCATACTTTTGTGCCTAAGAGGTTCTCCTCAAATTCACCTCTTAAGGCTGATCGTCCACAAACTCAAGCTACTTCGAAAGTAACCAAAGCTCCTGATGGGAAGAATGGTTATTTTAAAGAGCTTAAGTTTGTTGATGATAAGGGACAAACCAAGACCGTAATGGCTTGGGTCCCTCTTGATAACTGATCGTGTTTTGTGTTATGTGCAGGAGCATGCTGTGAACAAGGACAGTTGGTGGTATGTAGACAGTGGATGCTCGAGGCACATGACCGGTGAAAGAAGTCTACTGAAGGACTTCAAGGATAGTCTCAAGCAAAAAGTAAATTTTGCAGGAGATAAAGGAGGAGTAATTTCGGGAAAAGGAAAAGTTTCAAATGGAACTTTGACTCTTGAGGATGTGAACTATGTTGAAGAACTTACACACAACCTAGTGAGTGTTTCCCAAGTCTGTGATAAAGGTCATCCAGTTTATTTCAATGAAAAGGAGGCCTTAGTCCTGAAGCCAGGTTTTAAAATTCCTGATGAATGGATATTGATGAGGGCGCCAAGGAAGAAGGACATCTATGCTATCAACATGGGTGTTCCTAACTCTTCAATGGTGTCTACATGTTTATTGTCCAAGGCTTCGGAAACAGATGCTCTGTTATGGCATAGGAGAATGGCACATCTAAACTGGAGAAAGATGAATTATATAACCAAAAATGGTTTGGTTCTAGGTGTACCACAAAAACGTTTCGAGTCTGAGGATAAGTGTGTTCCTTGCATGAAAGGAAAGCAGCACAAGAAACCACACAGACCTAAGACTGAAAACTCTATCTCCTCGCCATTTGAATTGCTACATATGGATCTCTTCGGCCCTATAAGCAAGAGAAGTCTAGGTGGCAAATGGTACTGTTTGGTTGTCACAGATGACTATTCTAGATTCTCATGGGTATTCTTTTTGGGATCAAAGGATGAGACTCCTGGAATTCTAATTGAGTTCTTTGATCTAGTAGAGAATGTCTATAAAAAGAGAGTTAAGCGTATTCGTAGTGACAATGGAACAGAGTTTAAGAATTCAACGTTGAATATCTATTGCTTAAGCAAAGGGATATTACATCAATTCAGTGCACCTTATGAACCTCAACAGAATGGTGTTGCTGAAAGGAAGAATAGAACGTTGATTGAAGCTGCTAGAACAATGCTTGCTGATTCAAAGCTTCCGGTCATCTTTTGGGCAGAAGCAGTGAATACAGCATGTTATGTTCTTAATAGAGTTCTTACGGTTAAGAGACATAACAAGACTTGTTATGAGCTTTTGAACAATAAGAAACCTAACTTAAAAGGGTTTGAACCCTTTGGAGTTTCATGCACCATATTAAAGACTGGACATCAAGCAAAATTTGGTGAGAAGGCTGACGAAGGATTTTTCCTAGGTTATATGCCCAATTCGCCAAATAAGAGAGTCTTTAATAAAGTCACAGGACGTTTGGAGGTAGTTTATAATATTGAGGTTACAAGCTATTCACCGGATGTTCATAAGGGCTTAGATTGGCAATTTGATTATTCTGATCTTTTTGCATCATTTAAAGTTCCTATTAGTGACTATGTCAGTGATTCAGAGATAGCTGAACATTTAGTGTTTGAAGATGAGAATATTGGTCCCGCTTCAACATCGAGTGTTAAGCAGTCTGGAATCAAGACTACTGTTGACTCAGATAAAGCTTCCACAAGTGAGTCACAAAAACCTTCAGAGGATAAGTCTCTAGAAACAGAAGATCTTGATGATCTTCATACAAAGTTTGATGACATACTTACTCCTTTGAAACATCTAAGAATATCTTCAGCACGTACGGAAGATGTACCTGAATTGGAAGAAATTGGTACTAATTTGGAAGATGAGATACCAGTTGAACCAGTTACTACAACTAGAACGAGTAAGAATCATCCAGTTGAAAACATCATCGGTGATATTAATACTCCGGTTCAAACTAGGCATCAATCCAGAACTAATACGTCTGAGAATTCTGAATACCAAAGCTTGTATACTGCAATGAAAGAGACAGGGATTCCTAATCAATGTCTATATTCATGCTTTATCTCACAAGTCGAGCCTAAAAATGTTCAAATGGCTTTAAAAGAAAACTCGTGGGTAGAAGCAATGCAAGAAGAACTATCTCAGTTCTCTAAATTACAAGTATGGGAGTTGGTTGACCTACCAAAGGGAGAATATCCAATTGGAACTAGATGGGTATTTAAGTGTAAGAGAGATGATAAAGGTATCGTTACTCGCAATAAAGCTCGTCTAGTGGTTCAAGGTTTTAATCAACAAGAAGGTATTGATTACAATGAAGTGTTTGCACCAGTTGCTAGGCTAGAAGCAATTAGAGTATTCTTAGCATTCGCATCATATTATGGTATAAAAGTGTATCAGTTGGATGTTAAGAGTGCCTTTTTGTATGGCAAAGTGGAAGAATTGGTGTATGTTTCACAACCGCCAGGGTTTGCTAATCCTGAGTATCCAGATAGAGTATATCGTTTGAATAAGGCTCTATATGGATTACATCAAGCACCTAGGGCATGGTATGGAACACTATCAACGTATCTACTTGAGAATGGATTTACAAGAGGATCAATTGATAGTACACTATTTGTGAAGTGGAAAAAGAAAGACTTTCTTCTTGTACAAGTGTATGTTGATGACATTATCTTTGGATCGTCTGATGAAAAGATGTGTCAAGAATTTGAGAAAGTCATGAGAAAAAGGTTTGAAATGTCTGCAATGGGAGAGTTGAATTTCTTCTTAGGATTACAAGTTGATCAAAAGAAGGATGGATTCTTTATTCATCAATCTAAATATACATATGAGCTATTAGAACGTTTCAAGATGGATGAAAGTAAGGTCTACAATACTCCAATTCCAGTCAATCATGGATTAGGTCCAGATACATCGAGTGATAGCGATGTGGATCCAACTCTTTATAGAGCCATGATCGGATCACTAATGTATCTAACAGCCTCTAGGCCTGACATAATGTTTGCTGTTTGTTTATGCGCAAGATATCAGGCTAATCCGAAAGAGTCACACATGCAAGCTGTTAAACGAATCTTTCGTTACCTCAAAGGGAAACCTAAGCTGGGTCTTTGGTATCCGATTGATGGAGACTTAGATCTCGTAGCTTATACTGATTCGGATTATGGAGGATGCAATCAGAATAGGAAATCTACGACTGGAGGATGTCAATTCTTAGGAGGTAGATTAGTATCCTGGCAGTGCAAGAAGCAAACCTCGGTAGCCATTTCTACATGTGAAGCTGAGTATGTTGCAGCTGGCAGCTGTTGCTCGCAAGTTCTTTGGATTCAACAGCAACTGCGGGATTACGGGTTAAATATAACCAATACTCCTATGATGATTGATAACGAATCTACTATGTCGATCACCAATAATCCAGTAAAGCACAGTAAAACTAAGCATATTGATATTCGACATCATTTTATTAGAGATTGTGCTGAAAAGAAATTGATAAAGTTAGTTAAGGTTCCATCATTGGATAACTTAGCAGACTTATACACAAAGGCGTTCGACAGAGCAAGATTTGAGACGTTAGTTCAACTAAACGGAATGAGAAATCCAGAGTGATTAGTCTTCCAAGGGTATTCTTGTAATAGTTAGTATTTATGTGTTTATTAAAAAAAAAAAAAAAAAAAAAAAGGCGTATGGCATTCATTTGCTTGTTACCTAAGGGGAATCGCCTTCATTTAAGTTTTTATTTGCAAAAACTACGGGAAATGATAGTACATTAGGAGAATAAGCTTCACAATAATAAAGCTTAAGTCCTAAGTATGATATGGTAGTAGGTTCAAATAAAGTTGCTTTAGAACTACAGCGGTTCTATCAGGTATGTGTTTATATTTATTTGATTATACACCTATATCCACAAGTTATAATTTGTCTATTTTTAGTAAAATTTTAGATGGCTTCATCATATGATGTACTGGTAGGCAAATTATATGAAATTTTCTAAGTCTTAAGAATTTAATTAACTATTTGTTTATTATTTTGTGTAACTATTCTATGATGTATGACATTAAGTCTTATTGTTGATCCGAACTACGTTGCACCGCCAAATCATGGGTGGTTGGACGTAGCTCCTGCTGATGTTGTTGCTCCTGCTGTTGCTGATGTTGTACCTGCACCTGTAGCTGAGGAAGCTCAACCTGAAGATCCACAAGGGCTCCTTGAGGATGTTCTTATTCAGGCTGGTCAGGTGGATCAGCAGGTGAATCAAGAGGTTGCTGCACAGGTTGTGCAAGAAGTTTTGGAGCAGAATGATGATGAGACAAATCCTTTGCTTCAAGACATTGAGAGTTACTTGGCACCACCTGAGGTAATCTGTTACTTATGTAATAATATAGATGCTTAGTTGATAGATTGTTTTTATTGATCATAGATGCATAATATTATTATATAATGATTCTGATATTAGATATTTAGTAAATTGGATATTATTTCTGATTTTAAAAATATAAATATCATTATACGAACAGGAAGCTGAAGCTGAGGCTGCACATCCAGAAGTTATATTACTTGAGGATGAGCAGATACAGCTTGATAGATCAGTTGTTGTACCAACTGAGGTATTATATCTGATTAATCTTAAATATATAGAACTTGTATGATAGAGCTTACGCTAATCATAAATGTTTAATATATTTAAAATTTAGGATCCTGTTAGATCATCTAGAGGTCGTGATGGTGAGACGGCTTCAGATGAAGTTTCTGACAATACACCTTCTCCTCCTCCATCTGCTTCTGAAAAGAAGAGGAAGGGTAAGAGTATTCTGGAGGAAGGTACTGAGGAAGTTGAGATTCCTTTGATGAAGCGTCTGAGAACGCTTACAATTCGAGAAGGTTAGTATTAATTAAAGTTAAATAATCTTAACTTGTTGTTTATCAGGAGTTGAACTGAGACAGTTAATTCTGTATACAGTTTCTCAGGATACACCACAGGTAGAGATGGTTGCACCGGTGGTTACGGAATCGATGTCTTTACCGCTTCAAGTATGAGATATAAATTCTATAACTATGAGTGTTATGCAATTAATTAGAGTTTGAGACAGAGTAATCTGTAGCAATAACTGATTTTAATTGTGTTTAACTTTACAGCATGAGGTTGCTGATTTAGTTCGTGGAGCTAATTTTCCGACGAACAAAGCAGCTAGATTTGCGACAAGTTTGCTTACGCAAGCTTTGTCTCAACCTCATACACGGCTTACCAGAGACTGGCATATTGAGTCTCTTACACCGCCTGGACCCAGAACGATACCTGTTACTCCAACGACTGATGCTGAAAGGATTACATCCTTAGAGTCGAGGGTAAAGGATTTGGAGAAGCTTACTTCTCAGATTCCAGAGCTGGTGTCGAGCAATCTTCTTCTTTCACAACAGATTCTCAAGCAGAGTGAATCGTACAATCTGTTGATGAAGACTCATGAGACTTTGCTTGCGGACTTCAATGTACAGAGACTGAAGTTATCTTCTTTAGAGAGTCTGGTCTTGAGATCGCATTCAGGACAGCCTGCTCAGGGGGAGATATTGGTATATCTGGAGTCTTGCAAAGAGGATGAGCTAAGGAGGAAGAGAGATTCAGACAAAGACGATGATCCCAATGCATCGAGTGGTGAGCAGACTGGTCCTTCAAAGACTAGTGAGCAAGCTACTATTCAGGGGGAGTCTGGTGCTGGTGCTAGTGGTTCTGGAGCTGGTACAAATGCTGATAAGACTGCACAGGTTGATACAGAAGCTGGTAAGATAGCTTAGTATTAGCATAGTGTAGTAATTATTGGTAGTAATTTGTACAGAATAATTGTAACTTAATATTGTGATAATATATTCGGCTTGAGATTTGTAATTACAAGTTAAATGTATTAGATATTGTTAAGTTATTTGATTTTATAAATGTTAAGATAAAATAGTGATCGAAAGACTTCTGACTTATTGAGTAGTCGAGCGGCGTGTTCCGATTAATTTCGGCGGTCATAATTTTATAATAACATATGCATTTTAGATTTGATTATAGACTTAAGACCGTAAGGTTTATAAGTAATTAACAAGTTAAAAATGTATTCGTATTAACTAGACAAATGATATATAATTTAAAGGTTAAATTGATAATGAATGAGATCAATTAACACTTGGAAATTATATAAGGTAATTAATAGTAAATTTAAATGTTTGGTGATTATTCACAATGCATTAGAATTTAAAATTAATTAATATTTGTTAAGTAGACTTAAGAGATTTTAGATTGATTCAGGGTAATCAATAAAAGATTTTATAAGTTATATTTATATTGCGTTTATATGTTAGGTTAAAATATACAAAAGAATTAATAAAGAAATTCTTAGATTGGTTCAGGGAAATCAATAAAGAATTTGAATTATTAATATATTTGTATTTATGTTTTTCTCTAGGAATGGAAATGCTTAATCTATCAGATTCGGAAGATGATATTCTGGATGAGATAGATGAAGAGATTGATTATGATATTGAAGAAGGAGAGTTCAAACTTCCTGAAGATTGGACTGCAGTATTTGAATCAGTGATAGATGAAGGTGTTGATCTGGATGCAAATGTAGATGAACATGTTGTGAATCCATCAACGACTGAATTTGTTTTTGTAAATGAACAAGGAGAATCAGTTATTGATTTAGAAGCTTTTGAGAATGCTTCTGAAGATTCAGATACTGAAGTTGAAGAAATAGAGGACAAATACAAACATATGGTTGGTAATCCTATGTTTATCCAAGAAATGCTGAAAAGGAAAAAGGAAAATAAGCCACGCATTTTGAAAGAAGTTGATATTACTGGAAAGCGTGTACTTAAAACTGGCATTATTGGATGGTATTATGACTCTGACCTGAAGCTCTTCGCGATCAAAAGGTTTGACGGGGTTCAATATTTTGAGAAGAAGCTTACAGTGTTTAGTTCGTTGCCTCGATATGAGATTCGAGACTTGGCTAGATTAGATATGAAAAATCCAAGTGATGATGATTATGCTAAGTATGTTGAGCGTATCATTCGGACTGAAGGATTATCTATGAAGTTCTCGAAGATTAAGCCAAGGAAAGGAAAAATGATAAAGCTGAACGAACTCAGTCAGAGAACTGGAAGAAGAAGAAGAAAGAAGGTTTATCCAGCGGTCAACTGTATTAAGCAAATACCTATGAAGACTATGCCTCAGAATATTTTGGGAAAATTGAAATATTGGGGGGTAGATGCTGGAACAGGAGAAGCCTTTATGATTGAAGCTGATGATGATTATCCTGATGGTGAAAAAGAAATTCTTCGTATATATGATCACAGACATCTGATGAATTTATCAAAGGAAGATTTGATTATGTTGTACAAGAACAAGATCATATCTACTGTTGGTTGGGGTGATTTAGCACGAGATTATCATAGGATGGTTAAAACATGCATCAAGCTTAAAATTTTTGCAGGAAGTAAGATTTACAAATGAAGACCAAAGACAGCGTGAAGATAAAGACGCTAGAGCTATTGTCAAGGGGGAGTCTGTTGGGACATAGATTGTGACAACAGATCTAGCTTGAAATAGGACTAGTGTAATTATTATTATGTTTGTATATTGGTTTAGATTTGTAAATGAATATTTGTTTTGTTAGTGATATTCGTTAAACATATTGTTTTGCTAAGTTAGACGAATGTTAAATACGAAATAAATAAACAGACGTTTGATGCGAGGCGAGTCGAGATCTCAGGTCGCAGCAAGTTGAGCTGTGAGGTGAGTTCTGAATTCGCGAGGTATCAGTCTGGCGAGCCGAGCTCCGAGTTGGGCTTGGGCTGCGAGTTGGACCGAACTCGCAGGCCCATGCGAGCCGAGCCGGACAGAACTATTTAAACGATTTTCCTTAGAAAATCGTTAACAACTTTTGCATATTCAAAACCTGCGATTCCAGCAAACCAGAGAAAAACATAACCTATCGACTAGGCTTTGACGATTCGTTGTTTAAAGCTAAGTCTAGTTAAACGCAATACGAACATATTCGTTGTTAGTAAGATAACACCGTATTGAGGGATTCCGCACCTTAATACTACAGATAACGAAGTTATCGATCCTAAAACTAGGGGACTTACAAGTAAGTTTCCAAAAATAGAAAGTTTGACGTTTTCGAAACCGAACCCCGTTTTCGTTGACTTGGTCAAACCTACTCGGTTTGACCCGAATCTTTTCCCCAAACCTTATATTTGTTCATGGACCATAAAAAGTTAGTTTATCTGTGACACCCGTCAAATTAGGACTAGTAATTAGTGCCTAATCAATTGTAAATACATGTAATTAGTTCTGTGTTAGGCTAATTAATGTATCAAAATATATATTGTTGAATATATACGATTATGCGATTTGATTAAATCGTACAATTTTCAGATCGAATGTAATTCGACTCAATTAAATACGGACGTTGGTGAACAAATTTTATTAAATAATATAACATTATTTAATAACGCAATTATATCCAAAATATTATTTTTATAATATTTCGTACACAACTCGTATCGTACAAACTATTTCGCTATTTAAAAATGTCAAACGCGCAAACAATTCAAAATAAAAATAAGTTATATTTTACACGAAACTACCACGAAACGACGTTGGATCACCTCACCCGTTTGGAAGAAAAGATTCACCTCATCACGATCTACATTTCTACCTTTCCGGATTTCTCCGGGGTTAACTTGTAAGTTTCCGACGAATTCTCAAAACCGCTTAAATCTTCGTTAAAATACTTGATTTTGGTTTAGATATGCTTAAAATGTCCAAATATGGGTTGGGTAAAAGAATCGGACTAAGTGGTCACCGGAAAACTCGTTTTTGGCTCAAAAATCCGTCAACAGCTCGAAGTGACGCAACGACGACTGCAGTATAGCGTCACTTCGTGCGTCACTTAAGTGACGCATTGAGTGTCGCTAAAAGCCCTAATTTTGCGTCACTTGCCTAAGTGCCGCATAAAACCCCTCCCGTCACTCTAAACCGACACTTACAACCGACACTTCCTTAAGTGTCGCCCTATATGCGTCACTTGCACAAGTGACGCAATTAGATCAAAATCCGTCATTTTATACGACACTTCCTGAGTGTCGCCTAAGCCCTAAGTGTCGCTATAAGTGACGCTAAAAACAGAAGGTTTCAAACCAATTTTTACTAAGTGTTGAGACCTAAAATTTTATCACTTGATTTCACCGAAATTCAATTCCAGATGCGTTTTTCACCAAAGCAATTTAATAGAAATAAAAAATTTTCGAGCTGACTTGGCATCTCGACCCCAACCAGGGGCCAGTACCTTGGACCCCGCCAGGGGTTGCCGCCCCTGGTACCCCGCTTACCAGGGGCGCTACCCCCGTCACCTAAAGCGTATAAATACTTTTAAGTATAACTATTTGAAATCAGAATAATAATGTTAAGATTATTACTACAACTTATCACCAACGGGCCGAACACGTTTTCAAAACACAAGTTAATCAAACAACCAAATCGAAGTAATTTGGACATTATAGTTGAACGAACAACTACAAAGGTAGTCTTTGTAACTACCTACTCATATTAATAACCATCGCGTGTCGTGGACACCCTCAGGTTATCTGTCTGCGGACATCTCACCGCTTGATTAAGTATCGTACGTTTATTGACCAAACGCTCCAAGACTCAGGTGAGTCTAGTAGCCCCTCTTTGTACCGCTTTTTACTCAGGGGTGTGATTCAATGCTTATTTTAACATGTGAATGCAAGTACCAACTTTACAATATACTACATAAGTTGTTTTCCACTAATCATTTCAAAGTCCTCCATCAGCATAGTTTGGTAATACGTTGTAGCGTGATTATTAGTAGATGGTACTATCTAGGATTGACCCTCCTCGTCCGGGTTAGCAAGCACTAACTGGGTAAACGGACGTACTAATAATTGTTCAGACGAGTGTGGATTAGGCACTCGTGGAGGCACCTCGCTCGGAATTCTCTATATGGGACCCGACCCTCGAGTTAAGCTCAGACTATGTGCTCATGGCTGTATACATTACTATTTATTTGCTGGATGCAAATCATTACTTAAATCTTGCGGTTCATACGATATTATCTGATTTCAAACCTGTGAGCTCACCAGCTTTAGCTGACCTATTTTAGCATGTATCACAGGTACCCAGCAGTAGATTGGACTGCCACAGGATTACTATAGCTCGAGTCAGCATGTAGACATTAGAGATTTTCTTGCATTAGTATATTTTGTACAAGTACTTATGTACTGAAATCTCTCACATTTTCGAACACGAGCTATGTATTTGGCTGTAAATGTTGTAAACAATTAAATATTAATATATTTTGTTAAAACGACGCATATAGAGTCGTTTACTATATATCTTTGTGCTTTGATTATTGATTAGTAACACCCAATGTATGCTTCCGCTAAACGATAAATTTGGGGGTGTTACAGATTGGTATCAGAGCCTAAGGTTATAGTGAACTAGGTTGCATTTAGTGGGCCTATACTATGACTGTTAGGAAGTATTTCCTTATTAGGCATGACTGGTTCAGGAATTACAGCATGCGACTTTAATTTAACATAGCCTGATCAACTATGTTCAATTAAGGAAAGATGATGTAAGGTCTGAAACGGTTATGTTGAACAGGAATACACTAGTTGACTCTGACCTCGAGAGAACCGATACTTAAATTTGTCTGTGCTAGACACTCAATAGGCTGTATTATGTACGTATTATATGAATATAGACCTCACTCCTACTAACGCTTTGTCTCAGAAATGGCAAACGCTAGGATGCCTCGAGCTGGCCCATATCCCACCCACTTCATCCTGCCGGCCTTGGCTGCTAGGCTCGATCACCACGACCAATGACTTCGTACCATGGACGTCGTGTTGCAGGAAACGAACGAAAACTGGAGACTTACATCCCTCGAGCGCATCGAACAAGTCTCCGAGGATCACGAAACCACCATTAGCAACGTGGATGTCCTTCGCAACAAGGTAGTGGAGATAAGTGTAGAGACCGCCCTTTTGCAGCAAAGGCTAGAAGAATGTGAGCAACACTCACGGGAAGCAGAGGAATACGTTCGCATTTTAGTGCAACGACTGGCCCTGGCAGAAGATAACGCCCAACAGGCCAGCAGACTTGCAAATACTGTGGATCGTCTCATTGAAATGATGGAACGGATTAATCTACGTTGAGACAAGTGTAGTTCTTGTCTTGTGTTAGTACATGTTTAGTGTCTGTCAGTTGGTCTAGCTCGTAGTTTGTAATTAGAAATAGTGTTTCTGACTCCTGCGACGTAGCGCACAACGTCGAAGGTGCGACGTCAGGTTTTGGGCCTGCGACGTAGCAGACGTCGCATGGGCTTGGGCCTGCGACGTAGCGTGCTACGTCGCAGGTGCCAGTTTTTGTATAAAAACGATTTGTGTTTTCTGTTTTAGGGTGGACGAAACCCTAAACGCAATTTGTCGAAATTCTCTGTAATCTGATCGACTATAAGCAATAATATTACGTTCGTTTGATATTGATTGCGTATTGATTGTTCGTGTGATTATTCGTGATCTAATTGTTATTTCCGCTAGCAATTAGAGTGACTCGGTTCGTTCTAGATCCAAAGTAAGGGACAAACAACTGGTATCAAAGCAGAAAGTGCTCGTTTTGGCGATTCGGATCGAGTTTGGGATATAAAAGAACGTGATATTCGTGAGTTTTCGTGTTTATTACGTTTGTTTTGTGTTTTTACAGGTTTTCGATCAGTATTATTGGGATTCTTGAAGGTTTCAGTCGTTCGACATTCGTGGTTTTGGTTTTAGGGTTAAAAATTCGTTTTTAGGGTTTTTGGCCGCTGCTCAGCGCGTTTTGCGACGTACCATAGCGACGTAAGCTGCGACGTCGCGTGCGACGTAGTGTTTTTGAACTTTAATTAGTTCGTGCGACGTACCGTTGCGACGTACCTCTCTACGTCGCTATTTTGACTTTAATTAGTCTTCTGCGACGCTGCGTTGCGACGTAGCCTGATTCTGCGACATACCTCTCAACGTCGCACTTTCTGATTCTTAATTGAATCCTTTGCTTTTTGCGACGTACCCATCTACGTCGCATATCTTTTTTGCGACGTACCCATCTACGTCGCATATTCTTTGTGCGACGTACCCGTCTACGTCGCTAAGATCAGAAGTTTGATTTTTTCGTTTAAGTAATTAAAATGGCAGCTGATAAAGAGGATATTAGAGGACTTCGGGAGATGATTAAACAAAGCAATGACATAGGTTCAAGTAATAAACCTCCACTTTTTACTGCGGACATGGATTACGTGTACTGGAGAGACCGAGTTGAGCAATATATTGATTTCCATTGTCCAGAATTATGGGGACCATTACGTGAGCGTTATGTAGCTCCATTAGCTGAAGGAGAATACCGGGGTATTCGTCCTGCTAAGCCCTATAAAGCCATGTCTCCCGAGGAAAAGAAAGATTTTGATACTGAAAGAAAATCTTTTTCAATGATTAAAATGTGTTTAACGAAGGATGTTCTATGGCTTTTCAGAACTCATGAAACAGCCTTTGATTTGTGGAAGGCTATTGAAACTCGTTGTGGAGGGAATGATAAGTACAAGGAAGCAAAGCTCGAACTCATTAAGAAACAGTACGATATCTTTGACATCCTTCCTGATGAAGACACGACTTCTTTATTCACAAGGTACTCACGGTTAGTTGGTGAGTTGTTTGAAGGGGGTTATACTTTTCCTTCAATTGAAGTAAATAAGAAGTTACTGGATGTGTTGCCGAGTTCTTGGGATATTAAAGTTCAATTCTTAAAAGAAAATGAAGAGCTTGCAAACATGTCTTTGGATGCGTTGATAGGGGATCTTCAAGCTCATGCGATGGAGATTAAGAAGAAAGAAACTAGGTCTGGATCTGCTGTTCAGAATCCTAGTGTGTATGGTGTTAAGATTAACTCTGGAAAGACTTATGGATCAGGAGTTGCCTTTGTATCAAATACAAATGCTTCATCGACTTCTTCTTCTTCTGATGGGGTTCATTCTGTTTTTATGACTGGACCTTCTTCAAATCAACAACAGGTTCAAGTCTCACCTGCTAGTCAGGAGCAAGCTGCCATCTACACAGCTTTCTTAAGCTCTTATAAGGATTTGGTTACTCAACCAAATCTAACTTTGGAGTTGACTAAGGAGGACTATGCTCAGCTTGATGAAGACGATCTGGAGCAAATGGATTTAACTTGGAATGTGGCAATGATCACCCGCAGAATTCAAAAGTTCTTGCAGAGGACAGGGCGTAAAAGCTTAGATGGTGATGGAAAGACTGGCTTTGGATTTGACAAGAGTAAAGTTCGTTGTTATAATTGTCAAAATTTGGGTCACTTCGCCAGGGAGTGCGAGAAACCCAAAATGCCAGCTTCGGGATTCACAACACCATCTACTCCTCCAAAGGCCAAAGAAACGGAAGTTACTAAGAAAGGGATTGCTGATAATGCCCTGATTGCTTTTGAGCCTACAAGTCAAGATTGGACGCCTGTCTCCCAGCATTACCAACAGTGTCTGATGGCTCACATTGTGAATGAGGTACATGATGAACCGTTAAATTGTATTTCATGTATTAAGTTAACTGAATCTCTAAAGGCATATCAGACAGAGACCGCTGAGTTGAGGAAAAAGAATGAAAAACTAACCGACTCAAATAATTTTTTAAAAGCTAATGAGAAACTTTATGAAAAACATCTTGAGGCTCATCGGTTAGATACTCAAAAATATAAGTCTAAAGTCTTTAGTCAAGAAGATGCGATTAAAAGTTATCTGATTGAAATTGAACTTTTAAATAAAGAACTTACAGATTTAAAAGCTGAGTATGAAAATTATAAGAGTAAAATCTTAGGTTCAAATTCCTCAACGGTTGTCTTTAATGAAATTCTTAGCAAGCACGGTACTAAAGGGAAGAAGAATGAGGGATTGGGATACAACTCAGTTCCTCCTCCTACTACTCACTGTCCCCTGCCTGTTAAGGAAGGCTTTGAAGAGATTCCAGTTGACTGGTCCAAGCTTTATGGTTTAAAAGCTATAGATGCTAAAGAGACCAAACATAACAAACCGGCAAAGGAGAAAACCAAGCGGCCAGAGTACCCCTTGCCAAAGTTTGTTAAGTCTGTGCATGAATCTCCTGTTAGTGTTACGGAGAATGTTGAGGTAAAGAATGAATCTCCTGTTAGTGTAAAGGAGAGTGTTAAAGTAAAGAATGATTCTCCTGTCAGTTTTGAGGAGATTGTTGAGATTGAGGACATTACGGATCAGGAGTATCCGGAGGTTAAGAAGGTTGCATTTAAACCTGAAAAAGTGATTTCAAAGGTTGAACCTGAAATTAAGGTTCAACCAAATAAGGGAAAAGCTAAGGTTTTAAACTCGAAACAACAAACTTTACAGTCACCTGTAAAGATTTTGCAAAGAAAATCAGTAAATGAAAATGTTTCGTATGATAAACCATCAACATCAACCTCTCAACCAAAACAAACATTTTCTAAGACGTGTACTCAATGTTCATGTTCTAGAAATGTTTCTCCACCTCCTGTGGTAATTTCTCAGCCTCAACCGTTTGTTGAGACTCGTTCTTGTTTCTACTGCAAGAAACAAGGACATTTAATCCGTGAATGTCCAAAGCTGTCAAATCAGCGATATGGGAGAGAGATGCCTAGGACATCTGTTTATAAAAACTCTTTTTCTAAATCTCCACCTAGGCGTTACTCAAACTCTCCCAAGCCTGTTTCGAAACCAAGTAATGTTGAGCAAAAATCTTTGCCAATTCAAAAGCCCAATATTACTTCTATTACCGATTCCGAATCTTCAAAAGTTTGGAAACGTAAAGAGTCTGATGTTGACTCTTCAGTCGTCAACAATAACACATCAGATAAAAATTCTAATTTGTTTAAAGATAAAATCCTATCTGAGGTGATTATTGTTGATGACCACGGTCGACCTAAGTCTGTAAAGGCTTGGGTCACCGTTTCTCACTAATCTCCTTTCATTTGTGTGTTGCAGCAGTCAGAACGCGTTAAAGATAGTGAATGGTATTTAGATAGCGGCTGCTCGCGACATATGACAGGCGATGTATCTTTACTTGTGGACATTAAACCACATGCAGGAGGTTATGTTGCCTTTGCTGGAGATTCTGGGGGAACTATTTCTGGAAGAGGAACGTTAACTAACGGCAATGTTAGTTTTGAAAATGTGAACTACGTGGAACAGCTTACGCACAACTTGCTAAGTGTTTCACAGGTCTGTGATAAGGATTATACAACTGTGTTCACAAAGACAGAGTGTGTGATATTGAAGCCTGGTTATGTCATTCCGGAAGAATGGGTGTTACTGAGAGCACCAAGAAAGGATGACACCTACATTTTGAATATGAGAACTGTTGAGACATCGAACGAGTATACGTGTCTCTTGTCTAAGGCTTCTGAAAAGGATTCACTGCTTTGGCACAGACGAATGGGACATATTCATTTCAGAAAAATGAATTTCTTGACCAAAAATGATCGTGGGGCTGTTATTCGAAACAAAGCCCGTCTGGTAGTTCAAGGATATAGTCAATTAGAGGGTATTGACTATGATGAAGTTTTCGCTCCCGTTGCTCGTTTGGAATCAATTCGGATTTTTCTAGCTTATGCTTCTTTTAAAGGATTCCGCGTGTATCAACTTGACGTGAAGTGTGCCTTTCTTTATGGAGATGTCGACGCAGTGATTTATGTGTGTCAACCTCCAGGTTTTGAAGACCCAAAGCATCCTAATCATGTTTGCAAACTGAAGAAAGCTTTGTATGGTCTTCATCAATCTCCTCGACTTTGGTATGAGCGACTTGCCAAGTATTTGCTGACGAATGGTTTTGACAGAGGACAGATTGATAGCACGCTTTTCATCAAAAGGGAAGGAGCAGATTTGTTACTATTGCAGGTCTATGTGGACGACAGTATTTTTGGATCAACTAATGATCAGTTGTGCAAAGATTTTGAAGGACTGATGAAATCTGAGTTTGAAATGAGTGCTATGGGGGAACTCACGTTCTTTCTGGGGCTACAGGTTGAGCAATCTGATAATGGAATATATATTCACCAGTCAAAATATGTCACTGACATGTTAAAGCGATATGAATTGCTCAACTGTAAACACTACGGCACTCCAATTGAAGCAAGACACAATCTTGGACCTAATGAGGACGATGAAGATTGCAAGGAGAAAGACTATCGCTCAATGATAGGCTCTCTCATGTACCTGACTGCCTCAAGACCAGATATAGTGTTTGCCGTTTCTCTCTGCTCACGATTTCAAGCAAATCCGAAGGTGTCTCATATGAAGGCAGTAAAACGCATTTTTGGATATCTCGCTTTTAGGCCATCTCTGGGTCTATGGTATTCAAACGAGAAAAACTTCGAGTTAACTGCCTATTCGGATTCAGATCTTGGTGGCTGCAAGATAGATATGAAGTCAACTACTGGAGGATGTCAGTTCCTTGGATCGCGCTTAGTTTCTTGGCAGTGTAAAAAGCAGACTGCGGTTGCTATTTCCACAGCTGAAGCCGAGTATGTTGCTGCTGCAAGTTGCTGTTCTCAAGTTCTCTGGATTCAGCATCAGCTGCTTGATTACGGGTTCAATCTCTCTATGACTCCTATTTATATAGATAATACAGCTGCTATATCTATAACTCACAATCCCGTACAGCACTCTAAGACCAAACATATTGAACTTAGGTTCCACTTTATACGGGATTGCTTTGAGAAACACCTTATAGATGTCGTACATATAGAGACCCTTAAGCAGTGTGCGGACCTTTTCACAAAAGCCTTTTTGCGATCACGTTTTATTGAACTGGTCAATCTGATAGGTTTAAGGTTCTTTCAGTCAAAGAAATGATTTGTGACTTGGATTTTTAAGTTTTTAAATTCAATTAAAAAAAAAAAAAAAAAAAAAAAAAAAAAAAAAAAATCGCAACAGCCACTCTTTATACTCTTTAGTAATAAAGAAAACGCAAGGTTGCTACATTTTTAAAATAGACGTTGAAGTTGTGTCTGTAAACAACTTGGGATATGATAGTACATCGGGTGACATGCACAAAATGGAATTTTAAGGTTTATCTTGGATGTGTCAGTAGGTTTATCTGACACACTTAAAACAGTTTTTATCTAAATTATATTCATCATACGATGTATTGGTAGGCATGCTACACACCGGTTTGTGAGTGAGTAAGAAGTAATGATAAAACTTGTCTATTACTTTGTGAAAAATGTTATATGATGTATGACATAAGTCTTAATTGATAAATGGAAGTACTATCATACACTGTCATAATTATGTAATTGTAAAATGGGCATATAGTGATAATATGATTATTTGCCTAACTAATGGTGACTATTGTTGTACTCACGTACAGACCTGAATCCATTAGTTATGCAAATAGTCTCAAACTTGTTATGTTCATACTAAGGGACCCTCTGTTGTACTAAGTACAGATCTGGGGCCACTAGTATCTTCATAATCAGTTTGATGTATGCCTACATATAAATATCAAGTGTATATTACGAGAAAACCGAGATAAACTTGGTCTTGTAATCTCTACCTTGTGTGAATATGCAGTGTTTGTTTTACTAAAGTTTATCAGTATATCATATAATAGGTTTCACAAAATTAATATTCATTCTAACAATAAAGGTTAGCTCACAAATACGGATGTAACATGTTTTGGTGGACAAACAATACCAATAATTGTCTTGAAATAATTTTTATAAAAGGTGTTTTAAATGTGCCACGTAAATTTAAAGTGGACAAATATACTGATGATCGAAATAACACTTACTATTCCTAATAAATGCATGTTATTCCGATATGATCCCTAATCAGACAACGCAACTCCGTCACCAAAAATAGAGTGTTAGTAATTTTTATTTTTTGTAAAATTTAAGAAAATACCAAAAAGAATTTTTAGTTTTATGTTTTATTTTTATTCTAATTTATTTTTCCCGAGTCACGAGTTACTTGATTTTATTTGCTAAAATAACGAGTAAACGGTTTAAAAATTCAAATTTGGATCACAACTGTTTTATGCGACGTACGGCTCTACGTCGCCTGCGACGTCCCAGCCTACGTCGCACATAGGGTTAGACTTTAAATAGTATCCACTGCGACGTAACTCGTCACACTATTCACTATTCACGTGCGACGTAGCCTGCGACGTACGAGAGGCGATTTGCGACGTAGCATTTTTACGAGCATATTTGTGATTTGTTGCTATTTTCTTTCCGATCTATTCACGTAGTTTTGATCTACTCGTTATTCCGCACACTTAGGTACCGATTTTACCCATTTTCACCGTGTATATTGTGTTTAATTGCTATGTATATATTACGGGTTAAAGGGGTTTCGGTTTTGGGATAAATTAGATGGTATATCGTGTAAAGTACTGGTTATAATTTATGTTTTCGTGATCACCATCGTTAGCCGCACCTTGTAGTGCGATTGATTTTGAAAACCCCTAAATTCGAGGGTTAGGGTTTCTGGGTTGGGGATGAATGTTCGTCAGTGCGACGTACGATGCGACGTAGTGGCCTACGTCGCTTTTATTATTTATTGTTCATTTCCTACGTCGCCCTTCCCTACGTCGCTTTTTCTGCGACGTCCGATGCGACGTACTACGCTACGTCGCTCTTTTTATTAAAGTGATTAAATTCACAATAAATTGACAAATGCGACGTCCCCCTTGACGTCGCTCGAATTTTATGCGACGTCAGGCCTTACGTCGCTTTTCAATTTATTTTGAATTTTAGCGACGTACAATTCTACGTCGCTCTGTGTTCATGCGACGTACGTGGCTACGTCGCTAGTTCCAGGGAATTTGAAAGGTTTTGTTTAAAAAATATAACATTTTTCTAACCTTTTTCGAGTTGCAATCTGTTTCTGTTTGTGCAGATATGGCTTTGATTTTTGAAGCTCGTCACAATACGGCTGCTTTCCTTACTGACACTTCTGACAAAGCTGCACCGTATCGTCAGATGATCGCGTTTTTGAGACGCTCAAGGGTATTTCACGCCATTTCTGATAACACTATGGCGTTTGGGAATCTGATCAACCCTTTTTGGAGAAACGCAACTGTCGTTACTGAAAACGACGTTACACGATTGGTCTCTACTGTTCTGGGTACGGAGATCACTATTACAGAACAGAGCATTCGGGAACTATTACAGCTGAATGATCAACCGGATATGCCTGTCGGTTTTGATAATATTTTTGTTACCGGAGCTATGCAACGGATAGGATATCCCGGGATCCCCTCTGATCAGTATAGAAAAGCGAATCTCACACGCGTCTGGCGTTATTTGATACATGTGATCATTGTTTGCTTGGGGAATAGGAAAGGTGGAACGGATGGGATGAGCCGCAGTCTGGCTTCTGCTATGTTAGCGTTGATTTACAACAAGCCGTTCAACTTCTCGGGATTTATCTTCAGGGCTATGGTTGATAATGCGAATGCCGGGGATCAGAAATGGATTTTATATCCAAGATTTGTACAGTTGCACATCAATCGTCATCATCCGGAGCTTCAGGCACAGGGTGATATCGATCATCCGCTAAAGATTTCACCGATGATGAGTCGGATTTTTACTATCTATGCAGGGTTTGAGAAAGGGGTCGAGGCACCAAGGGATGTTCCTTTATTCGGTGCTATTATTGATGAAAATTATGTTCCGCCCCCAGATCCTCAGTATATGGATGTTCCAGCACCTCAGCAACCGCAGCAACCGTTTGTGAACATTCCAGTTCAAGCTGCGGGGGAGAACATACCTGCTCAAGCTGCGGGGGAGAACGTGGATGCTCTTTTGGAGAACATTGAGCAGTTCGGGCATGTGGATTCGGACAATCCAGCATCGCATGATACGGTTGAGAATTCCGATTCTGAAGATACTGCGAATGTAGGACCTCAGGATGGGGGTCCGACACCTGAGCATTCTGATGGTACTGTTCCGCATCCCTCTGAGATGGAACGTATCAGGCTTTCCGATTCATTCAGATATCTGAGGATTAAGCGTCGAATCAGACAAGGACGCAAGTATGTACCTCCAAGGGATACTGGAAAACGTACACGCGACGGTGATGATCCTGCTGATGAAACTTATCGACCGCCTCGTCGTGTTCGTCGTTCTTCGTCTACACGCGCTCCAGTCAATCCACAGCAACAGGATGTTTTTGAGATTCAACCGACTCCAGCTTTCATGCAAAAGATCATGGAAGATATGCAGCAGATGAAGCAAAAGCTGGAGGCTCAGGATGAGAAGATTGCTGAACAAGCTGCTTTGATCGAGGTTCAATCTAAAGAGCTTGAGGAAACGAAGAATAGGGTTAACGTTTTGGAAGGCAGGTTACTTGCCTCGGGGGAGTCTGGGTCTGGGATACCCACTTTAGAGTCAAGTGAACCTGTGTCTGTAAATCCCAACCCTGTAATTGAAAACGTTAATGAAAATATTTCTCTTTTGGATTATTTCTCTGTTGATGATATTCCAGGTCAACCAAGACCGCTGGCAGTTGATTACTCATTCGCTGACTTATCATTTATTCAGAGGATGGCCAGTGGAGTTGGCTCTGAGGAAGAAACAGAAAATGTGTTTGAGATGAATGAGGATGTCTCGATTGAAGAGGAACAGTTGGATGCAGATGAAACGTATGATGATGCACAATCTGGGGAAACTTATGATGATGCACCAATTATTGAATCTGATTCAAGTGAAGACGAGAGTCCTGATAAAGCTCAACATGGAGAATCAAGTTCTGCTGCAACTCCAGCTTCAGAGACACAGGCACCGGACTCAGCAGCAAAGAAATTAACTGCTGAAGAAAAGAGAGAGAGAAACAAGAAATGGTGGCCTAAGGGACGAAATCCAGTTCCTATTCCAGTGAAATGTCAAGTGTACCGGGTTAGTCGGAATTATACCGGTGTTATTAAAAGCTGGAAGTGTCAGAGGAATTTGTTTATGATCAAGAGAGAAGATGGAGTTCAGTATTTTAGAATGCGCTTTGATAGATTGAGTACGTTGCCAAAAGGAGAGATTAATCGATTAGCTCAGCTTAAATTGATTAATCCTTTCGAGAATGATTATGCTGAGTTCATTCAGAGAAGTCTACGTCGGGAAGTATTATTGAAGACTTATTCGAAATTGAAGCCGACGTTGGGAACTCGGTATACGTGGAAGAAAAAGATTGATCCAGTCACCAGGAAGCCTTTGGTTAAAGTTCACTATTCGCCGGCTAAATGTTTGACTGAGATACCTCTGGAATCAGTTCCTTATTATTTTCTGAGAAGACTTGTGAAATGGGAACTTGATCCACAGACTGGCGAAGCGGTTATTACTTTCGTTCCAGATTCTGAACCGTGGCCAGAAGTTGGAGGTATATGGAATCTAAGGCAAGCAACGTTTAGGCTGTATGATCCGATGAGTTTGATTAATTTTCATGAAAAAGATTTAAGAAAACTCTATGATAATCGGATTCGGGTTGGTCAGAAGAATGAATTCAACAGACGTTTAGCACAACAGTTTTACAATGTTGTTACTGTTTGCGTAGCTAATGGAATTCATGCCGACGGCCAGTTTCCTGCGGGCTGGGTTTAAAGAAGATTTTTGAAGACCAAGCTGAAGACACGGGGGAGTTTGTTAGTACATGTTTAGTGTCTGTCAGTTGGTCTAGCTCGTAGTTTGTAATTAGAAATAGTGTTTCTGACTCCTGCGACGTAGCGCACAACGTCGCAGGTGCGACGTCAGGTTTTGGGCCTGCGACGTAGCAGACGTCGCATGGGCTTGGGCCTGCGACGTAGCGTGCTACGTCGCAGGTGCCAGTTTTTGTATAAAAACGATTTGTGTTTTCTGTTTTAGGGTGGACGAAACCCTAAACGCAATTTGTCGAAATTCTCTGTAATCTGATCGACTATAAGCAATAATATTACGTTCGTTTGATATTGATTGCGTATTGATTGTTCGTGTGATTATTCGTGATCTAATTGTTATTTCCGCTAGCAATTAGAGTGACTCGGTTCGTTCTAGATCCAAAGTAAGGGACAAACATCTTGTAATCTATCTTGTAATTTAATAACTATCTAAGCGCTACTCTATAATTCGGTCGGATGTAACAATTCCCGACACCTTTTGTAATACATCCGTGGGATGTAACCTTTGAACTCGTATTATCTATCAAATATTCCTTGCTATTTCGACTCATATTAATTGCCATTTTTCATATTGAGGTTGTGTATTACCGCATTTATACATGAGCATCTGTGACAAATACAATTTTCTTACAAAATCTCATGTATCTTCATTTCTTTTATTGAAGAATCATGCCGCCGAAGACGAGACCATACACCGATGCTCAGCTTACATCACTCATAACTCAGGCTGTGACTGAAGCCCTAGCTCGGAATTCTACACCGAACTCCGGGAGAAACAGCGATTCCGCTGAAACCACTACCGCCACCAAGCCTTGTTCCTACAAGGATTTCCAGAACTGCAAACCCTTGAGCTTCAGGGGAACTGAAGGAGCCATCGGATTAATCAGATGGTTCGAAAAGATGGAATCTGTCTTCCGCATCAGCAAATGTGCGGAGGACGACAAGGTCAAATTCTCCACCTGCACCCTCGAAGATGGTGCCCTCTCATGGTGGAACTCATATGCCCGGTCTATGGGTATTGACACCGCTTATCTACTCCCCTGGGAGGATCTGAAGAAAATGCTCACTGATGAGTATTGCCTAGCCGAACAACTACAGAAGCTGGATGAAGAGTTCTGGCACTTAAAAGTGCAGGGATCTGATATTGTTGGATACACCACCAGATTCCAACAGCTCACCATCCTTCGCCCAGCTATGGTAAGTACCGAACATGAAAAGATCAAGAAATACATCCGCGGCCTTTCGGAACCTGTCTGGGGAAATGTCGCCTCATCAAATCAAACCTTCCTTCATGGCGCCATCCGGTTGGTTCATGAACTCTTAGCCATGAATGAGGACCCAGAACCACCCACTCCATCCTCCAACAACAACAAAAGAAAGTGGTCCAACCACCACAACAACTACCAGAACAAGAAACCCGACACCATCAAGGCCTACAACTCCACCACCGAAACCAAACGGGGTTACACCGGGAACAAACCCTACTGTTCCAAGTGCAACCGCCACCACGAAGGTCCTTGCGAAACCCCGTGCAATAACTGTAAGTGGTATGGACACCTCACCAAAGACTGCAGGTCCCCCAACAACTCCAGTAACAACTCCAACCGCAACGCCAGGCCATCCAAAGCCTGCTATGAATGCGGAAACCCTGGGCACTACAGGAACGAGTGCCCAAAACTGAAGAACAAGGGCAACAACAACAACAACGCCAAGGGTAGAGCCTTTGTACTCAACTCTGGGGAAGCCCGTCAAGACCCGAATGTGGTCACGGGTATGTTCCTCCTCAACAACTTGACTGCATCTATTCATCTATTCTGTTTGATACTGGTGTCGATAGGAGCTTTATATCTGATGAGTTTTACCCCCTACTTGACATCACCCCTGTGGCCCTAGATGTTAAGTACACCATAGAACTAGCAAACGGTAAACTCATAGAAACCGATAGTGTGATATCTAATTGCACTTTAAATCTAGAGGACAAAATCTTTTCCATTGATCTCATGCCTGTTAGAATCGGAAGTTTTGACATCATCGTGGGTATGGACTGGTTGTCCAAGCATCGGGCCGAAATCGTCTGTCATGATAAGATTGTCTGCATTCCTCTCGCCGATGGTAGAACCTTGATCATACAGGGGGAGACCGGTGGGACGAGACAGAATATCATCTCTTGTTTGAAAACCCGAAAATTTCTGAGAAAGGGTTATCCGGCAATTCTCGCGCACGTCATGGAGAAAAAGTCGGAGGAGAAGCGACTTGAGGATGTGCCAATCGTACGAGACTTTCCAGAAGTCTTTCCTGAAGAACTACCTGGTCTACCTCCACCAAGACAGGTCGAGTTCTCAATCGATCTCGTGCCAGGTGCCGCACCCGTGGCCCGAGCACCATACCGCTTAGCCCCATCTTAACTTCAGGAGCTATCCACCCAGTTACAGGAACTCCTGGATAGAGGATTCATCAGACCGAGTTCTTCACCTTGGGGAGCTCCGGTCTTGTTTGTCAAAAAGAAAGACGGTTCATTCAGAATGTGTATCGACTACCGAGAGTTGAACAAATTGACCGTCAAGAACCGTTATCCACTTCCTCGAATTGATGACCTGTTTGACCAACTTCAAGGGTCGAGTATTTATTCAAAGATCGATCTTCGGTCAGGTTTTCATCAACTACGGGTTCGCGACACCGACATTCCGAAAACGGCTTTCAGAACTCGATACGGACACTACGAGTTCCAAGTGATGCCCTTTGGTTTAACCAACGCACCGGCTGTATTCATGGACCTTATGAATCAGGTGTGCAAACCCTATCTTGACAAGTTTGTCATTATCTTCATTGATGACATCCTCATTTATTCGCGCAACGAGCAAGAGCATGCGCAACATCTCAAAACCATCCTAGAACTACTTAAGCATGAGGAGCTTTACGCCAAATTCTCTAAGTGTGAGTTCTGGATGCAGACCGTTCAATTCCTTGGACACGTGATTGACAGTCAAGGAATTCATGTAGATCCTTCAAAAATCGAAGCTATCAAGTGCTGGCAAGCACCTACCACACCGACCGAAGTACGGCAGTTTCTAGGACTTGCAGGGTACTATCGGCGATTCATTGAGAACTTCTCTAAAATAGCTCAACCACTCACGACACTGACTCAGAAGGACAAAAAGTTCGATTGGATTGATAAACAAGAGTCAGCGTTCCAACTTTTGAAACAAAAGTTTTGCAGTGCTCCAATTCTATCACTACCTGAAGGCACCGATGACTTCGTGGTATACTGCGATGCTTCTCATCAAGGTCTCGGTTGCGTATTAATGCGACGAGACAAGGTCATTGCCTACGCCTCACGACAACTCAAAATCCACGAAAAGAACTACACCACTCACGACCTCGAACTTGGAGCTGTCGTGTTCGCTCTCAAAATCTGGAGACATTACCTCTATGGCACTAAGTGCACAATCTTTACCGACCACAAAAGTCTCCAACACATATTCAATCAAAAGGATCTCAACATGAGGCAACGTCGATGGGTCGAGTTGCTTACCGATTACGACTGCGAAATCAAATACCATCCGGGTAAGGCAAATGTTGTTGCCGATGCCCTCAGCCGAAAGGAACGATCGAAGCCACTTCGAGTCCGAGCCCTCAGTATGACTATTCATAACGATCTAAACATTCAGATCCTCACCGCTCAACTCGAAGCCCTCAAAATCGAAAACATCGAAAACGAATCCTTACGGGGCATGAATAAACAATTCGAAATCAAACCTAACGGAGTTAGGTGTTTCTCTAACCGAATCTGGTTGCCTAGTTTTGGGAACCTGCGAGACTTGGTGATGGATGAAGCTCACAAGTCCAAATATTCTATCCATCCGGGATCCGACAAAATGTATCACGGCATCAAGAAATTCTATTGGTGGCCGAACATGAAAGCTGAAATCGCCACCTACGTCAGCAAGTGCCTTACTTGCTCGAAAGTCAAAGCGGAATATCAAAAGCCTTCTGGCTTACTTCAACAACCCGACATTCCTGAATGGAAATGGGAACAAATCGCCATGGATTTCATAACCAAACTACCCAAGTCATCGAGCGGTTGCGATACCATTTGGGTGATCGTCTATCATCTCATGAAATCTGCTCATTTCCTGGCGATTAAGGAAACCGATAAAATGGAACGCCTTACATGAATCTACATCAAGGAAGTCGTCTCTCGACAAGGTGTTCCAATCTCGATTATCTTCGATAGGGATAGTCGCTTCACATCTCACTTTTGGCAATCACTTCAGAAATCGTTGGGTACCCGTCTCGATATGAGTACCGCATACCACCCTCAAACCGATGGCCAAAGTGAACGAACTATTCAAACACTGGAAGACATGCTACGAGCCTGCGTAGTTGACTTCGGTGTAAACTAGGAACAACATCTACCTTTGTGCTAGTTTTCGTACAACAATAGCTACCATACCAGTACTGGAGCTGCACCTTTCGAGGCACTGTACGGTCGTAAGTGCCGGTCACCTATCTGTTGGACTGAAGTGGGAGATAGCCAACTCACTGGTCCGGAAATCATTCATGAAACCACCGAGAAAATCGTCGGTATCCAAAACAAACTCAAAGCCGCACGTGATCGTCAGAAAAGTTACGCTGACGTGAGACGCAAACCACTCGAGTTCCAGGTTGGGGATCAAGTACTCTTGAAAGTATCGCCTCGGAAAGGTGTAATCCGATTCGGCAAACGAGGGAAGTTAAACCCCAGATACATTGGACCTTTTGAGATCCTCGAGAGGATTGGTCGAGTGGCGTATCGATTGCAGCTGCCATCCGAGCTCAGCAGTGTGCACCCCACTTTTCACATTTCTAACTTGAAGAAATGTCTGTCTGATGAGACACTTATTATCCCACTCGATGAAATTCGTGTTGACGACAAACTTCACTTCGTTGAGGAACCCGCTGAAATCATGGACCGTGAGGTCAAACAACTCAAGCAAAGTCGTATTCCCATCGTCAAGGTCAGGTGGAATTCGCGGCGTGGTCCGGAATTCACCTGGGAACGGGAGGACCAGATGCGACTCAAGTATCCTCAACTCTTCACTGATTCTACATCAAACCCGACATCGAGCTAAATTTCAGGACGAAATTCTTCTAACAGGGGAAGAATGTGACACCCGTCAAATTAGGACTAGTAATTTGTGCCTAATCAATTGTAAATACATGTAATTAGTTCTGTGTTAGGCTAATTAATGTATCAAAATATATATTGTTGAATATATACGATTATGCGATTTGATTAAATCGTACAATTTTCAGATCGAATGTAATTCGACTCAATTAAATACGGACGTTGGTGAACAAATTTTATTAAATAATATAACATTATTTAATAACGCAATTATATCCAAAATATTATTTTTATAATATTTCGTACACAACTCGTATCGTACAAACAATTTTGCTATTTAAAAATGTCAAACGCGCAAACAATTCAAAATAAAGATAAGTTATATTTTATAACTCAGATATAAAGTATTTAATAAAATACTTCAACAAAAATATGGAATAATCATTCGTATTTTAAAACCTATATTTAAACGTATAAAATAATTATTTAACGTTTAAACGATTGGGAAAACGAACACCGTACGGAGCGCGTACACGGGGAATCAAAAATCAGCCAAAAAGGAGGTGAGGTCACCACCCCCACCTCACTTTTCACTCTCTTTCTTTTTCTCTCTTCCTTTTTTTTTTCTCTCTAAAATCACAAATTAACACAACCACCACCTTTAATCCCCAAAAACTACCACGAAACGACGTTGGATCACCTCACCCGTTTGGAAGAAAAGATTCACCTCATCACGATCTACGTTTCTACCTTTCCGGATTTCTCCGGCGTTAACTTGTAAGTTTTCGACGAATTCTTGAAACCGCTTAAATCTTCGTTAAAATACTTGATTTTGGTTTAGATATGCTTAAAATGTCCAAATATGGGTTGGGTAAAAGAATCGGACAAAGTGGTCGCCGAAAAACTCGTTTTTGGCTCAAAAATCCATCATCAGCTCGAAGTAACGCAACGACGACTGCAGTATAGCGTCACTTCGTGCGTCACTTAAGTGACGCATTGAGTGACGCTAAAAGCCCTAATTTTGCGTCACTTGCCTAAGTGCCGCATAAAACCCCTTTTTCCCGACACTTGTCTAAGTGTCACAAATTCAATACTCGTCACTCTAAACCGACACTTACAACCGACACTTCCTTAAGTGTCGCCCTATATGCGTCACTTGCACAAGTGACGCAATTAGATCAGAATCCGTCATTTTATGAGACACTTCCTGAGTGTCGCCTAAGCCCTAAGTGTCGCTATAAGTGACGCTAAAAACAGAAGGTTTCAAACCAATTTTTACTAAGTGTCGAGACCTAAAATTTTATCACTTGATTTCACCGAAATTCAATTCCAGATGCGTTTTTCACCAAAGCAATATAATAGAAATAAAAATTTTTTGAGCTGACTTGGCATCTCGACCCCAACCAGGGGCCATTACCTTGGACCCCGCCAGGGGTTGCCACCCCTGGTACCTCGCTTACCAGGGGCGCTACCCCCGTCACCTAAAGCGTATAAATACTTTTAAGTATAACTATTTGAAATCAGAATAATAATGTTAAGATTATTACTACAACTTATCACCAACGGGCCGAACACGTTTTCAAAACACAAGTTAATCAAACAACCAAATCGAAGTAATTTGGACATTATAGTTGAACGAACAAATACGAAGGTAGTCTTTGTAACTACCTACTCATATTAATAACCATCGCGTGTCGTGGACACCCTCAGGTTATCTGTCTGCGGACATCTCACTGCTTGATTAAGTATCGTACGTTTATTGACCAAACGCTTCACGACTCAGGTGAGTCTCATAGCCCCTCTTTTTACCGCTTTTTACTCAGGGGTGTGATTCAATGCTTATTTTAACATGTGAACGCAAGTACCAACTTTACAATATACTACATGAGTTGTTTTCCACTAATCATTTCAAAGTCCTCCATCAGCATAGTTTGGTAATACGTTGTAGCGTGATTATTAGTATATGGTACCATATAGGATTGACCCTCCTCGTCCGGGTTAGCAAGCACTAACTGGGTAAACGGACGTACTAATAATTGTTCAGACGAGTGTGGATTAGGCACTCGTGGAGGCACCTCGCTCGGAATTCTCTATATGGGACCCGACCCTCGAGTTAAGCTCAGACTATGTGCTCATTGCTATATACATTACTATTTATTTGCTGGATGCAAATCATTACTTAAATCTTGCGGTTCATACGATATTATCTGATTTCAAACCTGTGAGCTCACCAGCTTTAGCTGACCTATTTTAGCATGTATCACAGGTACCCAGCAGTAGATTGGACTGCCATGGGATTACTATAGCTCGAGTCAGCATGCAGACATTAGAGATTTTCTTGCATTAGTATATTTTGTACAAGTACTTATGTACTGAAATCTCTCACATTTTCGAACACGAGCTATGTATTTGGCTGTAAATGTTGTAAACAATTAAATATTAATATATTTTGTTAAAACAACGCATATAGAGTCGTTTACTATATATCTTTGTGCTTTGATTATTGATTAGTAACACCCAATGTATGCTTCCGCTAAACGATAAATTTAGGGGTGTTACATTATCCATTTATATCAAGTCCACAAGTGTTGGTTTTCAAGTTTTACCAAAATAAGTCCATACTTTATGTTTTCCAGAAAATACACCTCATTGTTGGATTTTTATAAAATTCCACAGTCCATAAACAAATCCAACAAAATTACCAGTTGTTCCCCCATATGTTTCTAGTTTCAGTAACATTTACAGTAATTTAAGATGAGTCTAAATATTTTTAATAATTACATTTATCTTCTGTGGTCAGATTTGGACACATGCATGAAGTCGTAATTTCTGGGCAAAATTTATCGGTTTGCAGCAAAAGTGGTCAACATGAAACTTGTAGAAAAAAAATTTGTGAACTTTTGGTGTTGGTTTCAAGTTATTTGGAGATGTATAGTCTGAGATATGGTTAAAACCATAAGGCTAAAGTTTCTGGATTTCAGGAACAGATTGTCTATGTGTTTTCATAAAAATTATTAAAAATGGTAAACGAACTCATAAAAAGATAAGGCCAGTGGGGTTCGAAAGATAACTTCTTGAACTTAATTTTTGACTATAAAAAGGTCCATTTTTATGAAGAAATAAGTTTTATAAAAATCGTGGAAATGGATAAAAGTTTCTGGACAGAAACATTTCTTGCATTTTTCATGAGTTTTAAGTTAAGAAAAGAGTTTTTATGTAAAGTTTTGTTAGTTTTGTTACAATACTTGTGAGTGAATTTTTGATAATTATTATAAACATAAAGATGAATAGAAAAGAGTCCTCAATGATGATTTGAAGAAGAAATGACAGCAAGATAATGAGAGACTTGAGAGCTTGATTTTTCTTGAAGAACTTTGCAAAATGATGAAGGATTAAAGTGGTGGTTTATGGTGGTGTATTGGTGGTTTATGGTGGTGGGATGGTGATGGTTTTCTCCAGATTTTAGAGAGAGAAGGAGCCTTAGAGAGAGGCTAGAGAGCAATTGAGGTGAATGTGAGTGAATGGAGTGAAGTCTTGCATGAATGTGGAGTGGTGTAAGGAGGTAGAATGATGTGATGGTTTTGCATGTAAAAAGAGTGGGTGAAGTTGGGGGTGCCACATGGGCCCCATGTGATGGGTGGTGAGTTTTAATCTTCGATTTCCAGACTGTGTTGCGTTCTGTGTTCGTTTATTCGTTATTTCGTTTAATCGTTAAATCGCATGACGTTATTTTGAATTGTTTTTATTAACGATGTTTTTGGGATTATTTTCCATTGAAGTATTGTTAGAATACTTTATTTTTTGTTACCGAAATATTTATCGAGTTTCGTTTCGTTGCCGAATGTGATTCGCGCGTTTTCGTTGCATTTGAGACGTTTTAGCCAAAACGTCTAAGTTTTTCGTGTATTATTTTAACAAAATAATAATATATGATAAATAACTTCTTAAAAATAGATTCAAGTTATTTATAGAAATGTTTTCACCAACATCGTATATTAAGTCGGACTCCGTCCGGTAGTTTCGCGTAATTACAACTAATTACGTAAGCGTAATATAAAACAATTACGTAAGGGTATATTCACATAAATATACAATTAGTTACAAGTAATTACAAGTATTTAGCCTAATACTAAACTAAACACATGTAATTAGGGTTTCGATTAGGTTTAACAATTTCCCTAAATCGTCGGTTGTCACATTCTCCCCCTGTTAGGAGAATTTCATCCCGAAATTAGCTTGTTGCCGCAGTCTATGGTGTATCTAAGAATAGATGTGGATGTTTCAGTTGCATTTGGTCTTCCCGTTCCCAAGTGAATTCAGGACCACACCCTGAATTCCACCGGACTTTAACGATTGGAATATGACTCTGTTTTAAGAGTTTGACCTCACGGTCCATGATTTCAATCGGTTCCTCGACAAAGTGAATTTTGTCATCGATGTGGATTTCGTCGAGTGGAATGACCAGTGTCTCATCAGACAGACATTTCTTCAGGTTAGAAATGTGGAAAGTGTTGTGCACGCTACTGAGTTGTGGTGGTAGCTGCAGTCAATATGCCACCGGACCGATTCTTTCAAGAATCTCAAATGGTCCAATGTACCTAGGGTTCAGTTTACCGCGTTTACCAAAACGAATGACACATTTCCAAGGTGATACTTTCAGAAGTACTTTGTCCCTGACTTGAAATTCGAGGGGTTTGCGTCTCACGTCAGCGTAACTCTTCTGACGATCACGAGCGGCTTTCAGCCGGTTTTGTATGGTTATGATTTTCTCGGTTGTTTTGTGAAAGATTTCAGGACCAGTGAGTTGGCTATCGCCCATTTTGGTCCAACAGACGGGTGATCGGTACTTTCGACCATAGAGTGCCTCGAATGGTGCAGCACCAATGCTGGTATGATAACTGTTGTTGTACGAAAACTCTCACAGAGGTAAGTGGTTTTCCCAGTTTTTAACGAAGTCAACTACGCACGCGCGCATCATATCTTCCAAGGTCTGGATGGTTCGTTCACTTTGACCATCGGTTTGTGGGTGATAAGCAGTACTCATATCCAGACGAGTTCCGAGGGCTTTTTGAAGTGTTTGCCAGAATCGAGAGGTGAAGCGGCTTTCTCTATCAGAGATGATCGAGATGGGTATGCCGTGTCATGCTACAACCTCTTTAATGTAGATGCGAGCCAAACGCTCCATCTTGTCGGTTTCTTTGATAGCAAGGAAATGGGCAGATTTCGTGAGACGATCAACGATCACCCAAATGGCATCGCAACCGCTCGGTGTTTTCGGTAGTTTTGTGATGAAGTCCATGGTTATATGTTCCCATTTCCATTGAGGTATTTCGGGTTGTTGAAGCAGTCCGGAGGGTTTCTGGTATTCAGCCTTAACCTTGGAACAGGTTAAACATTTGCTAACATAAGTGGCTATGTCAGCTTTCATGTTAGGCCACCAATACCGTTGTTTGATGTCGTGATACATCTTGTCGGCTCCAGGATGTATAGAGTATCGTGATTTGTGAGATTCATCCATCACTAAATCTCGTAGGTTTCCAAAGTTCGGTAACCAGATTCGGTTAGAGAAGTATCGAGTTCCATCGGGTTTGATTTCGAATTGTTTATCCATGCCTCGCAAGGCCTCATTTTTCATGTTTTCGTTTTTGAGTGCTTCGAGTTGAGTGGTGAGGATTTGAGTGGTGAGGTCATTGTGTATGGTTAAACCAAGGGCTCGAACTCGAAGGGGTTTCACTTGTTCCTTTCGGCTTAGGGCATCGGCAACAACGTTAGCCTTGCCCAGGTGGTAACGGATTTCGCAATCATAATCGGAAAGTAGTTCGACCCATCGGCACTGCCTCAGGTTTAGGTCTTTATGATCGAAGATGTGTTGGAGACTTTTGTAGTCGGTGAAGATAGTACATTTTGTACCGTACATATAGTTTCTCCATATTTTGAGTGCAAAAACTACAGCTCCCAATTCGAGGTCATGGGTGGTTGATGGCACCCGAAAGCGTCGGTGTCGTTGATGGTAAATAATCGAGCGCCAACAGGGGTTTTAAAATTTATAAATAGCGGGGCTTAAATTATATATACTACCTACTCTGGTTAGTAAGCGGTAAGTATAACCTAAGATCGTTCTATGAATCGAAATGTGTGGGTGATTAAAGCTGGTGCTTTCGGTAGGGAAGTATTTAGGATGGAACAAAGTAGGTAGGTTTGGGGGTTTTACACTAAAGACAAATAATTAAAGTGCAGGAAAGTAAATTGCAGGAAATTAAAATACAGGAAAGTAGATAAAGATAAATATGTGATTGCTTAGACTTTGATAATTAATGTTTCGGGATGACAGACTAAATAGGGACAATACTTAATATCAACAGCACATAAGATATAATGAACAACTCTATATGCGTCATTTACAATACATTGGTATTATAAAAGTCTTACACTATTATAATAGTTTACAAAAGCTCGAATTGATGTAAGAGATTCCATGTCATAACTAATTTATACAAAATATAGTAATGCATGATAATCTCCTGATGTTTGCATGAGACTCGAGCTAATGGGCATCCTGAGTGAGCAGACTTACTGCTGCGAACCTGAGAATACACGCTAAATTGGTCAGCTTACGCTGGTGAGCTCACAGGTTTAATGATAAAGTATAATGTATGAACCGCAAGATTTAAGTATGATGATTTGCAATTAAGCAAATAAATAAATGATAAATGATGTATATAACTGCCATGAGCACATAGTCTGAGCTTAACTGGGGTGTCAGGATCACAATTAAGTGCCTGAGCGAGGGTGCCTCTATGCGTGTGCCTAATCAACACACGTATGAACAAATGATAATGCGTCCATTTTGACCAGTCAGTACTTGCTGACCCGAACGGGGATTGTCAGCCCTATATGGTACCATACACTAACATTCACACTACAAAGTATTACCAAACTACGCTAATGAGGACTTATGATGATTAGATGATTAACTCATGCAGAATATAGCGATATTTGATACTTGCGTTCACATGTAAAACAAAACAGGCATGTATTCTCACCCCTAGAGTAAAAACAGTAAAATAGGGGCTATGAGACTCACCTGAGTCTGATGAGATACTATCAAGCACTAATGATGGTGTACAAGGGAAATGATGTCGTCTCCAACGATCGAAACCTGCTGGACGTCCTAAACGCGCAAGGTTTTAATGATTAGATGTCTCAACAGATCATCAATGCTAGTTGTCCATCAACTAGTTATGTCCAATGTTTGATTGTTTTGTTTGAGTTTTGAAAACATGTACGGCCCGTTAGTGATGGTTTGTATTGTACGAATGTAAGTTTTGTATAAAGTTTTATTATTGTATGTGTTGAATACTTAGTGTAGTAAGTATTTTTCAAGTTTCTTTTATTGTATTCGAAAGTACATGTATGCATTTATATCCGAATGTTGTGGTCAAATATGTTATTTTCTGAAAGTCAACAGAAGTCAACTTAGTCAAACTGGTCAAACTAGTCAAGCCGGTTAATTTAGTCAACTGGTCAAGTCTGGTCAACTGGTCAAATTAGTCAACTGGTCAAGTTGGTCAAATCTGGTCAAATCTAGTCAAACTATCTCGGTTTGACCCAAAACTTTTACACAACCTTTATCATGTTATAATACTTATAGAAAACGAGTTTCGTGACCATTGGTGACCCACAAGTGTCGTTTTTATATTTATGTCAAAAACAGTCCATATTTCATGCTTTCGGTTTTTGTCGGTTTGTTTCGCCACAAGATTTCTACACTTTCTGGTTCAAATTCAAGTCCACAAATTTTTACCAACTGTTCTTCCACTAATATAGTACCTAACATAAATTTCTTGAGATTTATAGTGTCCATTTCGTTAGTTAAATAATTCCGCGTAAGTACCGAACACAGTTTTCGACTTTCATCATACCAGTCCCATAAATCGACTTGTAAAGAAAAACGTGTGTATTTCTGGAAGGAGCTATAGAAGAACTTTTTGTAGATCTTTTCAATACGCAACTTTAAAAAAAAAATCGTTGTCTAACTCTTCCTAGACTCAAGATATGATCATTTTAGTAACCTGTGTTTTTCTGGACAGATTATGTATATTCATATATGCTTTATAAAAACGTGTTTTAACAATGATTTTGGACATAAACAAGTTAATGGAGCTATAAAACATCAAAATCAGTAACATGCATGTATATTTCTAGAGAGAGAATGTGGGTTTCCTTACAAAGAGATGGTGAAAATGAAGAAGATGATGAAGATAAAGTGCTTGTTCTTGATTCCTTCCTCTTGTTTCTTCTTTAATCTTTGATAAATGATGATGATTGACGATTTTTGATGATGATGAGAGGTTTTCTTACTGAGTTTATGTTGAAAGAAATGGAATAGAGAGAATAAAGGTTGAAGTGTGAAATGAGGGGAAATGATGAGATGAAGTGGGAAAGTGTGAATGCTGTGTGTGTAGAAGTGGCTAAGTCATCAATTGGTGATGAAAGTGGTGTGGGCATGTGGGAGCCAGCCCATAGGGCCTCACAATGCAGATTTTTGGTTAAATTTCATTCCTCAATTTTACGCTCCGCGCGGCGTTCGTTTCCTCGTTCGTTTCGATGTTTATACATAAGTTAAACGTTTTATACACGCGTTTAAATAACGATTCGAATTTTGATATTTTTGATTGAAGTATATAATATAACTATTTGAAAACATTTATAAAAATGTTCCGTTAATTTAGCGGCCTCGATTTGCGTGTTCGTTTTACGAAGGTTTAATCTCGTAACGTTTAAACTAAACGTTTTTTGTTATCGTTTTAAGACACGATATTTTAAATGAAAGTTTTACTCGAAATGATATATTTTAAACTTATAAAATATATTTTGGCTTCATATGATTGTCGGGCGCGTTCCTCGTGGTTTCGGCACGTTTGTGATACTTTATACGATACGTTTTACATGTTAAATATTATCAACATAATATTTATGAGTTAATGAGTTTATTAAACAATTTCACATCATTTAACATTTTGTTCACCAACGTCCGTATTTATAATGTATCTGAATCCATCCGATAGTAAAATGTACTATTTAAACAAATAGTATACGTGTGTGTGTGTATATATATAAGCATATATCAATACACATAATGTTACACATAACTAATCCTAATTACATGTATTAACAGTTATGATTAGGCACTAATACTAGTCCTAATTGGTCGGGTGTCACATTCTCCCCTTCTTAAGAAAACTTCGTCCCGAAATTTAGCTCTGAGTTGTCGTGTGAGGAGAGTCTATGAAAAGATGTGGGTATTTGAGTCGCATTTGGTCTTCCCGTTCCCAGGTGAATTCCAGACCACGCCTCAAATTCCACCGAACTCTGACGATAGGGATACGACTTTGCTTAAGCTGTTTGACCTCACGGTCCATGATCTCCACTGGTGTCTCGACAAAATGAAGTCTGTCGTCGATTTGAATCTCCTCGAGCGGGATAATGAGTGTCTCATCGAACAGGCATTTCTTAAGATTAGAAATGTGGAATGTGGGATGCACGTTACTAAGCTCAGGAGGTAGCTGCAATCGATATGCGTCTGGACCAATCCTTTCAAGGATCTCAAAAGGTCCAACGTATCTAGGATTTAGCTTTCCACGTTTGCCGAAGCGGATGACACCTTTCCAAGGTGATACTTTGAGCAGAACTCGATCTCCAACTTGGAACTCGAGATGCTTGTGTCTCACGTCAGCATAACTCTTATGACGATCACGTGCGGCCTTCAACCGTTGCTGGATACCAACAATCTTCTCGGTGGTTTCATGAATGACTTCAGGACCAGTGAGTTGGCTGTCTCCCACTTCGGTCTAACAGATAGGCGACCGGCACTTACGACCGTACAGTGCCTCGAATGGCGCAGCTCCAATGCTGGTATGATAGCTGTTGTTGTACGAGAATTCGCACAATGGCAGATGATGTTCCCAATTTGCACTGAAGTCAATTACACAGGTGCGTAGAATATCTTTCAGTGTTTAAATTGTCCTTTCACTTTGGCCATCGGTTTGTGGATGATATGCAGTACTCATATCCAAACGAGTACCCAAGGATTTCTGTAATGGTTGCCAAAAGCGAGATGTAAAACGGCTATCTCTATCAGAGATAATCGAGATTGGAACGCCGTGTAGGGATACAATCTCCTTCAAATAGATTCTTGTGAGACATTCCATTTTGTCTGTTTCCTTGATGGCAAGGAAATGAGTAGATTTGGTAAGTCGATACATGATCACCCAAATGGTATCGCAACCGCTTGACGTCTTCGGGAGTTTAGTGATGAAATCCATAACAATTTTCTCCCATTTCCATTGACGGATGTCCGGTTGTTGGAGTAGTCCAGAAGGCTTCTGATACTCCGCCTTGACCTTTGAGCATGTGAGGCACTTATTGACGTACGTTGCAATCTCTGCTTTCATGTTTGGCCACCAGTACAATCCCTTGATGCCATGATACATCTTGTCCGATCCAGGACGTATAGAGTATTTGGACTTGTGAGCTTCATCCATCACCAAGTTGCGTAGGTTTCCAGAACTAGGAAATCAGATTCGGTTAGCGAAGTACTTGACCCCATTGGGTTTGGTTTCGAACAGTTTCTCCATGTTGCGCAAGGCCTCATTCTTCAGGTTTTTGGGTTTTAATGATTCGAGCTAAGCAGTGAGAATTTGAATGATAAGATCATTATGAATGATCATGCTGAGGGCTCGGACTCGAAGTGGTTTTGGGCGCTCTTTTTGACTTAGGGCATCGGCAACAACATTTGCTTTGCCCGGATGGTACTTGATTTCGCAGTCGTAATCGGTAAGCAACTCGACCCAGCGACGTTGCCTCATGTTGAGATCCTTCTGATCGAATATATGCTGAAGACATCTATGATCGATGAAGATGGTACATTTTGTGCCATACAGATAGTGTCTCCAGATCTTGAGTGCAACACAACGGCTCCTAGTTCGAGATCATGAGTCGTGTAGTTCTTCTCGTGAACTTTGAGTTGTCGGGAGGCGTAGGCAATAATCTTGTCCCGTTGCATCAACACGCAACCAAGACCTTGATGTGAGGCATCGCAGTATACCACATAGTCATCGTTGCCTTCGGGTAATGATAGAATCGGTGCACTGCAAAGCTTGTGTTTCAATAGTTGAAATGCTGACTCTTGTTTCTCAGTCCATTCGAACTTCTTTTCCTTCTGAGTCAGTGTCGTGAGAGGTTGGGCTATTTTTGAGAAATTCTCTATGAAGCGTCGATAGTAACCAGCCAGACCTAAGAATTGGCGTACTTTGGTCGGTGTTGTAGGTGCTTGCCAGCATTTGATAGCCTCAATCTTTGATGGATCTACGTGAATTCCCTGTCTATCAACCACATGACCAAGGAATTGAACGGTTTGCATCCTGAACTCACACTTGGAGAATTTAGCATATAACTCTTCGTGTCTAAGAAGTTCTAGAAGGACTTTGAGATGTTGCGCGTGTTCCTGTTCATTGCGCGAGTAGATGAGAATGTCATCGATGAAGACAATGACAAACTTGTCGAGATATGGTTTGCACACTCGGTTCATAAGATCCATGAATACAGCCGGTGCGTTTGTCAAACCAAATGGCACCACTTGGAACTCGTAATGCCCATAGCGAGTTCGGAAGGCAGTATTTGGGATATCGATGTCACGAACTCGTAACTGATGATAACCTGATCGTAGATCTATCTGTTGGGTTTTCTATTCCCTAACTAGATTAACATATGCAGCGGAAAATAACAATTAATCTAGAGCAACTAGGAAACTAAACCCTAAAGGACGCTACTTAATAAAGCTATTAACAATAACAAAATAAATAGATAAATGAGAAAATACTAACCTTTGAGAAAACCAATTTCTCACACGCAGACCACCTCGCAGAACCTTCACGCAGACTCCTTGCTCGACCTTCCATGCTTTGGATGGCAAGTGCCCAAAGTAGAACACCTCTAATGCTTCACACCCGTGAACCAAGAGAAACTCCAAATCCTAAGGTCCCGACTCTACATCGTGTAAACTCTCACAAGGATTCGGAATGAGAAAGAGAGAAAGTATCGAATTCAATTCGAAACTGGGATGACTGGAAACCATGGATTATGCCTCTATTTATAAGGGGAGAGGGAGCCCAGGGTTTTATCACTTGGCCGATGTGGGACAACTGAATTCGTCCTCCAACTGCCGGTTGGAGCTTCCAACCGCCGGTTGGACTTGATTCCTGCCCAAGTCATGACACGTCTACACCGCCTTACAAACCCTAACCTCCAACCGCCGGTTGGCCTCTCCAACCGCCGGTTGGAATCACTTTCTAGAATATTCCTTTTGTTTCATATTAATATTCAATTAATAAACAACTAAATATTCTTTATTGTTTATGTTGGCACCCGATCAGGTCGGTGTCGTTAACGATTACTAACCGGGCACCAGCAGTGGGTTGTTTTAAATTTGTAATCGCGGGGCCTAAGTTTTTCCTAACAATGCTAATCCTAAGGGTGAGCAAGTGGTAGGTATGACCTAGAGTCGTTCTTCAAACCGACTGAATTGAAACTAAGGCGAGGCAGATGAGGGCTTTCAAACTAGTGAATGGTTTATAAAATAGTGGGGGTTTTGGTTTTTATATTAACTAACTTAGGCAAGTAAATAAACAAAAGCGAAATAAAAGTAAAACCTAAAGCAGATAGATAAATATAGTGTTTGCTGAGACTTCGTTAATTAAGTTATGGGATGATATTTGGAGAAACTATTTTGAAAGATATTAGTTAATTATCATTCTTGAATACTTGCATGTAAACACTAGATTCCCTACTAATTAAAATCCCATTAGCATGTCACACCGGGAGCTAGGTTATGGTAACATTACAAAGTATTTTGAATAATAAGCAAAATCTTCATTAAGGTTTAATAATACTTTCATATGAACGGGAACAAAATCTTAAGGTACTAGACATAACTGAATCATATAACGATTCCTCGTCATCCTAACAGATTCATGTATTTAAAACAGTTCATTTATGACTTTAAACCAGCCCTTCCTTAAGACTACCCAATAAATCCCCTAATTATCCACAGCGTTCCTCACTTTAAGTGGTTCCGCCGCTTCAAACCTTGGCCATGTCTTGTCCTACGGTAATCCCCCATGTAGCCTTACGGTTCCATAGTTTCATACCTTTAACAAATTATATTGACACAGATAATTGACTACTGATGTCATGTGAATAGAGTATAAAATAACAAGTTTTAAATAAATGAAAATACTAAAATAACTATCACACAAGCCAGGCAAGATTAACCAGTTCGTATAATATAGCTTTTAAAGTAAGTCCGAGTCGAACACTGGGAATGGTGGTTATAATTAAAATAGAATTTATAATTCAATTAAAATATACAATATACAGATAAGGGGGTTACGTTTTAGTTCCGTATGAACGTATTTAAGAATACTAAATTATAACCAATTCAATAGAAAACAATTAACTAAGGATAGTAAACAATTAGAGATAAATATGTATTTACTTAGATTATTTATTGTTGGTTATTATTATTGGTGAATTACTAATGTAGAAAATCACAAAGGTTAAGATAATTTTCATATAGTAACATTGCCAAAAGTTAAGTACAATATTACTATTTATTAAGATCTATCAGCAGATTATTAATACAATTCCAAGGTTAGGTTGAATTACAGTGTTACTTTATTAATAATTGACAATCATTACTTAATTTATAAAACTCACAAGGTTAGTAAAGCTATCTATATAAATCAATTAACTTTTATCAATCTCAATATAACACAGACAATTCTTGTATAATAAACATTCAATAATATAGTTCCAACAATAATATAAATCTAAGCAAATACAATAAATATTAGTTCATAATTAAGTTAAACATAATCATAATCAATAATAAAACACATTCAAAATTAAATAAAGAATAAGATACGCAAACCAAAACCGTGAGCTACGCTCCGTACGCTTGATCGTAGACAAACCCTTGCTAACCCGCGACTCTAAATTGCTCCTAAAACCCCTAGAAAGTGTTTCTAGTCGAATTTGGGGTTAATAATTCGTAATATACGAATTATTATGGTTATTGAGGTATATTTCGAAGCTGGAAGGTGTTTTCTATTTATAATAGCTGATGTCGGCTCCCAACCGGCGGTTGGAAGGTCCAACCGGTGGTTGGGTACTTTATCTCCAAGTCCAACTAGTCGTTTCCACCAGATTCTAGAATTCTCGGTTCCAACCGCCGGTTGAAAGGCCCAATCGGCGATTAAGTTTTTTTTCAATAAATCTGATTTTTTTATATGTTGTAGCTCTATGTGTTAGCTAAATTTGGCCCTTGAATCAGCTCATTTGGACTTCGTATGATAAAGTTATGGCCAAAATACTAACGCATAGCATAAAACTCAGTATTTACACTTTTCTTCAGCTTTTGATCTAATTTCCGTTTCTTTCATCCAAGCTTCATTTAAAACACTTAATTGATGTTATCACTCCACTTTTGAGCCATCTTCTTCATTTCTTCAAGGTTTAAGCTACATTTTCTTCGAGTCTTCATTTAATCTTCTTTTTCTTCAATCTTTGCCTTGTTTTCGTTCCTTTTCTTCAATCTCCACTTTAAAATACATTTATGCAAATATTAACAAAATAAGTATCTAAAATCATATAAATGCACTAAAATATATATAAATATAGGGATAAATAGTATAAAATATAGTATCTATTTGATGCTTATTAAATATCCCCACACTTAAGTTCTACTTGTCCTCAAGTAGAATACTGAATTAAAATAAAATAAGCATCAAACTAATATTTAACAATCATAATATCAATACTAAAAATCTGTTTCATAAATTAAAAATTTAAACAATTTAATTAACATGGATAACTATACTGTACAAATAAAAATTATTATTATTTACGCAATATATAGCTCATGAATGATTACTAATATATTAATCCACTTTAAACAATCTATAATCATATTCCTGAATATACCTTTATTGTTTAGAATGTATACTATTCATGATTTCCATATATGATATACTCTTAAACTTAATCATGCAATTTATTTTTATGTTCCCAATAAATATATAAAATACATTTTTAAGAATCAAGACATTGGTGACAGGTCTGCATTTTCATGCAACAGAGCGACATAACTTGATTCAGGTAAAACAATTCTATTTTTAATCAAACCAGCGGTGACAGGTCTATACCTGAGTTTAACAAAGCGACATAGTTTGATTTTTATTTTTTTATTTCTGAAAGATTTTTCTTTCTTTTTGTTTTATTTAAGAATACTAATTAGAGACCAGGTCTGTACTTAGTACAACAGAGGAAACAATTAGTAAACCCCCAAATGTTTTTACATAAGTATAAAGATATATAAAATTATCGCATGATAAATCTAAGAATTAAGACTTTTATGTCATACATCATATTATGTATCATAAAATAATAAACAATTTATTTAATTTATTTTTTAAAATTCAGAAATCCTCATATAGATTGCCTATTAGTACATCATATCATGTAACTATATATCACTTTTTTTTAAGTAGCTTACGTTATATATACAAAACAGTTAATCCACATTAAAGTCTAAACTTTTTAAATACAAAACAAAACTTTTAACAAAAGTATTCTAACTAATAAATACTTAGTTATTCACTTAAAAATTTTAAAATTTCTCAAAAAAATTTATATAACAAAATATAACAAACTTAAGTGTTTAATTAAAGAATTTCTTTTTCTTACGAACCCTATCCCCATACTTAAATTATACAATGCCCTCATTGTATAAAAAATTGATAAACAAAAGTGAGTAAGGGAAAGAAAAAGTAGAACAGAAAAACTCCTCTGACTTAGAAGCGATTATCGTGATCTGATTCGGCTTAATGGTTCATCTTTTCTATTTGAAGTTCAACGTATTGGTTTGCGCGATCTTTACTCAAAAATATACAACATCCACACTTTCGTAGTTAATCACGATTGCATTTAGCATATGCAATAAGCCTTTAAACCCCTCGATATCCTAAGTGGACGAGTTATAGTCTCATGAGGGTTTCCAGGGAACACACCCACAAAGTTTATAATTAATAAGATAAACTTATTAAATTTCCAAAAATTCCAACGCATTGTTCTGAAATACTAGTTGCCAACTTCGAAAAGTGGCAATGTTACAAAAATAAACAAGCAAACAAATTAAACGTACCAAATATAAAAATAAAAAACTAAAATTAAAATGAAAAATACAAATTAAAGATAGACACATAACCACATGCTACTAATTTTTGTTATTTCTAATGGGCTAGTTGGGCAATAAAAACTTATGAAACTACTGAATTTCATCAGTTTATCTCTTATTAAAGCCAAAAAGTTTTCAACCTCTAGTTGGGTACCTACAACCGTTGGTTTCCTAATTAAATTACTGGCAGGAGTCGTACATGCAATGTAGCTCCAATTTCATATTTTAAAATTTAAAATTAGATCAAATATAACTGCTGCTTTTAGTGTTTAATCGAAAAAGTGTCCAACCGCCGGTTAACTATGTCAGCCGCCGGTTGGTTGCTAGCAGCGATTTTTGAAAATAACGACCTTTATCATATTTTATTTAATTAATCCCTGTTTAATTTAATTTACGTAGCAACGTTTTCTAGTGATTATGGTTTCTTAAATCTATCCATAATAACAAACTAAAAAGAAAAATATAACATACTATACTAAACCTAAATTTACCTAAAAATTATACAACATAATATACAAGCACGGGTTGCCTCCCGAGAAGCGCTTATTTTTGTTCGAGTCACTAGCTTGACTCCAACCTTACTTACCTAAAAATCTAGTGAATTTCCCCACACTTAAAAGTAAGCATGGATGGTAATATCTATAATTGAGTAAATAGTGTAAATTAATTAGAATGAAAGAAATGAAATACTTATCGTTTATAGCAGGTAAATATCCTTTCTGATATGCTCCACGATTTTCCAAAAATTGCGAGAAATTTTCTTTACGCTCGAATTGCCAAAAAGGATCTTCATATTGGTAAAACAATGAACTTGTGCTTATAGATACTTCAACCGTTGGTTGTGTCGACTCAGCCACTGTTTGGATTTCAACTGGTTCGGCTGCTATCTGATTACCGCAAGTTTTGTTTTCTATTTCTTCTCCAGTCCTTACCATTGTTTGATCATTTTCCTCTAATTGTTCAACCTCTGGATATAATGATAAAAATTTATCAATAATCGTCATTATTTCTTCTTCTGTCATCACCCAATTCTGGTTTTCCAAAGATTCCTCATCAGAATCATAGTGATCAAATTTAGGCACTGTTGACCAGTCTTCCTCCATATCTTCTTCTTGTTTAATTTGACTAAAAATTTCGTTAGAAAGTAAGGAATCAGATGATTGGGAATACTCTGGTTGAATCGTCTCTTCAAGTTGTTGAATGGAATCTCCTTGACTGTGATCAAGAGTCTTGGTTTCTTCCACTTTTTCGCCTGAAGTCTCCATAAATTGCGTAGCTTTCACAATCACTGGTTGAGATATACTTTTAACTTTACCTTTCTTAAGCTGTGGAATAACTGATCCTTCAATTTCATTGTAATTTATCTTCAAAGCAACTGGATACGGAGGTGGAGGTGTGTACTTTGTAATAATTTCTTCCGTTAAGGCATTTGGGTTAGAAGGTGAAGGCTTAGAATTTTTGAATTTCGATTTTGCATTTGCCTCAAGTCCTTTATCATTTTCCACCTCGCTTTCCATATCTTTCACAATTGGATCTTTATTCCAAAATGCTATCATTTCCTTTAAATCTCGTTTCATTTCCTTCTTAGTCATCCTATATATGTTTCTCGATTTTTGAAAATTCACAGGGACAGTATTCATGCTCTAATACATACCTGTAAAAATAAAAGAAAAAGAAAAAGAGTAGAAAAGAAAATAAAATAAAAACTAACTAAAAATATATATATATATATATATATATTCCAATAAAAATTCTTTTACAAAGCTAGTCAACAGATCTCGGTAGCTCCATTGATTGTACACAAAAGCGGAGAAATAGGTCAGCGCGAAGCTTATTAAAAACCTATCTCTTTCGAGAAGCACCTTACCTCTTATATGATTAAAATCAAAGAGACAGGGCTGAACTCTCCTTATACCTTTGTTTTTGTCAGTATTCTCAATGGGTGAGCCGATATTTCTATTAATTTTGCAATGTACGGAAATTTTTACAGGATAAAAATAAAAGAAAAACTATAAATTCCAAATTAAATAAACGCAACCACTCCCCGGCAGCGGCGCCAAAAACTTGATGTCGTGTGAATAGAGTATAAAATAACAAGTTTTAAATAAATGGAAATACTAAAATAACTATCACACAAGCCAGACAAGATTAACCCGTTCGTATAATATAGCTTTTAAAGTAAGTCCGAGTCGAACACGGGGAATGGTGGTTATAATTAAAATAGAATTTATAATTCAATTAAAATATACAATATACAGATAAGGGGGTTACGTTTTAGTTCCGTATGAACGTATTTAAGAATACTAAATTATAACCAATTCAATAGAAAATAATTAACTAAGGATAGTAAACAATTAGAGATAAATATGTATTTACTTAGATTATTTATTGTTGGTTATTATTATTGGTGAATTACTAATGTAGAAAATCACAAAGGTTAAGATAATTTTCATATAGTAACATTGCCAAAGGTTAAGTACAATATTACTATTTATTAAGATCTATCAGCAGAGTATTAATACAATTCCAAGGTTAGGTTGAATTACAGTGTTACTTAATATTAATAATTGACAATCATTACTTAATTTATAAAACTCACAAGGTTAGTAAAGCTATCTATATAAATCAATTAACTTTTATCAATCTCAATATAACACAGACAATTCTTGTATAATAAACATTCAATAATATAGTTCCAACAATAATATAAATCTAAGCAAATACAATAAATATTAGTTCATAATTAAGTTAAACATAATCATAATCAATATTCAATAATAAAACACATTCAAAATTAAATAAAGAATAAGATACGCAAACCAAAACCGTGAACTACGCTCCTTACGCTTGATCGTAGACAAACCCTTGCGAACCCGCGACTCTAAATTGCTCCTAAAACCCCTAGAAAGTGTTTCTAATCGAATTTGGGGTTAATAATTCGTAATATACGAATTATTATAGTTATTGAGGTATATTTCGAAGCTGGAAGGTGTTTTCTATTTATAATAGTTGATGTCGGCTCCCAACCGGCGGTTGGAAGGTCCAACCGGCGGTTGGGTACTTTATCTCCAAGTCCAACTAGTCGTTTCCACCAGATTCTAGAATTGTCGGTTCCAACCGCCGGTTGAAAAGCCCAACCGGCGGTTGAGTTTTTTTTCAATAAATCTGATTTTTTATATGTTGTAGCTCTATGTGTTAGCTAAATTTGTCCGCTTGAATCAACTCATTTGCACTTCGTATGAGAAAGTTATGGCCAAAATACTAACGCATAGCAGAAAACTCAGCATTTACACTTTTCTTCAGCTTTTGATCTAATTTCCGTTTCTTTCATCCAAGCTTCATTTAAAACACTTAATTGATGTTATCACTCCACTTTTGAGCCATCTTCTTCATTTCTTCAAGGTTTAAGCTACATTTTCTTCGAGTCTTCATTTAATCTTCTTTTTCTTCAATCTTTGCCTTGTTTTCGTTCTTTTTCTTCAATCTCCACTTTAAAATACATTTATGCAAATATTAACAAAATAAGTATCTAAAATCATATAAATGCACTAAAATATATATAAATATAGGGATAAATAGTATAAAATATAGTATCTATTTGATGCTTATCAACTACCTTTTAATTGGACATCGTTAAAAAGGTGTTGTAATCACGTTTATTGGTGGAAAGGCGATAGATTAATTTGAAGTTTAAAAGTCTATTTAGAAAGGTTAATTAAACTATGTTTCTCATTTTATATATATTAGTCCGTAATATAACTACCTTCGGTCGTTACGTAGCTTCCACGTATTTGTACTACACCTAAAGTGTTTCCAACGCTATACTGAGTAACAGTCGAATAGGGGCCATCATATTACTTCATAATATTATATCGTTTCATAATATGACTACCTTCGGTCGTTCCTCGACTTCCATACATTTGTACTCCACCTTGAAGTGTTTCCAGTACTATATCGAGTAACAGTCGAATAGGGGCCATCATATTACTTTACGATAATTAAGACCATTTATATTTTACTACTATGATGATCCTAAGGCAACAATCAAACAAGAACATGCAATAAGACGATCAAAGTAATACTACCGATCTTTAATATTTAATTATAAATCATCCCATAATTAACTAACTACATTACAAGCAATCACAATAGTAATCTACTCGCTAATCATGGCACAAACTATCCCTAGCACAATTAAAACATACATATTTAATTAAGATAGATTAGGATAGAAAGAACCCGGATTAAAATGCGAGAAGGAATAGACTTGAATTAATAAGCGTAACTCCAAGCATACACCAAAGATTACAAGATGTTCCCAAACTTTCGTTCTACTCTAGATAAGCTCCCTAACTAGCCTAATACTAATTTGAAGTAAGAAAATAGAATGGGAAAGTAAAGAAAGAATAATGCCTAGTGTATTCAAGACTTAGGCATGGGACATCTTCAAATGTGTAACACCCCCAAATTTAATGAATCGCGGAAGCATACTTTGGGTGTTACTAATCAATACACAAAGCACATAGATACATAATGAACGACCACTACATGCGTCGTTTAACAAATACATTGATTAACGTAAAAGTCTACATATGGTTTACAAAAGATGAGTTCGCATAGATATTTGAGAGATTCTAATACATATCTAATTTATACAAAATATAGAAATGCAAGGAAATCTCTTGATGATTATATGATTGCATGCGACTCGAGCTACAGTATCCTGATGGGCAGTCCAACTTACTGCTGAGTACCTGAGATAACATGCTAAAAGGTCAGCTATAAAGCTGGTGAGCTCACAGGTTTGATATGATAATATATGATTTGTGAACCGCAAGATTTAATGATTCGATTTACAAAGCATGTAAATAATTGATTGATGGGTATCACATGAATATTTGTTATTAAACAAATAAGTAAAGATTGATACAACTAACATGAGCACATAGTCTGAGCTTAACTGAGGGGTCAGGATCACTATCAAGTGCCTGATCGAGGGTGCCTCTATGCGTATGCCTAATCAACATACGTTTGAACAAATGATAATACGTCCGTTTGACAGGTTAGTGCTTGCTAACTCGGACGGGGATTGTCAATCCCATATGGTACCATAATACGTCCGTTTGACAGGTTAGTGCTTGCTAACCCGGACGGGATTCATCAATCACATATATTACCATACACCAACATTCACGCTAAATCATATTAACAGAACTATGCTTCAGAGGACTTTAAAGGATTTTGAAAACAACTCATGCCAATATGTAGAAATGTTTTCAAAAACGGTTTCCATAAAATAGTTTGAGCATGTATCCAACCCCAAAACAGTTTAAAACAAGTAAAAACAGTAAAAGAGGGGCTATGAAACTCACCTGAGTCTGATGAATTGTTAGCCAACAATTATAATGATTCACAATGATTTGATGTCGTTACAACGACTGAACCTGCAGGGCGTCTTAGACGCGCAAGGTTTTGATAATGATTAGATATTGAACCTGCCTGGCGTATTAAACGCGCAAGGTTTTAAAATGATTAGATGTCTTATCATATCATCTATACTAGTTGTTCATCCAACTAGTAATGTCCAAATGATTTGGTTTAACTGATTAGATTTGAGTTTTTGAAAGATGTGTACGGCCCGTTGGTGAGTTTTTGGTAATAATAATCTCAACTATTATTATTATACTTTGATTGTTGTATCGTATTTAAATTGTTATAGTTAAAACTGCTAGTTATAGGTTTCTGCCGAAAGTTATGGTTTCTGCCGAATAGTTTCTACCGAAGGTTAAGGTTTCTGCCGAAGGTTATAGTTTCTGCCGAAGGTTATAGTTTCTGCCGAAGGTTATAGTTTCTGCCGAAGGTTATAGTTTCTGCCGAAGGTTATAGTTTCTAGATTTTTAACTCGATGAACACTCTATTTAACCAACTTCTAGACCGATTCAAGTCTAACCAAAAATCACACTTATTCACCTAAGAATCTAGTGTAAATCTGCACTTTATGGAGATTTTATAAGCTCATTTACTATTTTTAACAAAAATAAACATGAGGAGTGGTCGGTTTCGGTTCAAAACAGGCCTCGGCTCAAAGAATAGCCTCTACACTAAAAACCGTGTATTTTTAGAGGTGGCCATAGAAGAACTTTTTTTATAAGACATTCACACGAAGATTTCGGTATAAAGTTCATGCGTTGATTCATCATACAACTCAAGTTATAGTCGTTTTAGTGAGGTCATTTTTCTGGTCAGAAAAGCTGTTAACATATATGTGTTACAAAAACGTATTTTAAGCTTTGTTTTTGGACATTTTATTGTTAGATGAGCTACTAAGCATGTTATATATCAATAAGCAAGTATTTCTAGAGAGATAAAAGGATGTGTTCTTACAAGAAATGATGATCTAAAGGTGAAGATGGGGAAATGCTACTCGGTTTGCTTCCGTGCTCCGTTTCCTTGCTTCAATCTTCGAAAACCGATGGTGGATGATGGAGATGAGTATGGTGGCTTGTGGTGGATGATGGTGCTTGTCTTGTGGCTGATCAAAAACGTGGATAAGGGAGGGAGAGAGAGTAGAGAGAGAGAGATGGTAGTTGATGAATGATTGAGGGTGGGTGTTTGGTGACTTATTGTTAAAGAAGCAACAACAAGGAGTATGGAGCACCATACTCCCTCATGTGGCTGGTTCTAGTGGGTCCCTTATGGGGTGTGGTGTGTTATTTTCTTGTTCCCCAATTTGCGTTAAGCTTCGTGTTCGTTTACCCGTTCGTTTCGACGTTTATATGTACGTTAAACGTTTATCATTTGTGTTTTAAGTAATGATTTAATTCTCGATATTTTTGATTGATGTATTTAATCAAAATACTTTATTTGGAGTTATGAACACATATCTTGAACTTTATTCGTTTGTCGGACGCGCCTCGCGCGTTTTATTCGTGTCGGTTACGTTTTAAACAAAACGTACATTGTTTCGTATATTATTAATACATAATAATATAATGTAAATAACTACTATTTAATTATCAAATAGATTTATGTTATTTATTAAAAAGTTTCACCAACGTCCGTATGAAAGTGTATCGGAGTTCGGCCGATATAATAATGCACGATTAAACTTAATCGTTTAAATGCGTATATTTATAAAATACACGTAATGATACATACAATTAGCCTAATACATAGAACTAATTACACGTATTTCTAAATGATTAGGAACTAAAAACTAGTCCTAATTTTTACGGTTGTCACATTCTCCCCTTGTTAAGAGAATTTCGTCCCGAAATTTAACTCGAAGTTGGCGTGTGAGTGGAGTCTGAAAATAGATGTGGATATTTGAGTCGCATCTGGTCTTCCCGTTCCCAGGTGAATTCCGGACCACGCCGCGAATTCCACCGAACCTTGACAATTGGGATACGACTTTGCTTAAGCTGTTTGACCTCACGGTCCATGACCTCCACTGGTGTCTCGACAAAATGAAGTTTGTCGTCGATTTGAATTTCCTCGAGCGGAATAATGAGTGTCTCGTCGGACAGACATTTCTTAAGATTAGAAATGTGAAATGTGGGATGCACGCTACTGAGCTCTGGAGGTAGCTGCAATCGATAAGCTACTGGACCAATCCTTTCAAGGATCTCAAAAGGTCCGATGTATCTAGGGTTTAACTTCCCACGTTTACCAAAACGGATGACACCTTTCCAAGGTGATACTTTGAGCATTACTCGATCCCCAACCTGGAACTCGAGATGCTTTCGTCTCACGTCAGCATAACTCTTCTGACGATCACGTGCGGCCTTTAGCCGTTGCTGGATACCAACGATCTTCTCGGTGGTTTCATGAATGATTTCAGGACCAGTGAGTTGGCTATCTCCAACTTCTGTCCAACAAATAGGCGATCGGCACTTACGACCGTACAGTGCCTCAAAAGGTGCAGCTCCAATACTGGTGTGGTAGCTGTTGTTGTATGAGAATTCACACAATGGTAAATGCTGTTCCCAATTCGCACCGAAGTCAATTACGCAGGCGCGTAACATATCTTCCAGTGTTTGAATTGTCCTTTCACTTTGGCCATCGGTTTGTGGATGATAGGCTGTACTCATATCTAAACGAGTACCCAATGACTTTTGTAATGATTGCCAAAAGTTAGATGTGAATCGGCTGTCTCTATCAGAGATAATTGAGATTGGAATGCCGTGCCTTGTTACGATCTCCTTCATATAGATTCGCGTGAGACGTTCCATTTTGTCGGTTTCGTTCATGGCAAGGAAGTGAGCAGATTTGGTTAGACGATCAACTATTACCCATATAGTATCGCAACCACTTGATGTTTTCGGGAGTTTAGTGATGAAATCCATGGAGATTTGCTCCCATTTCCATTGAGGGATTTCCGGTTGCTGGAGCAAGCTGGAGGGTTTATGATATTTGGCTTTAACCTTAGAACATGTGAGGCATTTGCTGACGTACGTGGCAATCTCTGCTTTCATGCTCGGCCACCAGTACAGTCCCTTGATGCCATGATACATCTTGTCCGATCCAGGATGTATAGAGTATTTGGACTTGTGAGCTTCATCCATCACAAAGTCTCGAAGATTCCCAAACTTGGGTAACCAGATTCGGTTTGCGAAGTACTTGACTCCATTGGGTTTGGTTTCAAATTGATTCTCCATATTTCGCAAGGCCTCTTCCTTGATGTTTTCAGGTTTCAATGCTTCGAGTTGAGCAGTGAGGATTTGAATGATTAGATCATTATGAATGATAATACTGAGGGCTCGGACTCGAAGAGGTTTGGTGCGCTCTTTTCGACTTAGGGCATCTGCAACTACATTTGCCTTGCCCGGATGATACTTGATTTCGCAGTCATAGTCGGTGAGCAACTCGACCCATCGTCGTTGCCTCATATTGAGATCCTTCTGATCAAATATGTGCTGGAGACACTTGTGATCAGTGAAGATGGTACATTTTGTGCCATACAGATAATGTCTCCAGATTTTGAGTGCGAACACTACGGCTCCTAATTCGAGATCATGGGTTGTGTAGTTCTTCTCGTGAAATTTAAGTTGTCGGGAGGCGTAAGCTATGACTTTCTCTCGTTGCATCAATACGCAACCAAGTCCCTGATGTGAAGCATCGCAGTATACCACGAAGTCCTCGTTACCTTCGGGTAGTGATAGGATGGGCGCACTGCAAAGCTTTTGCTTTAATAACTGGAACGCTGACTCCTGCTTATCGGTCCAATTGAACTTCTTCTCTTTCTGAGTCAGTGTTGTGAGTGGTTGTGCTATCTTGGAGAAATTCTCAATGAAGCGTCGATAGTAACCAGCCAATCCTAAAAATTGGCGTACTTCTGTCGGCGTTGACGGTGCTTGCCAACACTTGATAGCCTCAATCTTTGAGGGATCAACATGAATTCCCTGACTGTCAATCACATGACCAAGGAATTGAACAGTTTGCATCCAGAACTCACACTTGGAGAACTTAGCATATAACTCTTCGTGTCTGAGAAGTTCTAGAATGACTTTGAGATGCTGCGCATGTTCCTCCTCGTTGCGCGAGTAGATAAGAATGTCGTCGATGAAGACAATGACAAACTTGTCGAGATATGGTTTGCACACTCGGTTCATAAGATCCATGAATACTGCCGGTGCATTAATCAAACCAAAGGCCATAACCTGAAACTCGTAATGACCATAGCGAGTTCGGAAAGCAGTTTTCGGAATATCTTCATTGCGAACTCGTAACTGATGATAACCCGATCGTAGATCTATTTTTGAATAGATGCTTGACCCTTGGAGTTGGTCGAACAGGTCATCAATACGGGGAAGTGGATAACGGTTCTTGATGGTTAATTTGTTCAACTCTCTGTAGTCGATACACATCCTGAATGAACCGTCCTTCTTTTTCACAAACAGGACCGGAGCTCCCCATGGTGAAGAACTCGGTCTAATGAATCCCTTATCCAGGAGTTCCTGCAACTGAGTAGACAACTCCTGAAGTTCTGAAGGGGCTAAACGATATGGTGCTCGTGCCACGGGTGCTGCCCCAGGCACAAGATCTATTGAGAACTCAACTTGCCTTGGTGGTGGAAGACCATGTAATTCTTCAGGAAAGACTTCTGGAAAGTCTCTGACGATGGGCACATCCTCAAGTCGCTTCTCTTCAGACTTCTTCTCAATAACATGAGCGAGGATTGCCTGATACCCTTTCCTAAGGTACTTGCGAGTCTTCATGCAGGATATGATATTCAATCTCGTCCCACTGGTCTCCCCTTGTATGATCAAAGTACTACCAGTGACGAGAGGAATACGAATGATCTTGTCATGACATACAACTTCAGCTCGATGCTTGGATAGCCAATCCATGCCTACTACTATGTCAAAACTTCCAATCTCGATGGGTATGAGGTTTATGGGAAATAGTTCATTTGCGAGGTTTAGGATGCAATTTGGTATTATACTATCGGCCTCAATCAATTTGCCATTAGCTAACTCTACAGTGTACTTAGCTTCTAAGGCAACAGGGGAAATGTCTAATAGTGGGCTAAATTCCTCAGATATAAAACTCTTATCAGCACCAGTATCAAACAAAATTGAAGCAGTTAAATTGTTGAGAAGAAACATACCCGTGACCACATTAGGGTCTTCACGGGCCTCTCCAGCATTCAGCACAAAAGCTCTGCCCCTAGCGACGTTGTTGTTGTTACCCTTGTTCTTCAGCTTTGGACACGCATTTCTGAAGTGTCCAGTGTTTCCACACTCATAGCAGGCTCGGGGTTGGTTGTTGTTGGTGTTGGTGTTGGTGTTGGTGGTGAGGTTGGTTGCTGGTGCTCGACAGTCTTTGGTAAGATGTCCATATTTCTTACAGTTGTTACAGGGGTTACTACAAGGACCATCATGATGACGATTGCACTTTGAACAGTAGGGTTTACTTCCAGTGTACCCTTTCCTCTCTCCAGAACCTGATGTGTCATTCTTGACAGTCTCAGTCCTTTTGAAGGTCTGCTGGTTCTGATTTCCAGACCACTTTCTCTTGTTGTTGTTCCCAGAAGATGAGACAGGGTTTCCTTGGCTCTCTTGCATAGCCATGAGCTCATGAGCTAATCGAATTGCTCCCTGAATGGTGGTTTTGCCGGAAGAAGCGACGTTCCCCCGGACAGGTTCCAGAAGACCGCGAATGTACCTCTTGACCTTGTCGGTCTCATTGCTTACTAAGGCTGGGCGGAGGGTTGCCAGTTGTTGGAACCTAGTGGTATAACCAACAATGTCGGTTCCTTGAACCTTGAGATGCCAGAACTCCTCATCTAGCTTCTCGAGTTCTTCAGATGGGCAATACTCATCTGTGAGCATTTTCTTCAGATCTTCCCAGGGAAGTAGATAGGCGGTATCTATACCCACAGACTGGGTATACGATTTCCACCAGGTGAGGGCACCGTCAGCAAGGGTGCATGTGGAAAACTGAACTCTATCCCCTTCCGCACATTTGCTAATGCGAAAGACGGATTCCATCTTCTCAACCCATCTGATTAGGCCGATGGCTCCTTCAGTTCCTTTAAAGCTCAGGGGTTTGCAGTTTTGGAAATCCTTGTAGGAACAAGGCTTGGTAGTGGGAGGGGTATTGGCAGTACCACTATTCCTTTCGGGGGTCTCTGATGAATGTCGCGCCAAGGCTTCAGTCACAGCCTGAGAGATGATAGATGCCATCTGGGCATCAGTGTAAGTCCTTGACTTTGGCAGCATGATTTTCCTGAGAATAGAAGGATAGGGTTTGTGAGAGATTGTCCATAAATGATGATTATCATAGATGTACATATACAAATGCGGTAATATACAACATCACAACATGACAATCAACATTATAGAACAATCAAGAGGAGTTGAATAACCATCTCTACTGACTAGCAACTACGTGCTAACTAGCCTGGCTATCTGAATTGTTGTGAGTTGGGTAAGGTTTCGCTCGAAGTGACTCGGTGGTCCTCCTAGCTACCTATGAGTTTCGTGATTACAAGAGATGTTGTCGAGAGCGGGATGAAATAGAAGATGTTTCCGTGGGTGTGTGTTGCCATCTCTATGACAAAGTGTTTGAATATGTGAGTGTCTATATATATAATATATAATAGACTAGCGTACTGTGCTTGATCGATGACTAACTATGTATATATACTTATATCACATAATAGTCTTATGAGGGTCTAGCACAAACAATTATGAGTCCCGGTTTCTCTCGAGGTCAGAGTCAACTAATGTATTCCTATTCCAGCATAACCATTTCAAGCCTTACATCATCTTTATTTAATTGTACATAGTTGATCAAGCTATGTTAAATTAAACTTGTATGACGTAACTCTTGAACCAATCACACTTAACAGCAAATACTGCCTAACGGTCATAGTCTAGGCCCACTAATGCAACCTAGTTCACTATAACCTTAGGCTCTGATACCAATCTGTAACACCCCCAAATTTAATGAATCGCGGAAGCATACTTTGGGTGTTACTAATCAATACACAAAGCACATAGATACATAATGAACGACCACTACATGCGTCGTTTTACAAATACATTGATTAACGTAAAAGTCTACATATGGTTTACAAAAGATGAGTTCGCATAGATATTTGAGAGATTCTAATACATATCTAATTTATAAAAAATATAGAAATGCAAGGAAATCTCTTGATGATTATATGATTGCATGCGACTCGAGCTACAGTATCCTGATGGGCAGTCCAACTTACTGCTGAGTACCTGAGATAACATGCTAAAAGGTCAGCTATAAAGCTGGTGAGCTCACAGGTTTGATATGATAATATATGATTTGTGAACCGCAAGATTTAATGATTCGATTTACAAAGCATGTAAATAATTGATTGATGGGTATCACATGAATATTTGTAATTAAACAAATAAGTAAAGATTGATACAACTAACATGAGCACATAGTCTGAGCTTAACTGAGGGGTCAGGATCACTATCAAGTGCCTGATCGAGGGTGCCTCTATGCGTATGCCTAATCAACATACGTTTGAACAAATGATAATGCGTCCGTTTGACAGGTTAGTGCTTGCTAACTCGGACGGGGATTGTCAATCCCATATGGTACCATAATACGTCCGTTTGACAGGTTAGTGCTTGCTAACCCGGACGGGATTCATCAATCACATATAGTACCATACACCAACATTCACGCTAAATCATATTAACAGAACTATGCTTCAGAGGACTTTAAAGGATTTTGAAAACAACTCATGCCAATATGTAGAAATGTTTTCAAAAACGGTTTCCATAAAATAGTTTGAGCATGTATCCCACCCCAAAACAGTTTAAAACAAGTAAAAACAGTAAAATAGGGGCTATGAAACTCACCTGAGTCTGATGAATTGTTAGCCAACAATTATAATGATTCACAATGATTTGATGTCGTTACAACGACTGAACCTGCAGGGCGTCTTAGACGCGCAAGGTTTTGATAATGATTAGATATTGAACCTGCCGGGCGTATTAAACGCGCAAGGTTTTAAAATGATTAGATGTCTTATCATATCATCTATGCTAGTTGTTCATCCAACTAGTAATGTCCAAATGATTTGGTTTAACTGATTAGATTTGAGTTTTTGAAAGATGTGTACGGCCCGTTGGTGAGTTTTTGGTAATAATAATCTCAACTATTATTATTATACTTTGATTGTTGTATCGTATTTAAATTGTTATAGTTAAAACTGCTAGTTATAGGTTTCTGCCGAAAGTTATGGTTTCTGCCGAATAGTTTCTACCGAAGGTTAAGGTTTCTGCCGAAGGTTATAGTTTCTGCCGAAGGTTATAGTTTCTGCCGAAGGTTATAGTTTCTGCCGAAGGTTATAGTTTCTGCCGAAGGTTATAGTTTCTGCCGAAGGTTATAGTTTCTAGATTTTTAACTCGATGAACACTCTATTTAACCAACTTCTAGACCGATTCAAGTCTAACCAAAAATCACACTTATTCACCTAAGAATCTAGTGTAAATCTGCATTTTATGGAGATTTTATAAGCTCATTTACTATTTTTAACAAAAATAAACATGAGGAGTGGTCGGTTTCGGTTCAAAACAGGCCTCGGCTCAAAGATTAGCCTCTACACTAAAAACCGTGTATTTTCAGAGGTGGCCATAGAAGAACTTTTTTTATAAGACATTCACACGAAGATTTCGGTATAAAGTTCATGCGTTGATTCATCCTACAACTCAAGTTATAGTCGTTTTAGTGAGGTCATTTTTCTGGTCAGAAAAGCTGTTAACATATATGTGTTACAAAAACGTATTTTAAGCTTTGTTTTTGGACATTTTATTGTTAGATGAGCTACTAAGCATGTTATATATCAATAAGCAAGTATTTCTAGAGAGATAAAAGGATGTGTTCTTACAAGAAATGATGATCTAAAGGTGAAGATGGGGAAATGCTACTCGGTTTGCTTCCGTGCTCCGTTTCCTTGCTTCAATCTTCGAAAACCGATGGTGGATGATGGAGATGAGTATGGTGGCTTGTGGTGGATGATGGTGGTTGTCTTGTGGCTGATCAAAAATGTGGATAAGGGAGGGAGAGAGAGTAGAGAGAGAGAGATGGTAGTTGATGAATGATTGAGGGTGGGTGTTTGGTGACTTATTGTTAAAGAAGCAACAACAAGGAGTATGGAGCACCATACTCCCTCATGTGGCTGGTTCTAGTGGGTCCCTTATGGGGTGTGGTGTGTTATTTTCTTGTTCCCCAATTTGCGTTAAGCTTCGTGTTCGTTTACCCGTTCGTTTCGACGTTTATATGTACGTTAAACGTTTATCGTTTGTGTTTTAAGTAACGATTTAATTCTCGATATTTTTGATTGAAGTATTTAATCAAAATACTTTATTTGGAGTTATGAACACATATCTTGAACTTTATTCGTTTGTCGGACGCGCCTCGCGCGTTTTATTCGTGTCGGTTACGTTTTAAACAAAACGTACATTGTTTCGTATATTATTAATACATAATAATATAATGTAAATAACTACTATTTAATTATCAAATAGATTTATGTTATTTATTAAAAAGTTTCACCAACGTCCGTATGAAAGTGTATCGGAGTTCGGCCGATATAATAATGCACGATTAAACTTAATCGTTTAAATGCGTATATTTATAAAATACACGTAATGATACATACAATTAGCCTAATACATAGAACTAATTACACGTATTTCTAAATGATTAGGAACTAAAAACTAGTCCTAATTTTTACGGTTGTCACAAAATGAAAGCCTTGGCCTCTATTTATAGGTGAGTTTTGGCTCACATTAGCATCAAGGGGTGCATATTAGCGCAATGTGAGTAAAAAGGTGTACCAGGTACTGTACAACGCGGAAAGGTGGTGCATCGGGTATTGTACAACGCAAAAAGGTGGTGCACCAGGTACGGAAATTAGCCAAAAAAGGAAACCGGGGCGGGGGGACAGCAGGCCGGCGGTGCCCTGCTGCTGGCCGGAGGTGGCTGGGTGGAAGCCGGCGGCAGCTGGCTGCCACCCGCCCCGTTTCGCCGTCTAGCCGCCCCGTTCGCTGCGTTGCTTAATTCGCGCGTATTTTCTTCGTTATACGTCCGTTTGCATTGATTCTTTTTTTGTTGGATTCGTAATTCAAAAATGAAGTCTTTGATTAAAAGATATCCCAAAAATATGTCTCTAATCTTCAGATGTGTTGTGCGAATCTTTTGAATCTTCCGGTGTACGTAGAATCTTCATTCTTCGTCCGTTTTTGTTGATTCTTCTTCTGTTGGATTCGTATTTTGAAAACGAACGTCTTGGATAAGATGGATGTTGGTGATGGGCACTTTATTCTTGAAATCTCGTTTTGATGCTTTGAATCTTCAAACGTGTGTGGAATCTTCGTTTTTCATCCGTTTTGCTTGATTTTTATCTTGCAACCTTGTTTTGACCATCTTGGCATAATGTCATTGATTTGAACCATATTTGAGTTCAAAATGCCAAGAATCGTTCCAGAATGAGAGAGATATCGGTAGTAAAAACATGACTTTTTACGCGATATCAAGTATCCCACACTTAGAACTTTGCTTGTCCTCAAGCAAACTCGTATTTCAACATGGTTAAAGATAAGCATATAATGAAATATTTTAAAGCGGAACTCTTTACTAAGGGGGTTTTGGAAAAATAGAGTATTCGTTCCTTGAAAAAGTAGGGTTGTAATCTTTGGGAGCACGCTTTTGATCTTTGATCTTAGATACATGACTAGGCGATCCTCTCAAGGTGGTCACTCTAATCACTCAAAGTTTTTAGGGTTTCCTATTCTAAAATTATCAATCACTCAGAACGCCAGTCATGTATCGTTTATCGTCATAGGCTTGATCGAGAATCAAATCGTTACCTTTTTGGTGTGTGTGAAGTCGATCTAGCCACAATCATTCTAGGGGAAGTGATGTAGGGTTTTGGAGTGACGCGTTGGTGATATGAGAGGGTGTTTTGTTGGATTTTCTATTTGGTGAAGTTGGAAAGCTGAAATTTTTGACTTTTTGGGATGATTGACGCCCTTTTCTTTCGGTATTTGGAAGGAGTCTTTTCCTCCATTTGACTTTCTTTTCTTCAAATTTTCTTAGGCATTTTGACTTCGTATCCTTGTAGCTTTTCTTCTTTCATCTTTGAAACTCTTTATGAAGTTTGAGGGATGCTTTTGAGTAGGTACGGGATAACGTGTTTATTTTGGGGTGTGTAGAGGGGTTCAAGAATGATGTGATTCGATCTCTTTTTTACTCACCAATTTGGACTCGACATGCATTACAGGAGCAAGTTCTGATTCTAAACGCATACATCGGCACACTCAAGAATCGAAAAAGTGAAGCATTAAAAGTGAATGCTTTATATGGCTCAAGATACCTCACGAATCGAAAGTTGGTTTGTTGTGTGCCTAGTCATGCGATGCTCTTTATGGGATTGCTAAACTAATTTTTCAAAAGAATTTATATTTTATTCGTCCTTCTTCCTCAAAGTAAGTCATTCTTCGTCTAAAATTTTCATTATCAACTAAATTTTTGAAATTTTTTTTTTAAATTTTCGAGTTACTTTTGGAGAAGCAGGGTCTAAAGAGCAATGACTTAGAATCAAGCATATACCATTATCCGCTTTACAGTAGTGCAACTACTGCTATCCCACACTTAAAGGAACATCGTCCTCGATGTTATTCTAAGCTCTGATTGGTAAAAATCCCACACTTAGAAATTTAAACATCTAAGACGTATTCTTTTAGCGGTGTGTTTTGGGTTTGAATCTCACACTTAGTGATAAGCATAGTGGATATGGCATATTTAAAACGAAGGAAAGAGACCGGTAAAGAAGTACTCCCCAGTATTTGCAGTGCTCCATGGTATGTGTTTGTCGAACTTCATCTTGTTGGGTTCACTCTTAATCAAGTCTTCTTGTGATTGGTCTCGTAAGTGTGAACACGTCGGATATACGATTCTTCGGTTGTTGATGCTTCATTGCAGGCTGGAGCATTCTTTGTATTATCCGAGTGTGAAAGATAGTCGGAGATTTCATCACTTCTTGGAATGTAAAATTGCAGAAATGTAAAAACACGGGTTGCCTCCCGAGAAGCGCTCTTTTAAGGTCGAGAGCTCGACTTCTTTTCTCCTAGCTAGATGGAGATGGATGCATCCATAGGATCCCCTTTGTTGATGTTGTGGGCCCTAGGTTGCGGAAAAGTGTATCGAGGTGGATAGATTCTCATGAAATGATTGACTATTATCGTAATCAATTCATGGACTATCTCTCGATTCTGACTTGTAGTTCTGAAGATGCTCTGAAGTTGTCCTCGCAAGTCCGTGAAGTCCGAAGGTGATGTAGTCGACTGCTTTAGTGACAGTCCCACTAGGGTCGGTCATGGTGGTTGTGTCTGTCTTAACAACCTCTCTTGGAGGTGGGTTTTGCCAGAGAGAGCAAACAAACGCCAAGAATTGCAGTTTTATGTCTTCATAATTCTCGGTCTTGGGGTTTCCGTTGAATCTTCTTATGCATGTGCACAGGTTCTCTATTTGCCGGTGCTGATGGTTGTTGAATGAAAATTGGATTATGAGAAAACTAGAACAAGCTGACGAAGTATCTCCTTGCATCCTGAGTAGAATATGAACTTCGTTCTGGAGTTACTTTTCTGTTGTTGAATCTTCCGTAGATGGATCGTAACAAAAGTAGCGATATCAAGTGGTGATTCATATGTAGCCCTAAAAGGTCGTTCGCGCCTTGATTCCTCCCAAAAAAGATCACTAAGTTCTTCAATCAATAACTCAACTTGTTTTTCAATAGTGGAGTTGATAACCATATATCCGCTTTCTTTGGAACTAAGGTGATCTTCTCTATTTAGCAAGTTAAGCAACGATGTGAGGTCATTCATCATTGAAATGTCGGTATGACTGCTCGGATGTCCAGTACTCTCTTTCATATGTGCTCTAACAGATCCTAACATCTCCCATTGTGTTGAGGTGAATGGGATGTTAGATCTTTTAAGGGCATTGTAGATTCTAGCGTAAGTCCGGATCTGTTGTAGACAGAATTGCAGTTCAGCAGGGGAAAGAGCAAGAATGTTGACTACGCCGCTTATTCCTCCTACTACTTTGTCAAATCTTTGGATGAATTCTTCGAGCACTTTGTGTTCTATGATGGTTTGCGGTTGGTATCTTGTGCGTTTGGAATATTCCTCCAGTGTTTCTCTTCTCGTGGGATGATTGTGGTTACTTCCCGCCATTTCTTCCGTGGTAAATGGATTAGTTGGCGGTGTGCTTCTTTTGTTTTCTTCTTCAATCTTTATCTTCCCAATTTCTTTCATCGTTGGTTTGTTTGCTGATGGGGATGCATTTTTCATCTCTTGTCCTATACGTCGGAGGTCAATCGGAAAATATGGCGTGATTGCCATTTCCTTACTAGATTTACTTTCACTTGTTGACTCTGCAGTTTCTTTGTCCTCTATGGTCTTGTCCGTGGAGATCATGTACATATCGGCTTGGTTTTCAGCGTTAGGATTGTCGATATGGAAAGTGATGGTTTCTCCCTGAGACTGCAAGCTGATGGTTTGTGCGAAGACGTTGATGATTGCCTTGGCCGTATTCATGAAAGGTCTTCCTAGTATGATTGGGATGTGTACGTCTTCCTGCATATCCATTACTACAAAATCTGCTGGGTAAAGAAATTTGTCAATCCTAACTAAAACATTTTCAGCTATTCCCCTAGGGTACTTGACTGAGTGGTCAGCAAGCTGTATTGTCATTTTGGTAGGTCGAAGATTTTCTAACTCAAGCCTCTTGAAAAGCGAGTATGGCATAATATTAACACTAGCTCCTAAATCGGCGAGAGAACATATAATGCCTGAATTGTAGATGGAAATAGGGAGAGTAAAACGTCCGGTGTCTCCGAGTTTTTCAGGAATGATATTTTTCAAGATAGCTGAACATTCCTCGTTCAGCGGGACATTGGGTACTTTGGGTACCTTATCCTTGGTTGTAAGAAGTTTTCTGAAGTACTTTTTGGAGTGAACTTCAGAGGCGGTATCTAGGAATTTCCTATCAAGCTGAAAAGACTTAAGCTTGTCGGGTCGTTGTTTAAGACGAGCCGGAAATGGAATGTTTACTTTCCTATTTGGTGCAGACTCTAAATCCATTGTCGATGGGACAATAGGTGGTTCCTTCACCGGAGAAGAAATCGTAGGTGGGCTATGTGCTACCTGAGAGTCTTGAATATGGGAAGCCTCCTTATGGGAACTAGTTGGACTATCCTGAGGTTTAGCATTAATACGCTGTGCTAATTGTCCTAATTGGGATTCGAGAGCTTTTAACAAAATCAGTTGATCTCTTAAGAAGATATCAGTTTGGTCTTGTCTAGCTGAGATTCCTTGAATGACTTGTATCAGGGTGTCGTCAAAACTAGAGGTTTGTGAGGAAGAGGGTTCCAAAGGTTGAGGTTGGTAAGTTAGTGGGCTATTCCTAGGTGGGTAAGAGAAGGGTTAGTATTGGGTGAAGTTAGATGAAACTGAGGAATTTGGGCTGAGTGGTTCAGATTAGCACAATTAAGGCAGGTTTGAACTTGACAGACTTGTTGTTGTTGACTTTTCAATTCCTTAATCTCCTTGGTTAGGTCTGCCACTGGCTGAGTGAGGGTTTTGATAGCTTCATTCCCGATTGTAGTAGGTGAATTCACTAGCGAGGGGTGAGTTTCACTGTTCCAGTCATGGTTGTGTATTTGCATTTTCTCAATAAGGCTCCAAGCTTCATTTGCCGTACAGTCTATGAAACTACCTTGAGAGGCGGTATCAAGTAAAGGACGGTGATGTGGGAAGAGACCATTGTAGAAAATGCGCAACTAGTCTGAACGCTCAAAACGTTGATTTGGACATTTCTTAAGCAATTTCTTAAAGCGCTCCCATGCATCGAAGATTGATTCATCATGCACTTGACGAAAGTTTATGATGTTGGACCTAAACGTGGCTTGTTTTGATGGGGGGAAATATTTGGCCAAAAATTTGGTTGCTAGTTCTACCCAAGAGGTTATAGAGTTAATCTCTAGTTCCTCAAACCAGGTTTGTGCATTGAGAGTGAGTGAATAGGGAAATAGGTATAGGTAGACTATGTCCTGATTAACCCCAATCGGCTTAAAAGAGTTGGATAAGGAAATGAATTTGTCAAGGTGGGAGTTGGGATCTTCATTTGGTAGGCCACGGAATTGACAGAGGATTTGGACTAACTGAACAATATGGGGCTCTAATTCAAATGAAGTTCTATCGGTTTCCGGATAGACAATTGGTCCTCCTCGACCTTCAATCAGAGGTTTAGAGTTTTCAGCGAGAGTTATACGTGTAGCTGTCATAGTCTCGTTGGCAGGTGGTTGACTGGTTGAGTGGATAGGGATAACGTAATTTATAAAAGTACTAAAAGTAAGGAAAAACAAAGAAAGACGTAGGGGTCTAAGGAGAAGAGTTAATCCTAAAGGTTCACTAGCGAGTAAGTTCATCTTGACGCCTAAGGATCGTACAGTTGGTTCCCCGGCAGCGGCGCCAAAAACTTGTTGGCGCCCGATCAGGTCGGTGTCGTTAACGATTACTAACCGGGCACCAGCAGTGGGTTGTTTTAAATTTGTAATTACGGGGCCTAAGTTTTTCCTAACAATGCTAATCCTAAGGGTGAGCAAGTGATAGGTATGACCTAGAGTCGTTCTTCAAACCGACTGAATTGAAACTAAGGCGAGGCAGATGAGGGCTTTCAAACTAGTGAATGGTTTATAAAATAGTGGGGGTTTTGGTTTTTATATTAACTAACTTAGGCAAGTAAATAAACAAAAGCGAAATAAAATTAAAACCTAAAGCAGATAGATAAATATAGTGTTTGCTGAGACTTCGTTAATTAAGTTATGGGATGATATTTGGAGAAACTATTTTGAAAGATATTAGTTAATTATCATTCTTGAATACATGCATGTAAACACTAGATTCCTTACTAATTAAAATCCCATTAGCATGTCACACCGGGAGTTAGGTTATGGTAACATTACAAAGTATTTTGAATAATAAGCAAAATCTTCATTAAGGTTTAATAATACTTTCATATGAACGGGAACAAAATCTTAAGGTACTAGACATTACTGAATCATATAACGATTCCTCGTCATCCTAACAGATTCATGTATTTAAAACAGTTCATTTATGACTTTAAACCAGCCCTTGCTTAAGACTACCCAATAAATCCCCTAATTATCCACAACGTTCCTCACTTTAAGTGGTTCCGCCGCTTCAAACCTTGGCCATGTCTTGTCCTACGGTAATCCCTCGTATAGCCTTACGGTTCCATAGTTTCATACCATTGACAAATTATATTGACACAGATAATTGATTACCTTTTAATTGGACGTCGTTAAAAAGGTGTTGTAATCACGTTTATTGGTGGAAAGGCGATAGATTAATTTGAAGTTTAAAAGTCTATTTAGAAAGGTTAATTAAACTAGGTTTCTCATTTTATATATATTAGTCCGTAATATAACTACCTTCGGTCGTTACGCAGCTTCCACGTATTTGTACTACACCTAAAGTGTTTCCAACGCTATACTGAGTAACAGTCGAATAGGGGCCATCATATTACTTCATAATATTATATCGTTTCATAATATGACTACCTTCGGTCGTTCCTCGACTTCCATACATTTGTACTCCACCTTGAAGTGTTTCCAGTACTATATTGAGTAACAGTCGAATAGGGGCCGTCATATTACTTTACGATAATTAAGACCATTTATATTTTACTACTATGATGATCCTAAGGCAACAATCTGTGACACCCCCAAATTTGATTGATTTGCGGAAGCTCGATTTGGGTGTCACTAATCAATATACAAAGCACATAAGATATAATGAACGACCACTATATGCGTCGTTTTAAACTTGTATAGATAAAGTAAATGTTTACATCAAAATATTGTTACATTAGCTCGATTCCTGAAATTGAGAGATTACATAGCATAATTACTTTTACAAAATATAATAATGCAATCCAATCTCTAGTTGTATGAATGCTGACTCGAGCTAATAGTTCCTGCTTGTGCAGCCAACCTACTGCTGGGTACCTGTGATAAATACTAAAATGGGTCAGCGAAAACGCTGGTGAGCTCACGGGTTTGTATGTCAATGTATAGTTGTAAGAACCGCAAGATTTATATTGAATTTAAAATGCAATTAAGCAAAATAAAAGTTATACTGTCCATGAGCACATAGTCTGAGCTTAACTTGATTTGTCAGGCCCAATTAAGGAAACCTAACTTGAAATGCCTCCTACGAGTGTCTAATCCACACTCGTCTTCCCAAATGCTAATACATCCGTTTGACCGGTTAGTGCGTGCTAACCCGGATGAGGATTGTCAATCCCATATGATATCATATACTAACATTCACGCTAAAATATTAGAGACTATGCTTATGGAGGACTTTAAATTGATTAGCTTGAAACTCATGTAGTATTTGAAGTTTGGCACTTGCGTTCTACTTGTAAAACAAAATGAAGTAGTAATATCACACCCCTAGTAAAAGTAGTGAAAATGGGGCCATGAAACTCACCTGAGTCTTGAAGTGTTTAATTTAATAAACTTGAAGTAATTAGCGGTGAATTGATGTCCAAAGACTTGAAACCTGAATGTGTTCACGACACTTGATTGTTATTAATTGTATCGGTATCTCGAAAGACTACCTTTGTAGTTATTATACAACTTTATATATATGTCCAAATTACTACGATTTGGTTGATTGAATTGATACAAGTTACAACGACTTGTTTGATTGAATTGATACAAGTTACAACGACTTGTTTGATTCTGAAATATGTTTGAAAACATGTACGGCCCGTTGGTGATTAATTGTAACAATAGTCTTGATGTTACCACATTGATTTAGAAGCGTTATACTTGAAAAACAAATTCCATTATGTTTGAAAAGTTGTATCGTATAAGTGTTTTGAAGTTGTACAAGTTTGACACTTGGTGAAAAATGTGCTTACGGAATCTAATTACGGGGGTCCGGGGGCAGCGCCCCTGGTAGCGGGGTCCAAGGGGCGGCAGCCCCTGGCGGGGTCCAAGGGGCAGAGCCCCTGGCTGGGGTCAAGCTGCCAGGTCAGCTTGGAAAATTTTTATTTCTACTATATTGCTTTGACGAAAAACGCATCTGGGATCTGAATTCGGGTAAAATCGAGTGATAAATTTCGAGTCTCGACACTTAGTAAAAATCTGTGTTTTCTGTGTTTTGCGACACAATATACGACACAAAATTTTGTCATGCGACACAAGGGTTGTGTCGCATAGGAATGCGACACAATGTCTTTGCGACACAAGGGTTGTGTCGCATAGGAATGCGACACAATGTCTATGCGACACAAGGGTTGTGTCGCATAGATGCGAGATGCTGATTCAACAGCGACATAGTGATTGTGTCGTATGAAAATACGACATAGAATACGACATAATGGTTGTGTCGCAAAACTTACGACACTAAATTTCTGGTACGACATAACATGCGAAATACGACATAACGTGCGACACAACAGGTAAAATACGACACAACATGCGACACAAGGCTTGTGTCGCATGGATGAACATCAGCCCAGAAAGTCCGGCTGTCAAGGTTTTTCCGGCCAAAAATCCGTTTTAAACTCGTTTTCAAGCTATAAATTCGTGTTCTATACATTGTAATGGACATATACAAGTTATAATAACAACTAGAAATCGAAAATACTAAGAATCGAGAGATTTCGGGATTTTGTCGGAAACTTACAAATTGCCGAAACGAAAATCCGGAAAGATAGCGTTGTAGATCGTCGCGAGGTGGTCGTGAATCTCTAAAAAACTTGTTGATACGAGCGCGTTTGATGGTAGTATTTTGCGATTTTTATGGATGTGGGGGTTTGTGGTTTGAGAAAGAAAAAGAGAGGAGGGAGTAAGTGAGAGAGTGAGTGAGTGGAGAATGAGAAGAAAGAGGAGGGAGTTGGAGGTTTAACCTCCAACTTTCAGTCTCCGTCATTGCGTTCCGTGTGGTGTTCGTTTGCTCCGTCGTTTAAACGTTAAATAATTATTCAATATTTTTGTTGAAGTATTTTATAAAGTACTTAATAATTGTGTTATAAAACGTTATCTCGATTTTGTTTGTTTGAACGTTCACATTTAATCGCGTTGTTCTCGCTTGTACGATATGGGATGAATACGACATATTATAAAAATAATATTATTGAGATATGATAGTTTCATTAAATAATCTTTATGTTATTTAATTAAATTGTTCACCAACGTCCGTGTTAAATTGAACCGAATTACATTCGATTTGAAACTTGTACGATTTAAACAAACCGCATAATTGTGTAGATATATATACAACAATATATATAATAATTGATACATTAATTAGCCTAACACAGAACTAATTACATGTATTAAAATTGATTAGGCACTAAATTCTAGTCCTAAATTGACGGGTGTCACATTCTCCCCCTGTTAGAAGAATTTCGTCCCGAAATTTATGTTGTAGTCGCGTTTGATGTTGAGTCAGTGAAGAGTTGAGGATACTTGAGTCGCATTTGATCTTCCCTTTCCCAGGTGAATTCCGGACCACGCCGCGAATTCCACCTAACCTTGACAATGGGAATACGACTTTGTTTAAGTTGTTTGACCTCACGGTCCATAATTTCGGCGGGTTCCTCAACAAAGTGAAGTTTCTCGTCAACTCGAATTTCATTGAGTGGAATGATAAGTGTCTCATCAGACAGACACCTCTTCAGATTCGAAACATGAAATGTGGGATGCACGCTGCTGAGCTCGGATGGCAGCTGCAATCGATATGCTACTGGACCAATTCTCTCGAGAATCTCGAATGGTCCAATGTATCTGGGATTTAACTTCCCTCGTTTGCCAAATCGAATTACGCCTTTCCAAGGTGATACTTTGAGTAGTACTCGATCTCCAACTTGGAACTCGAGTGGTTTACGTCTCACGTCAGCATAACTTTTCTGACGATCACGCGCGACTTTGAGTTTGTTTTGAATTTCGACGATTCTCTCGGTCGTCTCGTGAATGATTTCTGGACCTGTGAGTTGGCTATCCCCAACTTCGGTCCAACAGATAGGTGACCGGCACTTACGACCGTACAGTGCCTCGAATGGTGCAGCTTTAATGCTGGTATGATAACTGTTGTTGTACGAGAACTCGCACAATGGTAGGTGTTTTTCCCAGTTTACACCGAAGTCTACTACGCAGGCCCGTAGCATGTCTTCTAGTGTTTGAATTGTTCGTTCACTTTGGCCGTCGGTTTGAGGATGGTATGCGGTACTCATATCAAGTCGAGTACCCAGTGATCTTTGAAGTGATTGCCAAAATTGTGAAGTGAAACGACTATCTCTATCGGAGATAATTGAAATTGGAACACCGTGTTTAGTCACGATTTCCTTCAGATAGATTCTGGTGAGGCGTTCCATTTTGTCGGATTCCTTGATTGCCAGGAAGTGAGCAGTCTTTGTGAGACGATCCACGATCACCCAAATGGTATCGCAACCGTTCGCTGACTTGGATAGTTTGGTTATGAAGTCCATGGCAATTTGTTCCCATTTCCATTCAGGAAGATCGGGTTGTTGAAGTAAACCAGAGGGTTTTTGATATTCGATTTTGACCTTGGAGCAAGTAAGGCACTTGCTGACATAGGTGGCGATTTCAGCTTTCATGTTCGGCCACCAATAGAAGTCCTTGATACCGTGGTACATCTTGTCGGATCCTGGATGGATAGAATATTTGGACTTGTGAGCTTCATCCATCACCAAGTCTCGTAGATTCCCGAATTTAGGCAACCAGATTCGGTGTGAGAAATACTTAATCCCGTTAGGTTTGACTTCGAATTGTTTATCCATGCCCCGCAAGGCTTCATCTTTGACGTTTTCGTGTTTCAAGGCTTCGAGTTGAGCTGTGAGAATTTGAATGTTTAAATTGTTGTGAATGGTTGTTAGGATTTATTGATTTGATGATACAAAATAATTAAAGTTGAGGGACTAAAAGTGTATTTTGTTTAATTAGTTTTCTCCTACGATTAGGATTTCTTGTAACCCTAATGATCTCTATTATATAAAGAGACATAGGGACATAGGTTTTTGGTGTGCACCTAGAAAAGATGTAGACGTCTAAAGTTCTTTGTTATCCCTAAGGTTCTTGTAACCCCGATACTAAAGGGTATCCGTCTTGTTGATTAATTAATAAGATTAGGGATTTGGTTGATAACATTGTTCTTATTATTATTCTGGTGCAAATTATTATCATTGTTATCGTTGTATCCTAGATCAAAGACCTAAAAAGTCTTGAGCTTAAACGATCATACATTTTCACAATTGGTATCAAAGCTATGGTGGCTCATGATCTAGGATCTAAAAGGTGTACAAGATCGAAGATAAATTTGATATTCATCAATATCTAGTCATCGTAGCTAGATACAAGGTCTTGAAAGATATTGATAGAAAGTATGTTGGTTTCAATTAATGATGGATCATTAATTGACGAATATGTGCAGAGACTTTAAGGTTTTTTTTCAATCGCATATTATTAGCAAGTCTAATTGATTGTTGATTCTTTTTGGCCAATTAGCATGGAATTTTTGTTTTGCCGACTTGAAGAACCGGTTCATTAATTAATTGCCAACTTTGATTGCTTTGAATAGCATATGATTTAATTGTTGAATGATAGTGGATTTTCGATTGATTGATTGATTATTAATTCTGGATAATCGGTGGCATGTGCAAAGGAATTGTATTACAACCTTTGGAATTAATTCCAAGCTGATTTCTAGAGTTGTTGTGGATTCAAAGTTTCAAGCAATATCTTGCCGATTTCTCTTGTTCACCGAATTGCATTTATTAACCGACATGGATTGCTTTTATTGAGATTCTTAAGCAACTTCTTGGATTGTTTATTATCTTGATGGCTGATATTTGGTTCGTCGATCTAAGTTTGAATTTTGTCGATATATATTTTCTTAGTAAATCTGAATTGAATGGTTTATTGTTAGAGCTACATGTGGAGATCATACTAAGGTAAATATCGAATGGTTTATTGTTAATGTGTGGATAAGATTGGTAATGGCATCATGGCTGAGTGCATTGATTGAGGATACTGAGACTACTACACAAAAAGCATTGGAGTTATTGATTGAATTGATAGTTAAGGTAAATCAATATTATAATATTGAATGTACGAGAAGATGCAACAAATTAAGGCGACGAAGGGTTTGGTTTTTCGTCAGATGGGTTCTGGTTTTTAAAGGAGACTTTTGGTTTTATCGTCTTTAATTCTTTAAAGAACGATCGAAGTGAAGATTTTATTGTTTGCGGGTTTTTCTTGTGGTTCAAAGTTTTGATCGTGGTGTTTGGATTTGAAGATAAGTTTTAACTGTTTGTGGAATTGAAGTGGATTCGTGATTACCACTGTTTGTTTTTTTTTTGGAATACGCCTACCACTGTTTTTGAAGAGTTTTTACCACTGTTAGTACACAAAACAGTTAACACTGTTAGTGCTACTTGGTTAAAACTGTTAATGTAAAACAGTTAACACTGATGGTTTTGGATCTCGAATGGAATTGTTATAATAACAATTTATTTGTATTGATTTATGGCTCGTTTTCAAAGAAGATGTGATTACGAAGAAGATTGATTATAGCTTATTTGATATTGTAGTTGAGTTTTACAGGCGTGTATCTTGTCATATCTCAAAGTGAGGTGGAAAACTTTGAAGATAACTTGTTTGATTTGTATGGTGACGACGAAGACTTGACAAAATCTAGCAAACGTGTGAGATTAAACTTAAGATGCTCAATGCTCACATTTGCTATCACTTGAAAGAGTTATGGTGGGCTCGGTGACTTATTATGGAAAATAAGGATTTTTGTCAAAGAGATCTTAAGGAGAGATTGTGATCTACTTATACATGGAATATAAGTTCGACGTCGTAGATAGTACAAGATATAAGGTACATGTTTGGAAGATTCAACTTCTTCATCAATTTTGGTATATTCTATTTTCTTCACATGTGATCATTACATAGAGCTGATAGAATTCGAGATTCAAG